>CP144041.1:0-600000 GCA_036426225.1 Cryptococcus sp. DSM 104548
TAACCCCGCTAACCCCGCTAACCCCGCTAACCCCGCTAACCCTACCCAATCATTCGCCGAACCCTCTTATTACGACAGTGTCGAAAATTGTATCTCAACAGGCGCGGCGCTCTCGAACCGCTGCGTCACGCTGACGAATATGTTCAATTGAGCCTTAGCAGACTGCCTCGGAGTGTCGGGGTATGGAAGAAAGAGCGTTTCTCCGTCATGGATTGGCCCAAAGAGCCGCTGCTGTCCTCTGTTTCCCATGTTGCGCTCGGGCGAGTCTTCAAGTCTATCACCTATGCATCGCCAATGGGCCCTACTATCTTTGGGCCCAATCTGCTGCATATATGTGTCAGGCCCGTAAAAAAGTTCTACGCGGAAGATCCCGCACTCTTCTTCCGGTCACCTCTGCGGCATATCTTCAACAGCATTGTTCGACAAGCGCCGTCTTTCGCCCCCGGGTCTACCCACGTGTCTACAAGCCACAGCTCAACTGCCTTCACTCTTCACAACGCCAAACCCGGTGGTATCAATAGCTCCTTGGCCGACACAATGGTATATGTCATGCCGAGGAAGGGAGCGTTGCGCAAGTAGAAGGTGCAAGTGCTCAGCACTATGCCGGTGATGGGCAAATACTTGGGCGATTTGAGGCATGCAGTGGAGCAAGGCGTAGTCGGTCTTCATGAAAAGTGAGTCCAACCGGAGATCCGTTTACCATGCTACTACAAGGACGAGGGACTCACGAATCTCGCAGCTAGGCGCCCGGCACTAAACCTCGACGAATCCGATTCACAAATATCGCTCCCCATCCCCCAAGCATTGATATCCCTAAGATCCTTTTCGAAGCCTTTGCAGGAGACAACGGAGAGCTGAATGAGCGGTCCAAGACGATTTTCAGGAAGTGGTATTCGGAGTCAGTCAGCTATGACGAGACAAGCGCTTGCGAGTGTTGCTCAGCGTTTCTGGAGCAAGAAGCGAAGGATGCTGTGAGTCGGCGTCTGAAAAGTAGCACTGAATCGGGCTGATTTCGAATGTGCAGCTTCCGCTCGAGAGCAAGCAGAACAAGACAAAGAAGCGAAACAAATCAAAGAGCAACAAGAAGAAAGAGCAGGTGCAAGTTGAAAGCCTTGATCATTGTTCAAGTGTTCCTGCAGCAAGAAGCGGAGGCGACTGTGAGTTGGCGTTTGTAAAGTAGCACTGAGTTGGGCTGATTTCGAACGTGAAGCCTCCGCTTGGGAGCAAACAGAAGAAAAACCAGACGAAGAAGCGAAACAAATCAAAGAACAGCAAGAAGAAAACAGCAAGTGGATGATGAAAAGGTAAGTCGTGATCACTGAGATCTTCGGCTATGCTGATACGCCATCACAGGGTAAACGCAAGCGCAACCGTCGGCCAAGAAACAAGCCTCTCTACTACATCGATGTAGTAGGAAGACAATATACATCGTAGTTGTCCCTGTCGCCTCTTTGTTCTTGACTCTACAGGCAACAGACAGGACCGAAACGAAACAGTGGTTGGGGTGTCCGTTTTTCCTAATCTTCTAGGTTGAACCAACAACTCTCCAGAGCCTGGTTTTCATACTAGCGGCTATCATCACCGATTATATCTGGTAAAAAGACGAAGATTCACGGGTGCATCAGAGTCATAAGACGGAACGGAAAGAAACCCTAGAAGGAAACAACGGCAGGTCTTACACACAGGATATCTACACTCTCTGCCCATAACAATCAGCAGAGGCATCTTGCAAGAACGGCGCGGTACTTACAGGTACTATTAGTTGTGACGATTGCCAACCTCCAATCAAGCCATCCTTGGCATGTCGAGGGCTCAGTGAGACGTCTTGCCACTGTCTCCCCTAGCGCCAGCGATACCGAAAAAAGTGAGAGCAGGGAAGGAAGACAAGATATAGTTTTGGCGATGACGGAGGATAGTACGAGGCGGCGAGGGTATGGGAGCAAGCAGGCGAGGGAAGGAAAGGGGGAGAAGCGGTTGGCGAAATATGTGGTCAATCATAGAAGATAGTTGGTGATCGAGAGCCAAGTCCAGACGAGCGCGCCGGATAAGATCGGGAGAGTGAGGTTGTCATCAACACCAAGATCTATGCGATCCATCAGCTCCTGATCATGCGAAGTTCACGACGTTGAAACTCACCAAGTGCCTCTACGACAGCACCTCCCACTCCCACAACAAGACCAGTCACCCAAAGACCCCAATACCCATGCCCAAAATCCTCTACATCCAACACCGTCCATTCTCCCCCGCTCCCATTCCACCAAAAGACGGTACCAATCAGAAAGCCCGTGACGGAAGCAGCGAGGAAGCCGGCGAGAGATTTGCGGGGAGCAAAGGGGAGGAGACGGATACCGGGAAAGTGGGAGGGGAGGGGAGGTGTATAGCGGCCCCAGAGACGGCCAATGGTGGAGGCGGTAGTGTCAGACCACGAGAGGCTGGTGACTCGTAAGTGGGGGATATTCCGGCAGACAAGAGAAACTCACGTCAAGATGGCAACCACGGCGACATCACGAGGATACAGCATCAACACCCATATGACGCCGATCAAGTACCAAACAACCCCATTGACCTTATCTCTCTCGCTCTCGCGCATCAAAAAGCCCGCGACCAGCTCCCATATTTCTGCAAAGGCGGGGTATCGGAGGCGGAAAAAGTCGGTCACAGATACACCGACAAGAAGGGCTGTGAGGGTTTTGATAAGGGGCCCAAGACTGGGGGGGTCGAGATATCTGAGAAAGAGGGTAAGGAAACCTGCAAAAGACAGTCAGCACCGGCCCGTATAGATTCCACAAAAAGTACCAATGGATGAATGGAACGCTTTTCGCGGTATCTCCCAGTCCACAACCTTCGTAGGTGTCACCCCAGGACTCGGCTTACGCTTGACGCTGCTGCTCCTTCGTCTCCGGGCGACTATGGGCTTATCGCCCGTGCCGGTCTGCGTAGACGGGGCTGGCGGGGGGAATGAGTCTTCGGATGTGGGGGAAGCGGACGCATCAGTATCGGGGATGGTGGACAGGTGGGATAACGAGTCTATTGATTGAGATTTCGAGGGTCTGGCAGTTCTGGGAGGGTTCTTTCGCTGTCTTGTGCCATTGCTGACGCCTCCCGCCTCGCTCGAGCCGTCGCGTAGTATGCTCCCACTTTGGTCGAGGGTGTCTATAGAGCCCGCGAGAAGAGGAGCTCCATTGGCAAGAGAAGACATGAAGCTTTGATGTCGATGTTGCTGGCCAAGTTGATAATAATTTGTGATGGAGGCGGGTGCTCGAGGGTGATCGCGTGCGCGGAGCAGAGTGATGAGGGACAGACTTTGGCGGTCTCGGAGGTCGCGTGGAGTCGTTGTCGGTGGGCGAACAGATGAGGAATTACTTGTCGATTTGCGAGGTACAAATATTCTACGTTGAAAAAACAAAAATGCTGCAATCCTGCAAGAAGGGAGCACAATAAGGAAAGCTCGAGCCTGTCACCGACCGAGTATTTGATTCCGTCACACGTGGCAGTCGCGTGGCCAACTCGTTGTGGGCTTCATGCACCTCATGTAATGCATGCCACACTTGGTGTCGCTCTATTAGCAGCTGATTCAGCACCGGATCAACTTTGCTTCTTTCGCTCGCCCCTGCATATTACAATTGCACAGCTCAAGTCTTTCCCCTCTCAAATCAGATCCTTGTATCGCCGCATGTCCTCGAGTATCCGCAGAAGTGACCGTCTAAAACGGTTGAGTCAGACAAACACACACATCTAGCTTCAGTACATGCAGATATTCGCAGACATACTACATACGGACGAGAGAGATAGCTCATTCACTACACGTTTCATAGCTACGCCTCTCCCTCAGCGGCCAAAGCGATACCAACAGCGCCCGCAACTTGCACATCGCCACCTTCCTTGACCTCATGGACGGGTGCGGCATCCACAGAGGTGGCATTGTCGGTGGACGTAGAGGCGGCAGCAGCGGGATACACGGGAGGGGGCTTGCAGATGTCTTCACCGAACGTACGGAGAGACAAGATGCTGAAAGAAGGTCAGCGGGTGTTTACCGTGCTTGATACTATTTCTCACGACTTCTCCCGCTTGTCAATCATCAAACTCAAACTAATCTTGGCCTTCCAGATCGGCAGATACAACGGCAATCTCAACTCTCCACCGGGCAGCTTCCTCTCCTCGTCCGCCGCAACGGATCCAGGCTCGAACACCACTACGCCAGCACCAGACTCTCTACCCTCGATCTCGGCCTTCCATTCGGGGCGGAATCGGTCGATAGCGGGGTAGTGGTCAACGAGGAGGTTACGAAGCTCGTCGAGGGTGGCTCGGACGAGGATACCGGGGCCGAGGTGGGGGAGAAGCTCGAGCACACCGTCCACTGGGGGACGCCATTTGCACGCAATATCGGTGTTCTTGGATTCTTTGGAATCTTGGCGAGTGAACGACTTGACGCCGGCAGAGATGATTCGGAGACGAGTGTAGTCGTTGTTCAGTAGGATTTGCTGCATATACGTCAGTGATGAAACTCGGCCCGAGATAAGAAAAATGTACCTTGACAATCTCGTTGGTAAGATACATCGTTCTGTGAGGGGTGCCGTACTCGTTTCGAACGAGCAAGTGGTTCTTGGGGAACGTGTCTTGAAACTTGAACCTCTCACTGCAATCTTTTGTCAGGTCCACCTCTCGCATCCAACTTTCGATATGGACTCACATTATGGCCTTTACTTCGTCGTGCTCCGGGTCAACATAAGAGTACGGATCCTCCTTGAAGGTCACATCCCTCTTCTCCTTCTTGGGCGCTTCTTTCTTCTCCTGTACCTTCTGCTCTTCGACGATGGGTTCGGCGCCAGTAGGGGAAGCTTCGCGAGGGCGTTTGATGTCAGCCTGCTGGAGAGAAGGGCTAGCTTCGCGTTTGAGTGAAGTGGAAGCCGTAGCCAATCCAGAAGCAGATCCGGTAGCGCGTTCGATTACGGCAACAAAGAAGCCGCCCGTGTTTTGGTCGTGGGGGAGGAGTCGCATACTAATCGTTCGTTAACCTTCTCTCCTGATGGACGTGAGGTGCAAGCCAGACGTACCTTCGCTCGAGATGGATGTCCTCAACATTAGCAGGCGGCCACAAACTCTTCGGCAGCGTCTTTCCTTTCTCCCCCCTCTCCTTCTCCGCACCCGTCTTCAATGCCTCCGCGTACTCTTCATACGTCTCATACCACACCAACTCTCCTTCTTTGCCCCCGGGCTGGGTAGCAACCTTCCACTTGTTCATACCCGGTCGTCGCTTAAGTTCGGGCAAATGGGAAGAGACGTCGACGAGGGAGAAGGAGGGATTGTTGTTGAGGGCGGCGCAAAGGACGGATTCGTCTTCGGCGGGGTTCAAGGAGCAGGTGGAGTACACAAGACGGCCGCCAGGTTTCAGGACGGCCATTGCGCGTTCGAGGATACGGAGTTGGAGGCTAGAGGATATCAGCATAGGGCGGAGGAAAGAGTAGCAAACCTACGGATGGAGAGAATTGCCATCTGCGACACCCCACTTGCCCCAGATCTCAATGTTCTTTCGCATGGTACCGTCGCCACTACATCTGTAGAAGGGTCAGTATGGTAAGGTTGAGATGACGAAGACATACGGGACATCAGCCAGAATTCGGTCAAACAAAAGCTTCTGGTTGTCGGCGAGCTTGATCTGAGGGAAGATGGCTACTCGTCGTCAGAGGGCAGGCTGAGGGATGAATGAGAACTCACAAGCATCGAAGTTGGTCACCATCAGGCCCTTGCTCGGCATTCGTCCTGTCTGGTGAACAAGCATGTGCGTACGCTTGTAATCGGAGTCGTTGGCGATGAGAAGACCGGTAGATGTGGTGTGGTGGGGGTTGAGAGCTTCAATGATCTGGGCAGTCTTGGACCCGGGGGCGGCGCACATGTCAAGACACTGCACCGCGTTAGATGATTTGGGCAGAATAATACACAGAAAGACGTACGTGGTGATGAGATTCGACATCCAAAAAGAGAGGAGGGATCATCGAAACCGCTTCTTGCCTGCTCAAGTTTCCGACCTCAGTCTCTCCAACCAGGAATCTCTGGAAGTTCTTGAAAGGCTCCGTCTTTCGCACAACTCGCTTGGGGGCGGAAACTGTCCATCCGAGGCCAGCAGGGTACCAAGGAATCTGGGCGGGAGGGTCGTAGATGGTGCCTTCGAATTCGACGTTGTGCATTTTGGGGACATAGATAGTTTTGATAATGTCGTTGATGGTTTCGGCATGACTGAATAATAGTCAGTGAATGGCAACGAGACCACATTTGGCTCACGCTCGAGAACCGGTCACACGGAATGTCAACGGCAACTCCTGCTTGACCGTCTCCATGAATTGCGGCCACTCCTCGGGCGTCATGATATTCAGTTCCTGATCCGCTATCAGTACTCGCCATCTATCAGCCAGGAATTTCATACCTGGTAGTAGGCCTCGAAAGCCTTGTTCGACTTTTCAGCATTGGTCAAGTTGACCCAGTCACCACGGCCGCTGTTGGAGGGGTCGTCCCTGTGGCCAGCGTTTCGTCCGCCTCCTCGTCCACCGCGCTGCAACGGGATTAGCAAAATTCCTCATATTAGACGAATGCGCGAACTCCGTTTTTCTTGCCGCCTCGAGGTCGTCCCATTTTGCAGTACAAGTGTTCGATGTATAGCGTGGTTTGTTTACAAGAGCGAGCAAAAGCAACCATGGACAAAGGCGCAAAAAATATTGCCTCCGTCGGGGGCCCCGCAGTCAGACTCCCAAGTCACCATAACTTTTGGCAGCCATGTCTCCGGCTGGCTTTGATCTTGACTGACATGTAGTAAGCATGGGGCTCCCTCCTTATGTTCGACACAATGCTTGTTGCATAAACTCAAGGTACGGCTTGTCAGTTTACAAAACGACGGTCTGTTTCACGTAGTTTCTCGCGACTCTTCTCTCAACGAAAGCGAATAAGGTCAAGCCCACAAGCATCTATGCAGTGTACATACAGATTATAATTGATTCCGCCCCAGACAGCACATCAAGATCAACCCAACATGACAGCAGATCCAATTTCAACCAAGATCTCCCTCCACATACAAGCCTCGTCGTCCATCCCCTCGTCCATTCTCCTCCAACACTCCTCGGACACCTTTTCCACCACATCAAGCTCATACGAGCATTGGTACATGAATGATTTAATGATCTCGCGGGCACGTTGACGTTGTTGAGGGGCGTAAAGAACGGTGCAGGCTATGAGAAGGGGCTGAGGCGCTTGTCAATACGTACACTCGGGAGGGAAGGAATGGGGTGAAAGGACGTACCCAATTCATATACTCGACTTTCGGCCCCACATTCGCACATATATCCAATATATCCTCCGCCAGCCTCTGAACAACCTCTTCCTCCCTCCTCCGTCCCAACAGCTCCCGATGCACCATGATCTGTATTCCATTCCACAACGCCAAACTCCCGTCCTTTGTCCTCTTATCCGTGATCGTCGGCAAAATATCATTTCTCCATGCTTCGAGGTCAGAGCTGAGATTGAGAATGCGTTGCGGGAGGTTTGGCCGGTGGGTGGGCGCGGAAGAGGGGGAAGGGGGGGAGATGTATTTGGAGCGGTGGCAGGCTTCGAAGAGGATGTTATTGGCGCGGACGGTGAGTTTCATGATTGTACGATGGTACCCTGTAGTACTCTCGACCGACTATACAACATCAGCTTCTTTTTATACCAGGATCTCCGATCACAGGCTCACATCGGGGACGGACGGGTCTCGACTTTGCAGCTTCTCCCACCAATCTGACGACTCTGTGATGACTACACAAGGATCACCTGTTGTCATTGACACTATACAACCCATTAAGCTCACCCGCCCAAAAGTAAAGCAATCAACGATGCCACTCACCTGAAAGATCTACAAGGGCCAGGAACTCGATCAAGCAGACTCGAAGAGGAAGCGGAGATTCCGAGCCACGGTCTCCGAAAAGGATAGCCTCGCATCCACCTCGATATCGTACGGAAGCGTGGGCTAGACGGAGGGTCTCGCGCCACCGCGGATGAGCACCAAGAAGCTACCGGCTGACATCAGTCTATGACAGAGCGAAGAAAAAAGAGGAAAATAAATGGCCTACATCAGCGCCTGAAATCATCATGCTGGCCGCCAGAAACGTATCCGACCTCAACTCCACCGGGACATGCTGGGCCATCCTCAGAAGCCTGATAGCTTCGTTCCTGTAGTTGAGCCCCAATCGACCGGTGTGTCCACCGCTATCGGGAGCACTACCTTTGTCTTCTAGACTATCGTATTGATGAGCATCTCCTCAACTGATTGATAGACGTACTCACGAAGCGAGATGTACCGCTCCGACGGCAAGTAATGCCATCCTCAAAGCGCCGGTACATAGGGGTGTCTCTCCAGAGGCAAAGAGGAGGAGAGGGATGACATAGTCGAGCCATGGGTTGGGATCTTCGTGGATGACAAAAGTGGAGAGCGTGTACGTGAAACAGTGATGGAACTGGCAGCGTGTAAGTATTGCATCCGGACACGAGATCAAAATCCGATACTTACGCATCTGAGATCATCAGCGACTGGAAACGCCTCCTTCAAAAAGTCCGGTGGATCCACGGGCCCAGAGAAGAACTGTCCCATCCGCGTATCTCGACACAACGCCATTAGGAGCTCGAACGGATCCATAGCTCGTATTTTGTGGAGAGGAGCGACGTCCGTAGCCGGATGATGGTGATGTGGCGGAGGAGACTGGCGAGACGAGGAAGAAGGTACGATGGGAGGAGGGAGGGACAATTTCGGCTGTAACGGTATGTCATCACGCGGCCTGGATTGGGCTGATGCGCAAGGCTCGGGGAAAGGGCTGGAGTGGTGTCGTTTGTGCAGCTTCTCAGCGACCTCTTGAGAATCAAAGGTCTTTCGCTCCGGGTACACGCACAACGGGAAGATCAGCATCTTCTAGAATGCACTTGTATAGGAACGTACCTCGGCGCCGTACTTGATGCATCTTTCACACTCGGGCTTGCCTGTAACGTTGTCAGATGCAGCTACCACGCTAGTTGCGAGCGCCTCCCACCTATATCACATTTGACCCGCCGACTCCTACAGACGAGACATCCATTCTTTGACCTAGATGGGTGAGCATGTATTTGTGGGAAACCTGGATGACAGTACCTGGTGACTTTGGTCTTCTTGGGCAGTGGAGAGGGTTCATTCTGAGTGCCCTCCATAAATTGCAGTGGCTGAAATAGATGTGCGATATATGCTGTAATGGCGAAAAAGCAAAGCAACGAGCGCATTGAACTTGACGAGATCCGAAATGCGCGGCATCAAATTGGCCCTGAGTAATGTTTGGTTCCGCCCGGGCAACAGTACTTGAGTATGTACGCACTGTAAGCCCGAGTTTGAACGGTGGTGGGCGCATGGGGTGTGTATTACCCAATATGATTGCAAAAATAAACACACGATATTGAATTACATTCAGAAATGATACCAGAACCCAAAAGTATGACAACGAACAAATATATAACGAACACGAAAACACAACACGCTTAGCCCAAAATGACCGCATACCCCATCTCCATCAATATCTCCTTCCAGGAACACGACTCATCATCCATCCCAGCATCGATCCTCTTCCAGCATTCCTCCGATACCGTCGCCAAGATATCGAGCTCGTACGAGCATTGGTAGACAAATGCTTTGATGACGTCCCGGGCCCGTTCTCGTTCGGGGTTGCGATAGAAAACGGAGCAGGCGATGAGGAATGGCTATACGATGAGAGCAATCAGACATATCTCCATATGCGATAGAAAGTGATGGGACAAGGGCCAGGATAAGACGTACCCAGTTCATATATTCAATCTTCGGCCCGACCCCGACACAGATATCCATCGTCTCCAACGCATGTCGCTGTACCGTTCCATCCTCCCTCAGCTTCCCCAGAAGGTCTCTCTGCACCATGATCTGCGTCGCATGCCACATTGCCAGACTCCCGTCATGCGTCCTCTTGTCAATGATATTTGGCAAGACATTCACGAGCCAAGCGTCGAGGTCTGCGCAGAGGGCAAAGATGCGATGGCGAAGGTCGGGGCGAGACGTTGGAAGGAATGGGGAGGAGAGAGAGATGTGGCGGGCGAATTGGGAGGCTTCAAAGAGGAGGCTGTGGGTGCGCGAGAGTAGCCGGACGATACCGCGATGTAAGCCTATACAATTCTCAAAAGTCTACCACGCGTCAGCGCAGCATTCAACAATCGGAGGAATAGAGGATACTCACGTCTGGGACGGACGGATCTGGGCTGTGAAGCTTCTCCCACCAGGTTGCCGTCTCTGTGATTACAGACCACGGCTCATTCGTCGTCAATGCCCCTACTTTGAAATCAGCGAGCCGTAAATGTATGACCAAAGAGACTTACCAAACATATCAGAGAGAACCATGTACTCTACTATGCACACTCGCAGAGGAGACGGGCGCTCCGTACCGTGGGGTCCAAAGAGGAGTTCATCCATGCCTCCGCGAGACCGTACAGACAAATGAGCAAGCCGGACTGGCTCGCGCCATCTCGGATGGGCTCCCAAAAGCTATCGAATGTCAGCAAGATACAATTAGACGGAAACAAGGCAACTTACATCAGCCCCTGTCAGCGTTACGACGGCCGCGATGAACGAATCTGCTTGTACCTCTGTCGGGACATGCTGTGCCATTCGCAGAAGCTTGATGGATTCGTCGCGGTATTTGAACCCAAGGTCGCGAGTGTAGCCGTTAGTATTCGGAGCGCTGCCTTTCTCTTCAAGACTAATTGCTATCAGCTCTCGTACAGCGGTAGAAGAAGAGGAACCTACGAAGCGAGATGCACCGCTCCTACCGCTAGTATGGCGAGTCGCAATGCCCCCGTGCATAGAGGGGTGTCTCCGGACGCGAAGAGCAAGAGGGGAATGACATGACTGATCCAAGGGTTGTACTCCTCGTGCACAACGAATATAGATAGCGTATAAGTGAAGCAATGATGAAACTGAGCAATGTGTCAGCGACGCGCGTGGGGTAAAACACAAGAAGAACGTACACATCTCAAATCATCCGCCACTGGAAACGCCTCTTTCAGAAAGTCTGGTGGATCCACAGGGCCCGAGAAGAATTGCCCCATCCGCGTGTCTCGACACAAGGCCATCAAGAGCTCGAAGGGGTCCAAGGCGCGAACTTTGGCAAGGGGAGTATTGCCGCTAGCAGACTTGTTGTAGAAAGCGTTGATCGAGGCTGACGAGTGTTTGGCGTATGGCCGTGAAGGCTCTTCTGCGCGGTCTTGGGGGGATATGGATATGCTCGAGTTGGATGGGCCAGCCGAGCCGGGTGGGTCGGATCGATGCCTTTTCCGTAGTTTCTCGGCCACCTTGCCGGAATCGAAAGGCTTCTTCTCGGGATAGACGCACTACACGGTGGTCAGTCTGAAGCTGATCCAACAAGATCAGGCAAGGACACACCTCCGCCCCATACTTGATGCATCTTGCGCATTCGGGTTTGCCTATTTATAATCAGATTGGGCATGTCACATCGGTTCGAACAGGCAACTCACCTATGTCGCACTTGACGCGCCGACTTCTGCACACTAGACACCCATTTCTGGAGCTAAAAAGGTGTAAGAGCCTTGCACTTCCTCCTTGCATACTCACCGAGTGGTCTTGGTCTTCTTGCCAGCCGAGGTCGGGTCGATCAAGGTGTCTTTCGTATCGGTTTGAGGTTGGCGGTCTGCCACGGGTTGTGCCATTCGGGAATCGGGTGGAAGGTGTGGGGAAGGTGATAGGAAGTCGTAGGAGAGCCGGAGGAGATGAAGGTGAAATATATGACAGGAGATGAAGATTGTTGCGCAAATAGACCGAAAGCAGGCTCAGACAGACGGGAGAGTGGAGGTGCGGGATCAAATACAAACCGAAACAAACATACGATCATTCTGCAAGTCGATCACTCTTTTGCATATATCACTGCTTTTCCTCATGTCCGCTACAGACACATTCCGTTCAATAGAGGCATTTTACACCCCATACACCATGCAGTAAACGCTCAAACACCTACGACTCCAGCCTCATCGCCGCCTCCCACAGCAACCGTCTCTCACCTCCACACGTTACCGATCCCTCAACACACCTACAACAACGACGCACTTGCGCCCCATTCGCCGGATGGAAGTGGAAGGAGCCTCTTCTTTGACTTTCAGCCCTTGAGGGTGATCGAAAGAGTGAATTCTGTCCTATCCAACCACACAAACAGCTTTCCCTTCGCCCGTCTATGGTGCTGAGGCCCGCACTCAGTATACCCGGCAGAATGCTTCCCGTATTAAGACCCGGCCGACCTCACGCACGTCTAACCCATCTCGTGCCCGACGCCTATCAACGGCGCGTACTCGACACCATATCGACCACGATGCTTCTCGGGAGACGACAGAAACTCTTCCCCACATCTCGTCAAATGGCCCAATTCTCTCTCTCAAGACGGCTGCAACCCTACCCGCTCGACCATCCATGTCCCTCTACCCCGACTCGTCATCAACCCGCCCGCTCAAACCTCCCAGCACATCGAGCTCGAACCCCCCAAGATTCAAAAAGACGGAGATGGATAGGGAGATTACGGTGGGGCATAATTTGAAGGCGGTAGTGTCTGTTCTCGGGACAAGGGAGGGTGACTATCCGCTTCAGACCACAGGCGGTTTGCTCCCCCCTCCGGCTATCCACACTCCCAATCGCTACTCGTCCCACCGCCCTACCCCTATCATCATCCCTCCCATTTCTCCCGCACCCATTGACCTCGTATCAACCTGAATACGAGCTCGCCAATCCCTCGGCCGAAGTGTTTGCTCGTCTCAAGCATAAGGAGATGGACGACGTGAGAGGGGATGGAGGAGAATTTGATCCGTGGAAGCATTGTATTGAAGACGGACAGAAGAGCGGAAGCATGAAGTATGCGAGGGAGGTGGGGCTCGGATAGGGGTATGAGGGTGGAGATTGGCCTGGGATGGGCGTCTCGGAGGGCATGGAGTGTGATGTAGTATTGGACGCTGTGGTGATCGTCGAGGGATAGAGAACGTCGAGGGGATGGGATAGTCAACTCGTAACTTCTTACACATATGTAACACATAGCCTTTCGCGTGCCAAACGTCAAGATGTATCAGGTCGGGATCATGTTCTTCATTTGTACTCGTCCTCTGTGTCGTTCTCGTATCCGCCCGACCGTAGCCTGAACTCCAACTGGGGTGTCATGCATGACCATCACTGCATAGTGGACCACGGCACCATACCCAATAAGAATACCATACCATCATACATGCAATCCATCACTGCACCCAAGGATCTTACAGTGAGAAGCACATCAACGTCCAAGCCGGCAAGATCTACAGCTGAGTCAAACTCCTCGCATTCAGTCCCAGCAGAGTGACCATCAATGATACGGCCTCGGAACCAATCCAGACATTCTACGACATTAAACATGAGAATTGTGCAAGAAAGAAACATCTCCCAACGTCTGCATACCGCTTCTCCTCCTGTCCCATTGCCGCCACCAACTTGTTCAGTTTATCACGCCCCATTTTTTTCTCTCTCCATGGATAACAAGGTCAATACGCATAGCATTGGTTAAGCTTGCTTATCCTCCAACTTACCATCAGCATACTGCTTCTCCTCATTTTTCATCGCGTCTATCAACGGAGTTTTATGAGTCAAGCTTATGATTGGTGTATACCCTTGATCGAAAGGGTTGCTGTCAATGGAATGATACGGAGCTTGAATGTAAGGTAGCGCAATTAGCACCAATCACCAGAAGGGCTCTCAGAATAACAGCAGTCACCAGATCTTAGACCAGCAGCTAGGCTAATCAAACAGCTATTGCCACAGATTCCATCCCCGCAAAGAGTGCCTCTTTTTTTCTTACCATCGTACTTGCTACTTCCTCCTTGGCTTCTCGCAGACGCCCTACAAATCTAGACTTTATTTTCCACTATCAGCTTCAATCAGCAAATAACGCCACACAAAGTCAGACAGCCTTCCCACAAAGAGGTCCTCCTCAGTCGCCGCATCATCCCAGGATGACCTTCCTGCTACAGTAGCGGAAACCGCGAGACAGATCCTCTCCGCCCGAGGAAGGGAGAAGAAAGCTCAATCTGACCTGGCCACCCCCGAAAGCAACGAAGCTGATTATTACAAGGAGATTGATATCAAAACAGCTTTGCTTTATGGTATTCAAGATCAGATGGCGATGGTCGTCGACAGAATGAGCGACGTATATGCGTTGAAGAACCGCAATCGACTAGATGCCGAGGAACAGCAAGCTGTCGACAATGAGCACGAGGGCTTCGAGACATTCTGCTCGCGTCTGGTTCAATCAACTTCAGATTGGCAACAGCGCGCAGCCCATGATATCAAGTAATAAGATAATTAAAGTATAGTAACAGTAATTAGAATATAGAGAGTATAGAATGAATATAAAAAGTGGTCCATAACATCCAAATATTCTATACTTTTATATTTTCTTAATACTATCCTTAGAATATATAATTTCAACAAATAGTTGTACGAAATATGGTAGAACATACGTTGACATCACGTATGTAATTAGTGCAAGTGCTACTAGGGCAACTGTAATTTGTCAAAACTTTATAACTCGTACCCGTCGTGTATCACCCCGAGCTTCTTTGGACCCCTTCCGAAGACGCTCCACTTCTTCGACTAGGGATCGAATTACTGAAGGTCTCTTATCCTATGCCGACGAGGAGATTTCCCCCTTTTGTCTCAGGACAGCACGGAGGATCAGGAATTATTGAAAGAAGCTCATCGTTTTGAGATTATGTGGATACAGCTGGAAAAAATGGAAGGCGGTGGTGGGGAGTGAAGGTGAGGAGGGGGAGGAGGAGGAGGAGGAGGAGGATGGGCGAGGCAGTGATTAACAGCCGCTCGTGCACTCCCAGAAAGCTTGTAATACACGATGTACATATTGGTGGATGTCAAACTGCAAAATAGTCCTATCTGGTCTGATGAACGTACAGTACAAGCATGAGCGTCTCGACGCCGTAGGCTTGGTGAATGTAACAGTCTGTTTACGTTATTTGTACAGTACTGTACTCTACGTATCAGTGTTCTTTGCAATCTCCTTGGCTTCTCTACTCGTCATGATGCATGTGTGTACTTTCGATAGGCATGTAATTTCGTAGTTCATGAACTGGCCGTTATTTGATATCTACGCAGTCAGGGGAAGCAAAAGTAGCTTGCGCCTACCTGCAGACATGTGCTCTCTTCCCGAGAAAGAAGGGTCTCGTATACACGACGGGTCTACAGCCAAAAGGGCTAAACAACAACATCACCACACGATAGCAGAAGAAGACTCCACTATTATTCACTTTCCGCACCGGTGCAACAGCCAAAGAAGAAGACGGCAACTAGCACGTACATAAGGTTCAATCCCGTTCTCTATGGTGCTAGTACGTGCATTGAAAATTAAACAATGCAATTTCACAAAGAGATCTCAAGCGCCCGGGTGGTTACGCCCATCATCGTTCACGATAATGTCACTTGCTCGAAAACGTATTTCAGTAAATTGATTTCAAAAGTCTATTGATATATATCGCGGTCCAGATAGCCGCCACTTACTGATAGAGGAATGCTTTGTGCTGCCTCTCATACTCTTACCTCAGCACGAGAAAATACATCTGCCTTGTTATGACGTTATCAGTCAAACAGGGCAATAGTGATTGATGACAAGTCCCTTTTGAGTCACATATCAATACTGGCTCACCACACTACAGATCTTACTACTGTGCTAAGCTCATAGCGTACTTTTCATGCGATATGACAGTGCCCGGGGGGGGGGGAGGTGAAATGAGCAAACACCTGGGAGACCGCCTACTGTGACCATACATGCTCTGCTGCTTGCCACCAACAGCTCATCGTCCTTACGCACCACCTATATGATGAGGAGAATGATCACACCAAAACCAGCTTTTCAAGGAAGAGGAAGCGAGCAATACAGTACATGTGAGGGCCAAAAGATTCCCTCGGCCCGAATTGGACTGTGCCTTGCCTCCACCTCCATCCACGTCGTCATGCCTTGAGGGCTGCTTGCAGGCCTGGTGGCGGCGAGAGGGTTGTTTGCTACTTGTATATGCTCACTTGTTCCCTCGCTCAGCCAGCTAGTACGCAGCAAGTATATATCACTGGCGAGACTGCTGACAAGGATGGGTCCAGTGTTCAGTAGTATATTCAAGAGGACTGCTTCTTCCGCTATGGGTGCTCCAAAATACGTCTACAAAATTGTACCTCACTCTTCCGTGGACCCTCGGTATGTATCTCTCACTCATCTGCTGAATGATGGGCTCAAGCTGACTTGTAAACAGGTTTACATTCCCCGTCCCAATCCCCTCCTCTCACCAATTCCTCCTCCCTCTCGACCTTCAAGACCGCTTCATCCATCTCTCCTCCGCTGCCCAGATCCCCAAGACCCTTGGACTTTTCTTCAAAGAAGTAGAGTCGGTAGTGCTTTTGAGAATAGAGACGGAGAGAATCGGGGCGTGGAAAAAGGTGGAATGGGTCATGGAAGATCAGGAGAAGAGAACTGGAGGTGAGTTCTGGCGTACTTCGTGCTCCGTATCGAAACAGGCTAGATTGATACAGATTGAGAGCGATGGTTAATGTATGACTGTAGATATGCCTTACCTCTGTGCGCATGCGTGGCCGGTACCGCTCGAAGGAGAATATGTGGAGAGCTTCAAGGAGGTGCATCGGAAAGGCGGGGACTGGAATGCCGCGTTGGCCGAGGGAGTCCTGAAGAGCTGGCTTGTGTAAATGCAGTCTTGTGGATGTCCTCATGCGTCGTTGATATGCCCCTGCTTTTTTCCTCCACCACCTCCTGCCACTGGATGCCTATACTCGATAATCACTTTTGTGATCTGCGAGATGACTTGTCGATGATTGGTCACCATCAGGAACTGTGCAGTTCTGGCCCGCGTGTTTTGCTCCCGCCAGGCGATAAGGCCACGTGGCACCCCGCTTATCTGGGTCTCTTCCCTGAAACCGCATTGCGCATCTCAAAATTTCGCTCTCCACCGACATCGTATCTTGCGAGCATCTCCGCTTTCTCTTTCTCTTCTTCTCTTTCTCTTCTTCTCCTCCTTTTCGATGCATACAACTATTCACGGGCACTAGAGCACATCCATCTCCCACCATGATCTCGACGGAAACGATCAAACGCCGCGCCACCTCCACATCCGCCTGGGTCCTCCCCAAAGAAGAGTCTTGCGTTGCCCCCGATGAGGTCTGGAGTAACAAGGGTCAGCCTTTTTCTCCCTCCTCCCCACTATCACTGTCCCAGGTGTTGACCATGTTCAGATATGGACCCGGCGCCGATAGAGCATCGTATCTGGACATCCTGGACATTTTTCGCCTACTGGATTTCAGATTTGATCACCCCTGGTGGTTGGGCGACATCGAGTTCATTCATTGAGCTGGGACTGACGTGGTGGGAGAGTTGTCTTGCGATGTATGTGGGAGGGTTCTTGGTAGCTATCGTAATCACTTGTGAGTAGATTCTATTCCGCGGGCGAGTTGGAGCGGTGACTGATAAGCTTCGGCAATGTCTCAGGCAACGGTTACATCGGTGCCAAGGTGAGTGTCCTACGCTGTCTATCTCTCATGCATGCTAACGGAGCTATCAGGTACATACGCCTTTTGCTGTTACTTCTCGATCCGTATTCGGCTACTGGGGTTCCAAATTTGTCGTGTTCTCGCGTATGTGTACCGCATGCTTCTGGCTCAGTATCAACTCTTGGTCGTGAGTCGCCGTCTTTTTTGCTTTTCCGAGCATATGCTAATAAGGAGCAGCGGTGGTGTTTTCATCAGCCTGATGATCGAGGCGATCTGGCCATCGTATGCCAACCTCAGAAACTCGATTCCCGCAAGTCAGGGAGCTACTACGAAAGACTTTGTGTCCTTCTTCATTTTCTGGTGCGCTTTTCTTACTTTTTAGATACAATCACAGATTGATTGTATATCATATATCAGGCTCTTGCAATTCCCCTTCATCTTTATCCACCCTTCCAAGCTCAAGTGGGTCTTCAACGTTAAGGCCGCGCTTGTCCCCATTGTCGCGTGCGGGACTCTTATCTGGGTACGCCCCTTTCATCCCACATGTTTGATCACTCCTAACGCATGGACCAGGCATGTGTCATTGCGTCTCCCCACACCAGTGAAGCCTTGGGTTCCCCGGCGAATAGGGCGGCAGGAGGTGCGCCGAGATTCATGGCGTTCATGTACGCTGTCACTGCTGCTCAGTCCACATGGGCCACTTTGAGTACGTTATCCCTCTTTGACTTCCCTCTTCGTGACCATACCAATAAACGCATAGGTGTAAACATTGGTGATTTCTCTCGTTACTGCAAAAAACCCTCCGCGTCCTACATTCAAATGATCGTCTTCCCCGTCCTCTACGCCGGTCTTTCCTTTTTCGCCTCCATTACTGCTTCCTGCGTGGCGTACAAGTACGGAACGGAAAACTCGTATTACCAGCCGTACGACATTGTTGTACGTATCTTTCCCCTCACATGAGAGCCACGCTGATAGGATCGCAGGCGCTTTGGAACACTTCTGCGGGTGGTCGATGTGCGATGTTCCTCGCTTCTCTCGTCTGGTACGTCTCCGTTATCCCGATTTTTCCTTGCTAACGATCTCATAGGGCGATGTGCAACGTCACCACAAACATCACCGCCAACTCTATCTCCGCCGCCAACGACATGACCTCCCTCGCTCCCAAATACATCAACATCCGACGCGGTCAATTCATCGCCGTCACCGTCGGCGTCTGGGGCTTCGTCCCCTGGAAAGTCCTCGCCACCGCCGCCAATTTCCTCACGTTCATGTCCTCCTACTCTGTCGTTTTGGCGCCTATCGCAGTGATCATGGTCGTCGACTTCTTCTTTGTCAAGAAGCAAAAGTTGAACGTGTATGAGCTCTACAAGCCGAAGGGAATTTATCGATACTCGAAGGGATGGAATTGGAGGGCGTATGTGGCGCTTGCGGTCGCGGTCGCTCCCAACTTGCCGGGTATGGCAAATGCTATCAACGACACCATCTATATCGGTAACATCAAGTACATCTACATGGTTTCCAACATCTTTGGCAACACTGGTACGTCTCCCCTCTCCTTTCTCTATGACTCGGCGCCATGCTGACTCCTTTGTATAGTTGCTTTGTCAATCTACCTCCTTCTCAACCGATTCTTCCCCCCACACCAAGCCATCATCGAAAGCGCCGTCCACGACGTCCTCGAGCTCGACGCAGAGTACACGCCTTACGACGCCGCTTATCCCGTTGCCAAAGACGAAGACGCATCGGAAACGTCGTACAAGAATGGAGAGAAGGGGGTGGAGGGGGATATGGATGTCAAGAGCGCTGTCTAGTGGGGAATTCGGGCAGGGCGTGTAAGTCATGGGCAGGGCGTATGACTTATGGGTGTCGGGTAGAAGCTGTGGTGGGGAGGGCGAGAGGTCGAGGCGGAGGAAGGAGGGAGTTCTTTCATTTTTGCTTCTTACTTGTGCTAGGGCTATAGGGGTTTGCGTCAGGAAATTTATAACCGTTGTAAACTACTACTATCTTCTCCATATTACTACTACTCGTGGCCGAATTCTTCGTAATACGAGGGCTCAACTTCTTGTTAGTGCATGGATACCTTCGCTTTTCTCGGAGCTGCATCAACGGCATAGCTTACGTAAGTCGGAGGACGTAATTCAACGACAGCTGAGGGAGTGAGAAGTGAACTTTGAGAAAGAAGATTGCATGGCGCTTCGTACAATCGACAGTGAGCTCACAAAACAACTTGGGAGAGATACATCTACACCGGTCAAGACTCTGACCTGTTCAGAACGCTAGTACAATAAGAACTTCAAGTAGGTTTTAAAGAGATGAAAGAATTGTCATATTTTTTGAGTATTCTTCTTGATTAAATGACCCACTCTGTGATGGTTGTACTGTCATTCGTGGTTGCGATGTTTCTGTTGTTAGTCGACACTCGCCACTTGCGGTTTAGTGTCTTCATTTGAAGGCCCTATCCACCTCATCAGCCCTCTTTTTGACGAGATCGTTGCTAGCTAGCGCCTGCCGAGACTGGACAAAATTGACTCAATTCTCCATACGCTCATCATACTACTTGTCCTCGGAGGAGGTATTCTTCATCAATTCACGCTTTAACAATATCGTCAGCTGGATTCCACCATGCTCGAGCATGAACAAGACTTACCAGACAATTCCCGACCTGCTTCTCATCATACCCTCTCTATCGCTCCAGCTGATAAAACCTCTCCACAAACGGCGTCAAAGTCGCGTCCACTGCAGTCCACTGTTTCCCAGCAAAGTACGGGCCACATTTCTTCATACGGGCGGCGAAGAAACGGAGGTGGGTAGAGCTCGTCGAGGGCGGCGGATTGGACAGGGGGGAGTTGAGCTTGGAAGAGCCTGAGGTAGCTCGGAATGATTTCCTGGGGAGGGTGGTCAGGGTAAATAGTGTGGTAAGAGATGAAAGTGGAGGAGACGTACCTTGCATTGGTGATGTGCTGAATGTTCAGCCTCGCCCAAGACTTTCCATAAGCATCCTCGTGGAGGATAGACCTGCCCACAATCGTCATCAGTCGACATCCTCACTAGCCCCTGCGAAAGGTGAAATGACTCACGGATGCTCCTTACTGACGGGAGCAACGTCCTGCACAAAGTCCATCAAAACATCACTCTCATACAAAGACTTGCTGCCTTGAGGGATGTTGATTTAGAGAGGCGGGACGTGGCCGGGGGGGAGGGGGAGGGGGGGGGGGGGATTTCGAGGAAGCGCCTTCATTTCTTGTAAGGCTAAAGAGCAGCATGTCAGACACGGTACAGCCAGACAAAAGTAGGTGGATGAAGGGTAGAGGATAATGGACGTACGTCGGTCTTGAGGTACTGATACCGGACGTTGCGCTCTTCAAGAGCGATCCAGACACGCTAGACCCTGACATCAGCATTGCGCACCGTAAGATCGAGGATCAGAGCTGACCTGGTTGAAGGGTGGCCGTCAACCGACCGCGTCAAACTTGGAAGAGATTAGATTGTGCCTAGGTTCATTCTTCTTGCACGTTCGTACACGTTCGTTCTGCCTCCGCCTTCTACGTCCCGCTCGCTCATTTTCATGCCGTGTATATAGCATCCGCCTCTCTTCCCTTTTCCCATATCCCGTCGTGCAGAGTAGAATCACAAGTCGTCGATCAGGGTGAGCTTCCGCTGTCGACTTCACTTGGACTTCCCGCTGACCACGCGGACCAGCGCTCACTTGACCCTGTCGAAAACGTGTAGATAGACCTCTGCTTCTTCCTATCGCACTCCCCCATTTTCAAACGGCTCCGTCCCATCAAGGACTTTCTAGAGAGATCCCGCCTCGATGGTGCACGGACTAGTCCTACTGGGGGCGCTACTATCCTCCAGCCTTGCTCTCGCCGAGCAACAGCTAACCTTGGGTCCCAAGACGTACACTGCTCCAGGTAGGTTCTCCATATATCCCCTTCCACACATACTCAGTCCCATTCAGGCGTATTCCCGACCAGCTTCTTTTCCAAGTACTATAACGACCCCATCCAGACGGCATCGCAAGTACAGCCTAAAATCACCGATAGCATCCTCGTCCGTACTCTCCTTCCCTCTTCTGCCTGTCACGCTTGCTAACATGTCATTAGAACAAGACGTTTGCGCTCAACCTTACCGACCCTGATACCATTCCCACCAACGACACCACCGATCCTCTAGTCTATCCCTTTTCCTGGCTCAATGGCAGTGAGGCTACCGACTTGTACCAGAGTATCACCGCTCAAATCCAAGACATCGTCATCGGAGAAGGCGGAAATTGCACCAAGTGCATCAAGTCTCTGACCGCTGCTAGCGAATTGGCCAAGAGAGCTCCTCAGGTAGGTCATGTTCGCTCCTGTTCATCATATGAGCCTCCCTGATGCACCAGAATAGCTGATAGCCGACCTCCTCGTCTCCCTCTGCAATTACTACACTTTCACCACCCCTACCAAATGCAACGTCTACTCTGCCAACGCCCAAGGCCCCTTTTACGCCCAGGTACTCGCATACGCGGACATTGGAGGGTACGACGGGCAGTATCTATGTCAGAACTTTATCACTGCGAGCGAGTGTGAGAGACCGCCTTTGTAAGCCCTATCTATCAACTCCCTTCTTCTGTAGCTCAATACAATTCCTTTCTGCAGACCGACGTTCAAGGCGGACGACTTTTGGATCAAGCCCAAGCCCACCGACGCGAGGCCGCCCGTGCCGAAGGGTACAGACCGTATCAAGATCCTCGCAAGGCACTTTTCCCCATGTCTTCTGCATAGCGAGCTGATCCAGATGAATCTAGCACATATCAGACTTTCACGTTGACCCTCGATACGCTACCGAATCAGAGTGAGCTCCCAATCCTTCTCGCTCGGATCTACCCTCGATACTGATACTGCTCAGGGCGAACTGCACTTCCGGCCTCTGCTGTCGCCGAGACAACCCCGCCGCCTCGCTCTTCGACAACTACACTGTATCCCTCCCGGCTCCCCGCTTTGGTTCCTTCCTTTGCGACACCCCTTGGTCTCTCGCAGCCGCCGCCGTCGAGTCTATCCCCATCCTCACCGGCACCAACGTCGAGGACGTGTTCAACATGACAATTTTTACGGGAGACCTTGTTTCGCATGATCCTTATCAGGAGTTGAGTCGGGATTACATCGAGTATACCGAGACTGGTAATCCTCTCTCCCACCCCAGCCTCCGAAGGATGATCCACAAAGCTAACGTCCCATCAAGCGCTATACGACCTCTGGAAACAGACACTCAACCCCACCACCCCACTTTACGCCGTCATTGGCAACCACGACTCTTACCAACAAGCTTTCGACGCTCCTTCTTCTTTGTCGGGCAAGTTGCAGAAAGAGTTTAGTTGGAATTATGATCATTTGGCAGGGCTCTGGAAGAGTAAGGGGTGGATCGATAAGGATGCTTCTGAGAAGGTCAAAACGTGAGTACGCGCTTCTGTCTTCTCTTCAAGCGTTGACAATTCTCAAAAGTCATTACGGCGCCTACTCTGTTCAACACGCTCCCAATCTGAAGATCATTACCCTCAACACCGACCTCTGGTATCGCGCCAACATCTTTGCCTTCATAAACTCCACCCACCCCGACAATTTTGGTTTCCTCCACTTTCTCGCCGATGAGCTTCGAGAAGCCGAAGACAACAACTCGCGCGCATACATTGTCGGCCACGTCTTGAGCGGCTGGGACGGTACGAATGCCCTCCCCGGACCGACCGATGTCTTTTATCAGATTGTGGACCGGTATTCGCATGTCATCGCCGGGCTGTTCTGGGGGCATACGCACGAGGATCAGAATCTGATCTACTACGCCGGGAACGGTACAAACATATCTTCTTTGACGGCGCAGAACGTTGCCTGGATAGGACCTTCGATCACACCTCTTACAGATAGTTAGTCATCATCTTTATCGGCCATTGTTCATTAATCGGGTCAGACACTGACACGTATATAGTCAATTCTGGGTTCAGGCTTTATGAGGTTGATGCAGAGACATGGGACATTCTCGACGCCCATACGTCAGTCTTTCGTGGCTTACTCCTGGCCATACGCTAACCCAGATTCACAGCTGGTACTCCAACGTCTCGACTTTCCCCTCCCTCGACTCCCAGCTCGACTTTGGTCCCTCCTACGCATACGAATACTCCACGCGCTCGGCCTACGGCACCAACATCTCTTGGCCCTCTACTGCACCCCTTAACGGTACCTGGTGGCACCTCGTCACCGAACAGATGGAGCGAGATGGCGGGAGCTTGGTGAATTTATACAATGCGCATCAAGGGAAGATGTCAACTTTGAGCCCGAATTGTACGAGCGAGGAGTGTATTGGGGCAAAGGTTTGCTATATGAGGGTGAGTATATCGCGTTCTTCGTGCTGAGACATTTGGGAATTGAAGAAGAAGAGCTGATGGAGTCTGGACGTAGAGTGGATCGGGGCCGCTGGCGCTTCAGAACTGCGCGACGGGCTACGGCAGTGTTCAGTGATAGTAAAGCGTCTCTCTTGTTTCCACGTCGAGCCAGGTTCAACAAATTAGGGACATCATAATGATTCAGAAGAAAAAAGACAGTCGGGATGGACAATGTATCTTGATGGTCAGTACGTTGATATCCCATCAGAGACGCATCTAGGCTTGCCTACCTCGGAGCCCGCTGCTCACAGACCCTTTCCAAGCGTGTCTATCATCTGCTTTATCTCTTCTTTTCTCTTTTCTTCCTCTCCTGATAGCCATCCATACGCGATCTACTTATCTTTCATCACGGAAGCAGCGTTGATTGTGTCACTGGCAGCAGGCAGTGACAGTAAAATGTTTAGGCGTATATACGTACATGATACCATAAAGTCATAAGAAAGCCGCGGCTCTCAGATCGCAGCAATCATCTGCGTGGACAGCAACGAATTGAACGGCGGCGCAACAAGTGATGCATGTATTATTGTGATAGAAGAACTTGTTCAGGTGACATGTGACATGACGCTTGACAGCCGAGGCTGTCATCATTCAACGTCGCAGTTGTTTCCGCTGAGTCTGACTTGACACGCCGCAGAGACTACACCCCTTTTCCGCCTCCCCTCATCTTCCAAAAGCCTCTGCATCTTTTCAATTCTATATGATCCTCGCTGCCAAGAACAATCCTCCGCAACAACACTTCTGAGAACACTTCTCCACTTACAATATCACCGCAACGATCACCATCATGGTAGTCACAGGCAACGAAGATTTGATCGAGTTGCTCGATAAGCTTGACGTACAAGATGCCCAAGGTGAGAGTCATTCGTATAGCGATTCTGATTACAAGCTGATCAAGTGCATTAGGCACCCGGATTCTGAGCAATGCCATTGCTGAACCTGCGACGTCGGCCAACCTCTCATCTACCATCATCTGCATCAGCTCATACGCGAGCTCTCATCAACGGGCAGGTAAGTCTACGGGCGATGACATGTCCCTAGATATCCATGCTCAACCTTCTTGTATTACCACCTTTGCTTCATTGCAGAGCGCTGACCTGTTCTTAAATACAACACTAAATGTTTGAACACCCCTTAATCCTGCCAAGCAAGAAACGATTGCGTGGACGATCTTTCCTCTTCCGTTCATCCGGACTTCTCCATCAAGACTGGCGATGACTTTCTGCTAGTCACCGACGAGGATGTCGGCTTCTATGTAGACCGGACTATCCTTCTACGTACCTAGGAACTCTTTTGCGACTTTGAGGAGATGGGCGTCGCAGGCGACGTTGTTGAACATGATCGCTTGGACGGTGATTCTCGCACCAGGGTCGTGCGCCGGAATATGCCCGGGGCACTGTCAAAAGGTGTACGAGTGGTCTTGCATAAGCTCAAGCAGATTCATCACTGGCCCGAACATCACGATCACAAGAGGAGGAAGATTCGTACAACTCACCCCACGCAAAAGATGTGGGAGTACGACCTCGAGGGCCTGGCCCTTGCTTTCAGGATCGCCGACCAGTATGGTTTCTCAATATTCTCTAGTCAGGCTCGTGCTACTGTGCCCAAAACGTCTATCTGGTTCCAGTAACTTTACGCCGCATCTGAGGGTGACGAGATAGCTGCCAAAGCAATCGCAAAGTCGGCTTTGCGCATCAATATCGAGCCTCGCTTTCTGCCCCGACGTCCTACTCCCCATTCGCAACAAAGACCACCCCTCGTATTCTGCAATACTCCGAAACACCCAAAGGTCCAGTCCCTTATACGTCACCTCGACGATACATTACTCCCAGTATGCTGCCGCCAACTCGTCGTTCGTGCAAAAGTCGAAGGAGTCTTTCGTGATGGAATATCAAGAAGACCTGTTGAGCGAGAGCTTGGTGTGCGGTTGCAAGGACCCCGGAGCGTGGTGGGAGGCTGCGAGTAGGTCTGAAGGGAAGGCTCTCCGTCAAAGTCTCACTTTTGGAACTATGAGGGCCCAAGAAGACGAGCGCCTGTGGCACAAGATCAGAAAGGCGATCAAGGTTGTTGTTGACCGTGATGACTGCCGCTCTGCCGTGCTTCAGTCTTCTAAAAGATTGCGGAAGGTCTGGCTGCCCTGTGGCAGTGACTTTTTAGTGTCGAGAAGGGTTAAGTAGGTAGGTGATACTTGCACATATGTCAGAAATTGCCCGGAATGCAAATTTAGACACACCTTATTTGACCAGCAGAAGACACTCATCACGGTCAACATCTTCTCTTCGGTCACCGACGCCATCAAAGTGGAGCTCGATATCGTTTCACCCACTGCAATTGTATCTCTGTGACGACTGTACAAGCTACTACCTGATAATATAATATAATTCATATCCCAAGACCGTGATCTATAACGAAAAGAAAAGCGAGAAGTAGCATCTCAAACCCCAAAGCCCAAAACTCAAGCCTTCGTGTTAGTCTTGAGCACCTTCTTCCACACCGGCGTCTTCGACATCTTCAACTCCACCTCCCTCCTCATCTCCTCCTCCAACTCCCTCTCATCCAGCTCTCCAGAGGCATACCACACAATCGTAGCCATACCCAACAAAGCCGTGATGATACACCCAGCGAGGGCGCCGATAGCCTTAGGCGTCCAGCCCATGACGAGGTAGAAGGGCCCCCAAGGCTGGCCTGTAAAGTCGGTAGTGGAGTAGGTGCCGACGATGTTGCCTTCGGTGCCCATACCCTGGGCGGCGCATTGGTCGGTAATCTGGGAGGGGACTTGGTCCTTGGACTCTTGGAAGACCTCGGGAGCTTCGATGAAGACGGCGGCGAGACCGGAAGCCAAATGCCAGTCAATCTACACCCTATCAGCTCTATCCTTCGACAAGGCCAAGTAGAAGGAGGGTACTCACGTGGCAGTGGAACATCCAAGCACCGGGGTTATCAGCCCTCCATCGAAGCGTGACGGAGCCGGTAGGAGGAATGACGATAGTGTCTCGTCGCGCGGGGTTGGACTGGTTCTCGTTGATGGCGGGGTTGACTTCAGTGTCGTTAGAAGTGACGTCGAAGGACTTGTGGACAACTTGGAACTCGTGACTACCACACCATATCAGCTCTCATCCTCTCGTGCTCGCTCGGGGGAGAAGAAGGACGTACCCGTGGAAGTGGAAGGGGTGGAACCCAGCATCCCAGTTGTAAACCGTCAATGAGACAACGTCCATATGCTTGTATGTGAAGGCGTTGGTCATGGCGCCATAGACCTTTGTGTTGTTGGCATCGTCGCCCATAGTCAAAGCAGTCAACATGGAGGGAGTCGAAGTGGGCATCTGGTAGGTGATGTTGTTGAATGAAGCTCGGTTGGTTCCGTCGTCGTAAGTCTGCAGCGTTCGTCAGTCATGCTTGCGAGAAAGAGGGAGAGAGAAAAGAAGGGGGGGCGTACATCAAAGTAAGCATTGAGGACGATCTCGACATCCGGCTCGGTCAAGAGCTCGACAGCGCGAAGGGGAGTGAGGGCAGTGTCGTTGAAAGTGGTGATCGAGTCGGGGTACCACTCGGCGGCAGCGGCGTTGGCAGAGTCGTACACAATCTGGATAGTGTTGTTGATTTGGAGGTCATCGGGGACAGTGTCGTACCTGTACAAAAGTCAGCATTCGTCTTTGACGGAGTGAGAAAGGGGGAGGTAAACGTACATGTCGGTATCCTGCATGAAAGACATGGCATAGTTCTTGTCGGTAGAGTTGAGCGCCTGGACCCAGATAGAGTACCTCTGCGCGACGGACAAAGTAACAGCGTCGATGGGGAAGGGCTCAACCTCCACACCGTCCATCTCGATGATGTAGATCTGGTGATCCTCCATAGCCATCCAGAACACTACCACTTCATCAGCTTTGTACGAGAAAGAAGGAGAGGAAGGAGGAACGTACTGCCAAGGGTACCCATGTTGACCATATGGATCCTATAAGACTTGCCAGCCTCGAAGTTGATAGCAAAGTTGTCCGAGACGGCGGCGCCAGAGATGAGGTCGTCGTTGGAAGCCATGTAAGAACCGTTTGTCCAGGCGCCGTAGACGACGGCGGCGACGGGAACGGGCTCGGCACCGGTAGGGTTCTGCCAGGCGAGGAAGTCTCGCTTCTCGAGTACGGGGAATTCTTCGTTATACCTACCCTTTGTGTTAGCTCAGCATGGAGAGAAGGAAGGGGGACGTACCAATCGGCAACCGTGATAGTAAACTCTTCATCCCAGGTCAGACCGTCATCTCGCCCCGTCGCATTCTTCGGCAGAATCACCAAAGGCGCTCTCAGCCCATCCGTGTTCTGCCCATCGTGGTGACCGTGGATCCAGTACGTCCCCGTCTGTGTCCCCGTGTCGATCGTGTAGTCGAGGGTGCTGCCGGGCGGGATGGGACACTGGTTGACACCGGTGGCGCCGTCGAACCAGTTGGAGCCGTTGAACATGAGACCGTGGGTATGGAGGGCGGTGCCGACATCGCCGAGACCGTTTGTCAAGTGGAGCTTGATGATATCGCCCGAGGTGACGGTGAGGGGGGGAGGGGGCCAGGTGTTGTTGATACCGATGACTCGTCGCTCTTCAAGCTATAAAGATCGTCAGTAAGAGGGCAGGGAGAGAAGAGGGAGCGGACTTGCCATAGCGGGGTTGGCGGTGGTATAGGTGACATTCCACCAGTGCTCGACGGTAGCAGCTTGGGCGGTGGTGGCAGCGAGGGAAAGGGCAGAAGCCAGCAGCGCTGTCCTGGAAAACATGGCGAAGAGAGACCCGGTGGGTGGGATGGGATGTGGGGGGCAGAGAAGGGAGATGTGATGTGGATAAATACAAGTACATGCGAATGGAAAGCGAGCTGGCGGAAATCTGGAAATTGTTGCGAGAGCAGAGATTCGCTGAAAATGCCTCAGCTGCGGCCGAAAGCGGGAAGGAGAACAGGCACTGTGCTTTATCGGATAACGGAAATTAAATGCATGCGGCCATCCCCACCTCTTGCATTCAGATGCATGGGTGGTGAAGTATGTAAGCAGGCCAAGCAGGCCTATTGCATATTGCTGCCGAATGGCGGAGGCCAAGAGGTGTGCAAGCGAAGAGGGACGGAGAAGGAAAAGAAGGGATCTCGTCTGTCGGCGAAGGTAGAGTACAGGCACTGGCACAAATAACTGCTCAGCGGGGCCAGCGGCCGGGTGAGGGGCACTGCCTCGACTGCCACATCTTGCCTTGCTATGCGCGACGCAATGTATGTGTATGGCATGTGATGGAGATCAAGAAGCAGGCATCGGAGACCCAAGTCCAGAAGCCAGAAGAAGCCAATGGCTTTGCACGAATAACGCACGCGGGAAGGTTAGTCTTTTCTGTGAGTTTCGCGATCCACAGAAGTGGTGCCACTGGCCCTACCCTACTGGCCACTGGCCACTGGCCACTGGGTGTCTGTGGATGGAGTTTGAGGGGCGTTCTATGTGCGGCCCTACTTGCCCATTGGCTGCATGATTCGGGGCTGTCTCGCAAAAGACATGTCTGGGGTAATACATCTCGCTAGTGATATGAGACATTGTGGATCTATACGGCCGTCGTTTGGCTACCATTCGAATGGGATTTTTGCAGAGATGCAGATCGCCGAGTGCCTGTCTGTTATCAGATATTGCGGGACTGCGGACCCGAGCTGCCCTGAGAGATCCAAAAATGGCCGTGCCTCGCAAAGATCTCTAACGATCCCGCCCAACATCTCTTACGCGTGAACATTCCTCTTTCCTGCGGCCGAAATGCTACTGCCCCAGGAACACTCCTCCATGGCCTATCGGCGGGCCTCGCGCAAAGAAAAGGCTCACGTCTCGACAACTACTTGAACAGCCGCCTCTTCCCATCTCTCCCTCTTCACCACATCGCATTCTCACTCTTCCCACCGAACAACGTACACTTGCCATCATGGCGAAGAACGTCTTTTCGGTCTCCATCTTCTTCATCGTCTTTCGTACGTCCCCCCTTCCTCCTCTTTGACACTGCTGACACTTTTTCCAGGTGAGACGATCGAAGCCGCCATCATCGTATCAGTCCTGCTCTCGTTCGTCGAGCAGCTGATGCTTACCGGCAACCTCTCTTCCCATGACATGGCCAAAAACGAGAATACCGCCCCCAGCGACGGCGAGGCGGAAACAGATGGATCCATCTCTTCCGGCGTCGACGACAAGGAGCGAAGGGCCAAGTTGGTCAAGAGGATGAGGATCCAGATTTGGGCGGGTGCGCTTTTGGGTTTGTTTATTGCGTTGTGTATTGGTGCTGCTTTCATTGCTGTCGTGAGTCTACCCTTTCCTAGAATCGCACATCTGTTAACACTGTCCTAGTTCTACACCAAGCTCGACGATCTGTGGGCCAAGACTGAACAAATCTGGGAAGGCATCTTTTCCGTCATCGCCGCCTTCATCATCTGGGTACGTCCGCTCCTCCCCTTCCCTCCTACCCCTCAAGCTGACCTTTTTCGTAGATCATGGCCACCGCCTTTTTGAAAATGGACCGATCCCGCATCAAGTGGCGCTGGAAGCTCGCCGCCGCCTTCGACCAATCCCAAGCCAAAGTCCTCGCCCAAGAACAAATGTCTGACGAGGACCGCGCCGTCGCTCAGAAGGAGGGCAAATCCGGCAAATGGGCCCTCTTCCTCTTACCGCTTATCACCGTCTTGCGAGAAGGTCTCGAGGCTGTCGTCTTTGTCGGTGGTGTCTCGCTTGGGTTGCCTGCTACTTCTATCCCGCTCGCTGTCGTCGTCGGTCTCATCGCCGGGTTTGCTGTCGGTATGTCCCCCTTCACCCCCTTCTTTTGCATCCACTAACTCTTGCATAGGCTACCTGATCTACCGCACCGGCTCCACCACCACCCTCCACTGGTTCCTCGTCGGCTCCACCTCCTTCCTCTGCCTCATCGGTGCCGGCCTCTTCTCCAAAGCCATCGGCTACTTCCAATACCAGCACTTCTCCGCCGGCGTCGGTGGCGATGTCGCCGAGACTGGTGATGGACCTGGATCCTTCCAAGTCGCCGGTAACGTCTGGCACTTGGAGTACGGAAACCCCGAGACTGGGTCTGCTACTACCAACGGTGGTTGGCAAATTTTCAACGCCATCTTGGGCTGGAGTACGTCCCTTTCCCTGCCCCTCCTCCCTCTCTCCTTTCAAATACTGACTCTGGCACAGACAACACCGCCACCCTCGGTTCCATCCTCTCCTACGTCTTCTACTGGATCCTCGTCGCCCTCACACTCGTCGTCCTCAAATGGAAGGAAGGCAGGATCACATTCTTCGGCAAGGCGTCTGCTGCCCACTCGAGGAGGCTCAAGATCAGGGAAGAGTTTGCGGCTGCTGATGCTGGGGCTGAGGCGGAGGTGGAGGGGGAGAAGAAGATCAACCCTGATGCGGAGACTCCCTCTGAGGAGAGACAGGTGCCTGCTTTGGGCCATTAGGTTGGGAGTGGTGTAGCTGGTACTCTATAGTGTGCTATCGCCTCTTCTCTTCTCTTCTCTTCTCTTTGATCATTTTATCATTATATAGATTGGGCTTTCTTTTTTGGACATGCGTTAATAGTTGCGATTGACCGAGACACATCACATGTATTGGTTTCGATCTGTTTGGCAATGCGCTCTTAATCCAAAAAAAAACTTTCGACAGATATTATCACGATCAGAGCCAATCAGACAAGTGTACGAAGAACAGTTGTCGAACCAAACACAAATCAGCAACAGATCATTCGCCAGCACACTAGAACTTGCGCCCGTCTCCTCGCTCCAAACATTGACGCTTGCTCGCTCGCACATATGGTCGTACCATACACTACATCATGGCACGATACCCACATACTGAATTTTGAGTCGTTCGCCTTGAACAATCGCCGACTACTGACATCATGCTCGAGCAACTTCTGGACCGAGCGAAGCCGATTCCGGCGCCATCCCGAAAAAGCTGCTCGACAAGCCACACTCTCCCTTCGTTCTCTATTCGTGGTCGAGCTATGCCTCATGGTAGATTTTTCTCACCAGACTGCTCTGGAAGTACCTCGCCATAGGTAATCGCTCAACATACCCGGGTCTGATTAATACGACGCGTAGTTGGTAGGAGTAGACAAGTCGGACCGGCAGACCGAGCGGGACCAAATTCTTCTCTCTTGCTGTTTCAGTGGACACTGCATTCCTTTCTAGCGTCTCTTTCCATCCTTCGTTCCTCCAGTCTCTACAAAGTAATACCAGAACATCCACACCCGTGCTGGTAGATCAACTGCTGGGATACACCCCCAACAAACACCACAACGCGTAAAAGTCCTTCGCATCGCATCACGCCTCAATCCAAATGTCAGTACGACTCCACAGTCGACTCTCATGACTCTGACCAATTATCTGTAGACACGATCCATCATGCTCTCCCTACGCCAAACTTTGGCCGGGAGGCGAGCTTTGTCTCATAGCGCTCGTCTTAATCACCGCTTCATCGCTCGCTCGTCCCCGGCTCTTCTATCAGAACAATCTTCTTTCCCCCTGCAGCCTCGCCTCCCGACTCGCACTTATGTCAGCTTCACCCGACCGTCCCCCTTCTTCTCGTCTCCCAAGCATGCGGCCAGTGGTGAGCTGGGCGAGCTGGAGAGTAGAGACAAGGCCGTGCTCGACCGTCTCAGGGCGGGCGAGGGACAGCTGGTAGACGAGGGATACTATGACCCGGATGACAAATTCAATGACCCGCCTGTATCCTACGACGTACGTCTCCACTCTGATCCCTGGTTTGCGCAATCTCACGCCATATTGCAGCCATTCAGATACCCCTCTCAACGCCAGCCGCCTCTTCCTCTCGACCAGCTCAAATCTCCCAGCGGCAGACAATATACCTCCAATACCGCAGCAAACATCCTGTGTCGACATTACGCTACGACCAAACAGCTCTGTCGCGAAACGACCCACGGCGAGATCTTTTCCATCGAGACATTTGTCATCGTCTACGAATCTGGGGAGGGTGACCTCGTTGTAAGCCCCTTCCGAACCTACTCCGATGACCTATCTCACACAGACGTAGCAATCCCTAGAGAAGGGCAAAACATTCCGTGGCCGCGTCATATTTGCCAATGACCGTATCACCCACCTAGCATTCGATGGCCACGTCTTCTCCGTCTCACACGATCCTAATGGTGTTCATGGTACCACTCGTCTGACAGGAGTAGTTGGGGAGCTGGCAGAGACGGAGCGCGAGATGCTGGGGATTGACCCCAAGACGGCTGGAGGTAAGTCTGTCTCACGATTTGCGATCAGCCTTTGCTTATGAGGCTTTGCAAGATATCCTTGCTCTGCATGTCGAGGAGCGCCGGGATGGTACAGTTCAAGACTCTACCCCTGCCCCTTTCACATCGTCAGAACCTTCTCACGACACAGACACCGATCGGGTTGCTCTCCTCCAACACCTCGAGTCACTGGCAAATGAAAGAAAGCAGGCTCTCACCGAAAGCCGCGCTGTACTGGAACGTGTGAGAGGCAGTATGGAGCATCTGGTGGTCGACTATGATGAAGATGAAGGGACACAGATTTTGGGAGTCGATGTGAGCCAATCCCGACCTTGTCTTCATCGAGTTGGAGTCTGACCCTTGATCACAGGACTTCAACTACCCCGCCCAAGTCCATAGTCTCCCGCTTCAGATCATCAAGACTCCCAGTGGGTATGAATACACCAACAACACGGCCGCACGTATCCTTTCCCCGGACGACTCTGAACCGTACGAACTCTGTGAACGGTCGAAGGATGGTAAAGTAGTCACTTATGACGGTATCATACGAGTCTTCGAACAGGAAGAGGGGAATACCGACCTTGTGGTGAGTATCTTCCACCCATTCTCCCAACGTCTTCTCACACTTGTTCAGTCACAGATGGATCGAGGAAAGACACTCCGCGCGCGCATCGTCTTTGCCGATGGACGTATCACCCACCTCGCCGTTGACGGACACGTTTTCTCCCTCGCCCAGTACGGAGAGATACTGAGCGAGACAGTGCACTTTGAGAGAGTGGTAGGTATCTTGGGGAAGGAAGAGAGGGAGATGATCAAGATTGAGCCGACGCTATTTGAATGTCAGTTCCCTGTCACGACTACTTGGCCTCGCACTTACATGATTGCTTAGCTATATACACCCAGCACGTCGCTGAATATGAAGAGCGGAAAGCGAAAGACGAGAGGAGAAACAGACTGGACGATCCCATAATGAATGACGAGCTCAATATCCCATCCGTCCCCAATGTCGCCGAATGGAACCTCGACCCGCGTACCCTCGTCGGCAAGCTCCCCATCTGGGTAGCATGCGGCATTGAGAGTCATCCGGAAGTATTCTCCTCGCCCGCGTCTGTGATCAACACTGAAGAAGTGGTCGAGCGGATCAATGCTGGGGAGGAGCTCGAGTTCTTTGTGGAAAAGTCCACGTCCGAGTGGGGGTGGCCCTCGCTGTTGCACAAGGAGGGTAAAGGGAGGTGGTACGAGTGGATTGTGCGGGTGCGAGAGCGGAAAACCGCAGAGTACGTCGTTCCTTCTCATCCATGTTTGCGGACAAATTGACTTTGATCTAGCGGTCGTGACGCTGCCCATGCCCAGGGGGAGGTTCGAATTTTTGTGGCAACCATTCACGACGACGGTTTACGTGCAAAGACTATATCTATCGGCGGTACGCTGGTCAATCTGGAGTTGCAAGACGGAGGAGGGTATACAGTCGGTGAAGAGGACGTCGCTTCTGAGGGCTTGGCGGGGCTCTAGAAGTGTAGGTGAAGAATGAGGTCGAGAAAGAAGCAGACTTCAGGATTAGATGTTGTTGATCTGTAACGTCGATGCATCAATCTCTACTATACCCAGATCAGAATGCAGCCTTCTCAATCTTGCCTCACGATGGCGCTTCTTGATCCTTTTCTCTGCATTGCGTCATAATCAATGTACTTGTAAGTCCCAACCATCTCTAAAGCTCATCGTGGCTCAAAAAGTCCTCGTCTTCAAACTCCTCCTCAGCAACACCAGCAGCATCAGACTTTCGGTTCTCCTCCACGAACTCGACCAAAGAGTCGAGGCTCCTGTCACCGGCGTACTCGATGAATTCGGAACTACCGGCGGGACGGAACTTGATGGTGGGGAAGCCTTGTACTCGGAAGGGAGCGGAAGGAGGGATGTCGTTCTCGGTGGCGTCCATTTGGGCGCTTGCGGGGAGTTAGCATGGGATCTGAGGGCGGATATGATTAACTCACATGACGACGTTCTTCTCGGCGGCGTACTTGTCACCAAGAGTGTCCCAAATAGGAGCAAGACGTTCTGCAGGTCAATTAGCTAGTTGTAGTCAGTGAACGACAACAGACTCACGACAGTGACCGCACCAGGGAGCGTAAAATTCGACAAAGACATCCTTGGACTCGTCTCCAAAGACGTTCTCCCAGTCGTCGGCAACGAGCTTGTAAACAGGACCCTGGGTAGCAGGAATAGCCTCAGACTTGACGCTAGCCTGGACTTCACCCTTGGCGTACTTCTCAACGAACGCCTTGATGGTCTTGGCGGTGGCCTTGCCGGTCAAGGGGTACTTGGTCTGCTCGGCGAGGTCCTGGATGACGAAAGCGGGCCAAGAGTCGCCAGGGAGGTTGAGAGACTTGCCGTGGTCGACAAACTTGACAGCGTCTATGTAGACAAAGTTGACCTCGCCCTTCAAGCTCTTGGCAACATCTCGGAGGTCCTTGACGATGCTGTCTCGGTTGGCAGCGTCATTGGGGTCGGCGAAGAGGTAGGCGATGGGAAGACCCTGCTCGGCGTAAGAGCCAAAGTTCTCGGGGGAGATCTCGTCGAAAAGGGGGATGGAGTTTTGCTTGACGAATTCGGCGAGGTTCTCCGTGGAAGGCTCGACGTTGGAAGGGAAGATGGCGTAGCCCTCGTCAAAGTCCTTGTAGAGGACGATGGCGGGGAGAGAGGGAGACTCGGGGATGTTGGGAAGGGAGGGGGACAGATATTGACCAAAGAGGTAAGAATCTCGTGCGGAGCTGGAGAAGGTCTTGTACTGCTCGGGGATGGCGTGAGACTCGTCACCGTAGGCGACAAGGACGCTGAAAGCGCGTCAGCGGTGATTAAACGCGCTTGGATGCCGGACTTACACCTTGTCGGACTTGATGAATTCATCGTGAGACTCCGGGGTCACGTCGCTCAGAGCGGGAAGACTTTGCCTGTGCCAGTATTAGTAAGTGTCCGAACTTTACCAACTCCGGAGCGTCGTGCAGCCGTTTGTTTCTCTGAAATCCCGCCCCAAAATGCGAGTTTCACACACCCCTCTGCGCGGCCCCAGCAACAGACGGTCCACCAGGCACACCTGAACTCACTTGAGCATGTATGAGATGATACCATCGGCCTTCCTGGTTCCAGCATAGTCGGTAGGAGATCCGTTTCGGAAGACCTTCAAAGTGGGGTACCCGTTCACGCCAAATTCTCCACAGACAGCCTGCTCAACGGTGCAGTCGACCTGAAAAAGTACATCAGTATAGGTGCAAGGGAAAGATGGAGTCAAAAGACGCGTACCTTGGCAAGCTTGATGCCCTTGGGCTTAAGCTCGGTAGCAGCTTCTTCGTAATGAGGAGCAAGGCTGGGCGTTGGTCAGCTAAGTGATACGTATCTACAAGGGATCACTCACTTTTTGCAGTGTCCACACCCTGGAAGAACGCTCTATTGTCAGCATGTGCTAGATTTAAAGTCATGTGTTGGCACGCGTCGGCACTTACAAGGAGCGAAGAACCTAATGGAACATCATCAGCTGTCATCCCTACGATTTGTCGACGCCGGTGAACGGCCCACTACCACCTTAACGTTCCGCCAGTCTCACACTTTTCATAAACGTGCGCGATGCAAGAAGACTCACTCGACAAGCGCCAAATCCTCGTCAATGATCTCCTTCTGGAAAGTAGCCTCCGTCAGGTCGAGGACGTCGCTAGCGATGACCGAGGTGGCGGCCATGAGGGCGAGGGAGACGCCGGTGGAGAACTTCATCCTTGAACTGTTTGCGATGATTGGATGAAGAAAGAGAAAGAAGGAAGCGAGATGGAAAGTTTCAGGCGTGACTCAGCAGGATGCGAGCGAGACACGGGGAGCCGATGCCACGTCGACGCGTGGTTACGTAATATCGCCCAACGTTTCAAGAGTGGATACAGCCAGACGTCAGCAGCAGCCACCATCACACTCGGACTCAACGTCAGTACATTGGGTGACTGAGGAGCAGGTGATACGGAGAGAAGATGCACTCATGGACGAGATGAGGACAACAAGGCTCGGCCAGCCCTATTCTACTCTACAGGATGACCTCTCAACACATATAGATGATGTCTTTCCTTTTCATGTCGTCAAAGCATTCTTCCTCAATCCCTCTTCAGTCTCAGAACAGACTGCACCCCCATCTTCTTCCACAACCTGAATAATAGGATTTTGCCCGTCTCCCTCCTCGCCCGACAAGACCACTCGCATCCCTCTTGTTTTTGACGCCTCGGTACGGTGGGACCTCAACTCTCCTCAAACGAGGGGGCATAAGCATTGATGAGAGAGCGCCAACCATCCCATCTTCTTTGACGGAAACCCATTCACGAGCCCCGCTGTTTGTCATTATCCAGTCTTCCCAAGAACCGCGGAACTTCTCGTCATGAACATGGCTGTTGAGGATCCGGTTTGCGTGGCCCCACAATCTTCCCCACATTCAACCTGACAGTCCGTCCTCGTCGCAAATACACCCTTCGCATCTTATGTCGAGGCAACCGAGTGCGCGGAACATGCTGTTAGCGAGGGCAGACGGGGTGATAATGTGGTTGGGCAAGTGTTCGTCGAGCGATGCGAGTAGACGACCGTTAAGCTCTGGAACCTTGATCACCCGTAAGCCATGACCTTGGGTCTCGCCGAGAGCGTCCATAGTTGATACGGTGGCGCAGGGAAAGGTTGTCCCGATGTGGCCGGAATTCACCGGTTTGGGGACGAGCCCGGCCTTGAAGTCTGCAAAAGGATTGGTCAAAAGTCAATGGGGTGGAAGAAGGAGGACAGGGGATCACACACGATGTTGAATTGGTCGATTGCTTTGAGATATGGTGACACAATGATACATGAAAATTGAGCTGACAGCGAGCAGACGACCTGGCGGAATACGTAGTAGGGCTTAGGCGGTGGAAACCCTGATGTCCCACTTAAGTTGACCATACTCCTCCTCGTCTATTTCACTATTCTCTTCTCTGCCTTGCCTTAGGTAGTCGGACAGCACCATGCACGCCACGCCATCTTTCCTGACTCCCGTGCACACAGATTCACGTCTCGTCATCTCGCACTTGGCGGGTGCCCTCGTTCGCTCTTTCCATTGATCTTTGTCCCTTCGTCGAGAAAGTCATCTAGAGCATGTAGCATACATCAGAATTGACACAACAGTCTACTACAGGAATGGTGCCCCTTTATGAATGGTATGTTCCCCTTTCTTCCCTACCTTGAGCTCGATCACACCACCCTTTGCCAGATACAAAGCTTTCGCCTGCATGAAGTTGTTCCTCACGGCGCATGTGAAAGAGCGAGTCTCGCCATTGAAGGCCACACCATGGCTAGACGCCATCAGCTCGTGATTTCAGTACGTATCTGTAATTACTCACGCTTCGGAGGGGACACCCCTGACTCGAACCAGCCAACGATGATATCTCTCCCACCCGTCCAACCCTATATCGAGACTCATCTCCTCATGCCTTTCATTTGACGCGTCCTTTAGACCGAAAGCGGGCGTATCTAGCGTCCATCCCCCCTTTTCCATGCTCTTCTCGATGAAGAATTCCATACCCGCCCCATTCCGGGCAAAGATGACGTCCATCAACTCGGCTTCGCTGATGCTAGGGGCTGGGCCCGCAAAAACTTCGCCTTGATGCTCGTACGCTCTTGCGACCCAAGCTGGACGACCGTTGACTAGAGTTGCGGATGTAAAATCCCATTCGTCGAGAGTTGCGACATGGCGTAGAGGAGGCGAGATGGTGGCGGAAGTCTCAACAGAAGACGCTGAAGCGAGGGAGGATGGTTTTTCGGAGTCGACTGGGATAATGTCATCAGTGACAATCGACGAGCCTGTATGTAGACCGTATGGCTCACTGTTGCTCTCTTCCCGGAGGACGATACTGAAGTCGTTGACGTCATGGACCTCATGGAGACGGTAATAATGATCCTCGACAGATCCTACGGGCCTCGTCAGTCACCACTCCATCCAGATTCAGAAACGTGAGAAGGACTTGCTGTGGATATCATCTCTCTCCCAATCCTGCACTTCCAAGAGTTCCGCCTCTTCGCCTCTCAAACCCCCCAAGAATTGGTCCAAGGTATCATCTCCTTGTCGAGTATGGCGCAGCGAGAAGAAACAACCATCCATGGCAATTTTGAGCGGGATGTCATCTTTGTACTGCAATACAGCCTTCAAGTGAATCCCCTTCTTCATTCGATTCTATTCGACGGTCAGCTCAGGGCGCATCTTCTGGGTGGCGCGGAAGAGACACACAATATAGTCGGCAAACGGGTCGGTCGATGCCTCCATGACCACCACAATAGCTGGTACAACATATTCCGTATTCACCACATAGCCTGGTTGATTGCATGGGAGCAATTCACTAGTGGGCGAGATGGTGACGACCATGGTTTTATCGGTATATCGGATACCTCTGGGGCTTTTGCCGATGTGAAATGCGGGCATGAGGGCGGTAGTGGGGAATGTCAAGTTCTAGCTGCACGTCAGTATATATCGGCGAGGCGAGTAGAAGTGAAGGACTTGCGCTGAGCATAGTGGCTTCGCGAGCCTTAAAGTCCTCTTTCTCCTTTGCCGCCTCCGATTTCATATCTCTCCTCCGCTCTCGCAGAACTTCTTTGCGAATCTCTTTGGCTTCTTGTCAGCTATTTTCTCAGAAAAGGACACTAGATATACCAGACATATCCTTCCGCTCCTCCGCATTTGGATTCAGCCTCAGCCTCGTATCTTCGGGGACGACCTCCACGCATTTCCCGATGGTCAACTCGCTCGAGATTGCGTCCCGCAAGGTAGTGAAGACAAATCCATCGACAGAGATATACGATGGCGAGTCAAGTGAGCCGTGGTCGTAACGCATGCGTGCTTTCAACATAACCCCTTGCTCAAGTCGTTCCTAGAAAAATCTATTGGTGACTATCCTCAGCCGGTACTGCAGTCAGACTCACGATCACATTCGCATCAGTCCACTTGTTGAAGACGACAATGATGCCGTCCTTGAAGCAAGGTGATCCGTCGACGTGAGCAGGCAAGTCATCGGAGTCGTAGGTATGAATGATCTCGAACATTTTGTTGGAATCGTATCGGATTCCACTCGTGCCCTTGGGTATCGCAGGAGGTACAGTGCTGGATGTGAGGATGGGGAAGAAGTATTCCTAGTGTAATGTCAGATAGCGGATTCGAGAGATGGCTGCGGACGTACGTTGGTCTTGTCGATTGGAGTAGATATCAACTCTTCAGCGCAATCTTCCTCGTTCACCTGCTCAAACAATCCGGCATTCTCCTGCAAATGCGCCTCACAAGCAGCTATAATCGCTTGATCAGCCCTCACTCCGAAAGGCCACAGTCGCACTTGATATAAAGGAGGCAGCATGCACGTACCTTCCATTTCTGCGGCCTCCGCCGGCTTCATCGCCAGTATTCCCTTTTCTTGAGCGGTGAGAAACCCCGAGCATCGATCGACTACCAGATGGCCATTGTCCGCTGTGAGAGCGAATACATGACCGTCGAGAGCAATATAGCTCGGGTCATCCAAGAGAACGTCTTCATAACGCATATGAGCTTTCAGAGTCTTGCCGGATCGTATCTTTTCCTACGACATCTCGTTGAATGACGCCCGCAACATCTTGGGAAAAGAGACTTACTATCAAAGGGGCTTTTGAAAAGCGATCGTACACTTTCACAAGACCCTGTAAGAAGACTGGCTCCACCGCGTCTCCCTTCACAAGGATATTCTCATCCTCGATGCTAGGGCGGACAATCTCGATCGCGTGGGTCTTGTCGTAAAGTATCCCGCTGACTCCTCGAGCAATATAAGAAGAGTGTGGTTGGATCGTGATGTCGGGGAAGTAGAAAAGCTGAATCAGGAGTGAGGTGTGCCGATGTAAAAGCAAATCAAGTTGCGTACCTCGTCATTGTGCCCAGTTTTGCGTCGTTTCGCCTCTCTCTTCTCAAACCTTTCCCTTGCGGACCAGACAAGCGGCGATTGCAAATGGTCAAAGTACGTCTCATACACAGCTACAATCTCATGTCAGATTCAAGAAGCACCATGCTCGCATAAGGCTGGGACGCACCGTCGATACCAGCCTGTTCTCCTGGTCCAATCTCCAGGTGCTCGCGAGACACTTTCGGAAGTTTGCCGATACTATGCGATAGCACAGGACCTTGCCCATAATTATCGATAGCCAAGCAGAAGCCGTCCAGGGAGATTCTGATAGGAATTTGCGAGTCGGAGGTGGAGTAGAGGAGGTGTGCTTTGAAAGTGGTACCGTCCCGTGTCTGAAGCTGTGTACGAGCTGTCAGCGCTTTTCTCCTTCCAGTGGTTCGATTACTTGCCGATATCAATTCCTTTCCGTTTGGCGTGTATATTCTGACCAAGCCGTAAACGCCCATATGCGTCTGACCATTTTGACGAGCCTTTTCAAACTCTAAAGAGAGCTGATGGGTGGTGGGAGAGATGATGGCGAAAGATTTGTTCGCGTAGGAAATACCACTTTCTCCACGATGAGTTTTGATAGACGTGCTCGTATTTCGCTCGACGGGAAAAACAAAGTCCTACATATTCATTAGATCAAATGGAGCAATGGGAGGAGAGCACGTACGTTGGCGGAGGTCGTTTTGTTAATCTCCCTAAAGACATGTCCAGTCGTCGTCATATAACCATGGGCTACATCCGGTAAAGTCTCGGCACCAGCATCCACGATACCGCGCGTCCTTGCTCCCTCCAAAGCACCCTCTCGCTCGAGTCGTCCTTCCACTTCAGAGATTCGAGCCTCCCGCGCCTCCTCGGCCTCACGGATGTCCTTGCGGTCTCTCGCTTGCGTCTCTTCAATCTCATGCTGAGCACTGTCCAATACCTTCACCACCGATGGTACAGGAGCAAGGGGTTCGCGAATCTGGAGGTCGCGGAGCCTAGCGACGGCGGGGAGAGGGGGAACGCCTTGCGGAGTACTGAATAGGCGCAGGAGCCCGGGAGCCTGGGGTTTTGTCGAAAGCTGGCCTCGTCTGAGAGCAGCAGGTTTGGCTGCAAGGCCCAGGCCGGCGACGGAGAGGACCATTGTGACGGTCAGGAGAGGATGATCCCCTGCAAAGGCGAGCAGCCGGTCGAAAGGGGAAGTGGCAGTGGGCTGAGCAGGGGATGTGGGGGAGTGGGCGTGGGCGACGCCTTCACTATAGCCTTTGTAAAAGATGGCTTCCGCGAATCTGCGAGAGAGAGGATATGAGGTTGAGGCTGGGGCAAGGGCAAGGGCTGGGGCTGCAAGAGAATCTCCGGGGGCTACAAGATATCAGTTGCGTTCTGATGCGACAAGAAGACTTACCTCCAGAAGCCTCGTTGCTTTTGGTCTCTCTGGAGCGCAAGGTATCAAACGTAGACATTGTACTCAGAAGCCACAGATGACAGGGTTCTCGTCCATGGCAGAAAATCAGGATGCATATAAGGGCAACCTTCACAGCTTCAGTAGCTGATCAGCATCACAGAACACTCACTCGTAAGGAACCCTGGTCCTGGCATGAATCCTGGTAAGGGTCTTGGGGTCATTTGTTTGAGTCCCTGATGAGCGGGCGATGTGGGGGAGAGCGAAGCCAGGGATAGCGAGGGATCAAGTTGAAACATCTATTGTTCTTGAAGCAGGGCAAACCCATTGTTCGCGCTCAGCGGCTCAGGGAAAGAAAGGCGGGGAGGGCCGCCCCTTCGGCACACCGTGCACACCAGCAGGGGCAGGCATGGCAATCAATGGGCGCTCGCTGGGCCTTTCAAATGACAATATGGGATGCATAGGTGAGAAAAACGTGTCGCAAGGACCGATATATGCAGCGCCTTGCTGAAAGCGACTACCTATGCTATATTATGTGGCCTGTAGTTACTTGAACTCTTCTAGTAGTCTAATCATCTGCTCCTGAGGATCCCGTTCTGCCTTTTCGATTAAGACAAGGATCTCTCATATTCCATTTCTAGGCCTTGGCGTTGATCCAATAGCTCATTGTATACCGTGCTGCTCGTTATCCATCCCTATATGCAGTGGCGATCTTAGAGGGCAATACGCTGAGGTCATGGTAGACTTGCTGTAAGAGTTCTTCGTTTGACCTATTTCTGGTCGAATGATCGAAAATCACCCTCGAAATGGGATTTCGAGAGCTTGTCGTGCTAGACCCAGAGGGGAGACAGAGCTCTGCTGGCCCTTCCCCGCCATCTCGATCCTCCTGGTCCCACTCTGCTAGCAGGCTCTCATATGAAGGAGGAGCTGGCGCGTCCCCGTCGGTGATAACGACACTATGGTCGTATATTGTTATTTCGCTTGGGGCGTAACGTTCATAGTGAGGAGGCTCGTTGGAACCGACCTCTTCCTCATCATCAGCACTAAGGTTGGTGGTGAGATTGCGAAGATCCTCCTGTAAACTGATGATCTGCTTCCTTGCTTCGACGATATTAGACTCTGCACGTGATTGCTCTGATTGGTAAAAGCTGAGTTTCTTTGAAAGTTTGTCTCGTTCTGGCAAGAGTATTTCGAGTTCAGAGCGTGTTTTCCGGTGTCTCTCAGGGGCCGTTAGAAGTCGGTGAAGAGTCATGGAGGACGGATCCCGGGTTCGTCCTCCTGGCCTCTCTGGACCTTGTTGGAAAGGTCCTGCTGGGGATGACTGGCTCATACCGCTCTGATACAAAGATGAATGATAGTTCTTGCGCCTCTTGAGATATGACTGACTGCTCCGGTTAGAGGGGTGACGTTCGGCTTAGGTTTAGCTGTTCTTCGTTGGGTGAATCTCAAGATGATAGCTTTTTGTTGAAGATAGGTGTATCCGGGGAGAACACCGAACTTTTGTTATCCGTCACAATGGTGGCGCAGCATAATACACCACCAGCACAAGTTCTCCTCTGTATGAATAAAGGAGTGACAATCAACTGCCGACTTTGCTTGGCTGTTGTGTCATCTCAAATGGAACTTCCACTGTGCTTGGAGCTACCTTTGATCTCAAAAGAAATCTCATCGCCGCATTCGGACTTATGACTAGGGGCAATGCAGTAAAGGAAACATGGCACCCAAATTGATAAGCGACGAGAAGAAACAACAGCAGCACATGTCTCGGTCCGTTCAACGACGAGAGGTATACATGTCAAGCAAACGAGCAATTTTCAATCCAAAGCTCCACCAAAGCGTACAGTACTGCATTGAGGGGCAGAATTCTAGGAAGACGAAGATCAATCAAAGAGGCCCGACTTTTCCTTGTCATGAATTACTTTCCCCTCCGCCCTATGAAAGTAGATGACATAAACGAGCCCAAATACAACAACTATCTTCGCCAGCTCCTCTGTACCATATTGTCAGCTAGGCCCACTCCCGAGCACACGAGAGACATACTCATTACAGAGAGCCATCCGACTTCCCCGCCGCCGCCATTCTTCCTCACCGCCCATCTTCCTTTGCCCCTCTCGAGAAGCTGCTGCTCCTGATCCTCATACGCAAGCCTCCTGCTGACGACTCTGTTGACGACGGCGCTGACTTTCTTCGGATGATTCGAGGAGACAGGCGGCATCAAAGCTCCTGCGCTCCCGTCAGAATCGAGTGGTGGGGTGATGATGTTGAGTGATCGGCGTTGCCGGGCAATTCGGATGGATTCGCGATAACCGTCTACACAGCTCTTACTCGCAGGTCAGCAATCGCTCTGAATTAGTTTTCCGGAAGGACACTTACTTCCATAGCATCCCACCAAGTCCTCCCTTCAATCCCCTTTGTACTCGCAATCCTCCCCATCTCTCGCCTCTTCCCATGGTCTATAGTAACACCCGCCAGCAGTTTTGCATATTCCATCGCGAGATGGTCGAAATGAGGCGACGAAAGGTGGCAAGCAGTTGGCCATGTGAGAGGATGAGTAACCGATGCTGATGGAGATGGAGTGAGGGGTAGTAGGAATCCGGTGGAAGAGTGTTGGACGAGGTCGCGGGTGCCTTCAGCATCGAGGCCTACGACAGGCTATAAGACTCGTCAGCAACTAGCCAGTGGATGACAAGACCTGGTCAACGTACAAGTCCACTAGCGAGCGCCTCCAATACCACCTGTCCAAACGTCTCTGTAAAGCTCGGGAAAGCAAACACATCAGCACTAGCATAACATTCTGCCAGATCATCATCCTGCCGATAACCAAGGAACTCGGCGTCCCAGCCATTCTTGGCGCAAGTGGATTGCAGTTCAGATCGAGCAGGGCCGTCGCCGACAAAGACGAGCTTGGGGAGCGGGAGGGGGGATTGGGAGGGGAGGAATGAGGCGAGGTGGGTGTAGGCGGATAGGAGAAGGTGGATGTTCTTCTCCCAAGATCTGTATGTGGGTCAGTCCAGTGGTACTACCCCAGGCGTGTGAGAACGTACATTCGACCAACGAACAGAAGCACAATCCTCTCAGGCAGCTCACCCGGGGACGGTGGCCCGGGCGAGGGCACACCACGCGATTTCCAGTCCACAGCCCTATCCTCCGGACTCATCGGCGGCGTCAACAACCCCTTCCCCTGCTTCCCATTCCACCCCACGCCCACAACCCTGCCCACCTGCAACGTCTCTCTCTCCCCCGGCGCATACCCAACACCCCACTCGGCCCTCCTCTTGAGACTTCTCTTCTGCAGCCCAAACTGCGCCAAGTCGACGCCCCTCGGCCAGAGCCGCACGCCGTCGAAAGATTGGTTTTCAAGCATCTGTCGAGTAGAGGGGGAAGGGCAGAGGGTGAGGAGGACTCTGGAGTAGAGGGAGTGTTGGAATTTGTATATGAGTGGGGTGAGGGAGGGGAGGCCGAAGAGGGTTGCGTAGGTTGCGAGATTGCTACGTCGCGTCAGCGTTTGCACCGCACACACTGAGACGATGAGGACCCACGTATGATAACTGGCCACCACCGCCCCCCCAAGCCCACCCCCAATTCTCTTCCCCCCTTCCCCAACCCACTCTTCCCCCGCCCATCCAAGTTCCATACCCACCATCGTCTGCGCCCCCAGCCAGATCGGATCCACAAAATGTACCACATCCGGCTGCCACTCCCTAATGACTTTCAAAAACTTTGGTCTGAGAAAGTTGAGTTTCAAGCCAGGGTAGAGGATGAGGGGGATGCCGAGTGTGCCGACGAGCGGGTGGGAGGCGTAGGAGGAAAGGGAGGAGGAGGGGCCGAGGAGCATGCATTGGTGGCCCGAGGCGTGGAGGTGCTCGAGGAGGCGGGAGAGAGTACGGGTGACGCCGTCTACTTTAGGAAGAAAGTTCTCTTATCATGCATGATCAGCTTTGATTGTTTGATGGAAAAGTAAGAACATACCAGTCACGATGACGATCCTCAGCCCCTTCTTACCGCGCCCACTAGCCAACCACGCCTCCCTAGCATCTCCTTCTTCCTTTGTCATATCCTTTCTCCATCGATGCTTCTCCTCCATACCATCATCTTGCTCGATCGCCTTTCCGCCAATAGTCACTTTTACCCCTTCCCCTGTGACCTCATCCAAGTCGAGCTCCGGTACAGACACCGGCGGGGGCAGCCTAAAGTCTGGTGACGCGTTTGCAGAGTCGAGTATGCCCTTGTCATATAAAGTACTGGTATCTGTAGTGGAAGACGTATAGCTTGGCTGGGTGAAAGGGCTCGCAGGCGTTAATGGCGGAGACAACAGCTCGTGGGGGTGATCCCCCAGATACCTGTCGGAATGCATTATTTACAGCCGGACCAATCGGTCTCTTTGACTTTGAGCAAGGTAGATTGATGCTGAGGGGTGTTGACTGATGAAGGGAAAGGCGTCGAGAAGATGGAAGGGCGCGAGCTAGAGGTTGAGTCAGAGGAGTTTGTCAACGGATGGGGACGTACAAGCACAAGCTTTGAGGGTTTCGAGTTGGGGGAGCGATGATAAGATTACCTGTCTTATTGTAGCTTACGCTGACCTTGTCATCCAGCTGGCGAGACGTGATACTGGAATTCCAGCCGAAGGGGAGATGATGGCGCTCTCGAGAGGAGTCACCAAGATAGATGGCTACTGAAGCCAGCTCCGAATGCGTGTGGGTATACAGCGAATAAGAGCGGTAAGTACTCAGACCAGCATCAGTAATATATGACAATAAGATGAAAGAGGAATGATCTATAAACATCAGCTTGCCTTATAGCGATCAGTTTGGAGCTATAGCAATTGCGGCGATGGTCATTGTTTGTTGCACCCCACAGATTCCTGCCCGATGCCGGGATCCCACTTCCAGTGACTGTCATTGAGGATTCAACAAGCTCTTGACGCGAATGAACGTTTGTGATGGATGTGGTGAGCATGCAAGTGAACGTGGCGGAGGAACGTGTCTGGGTGACGTGGAATATAGTGCCACAGTGATAGGGGTGGCGAGATGAAACGCCGCTTCAAACTCCGTCCCTGATTGGCCCATGCGATTTCCTCGCTTCTCTTTCCCATCCGCCTTGTCATCTTCCCCAGCACCCCGCATTACCACATCCCACTCCGCCTCGGGCCCTACCCCTTCCAACCCACCAAGTGCATCGTTCATCTAATACCTTTTACTCGACTACTATCCAAAATGTTCTTCTCCGCCTAAACACCCCGTCTTCCCAAGAAGATAACAGTCGTCACCAACAAGGACGTCACCCGAGCTACCAACAGCCCCCTACTTTAACTACTACCACCTACCCAACCCTACCCGAACCCCACCCGGTTCCCGCAACTTTTGCCCATCATGGCTTCCACCACCTACTGCCCCGCGTCATCGCAACAACAAACAAGTCAACAACAACAACAACCCCAGTGCTGTCAAGCCCGGTGTCCGAGTCAATCTCTGAGCCTTTCGTAACCAGTCGATCGCCCCCGTCTAAAGACGTCAACATGTACGTATCAGCCACTGCAACGCTGTATCTGGCTGACGTTTGCACAGACTAAAGTACAATCTACCCGCCATCCCCACGCGTCTTCCTCCCCCTCCTACCAGTCGCACCTCCAGCTCCCCTATAGAGCTTTTCAAGACGATATCACCACCTCGTCAACCAAGTCTTATTTCGACTTTGGACAAGACCATACCTACAAAAGCCGTAGACGATCTCGACATGTCATTCATCGAAGACATTGATTGGGACCAGTTCTTGGTGGAGGCGGATCTTGGCGAGAAGAGTAAGTATATCTTGCGCACTGCCCCGACCATCGCTGACAGTTTGACAGTCTCTGCCAACGTCTCCCCCGCCCTCTCCTCCTCTGCCCTTTCCAACTCTACCGAGTCGGACCAGTCGGTCGCACTCGAGCCCGAGCCTCAGAACTACAACTTTGGCTACGGCTTGGGCGCTGCCTTTAACACCTCTTCTCCTACCGGCATGTCTCACCGTCTCGAGAACATGCTTTCTCCCGAGACCATCCAGGCTCAATTGACTAACTTGGGTTTTTTTACTGGCTTCGACTCTTCTCCCGAACTCTTGCCTCCTCAGCCTCTTCCTGCGGCGCCCGTCCAGGAGAACGCCGACCTCTACGCTGCCATCACCCAACTTGTCGGCCACGCTTCCGTCGCTGTCGAGCCTGCCAACCTTTCTCTTCCCGCCTCGCCCGTCGAACCCGCTCCGGCCCTTGGCGCCAAGCGAAAGGTTTCCGATGCTAGCGACGAGGGTGCTCCTGCTCCCAAGCGCCGTGGTCGACCTCCCGGTTCTGGCAAGCCCAAGACTGTTCCCGCCCCCAAGCGACGAGTATCCAAGTCATCTCCCGCCTCTTCCGTCTCGCCCGTTTCTTCCAGCGAGGCTCTTCCTCTCGACGACTTTGACGACGACGTCATGTCTCCCGTCAGGCTCACTGCCACCGGCAAGCCTTCCACGGACCGACCCAAGTCTGTCGTCCCCGCCAAGTTTCTCAAGGACGGCTCTGCCCAGGCTATCCTCGGTATGACCATCCCCGAGATCATGTCGTTCCCCACCTACGAGGAGCTCCTCAAAAAGGTCCGACCTGAACTTGTCGCTGGCGCTACCGAATTTGGCGAGAAGATTGCCGACAACCGAGACAAGGCCAAGGATGCTGCCAAAAAGTCGCGAGATGAGAGGAGGGCCAAGATTGAGAGGGCCGAGTATCTCGAGAGGAGGTGTGAGGAGCTGGAGGGCAAGGTCAGCAACATGGGGTCGTTCCTCTTGTCGCTTGTCGACTTGAACGTGCTCAGCAAGGAGCAGATCAAGGCGTTCATGTAAGGGGGCAAGGATGCGCGGGGTCAGCGCCGGTAGTCGAGTTTTGCAAGAAGTTTTCTTCCTTCGATTTTCCCTCTTTTCTTTCTATCTTTTCTTACACCCTCCCACACCCTCTTCAATCCCCCTGTGGATATCTCCATCCTCCATCGTCTATCCGTCTAGTCGTATCCCTCCTCGTATGTCTGCTATCTATCGAACACTTTTTTATCATGTTCAAAATATTCGAGTATCTTTATCCTTTTCGCGTACAAAATATTAGGAAAGTGCGCATCAACAAAAAAAAGGTCAACAAGGGGCTTTCCATGTTCTTCGAAGAGTCCTCGGACCTATTTCTCAAATTTAACGTTATACGAAAACCGAATATGCAGTTTGCCTGAAAACTTGATCAGTATGGATGTGACACTTTCTTCCATAGGTAATAATAGGACATGAGCGCAAATCATCGCTGCTGGCACATTGGTCGTGCGTGTCTCCTTGCTGTGATCTCTGATGCTAAGAGTCCATCTCGTGCCATCGCAGAATGCTAGTCTGGAGTCCGAGCAAGAATTCGAAGACTCTTGAAACTGGATAGAAATCTCTGGAAGACGCCTCCACCTTCGACCTCCACCTTTGCCGCCCGGCGCAAGAGATCATGAGCGCGTCCTGCGTATCCCCTCTTGTCATCTTCTCTTCTTCTCAAACTTTCATTCCTCTTACAAGCAGCTACAAAACAAACGTCAGCGCTATGCCCTCCTTTGGATCCAACCACAGCGAAGACTCTGCCCCTCCCACCCCGCCTTCCTTCAGCACGCCGCCCAACGACGTCGCCCCTTCATCCTCTTCGTTTCCCAGCGCCACAACCCCAAAGCACACACACAGCGAACATACCCTCCCAGACGGTACGCGTGTCATACAAGACGAGAGGACCTGGGGAGGTGACGATGGCGCGGGAGCGTCGGGGAAAGGGTGGGGGAAGGTTGTCGTCAAACGGTGGGAGAGGCCCTCGGGCGCTACCAATGAGACGCAAGGAGCAAGTGAAGCGCGTGCAGGGATAGATGGAAGCGGGAACAAAGAGGAAGCTCATCCTTCGAGAGGTACGCCAGCCATCGACGGTTTGATGACAGAACGGCTGATTTGCTCGGGGATAGATGTCAGACTGAACCATATCAACGATGCCCTCTTCTCCCGGTTCCTTCGCCAACCTCCCCACGACTCTGACTCCACTCGTACGAATGACGATACGCCCAGACATCCATTGGAAGACTTTTTCTCCGACGCATTCTTCCCTGCCCCCCTTCCTTCTGTTGGCAGACTCGTCTTTCCCGAGGAAGAAGACCACCCTCTCCTCATCCCTCAGGGCCCGCAGGCATCAACCCCCACCCCACACCATGACTCATACACCACTCCTTCCGGTAACCAGGTCAAGACATGGTCCTACTCGTCTTCGGGCTCGTTGTCTGGGTGGAGCTTGGTGGCGGGGTTGGTAGCCGTCGGTGCGGGGGTATGGGGGTGGAAGGGCCGCAAGAGGGTGAGGGCGTTGGAGCAGAGGGTCAGGGATCTGACGCATGGCTCGGAGACCTTGCCGCGGGCGAGTCTCGCCAGGTCAGCCCAGGTCGACGCCTCATCTACACCTGCACCAACTACTCCATCATCCTCCACCGCCTTTCCCAACGCCCCTTCGACAGAGATCGACGCCCTGCACAGAAGAGTCGAAGAGCTGGAAAGGGCATTGGAGAAAATGAAGTCTCAAGCGGGAATTGTTGAAAAGACAGAAGGAGGGAGGGTGTTGGATGAGTTGAGAAAGAAGATGGAAGAGAAGAGGGAGTGAAGATAGGATTCTTTGTCGTCGCATCGGCATGCATGGATTGCTCTTTTGCTGCTCTGAAACCTACAGCGACAAACCACAATCATTGACCAAGATGAACAAGGTCATCACACCCATCCCCTCAAGCTGCCAGTCCAGCTCGGTGCTGTACACCTGTCTGAATCCACACCGCTCGTAGAACCTCGCCTTTACACAGATCAGCCCGACAACAAGTCCAAGGGACACGATATAAAGCTCACTCACAAGCTCAGGTGTACTAGTATTCAGCGCCAGCCTGTTGCCTTCTCTATGCGCCTTCTCTTCCAGAGCCTTTAGAAGACTGCTTGCGAGTCCACGTCCACCGAAAGCGGGATGGGTTGCGAGGACTTGTATGTGGTAGCGTTTTTCGTCGCGGTGAGGTATAAATCGCGTCTCCTGGGCGGCGTGTGCGAGAAACTATGACAAATGAGTAAGGATTATACTTGCGCAGTACAGGCAGAAAAGGGGGATGAGGTGGAACAAAAGCTGGACATACCTCATTCTCGAACCACGCTCTTGCGGCCGGATCCAGCTGCTCCAAAGCCGCTTCGTGCATGTTCGCCTTCTCTTTCCTTTACCAAATCAGCCTCTTCCATCTTGCAGAAGACACCGAGGTGCACTCACGAGTCAAACAGATCCTTCCCAGGCGGTACCACAAGCCCAACACAAACAATCTCTCCATCTACTTTTACGACCCAAGTCTCGCAATCGATGGCCGCGCAATCGATTTTGTGTCGATGAAAAAAATGGCGGCGTTTGTCTGATTGGCTTAGGGGGTACTGGGGAGAGAAGGCTCGATATGCGAGGCTATCTAGAAAGACATGGGGGTTAGCTTCTTGTACTGTAGATCATTGTGACTTGAGGGCAGCCGATGACGCACTTGATTTGAAGCCTGCGAAAAGGACGTCTTGACATCTTTGTTTCTCTTCATCTTTTGATTTATCAGTACAAGCTTTCAAATGTACAAAAGGGAGGTGTCTCACCAGTGGGCTGTAGCAAGCGAGAGACTTGAACACCCTCATTGAACTGCGTTCGCTGGCTTGACATGGAAGAGGAGCGTCACGCGCGCTTGATCGGACGGTGGTGCCGTGTTGTCGACGATAATGTACAGTATGGACGGGCAAAAACGTGCTAGCTCTTGTTAAGATACAAGTGATAATGAAGTAGGCCCGTAAAGAAAAAATAGACAATCAGGACGATCGATGCATTTGTAATGGACGAACAACGCAGGAGGACTTTTGGCAGACTTTCGGAGTCTATCGGCGAGCACCGCTTTACCCGGGCTCGGGATCCCGAGGTCTCTCGTGACGGAGGTGGCCTTGCAACCTTGGATCGATGTTTTTGGAATGATCAGTGCGTTGGTGCCTCGTCTTTGTGATCAGGCAGAACATCGAGTCCTTATCAGGATCCCAGGTAATGCTGGGAATTGTAGGATTGAAGTGACAGTGTGTGTTGTGGTCGTATTGAGCGCGAGTTCCTTCTGCCGCCTCGATCAGCCTGGAGTTAGCAAGACCCGAGAGATGCCAAGAAGTCTAGGATTCTGGTCAATAGCATTTCATGGAGGCCTCGCCCACCGCTGGCGGGGAGGGTGCACAAGCACGTAGAGAAGCCACAGAAAGGTCTGAGAAGAAGGCGCTAAGCGCGTCATAGGAGGGCGTCGGATGGAACAACTTTCACAAGCTAAGCAAGGGAAAGGACAGACGAGAGTGTTATGTGCTGGGATGGCAGGAATGGGAGGGTAGAGTCGGTATCTACTACGAGTGGGTATCTGTATGGACTGCGAATGGACAGCAGGAATGAAGGACGTAGAAGGTGACCCGACATTAGTAAAAGTCTAATCCGGCTGTAAGCGTTGGATTACAAAGATTACAAACTGTGTCTAATGGCCCTGCCTCCACTCTGGGTGTCACGCGTGGAGGCCGAGTGCATTTCCCAGATGTATCCATTCTTCTCTTTCATCGCCATCATGCCAGAGGAGAGGGACACCAAGAACCACGCCATCCTCAACGCTCTCCTCTCCCACTCTTACCGCACAGGGTACAGCGCAGGCGTATCTGCCCTTGCCGCCCAGCAGGCTATCGACCCGCCTCCCCCTTCCGCCCCTTCCGCCCCTTCCGCGTCCACTCCGCCCGCCCCTGAGCCCATCCCTCAGTCTACAATGGCCAAAGATCTTCCAAGGCGATATTCCCCCGACTCGTGCTCCCCTGGCTATCCCGCCGAGCCGCCACCAGCGGGAATACGACCCACGCTTATCATGACCGCCCTCGCAGGCGGTTCTCTCTGGTTTGCGCTACGCACCCGGCGCCGCGTGAAAGGTCTCGAGAAGAATATTAGAGACCTCAATTCTGGGCGCCGTGCACAAGGCGTGGACAAGGATATATTCGAGTTGAAAGCTTCTGGGCCCGGTGGGAGCTTGGGCGGCGGGACGCGGGACATATTGGCTAAGTCTCCCGCCAAGGTGGGCTCGGGCTCGCCCAGCAACGTTGAGGTTGGCCCTTTGGAATCCTCGACGTCCAAGGGGCAGGGGCTGTGGTCGCAATGGTCCCTTCAGCGAGATGTCGACAAGGTATGCCTTTCCGCGCCCTTCCCGCCTTCTTTGCCTTGCTGATCATCACTCGTCCCAGGCCGGTACTCTGCCCATTCCATCGACTGCCTCTCAATCCACTGTCACGCCTTCCGCTATCGCAGCGTCCTCGTCTGATGTCTCACAAGCCGACACCATCGATACTGCTGTTTCCAGCGGCATTCAGCGTCACGATCAGTCTCCGCATCAGATCAAGTCTGCAAGCCCGTCTGTCCCGGTCAACCCCGCCTCTGAAGATAAAGGCAACGAGAGAGATCAATTTGAAATCGTGAGTTTCTTCTGACTCTCGAAATGAAAGATATACAGCTGATAGCGGGACAGGATCCCGCATCCATCCCTCCCGCCAAACCTCTCCAGCCCCAGCACAAAAGCGACCACATCTTCTCCGTAGAGGACATCCACAAAGCCATGGCAGATCTTCGTCTCCAGCACACTTCGTCTTCCTCTGCCTATGATGAAGGTACCACTGACTGGCAGAAAAAGACAAAGACCGAAACCGAAACCAAGACAGGGACAGAGACAGAGACCGCCAAAAGCCCCGGGAGCCGACACGAAAGCGTCACCACTTCCAAACGCAAGCTTGCTGAGGATATCAATGCTGCCAGGCTGGAGATTGAGGGGGAACAGGCGATTGGTGAGAATGGATCTGTGAGTCGTGATCTGGACATTGGATGATGGGAGTGCTGATCAAGCCGGGTACAGGCAAAGGCAGAGGATGATAAAGTCGATGTCGACAATGGCTCGACCAGTCCCCATCAGACCGGCCCCACTCCTGCGCTTGCCTCCGACTCGCAAGACAGCAACGTGCCCTCGGAGGACCAGGATTCACCCAATGTCTCATCAGGTTTATCATCCCAAGCTGAGACGGTTCAGAAATCTATTCGTAGCCTGCTAGAAACCGCCACCCAAACGAGCGATGCGGCTCTCCTCTCATCCGCCGCGAAGCAAGAACAGCAAATGGTGATGTACCATCACACGCTGATGGGGTGTTTTGCTGATGACTCTCTTCAGAGTGCTAAAACTGATCATCCATCTTCTCGTCAACCACTGCAGCCTGCCAAGAGGGAGGAGGACGGACACCTCTTTTCTGTTGGGGATATTCACAAGGCTATGCAGGAGCTTAGTGGTCGACATGCTTCTAGCATAGAAGATGCAAAGGCCGGCGCGACTGTAAAGGAGGAATCTGCGACTGCAGAGGACAGCACAAAGAATGTATCCGAGAGAGAGGCGGAGAATCAAAATGTATGTATGAAAGCTCGTGTCTAGCTCGTGATAGGATAAAAACTAATATCCGTCTCAGTCTCCATCCGCTCAATCCTCGGCTATTGATACATTCATCAACACCCCTGTCTCTAGCCCCTTTCCAGCGTCCGAGCAGGAGGCTCCGATCACCAGAGCTTCCCTCGCTCGCATGTACAAATCCCAACCCGTCAACGACGACTATGCCGCCCCCAGTGGGTCCCCACCCCGGCCCGCGTTCACTGTCAAGACAGGTTCGTCTACGCAGGAGAATCAAGTATCAGCGCGTGAGGGCGATGACAATGGTCTGGAGGGAGCTGCGACAGGAGTGGAGGGCGAAGAAGGGGGTGCTGATGTGGAGAAATTGAGGAGGAAGAGGGAGAAGAATGAAAGGAGGAAGGCTAGAAAGTTGGAAAGACGGCAGGAGGAAATGTCGGGAATGGAGAAGGATGAGAGGGTTGTTAAACATGGTTCGAAGGGAGAATCCACTGTAAGTCATTCTCGAACCCGCTGAGGAACTGTTGGCTCATAATTTTACAAGGCTTTGCTGGGCACTTCTTCTTTATCGGGCTCCAAAGCTGTGGACAACCCCCCCTCGACATCTCCCAAATTCAGCTCGAGTGCTGCCAAGGCCCGTGGCTTGCCCGACGCCGGGAACAAGCAGGTTGAACAAGGGGAAGAGGCCGGACCCAACCCCGTCTACCGCACCGAAGCCGTCCACATAGCCGCCAAAGGCAAATGGTTCTTCCTCCTCAAATCCTCCAACTTTACACCTTCCCCTCCCTCTTCCGCTCCTTCCGCCCCGTCCCCGTCTGCTCGCTCTGCGTCCAACGCGGCTGGATGTTCGTCCCTCCCAGGATCGGGCGCATACTCATATTCTTCCTCGTTCTACTCTTCTGTGAGTCATCGACTAGGACACCTCTCATCCGCTGCATACTCTTTTGGTCTCCCCACCCGCCTGACCCCCGCATCCTCCCCCGCCGCTTCCCCCGCTTCTGCATCCCCAACCCTACGCCCGGCCCCTAGACAAGTGGAACCGGGGAACGGGTCGCCAGTGTATGGTACACCAGTCGAAGAAGTGCTCTTGGTGTTCAAAAGAAAGACGGAAGAAGATGTCGGGAGGGATGTCTTGAGGAACGTTGCGTGGGGAAAGAAGGGCAAGGTTGGGTCTGCTGGATGGCAGAGTGGGACGAGCGTGGGGAGCGGGACGGGGTACAAGTGTATGTGGACGGACGAGTAAGTCCATACTCTCTTGCTGTCGGTGGCTCCGACATGCGATAAAGTATGTCAGCTGACGGCGATACTAGAGTCTCGACATGGCAAACACCAACATACATACGTCCGTCCCATGACGGCCGACACGGACTCGTCTATCTCGACGGGCATTGGCGCGAGGCCAAAGTCGTAAAAGAGCTCAAGAGTGCTGCTGAGAGCAGCGGATCTGGTGGTGATGGGAGGGGAATTTGGATGTGGACTGTTGACGTGTAGAACACCCAGGATGCTCGTAAGATTAATACGACAAATGAGGCAAGAAGCAAGTAAGAAAAAGGGAAAATATCCTGAGTAAAGGATATCTTTTGGAAAGCGGTTGTAAAGTAAAATTTGTCCTGCTTGTCTGTATATGTCTTTCACCTCATGTATACATACACTTCTGTTGCACACGCTGTAGATAGTCAAATGCAATGCTTTGTACGGCACTAGCGGAGGGGCGATATTGAGCTAGTACCCCTTGCTTGACGATTTGGTTCCATCAACTTACGTAACTCTTCATGATCGGTGGACCGAACGAAGAATGAACAAGGCAGTTGGCATCGTGACAATGGTCTTGTCCATCTGCGATATCACTTCTCGGTACGATGGATGAGATTCGAGTAAGGCTTCTGGAGAACCCTACTGGTGAGCGATATCACGTCCTCGGACGTGACTGACATGGCACAGAACACGAGACACAGAGATGCCTTGACGTCTTTACAGAGGCTTTCAAAGCTGGCATGTCTTTCCTTTGTCATCATACATTTTTTATAACAGACCCATAGAGCCCATCGTAATCAAGACACATGGTTCTGAGCCAGCTCACCAATCACAAGCCCACCTGTCGCGCATCCGAGCTGCCCAATTGGGCTGCCAAATTTGGGTTGCCGAGTTCGACGGCGAGATAGGCTGTGTCGGTGTAGTAGCTCCGCCAGGGAAAGGTCTCTGGGATACGTACGTCTTCTCCCCATACCCACCCATCTCTCTAACGTTAGTCAACATAGCGAAGAGCAGAAAAAGCTGCGCGACGCCTCCATGTCCAATGTCTCCCCCGCCGCCAAACAATGGCTCAAGACCGAGCTCGACCCCCACCGCCAGGCCAAAACCCGCGTCCCGGGCGGCGATACTGCCTCATACTATCTCAACGCGCTTGCTACCCACCCCTCGTTCCAGAAGAAAGGTCTAGCGAGCGCTCTCTTGGGAAAGCTGGGAGAGCTGGCAAAGAGGGATGGGACGAGGGTGGCGTTGGTGGCTCATTCTGACCGTGCGGTGCGTCATATGAGGTTGCTGTCATCTCAAGGATGAGAGCTGATGCTTATGTAGGCGGCGGTATACCGGAAGAATGAGTTCAACATCGTCTATCACGCTGTTCTGGAATTTGGAGATGGACTGGGGCAGGGCCCGTACTACATTATGGTGAACGAGTGTGGACTATCATGACATGCATAGGAGTAGCCACTTGATCATTGCATTGTAGGGTGTGCATGTATGCAAGATGGATAGGACTGTTATTCTCAAGCACGCACCGTCGGAGAAGTCCGGCTCGGGGATTGCTTGGCTATGAGTCGCTGGCATAACGAATTGCAGTCTTCTTTCACTACCACTCGCCAGACACAGCCATGCAACGCATACAGATCAGGCTGCTGCAGAACCCAACCGGTAAGTAATACAAGCAACAAGAGGCAAGCTGACCTTGTACAGATCAAGAGATACAAAGATGCCTCGACATCTTGGAACAAGCTTTCACATACGGTCCGTCTCAACTATCTAAGCCAGCTTAACTCATGCGTTGAGCCTGACACTTATCCCCTCTACCAACAGAACCAATCTCGTCCACCTTTTCGGCCCGGATCCACAGGCACACCTCCCATTTCACATCTCCCGCATCCAAGCCGCTTTAGCAGACTGTCAACTTTGGGTCGTCGAGTCTGACGGTGAGATCGGTTGCGTTGGGGTGGTCAGTCAGCCGGGAAAAGACCTGTTCGATACGTCAGTTTTTCCCTTCTTCCGATCCACTTTCGGATTCCCGAGGCTGAAACGGCGACGACGTAGCGAGGAGGATCAGAGATTTCGAGCAACCGCCACAAAAGATATCTCTCCAGCCGCCAAACAATGGCACGAGACGGAACTCGAACCGCACCTCCAAAACAGATCCCTCATCCCCGGCGGCGGCATCACTTATGTATATTATCTCCCCAACCTCTCTACCCACCCCTCGTTCCAGAGGAGAGCGCGCTCCTGGCGAAATTGGAGACGCTTGCGTGGAGGGACAAGACAAGAGTCGCGCTGGAGACTCATACAGATAGGGCAGTGAGTCATGGAAAGTTCCTTGACATCTTCGGGCCAAGACATTGATTTTGGTTAGGCGTCGGTATACCGAAAAAACGGGTACAAAGTGGTCTATGAAAGTATAATTAATCTTGGGAATGATCAGGACAAGATGCCGTATTATCTTATGGTGAATGACTGTGGGCTGTCGCCGTAGATTCGATTGAACACTACTAGCCTTGGTGTGTCGTAGATCTATGCAATATTGTGTGTCGACACGGGTTGAAAGAATGCCGACGAGTGCACACGTTCCTGAAGAAACTGCGTATGTTCATGATCATCCGCACCATGTTGTCGAAAAGCGTTTGCATATATGAGAGGTGTGTGGTATTAGTTCTGTATTGAACATGCTAGAGGAAAAGGATATGCTGAGAGATGACGGGCAATTGTTGATTTTATTGTATTGGTCTACTTTTGGTAGCGGCAAGGTCTGCACCATCGAACGCTACCTTAACGCTTCGCACCAGTCCTTCTCTTACCCCTCAGCGCATTCTTTCCTCTTCGCACACCACCAGCCCCGCCTTCAAGCCCGCTGTTGCCCTGGATATACCTGGCAAGCTCTTCCAGATTCTCCGTGCCCCTCTGGCCTTGTCCTTGAACAGCGGCCGCATCGGCAGCACCATCAGCAGAGGTCTGACCATTGGGCAGTGCTTGGCCGGCAGCGGCGACAGCAGCAGCAGCTCCAGCGGGCAATTGGCCATTCTGGGCAGCAGCCGTGAGCGCGGCAAGCGTTTGCTGGTCAATGACTCTCACGCCAGAGGGCACGTTCCCGTTGACTTGCTGTCCCAGCCTTCTACCCGCCAGCCTTCCAGCCAACCCTTGGGACTGACCCCTGGCAGCCTTGAGCCTCTCTTCAGCATCCTTCTTGATCATCTCCTCCCTCTCCTTTTGCTTCTCCGCCCCGTCAATCAACGCAGTCAAGAGCTCGACGTTGCGGAGCGCTTCCTTGGTCTGGGTGTGCTCTTCGCCGAGTTTGGCGAGGAAGATGGCGTGGGTGGCTTCGGCAGAAGTGAGAGCTTCACGGTGGTTGCCGGCAAGGAAGTGGGATTGAACAAGCTGGTTGAGAGCTTGAGCAGTTTGGACATGAGATGAGCCAAAGATGGATGAAGTCGACTCGTGAGCTTGCTGGTGCAAAGCAAGGGAAGTGGGGAGATCGGTGATGGCAGTTTGCAGAATGATACCGGCATTGTTCTGCATATTCGTTAGTTGACATTCACTTGGTATGGACAACCGACTTACAAGCACAGTGTTGACTTCGGGGTGGTCACGTCCGTACAAAACATCCCACAGAGTCAGGACATGCTTGAAATACCTCAAAGCCTGTTGCGAGTTGCCCTCGAGGTTCTCGAGCATGGCAAGGTTGAAGTAGTAGCTTGCAGTCTCATGGTGGTAGATACCCAAAGTCCGCTCGGCAATCACAACAGCCTGCCTCTGCAACTTGAGCGCAGTGGAGACATCCACGCCCAACGGCTCATCGGGGCTAGCATCCTCCTTTTGCGCAAGCTGAGCGATCTTGATTCGGGCGATCTGGTGGATAGCCTGGGCGTACTGGTTGTACACGGCAGCGACCTCGGGGTGGATAACCGAGTGGATAGACTCGTAGGTCTGGATGGCTTCGAGCATGAATTCGAGACCCATGTTGACGTTGCCGTTGTTGATGGTGTTTCGGCCGGCACCGAGGATCTCTTCAGCGACAGATACCTACGACCACATTAGCACTGCAAAATGTCTAAAGTCTGTCAACTCACTGAAGGAGCGGTTGACTTGATGATTGGCAAAAGAGTCAAAACATCTTGAGGCTCGAAGGTAGACGTCCTCTTGACCTCGACCTTGGCCTTGCTCTTCTTGGCCTTCTCCTTCTTGTCCTCCTTGGGAGCTTCCACAGCAGCGTCCTGCTGCTCCTTGGAGAAGAAATACTCCCGCTGCTGAAGCTGCCACCCAACCCTCAAAGACAACTCTCTCAACAACTGCTTCTTTCTAATCGCTTCCTCCAAAAAGCCCTCGGGCAGATCAAACCTGTATCTCGTCCTCACCTCTTCCCTGATCTGTCTTCTCAAAGACTCGACAGTGAGGGAAACATACTCGGGCTCTTGCTCGCTCGCGCCGATGGAGAGCGGGGAGTAGGCCGCAGTGGGGGAGGGGTTGAGAGAAGAGCCGAGAAGGCAGTTGAGGAAGTGGGAGACGGCTTCGGTGGCTTGGGCGGGCTGCAGGGTTTTGAGAAGGTTGTTGACGACGTGCTTGGAGGCACGGAAAACCATCTCTTGGTAGACGATAGACTAGTATTGATGAGCAACTTGTATCTCACACATACGAGAGGCTTACCTGCAAGGCCTGAAGATAGCCCTTGGCCTCCTGCTTCTCGCCCTCCTTGGTAGCAGAGAAAGACTCGATAGTCTCGGCGATCTTTCCAAGATACCTGATATTTACACCCCTGACATGGAGGTGCTTGCTCAAACTCTCACCATCCATGACACCGCTCGTAACCCCAACCATCACATCATAAACCAAAGAAGGAATCGCCAGCTCTCGGAGATACTTGCTCGCATCTCTAACAGCCTTGACGGCAGGCTCAGACTCGTCGTTGATGACGGCAGGCGCGGGAGCACCCTCCTTGGCGGGAGGCTGAGGGACGAAAGCATCGGCATTGAACAGAAGCTTGAAATCCTTGAGGTCGCCAATGACAGAAGTGTCGATGGGGGCATCTTCCTCCGCTCGACGAGCAGCGGCGGCAGAAGCGGCAGGTGAATGCTCATCCACCAAAGCCTTCTCCTCTGTCTTTTCATCCTCCTTGACCTCTTCAGTCGTTTCGCCCTCCTGAGCCTTGGCAGCATCTTCAGACTCCTTTTGCTTCTTGGCCGCCTTCTCCGAGACACCCTTCGCCCATCGCTTGAGCTCGGAATCCCAGTAGATCTCGATAAGCTCGGGACGGAGCAAAACGAGCTTGTGGGGGTACTCGCCGAGACCCTCCCTCTCGATATCCTTCTCGAGCCACTCAACGTCGACGGGACAAGTTCGCTGGCCGTCAAGGACGTATCGACGGCTGTCTTGGCCCTTCAAACCCTTGACTTCGGCGGACGCGTAGAATTCGTGGGACTCGCCGTCGCCAGAGGGGACGTTGTGGGGCGCAAGCTTGTTGAGGGCGGCGTAGGTCGCAAACAGCTTGTGGGTGATGGCGTCCCAGTGGACGGTGGTAGGTCGTTCAGAGTCGAGGCCATAGATCATCATGGGGTTGTCAAATTCGGGTTCGACCTCTTCGCCCTCCTTGACAGCAGAAGTAGCAGCCTTGGGAGAAGCAGTAACGTCAACCCAGTCTTCCTTCTTTTCTTGTTCACTTTCAGTCTTGGCTTCCTTGGCTTCAGTCTCCTCAAGGGCTCGTCGGTTGGAAAAGATACCAGGAAGAACACTTTGACACACCCATCGCTTACCCATCCAGTCAACAACAGTGTGACCAAGCGTATAAAGTCCATCAACATCAACCTTGTTGAAGTTTCTGATCCCCGCGGCATCCTTGCCGTGAGACACCCTCATGGCCTTGTCTCCGCCCAAATGGCCGTACGCGTCCAAAGCATCAGAGTCGCCGGGGGTGACAAAGATATTGGACTGGAGGAACATGAAGGCCTCGGGAGGCTCGGCGGGGTTGATGGGCGGCACGTCGCCGGAAGAGATGGATAACACGGCTCGGATGGCGGCGGTGTCAAACTCGGCGATGGTCTTTTGGAGCATACGCTCCCGGATGACACGCTCGTGCATGGTAGAGCGGGGGAGCTCACGGATACCCTGAAGCTCCTCGTTCCAGTCTCGAGCGCTGTCGATGCCTTCGGGGCCGTACGCGCCAGTGTGGAGGAAGGCGAGTTGGGTACGGAGTTGTTCAGCGGTGGTGTCGGGCTTGGGGACGGAGGCGAGGAAGGGGTAGGCGGGCTGAGCTTGAGGAGGAGCGACGGTGGAGATGGGGTCGGCGATGGGGGATTCGAGAGAGATGGGAGGAAGAGCAGAGATGCGCTCGGAGAATTGAGGAGAGATCGAGTGCAAAAGGTCGATCAAAGAGTGGATGGGCGCAGCAGCGTCTCGGGGAGTAGCGTCAAAGTTGTTGACGTTGCTCTTGGAGACGTACCATCCTCGGGTGGTGCAGACCAAAGTCAGCGTCTCGCCCTCGAGAAGGGAGACGGTGAGGTAGAGCTGGTGGCCTTGCTGTCGCAGATGAGCAGGAGGGGGGTTGAAAGGCGAGACCTGGATGGACCTGACCGCAGGGGGAATCACAGACGACTCTGAAGAGACGGGCAAGGAAGCGTATGAGGCAGACTGCCAGTCCTTGAAATCGGCAAAGGCGTGGGCGCGGTCGCCAGTGACGGCACGCTTCACCTTGACGACTTCCTTCTTGCCGGCCTTGCCCTTGCGTCCCGAGGGGAGCGCGACCTCGACCTCTTCGTAGTGGGCGTCGGCAGAAAGTCCGTCTCGGACTCGCTCAAAGATGGTGGCGCCGGCAGAGAGACCGAGGGGGTTGGAGAGGGTGTTGGCGGTAGTGCCGGCGGGCGCGATGAGCTCGATGAGACGGAGGATGGATTGTCGGGCGCTGAACTCGCCGTAGGGTTCTAGCAACAGTCAGTATAGCCCTGGAGGTATGCAAGCACCACAATAGCAGACCAGAACTCACCCCTGACAGCCTCGAGCACCCTCTCCTCACCCTCGGCAACATGCTCAAAAGCGTCGGCGACCTCGAGCCACTCATTCAACTTTTCCCCAGCCCGCACCTCGCTGAAATCCTTCTTCTTCGTGTACACCTGGCCCTTGCCATCCTCGCCCTTGACGAACGGCAGCCGAAGCGAGTACGGGCCGAGCCAGTAGGCGCCGACCCAGTCGTTGATGAGGAGCTTGATGTCCTGGATGGTCTCTCCTGGCTGGGGGTAGAGCGTGATGCGGTCGGTGGGGGCGCCGTCCTGCTTTGGGACGGTCCTGGGGCAGACGGGGGACGGGATCCTGACGACGACAGCGGGGACTTGGGGAGGTGAGTGGGGACTTTTTCGGCAGATGGACGACGTACACTGTATCTCCTGCTGCTGGTCGAGTTCCTGCTCGAGCTGGGCGTCCTCCTGGGGGGGCACCTGCGCTGCTTGCGGGGCGTCTGACATGGCGGATGGGTGCTGGATGGAAAACGTTGAAAAGCAAAAGACGACGTTGCCTGCAGCAGATCGACATCGAAAAAAGAGTTCGGCTATTCCACCGATAAGCACCGATCTATTACTCCATTACAGCAAAAGTGTAATGCATTACAAATCCATGTTGAGCCATGCATCCCCATAATGTACATGTATCATCGCTACATCTTCTAACCTTTCTATGATCTAATCCATCTCTCTATCCCTCCCAGGTTTTACCAGACAACTTGACACCCCACCGCCACATGATCGCTCGCACAAATCCCCTTCCTCGGTAACCCTTCACCGAGCTGCTCAGCTTTGGGCGGTAAAAGCACCTGAGAAAAGCTCGCTTTGGAGGCGGCCGACGGTGATAGAGGGGGCAGAAGGAGGAGATAGTCTTTTTCACGAATCAGCATCGGTATGAGATGAGCATCGAGCACACTTACCGAGTGTCAGCTTGAACAAGGGTGTGTAACACGTATATCCCGGCTCATTCCCGCCGGCTCCATCCTGAACCTGGTCGAACCCTCCCCTCTCCTCAAACCCTGCAATGTCCCTCCCCAACCTCCACCCCGTCGATCCGTACGCACTCTGACAACCGCCCTCGGGAAAGACCTCCCTGTACATCCCAACCAACTCGTCCACTGATGGGATCCCATCAGAAACCTCTGGAGCCCGAGAGTTGGCCGTCGAATCATCCTTCTTATCTTCCCGGTCTTCCTCCTTTTCTTCATCCGTCTTGGTTGCTGGTGTGGCGGTGCCCGAAGCAGACTCTGATCCGGGAGGGATGGAGGCGTCTTCGTGCGTCGTACAAGGCCGAGTACGAGGTGCGTCAAAAGATATTTTGTTGAGGCTGTCGTGTACGAGTCGGGACTCTTCGACTTGGGCAATGTACGATGGAGGGAGAGGAGCGTGGGGACAGGTGAGGAGGGAGTAGGTGGATTCGGAGGGTTGGGTGTTGAGGTCTGATCATGGTGTCAGTAGAGTATGGAGGAAGGATATAGATTTGTCGTACCACCAGCAAAGACAACGGGCCAAGAAGCCAGGTCATGTTCAGCCTGGAATCGGCGGATAGCGCGCACCAAGAGCAAAGCCTGTCGAGTCCGCTCATACGCATACATGGGGTGCCAGAATCTGCCCCACAGTCAGATTTCGCCTCCAGCTTGCAGATTATCGAGAACACGTACAGGTGCGTCGTAGCAACGACAATCCCACTCCCATCTTTCCCCCTCAGCCCGGCAATCAACCCCACATTCTTCGTCTGTCTCGAGCCGCCCTTCCTCCTCTTCATCTCTTGCAAATCATCTGTTGGCTCGGAAGATGGATGGAGGTCCTCGAAATCGAGGTGCACAAGCTCAGAGTGGGGAGCACTGAATTTGAGAGTGTTGTACAGTATGACAAGACCGTGGGATTTGTAAGGACCTGTGCCTTTGATGAAATCGTGCTTGGGCAAAGAAGCTACTATTTCAGAGAGCTTGTCGCATTCCTATACAGCCTTTAGCACGCGCACTAATGCCAAAGGGGGCAGGGAACGCACTTGAAGGCAGATGATGTCGCAGGACGAGTGCTGCGCCATCTCGGCGAGCAAGAGGGCTTTGCGGTCGCCCCATTTCAGACAGTCTGATCCTGGGAACAGCTTTCTCCCTTCATTGCCCATTAGCTTTGATCTCCACAAGGCTCTGACAGTAACTCACGGACGAGGGTTTGGGCAAGGAGCTAAGCACAGTCATCAGCAAACTTTACCACCCAATCTATCACCACTCACATTCCAAGTCAAAATTCTCGCTCCATTCTTCCCCTCCCCCTCACCCTTCCCAGGCCCAACATCAACCCAATCCCTCTTCAAGAACGCCACCTCCCCCGCCTCCCCCTTCCCCTTCGCCTTATTCGGGTCCTCGATGGTACCAGCAGCGATAGCAGCCTTTCTAGCCGCCCGTTCTTCACGGCGTTTTTCAGCAAGGGCTTGTTGCTCGGGGGTCGGTACGTAGGGAGGGGCCATCTTGGATTTGTATTTTAGGGTTGCTATGAGTTTGAGGGAAAGCAGAGGGCGGAGGGGCATGTATTGCGTGGAGAGATAGACGGAAAGACGGAAAGATTGGATTGCACGAGAGAAACTCGGGTACCCGTCTCGGTGTCCCGATCGCAGCTCTTGGGTGATTCCAGTGAATAGTATCTTACATCTTCCATCACCTTCTATGCATACACTGAATATCACTACCCCAATGCCATCTACCGTTTAGGCAAACGACTAGTCGAGTTTGGATGGCTCAGCCTCAGCAGCCGCCGGTTCACCATCTTCTGTTGGCTTATCATCGCCATGTTCGGACCCTTCGGCGGCAGGTGGTTCAGCGGTCGTCTCGGCGTCGGGCTCGGGAGCAGGCTCTTCAGCAGCAGATTCTTCGGTAGGAGCAGGTTCCTCAGCAGTTGGCTCTTCAGCAGGTGGTTCTTCAGAAGCCGGTTCTTCAGCAGCAGGCTCGTCAGCAGACGGTTCTTCCTCATCAGCAGGCTCTTCAACCATGGTATCAGCATCCGGCGCCTCTGCGCTCCCTTCAGTCCCCGCCGATTCAGCTCCCGCCTCCTCAACATGCTCTTCCTCCTCTCCCGGACTAGGACTACTTCCATCTTCAGTCGTACAAGTACTGCTCCTGTGCGTCTTTCCCGTTGTCCTTCTAGTACTGCGGGTTCCTCTGGAAGCAGGGGAAGGCCCTCCAAAGAAGAACAATGACTTGTAGACATCGCTGGGTTTGCGGCTGGAAGTAGTATTAGACCGACGAGAGCCCCGGGAGGAAAGCCCCTGTGCCTCCGAAGGCAGGACGTTCTCGCCATCGATCGTTTCTCTTCTGCTAGATCGTCTTTCTGTATTACCGGACCTCGTAGAGCGTGTCTTTGATCTCCGTGCTTGATAATGAGCTTCAGACTCCCAGCCGAGCTCTGTAAGAGGCATATCAAAACTGTGCTATGCGATACGATGTCCTGGTATACTTGAGAGCTTTTAATATGTAAAACGAGAAAAAGCAATGGGGCAGGTGATTTGGAGGGGTCTTTTTCCGTGTCGATGGAGCAGCTTTAAACATGTTTACCGAGATCACTCGCCTTCTCTAGTATCCAAAGTCAGTATCTGACAATCAAAACCTCCTGCTGCGTGCTGACCATCTGTCATATCATCCGTCAAAGGTAGACAGTCTGACATTGACATGCGTGCCCAAAATACCATGGCTTGCGAATTTCTGTCATATGTTTGAAGTTGTAGTGTCTTTGTAGCGGAGTGTGATCCAGACCCAGACCGAAAAAGGAAGCAATTTGCGGCTAATTGGGAGTGGGCAAGCCGAGAACCCAGCGAGAGCCCACCATTGCATTGTCCCGAGCTTACGCGATATTGCAAATAACTTGTCGGACATGCAATTGGTTCATGAGAATATGAAAGTGACTGTACATAGCAAACAGTCACTTGAGAAGCCGCACACCGGTGACTAGATGGAAAGCATTGCATCAACCCCGTAGAAGTCACTGCAGGTGTGCCGTACGCGAGTGAGCGGGGGAAGAGAAAGTGGATGGAGGCCACCACTTTTTTTCCCCCGAGCATTCCCCATCTCGTCATTCTCCCTACTCTTCTCTCATCCAACCTTCTTCCTTTCGCCTTATCCTTCAGCGCCATTTGACCAGTCCCAACATCCACTGGAAAAAACTTCATGAAAGGTGTTTAGATGGCTCATATCGCTTCTTCTTCTCCTTCGACGCAACGAGAGTACTACTACTTGCGTCTGACCTACTGCTCCGGCGCTTTTCCCCCTTTCGTTTTTCTACTACTGCGAGTTCCTCCTCTACTACTGGAAAGAGACCCTCCAACGAAGATTATTGACTGTTAGACTTCGCCCGGGCTCGGTTTACGGCTAGAAGCAGTAGTAGACTGGCGAGAGTCCTGGGTGGAAGGCGCCTGCTGTCCCTCGGAAAGCAGGATGTCCTCGATAATTTCACTCCTGCTTGATCCTCTACCTGTATTATCGGACCTCGTAGAGCGGGCCTTTGATTTCCGCGCTTGATAATGAGCCTCAGACTCCCAGCCAAGCTCTGTGACAGGCATTTTCTGAGCAGTATAGGTGAATGTATCTGTGAATGAAAGATAACTGGGCCAAAATTGGGCTTTCGGCTAATTGGCACAGATTTAAACATGGATGTACAGTACAGATCACTTCCTTTCTCCAGTATCCATAGTCAGTATTTCAAGTTCAAAACAGCCTGCTGCGTGCTGACCATCAGTCATATGATCGTTCATCAAAGGTCGACAGTCAACCATCGACATTCATAGAGCCTTGAGTACAACAGCTTGATAATTTGAGACACAAGTTACCATATATAGCGAGTCAGTAAGGGTGTGGCCCACCACCATTGTCTGCGGTTGACGCAATGTTGCAAATGGTTTGCAATCCTGCGCATGAGACTATCCTCGTGACTCTATAATCAGCAAACAGCCATATGAGAAATGGCGGAGGGGTTTAGGTTTCACACTGGAAAGCATTGCACCAGCACTGCGACAGCTACCAGGCATACAAGAAGCGGGCGGGGGGAGAGAAAGTGGAGGCCACGTTTCCGCTAGAGCCTTGGTTCGAGCCGCGCCCATCTCCTCTTTCATCATCCCACTTCTTCCATCCAATCTTTGCCCTTTCGCCTCGGCCTCCAGCACCATCCGCCCAGTCCACAAATCCAGGGACTGCAAAGAACTCGAGAACAGTGTTTAGACGGTTCATATCTACAACCAGACGCGTGGAAAGGCTTGTTTCAAAGTTTGACCGCGTATGTTCTCTCGTCTTTCGCGTTCTCTTGCTGTCGAGCTCTGATTGACGTCTGCATTCATCTAGAGCCACATTTCCGCCCATAACAAAGGTTCCGACAAACTCTCTCATCTCTACAACCCCGATCACAATCGTCTCAGAACATCTGCAATGACACAAGTCCCCGAAGCCAAACGCCACAAACCCAACTCCAAGACCACACCTTCCCTCCCCACACCGGCTCCCCCCTCTTCTCTCGGGTCGGCCCTCAAGAACAAGGACCAGTCGGAAAGCTCGTCGGGTCCGGATTATGAGAGGGGGATTGAATATTGGGATGGGGTGGAGGCTAGTGTGGATGGGGTTTTGGGAGGGTTTGGGACTGGGGTAAGTGGATACTATAAAGGAGAATGGTTTGCAGCAAGACGATAGGAGAGAAAGAGAGGCGAATGTAGTAGAAGCTGACGAATCCCAGCCTGTCCCGCACATTGAACAACTCTCCTCTCGTCTCCTCCTCCTCTCCCTCATCCCCTCCCTCTCCCCTTTCCCTTCCCCCCTCACCCCCGCTCCCCTCCCCCCTAAACCCGATCACCGCCTCACCGCCCTCGACGTCGGTGCCGGCATCGGTCGAGTAACCCGCAATGTCCTGATACCCCTCTTTGACGATGTCGTCCTCGTCGAACCAGTCGGCAAATTCGTCGGCGAGGCGTACAGGTCAGCAAGCGATGGAGAATGGAGAGACCTCCCGATGCCTGTGCATTCTTTGCCGCCCAAGCCAACGCCGAGGGAGGGGAATGAGCTGGAGGTGGAGGCTTATGCTGAAGCGCACCGCCAAGCTACCGAGGCCAAGACTGGGCGGGGCAAGCGGGTCAGGTTCATCCAGGGTGGATTGCAGATGCTTGACCCGAAGAGTCCTGGAAAAGGCGGTGTAGAGCTCGGGGTTGTGGGTCAGAAGCGGGGAGGAGTGGAAGGGCTGGATGGGGATGATGTGGCCTACGATGTCATCTGGTGCCAGTGGTGCCTTGGTAAGTCCACGTCCCGCTATCTGTATCAGTCCTGATGGGAAACAGGCCACATGAACCATCCCGACCTCGTCGCCTTCCTCCGTCGAGCCCGCGCCGCCCTCCGATCCCCTGACTCGTTCATCTTTGTCAAGGAGAACTGCTGCGACGAAGGCCCGGGCGGTATTCCCCAGGAATTCATGGACGAAGAAGACTCTTCCTTGACTAGGAGCAGTGGTAAATGGGTGCAGGTGTTCCATGATGCGGGACTGAAGGTCATCAAGGAGGAGACGCAGGAGGGCATGCCGGAAGAGTTGTTTGTGGTAAAGACTTGGGCGTTGCAATAGGATCTACATGTATACAACATATGGGAATGTGTTGCTGCCCTCTGATTGTATATGCATGCAGTACCAACGACCGTAGCTGTAAAAGTACATGCACCGAACCCAACAACCGAGACCAAGAAGATGGCGCCGCGCCGCGCCTGTCGGAGATAAGTAATTTGCTCCCGCCCCCCTTTTGAATCACTTTCGCCGCTTTTCGCCGCTGATTTTGGTCCCGTCGCGTCTGCGCTGCCCGCCCCATCCAACGCTCTCGCACGAAATCTTGACAAGGTCTTCGTCCCTCAACCATCAAAAAGATGCCCGCCCACATCCCCATCGTCAAGAAGCGCACAAAGCACTTCAAGAGGCACCAGTCCGACCGATACCATGGTGTCAAGGAGTCCTGGAGGAAGCCCAAGGGTATCGACAACAGGGTGTGTAGCGTCCGACGCAATCAACAGCCGACAGAGACTGATATACGTGTATAGGTCCGACGAAGGTTCAGCGGTCAGATCCCCATGCCCAAGATTGGTTACGGTTCCAACGCCAAGACCCGCCACCTCCTCCCCTCTGGCCACAAGGAGCTCCTTGTCCACAACCTCTCTGAGCTCGAGCTGCTTTTGATGCACTCTGGCAAGTATGCCGCTTCCATCGCCCACGGTGTGAGCAGCAAGAAGAGGGTCGAGATCATTGCTAGGGCCAAGGTTTTGGGTGTCAAGTGAGTTGTTGTTTTTGGACATACGGGGGGGGGCGAGGATTCGAGTGGTGGAGTGGATTGTCGTTGGGGTGTGCGATGGGATGGGCCACCTAGTCGAGCAAGGACTATTGCTGACAGTAATCGCAGGGTCACCAACGCCGCCGCCAAGCTCAGGACCGAGGAGGCCTAAGTTTTTACGCACTAGATCAAGACGATGTAGGATGTATGACTTTTGGCATGACAGCTCTTTTCGGTGGAGATTGGGACAATCGGGATGGTCGAGAGGACTGGGGAGTGGATGCTGAGCCTTGGGATGTCGGAACCGACAATTTTTCCGTGGCGACACCGGCGGATCGATTTGCACCTCGACACTCGACAAATTTTCTGGCGTAGGGTCACGCGGGATGGAACGTCAGGAGAGCGTGGAGAGGAATCGGCGATGATGGTGCTAATGTCTGTTGGGTGCGAGGTCGTGGTTCAAATCTCAGGAAATTGTCATCTCCAATCAAGAAGTCGTCAGCAACTAGCAAGGCAAAGATCATCAAAATACGCTCTTACCGGCACACCTCTGAAGCAAGATGGCGCTGCTACAATTCGGCTGTACCATCACCCGTCAACCTCTTTGCCAATCTCTTCGCATACACTTGACGATGTCATGCCGCCATGGTTCTTGTGCTGTGCTCATCGACCTCCGGGTGTCTGATCAATCCATCTTATCCGTTCATGCTAATCATTCACTCATACCGCTCAATTGAAATTGCCCACTTGTCATCATCATGCTCGCCAGCCGCGTGGTTGCCTCGATTTCACAGACACTTTTCATTTGACACCAAGAACTTGTCACGAAGCAGTTTATCGCGATCCTTGACGGATTCAGGTGTCCTCATTTCATCATCAAAGCAGATCATATTCCCTGCTTTTCCAATCCATGGCGTAATCTGCCCATAGACCGGTCGATGCGGGGAACAATTCCGTGCTATCAAAACTTGACATCTGCTCGATCATTTGCGGCAAAGTCTCGTCGAGGAAGACAGGCGTAGACTCGTGTGATGATGCAACGCGAGATAGCACAAGTGATATATCATACAGTATAACTCCAGAGACACGAAACCAATACAACATTCTCATTCAACATCACATCTTTGCCCTCCCCCTCTCCCCTACCCCTATATCCCCCATACCCCCCACCTCCCCCTCCCTCAAAAACACCTCCATCCCCCTCGCAAGCCCTTCCTCCCACTCCTCCCCCTCATGCGCTTCCCCATCGCCATTATCGTTGACCACCTCTCCATCTGGTTTTAACACGACGTCTGCAAAGGACCAGTCGCGTTCCAGGCCGGAGGGGAGGTAGGAGGCGTTGCCGGCAAAGAGTAGGGTATATTGGGCGGTGCCGCAGGGGGGTAGAGGGGATTGGGATTGGGAGGGGGCGGAGGGGTGGGAGGGCGTTGTTGGTGTCGGGAGCTGGGTGATGGAGGGGGAGGGGAGGGAGGGGGGTTTACGTTGGTACAGGGATGTGGAGGCGCAGCCCGCAATCACCTCCATACCTCTGTTTCCCGTCAGCTATCATCGTCATATCAGCTTCTGTCAACGTCGGCAAAGGACAAGACTCACAGCTCTCCCAAAAGCAATCAAACTCGCAGCATGCATAAACACAACCACACACTTGACTTCTGGATACTCTGCCTCCACTCGCCCGACCCACCCGTTCAAGAACCCTTCCATCCTCTCATGCAGCCCCTTCAGAGACTCGCCGTACCTGGAGGGATAGTATGTGGACGAGTAGGCGGGATTGATGGAGCCGGGCGGGAAGAGAGGGATGAGGGATTGCGGGGGTCCGGGACGGGGGTGGATACCGGTGCCGGGGTAGCAGGGAGAGTACCATTCTGAAAGACCGTGCTCGAGGTGAAGACCTTTTTTTGACCGTCTCCTGCCCTTCTTGCCTCCTTGCTGGCTCTGTTCTTGTGGCGCCCCACTGTCCAGAGTCTCGTCTTCCCAGCCATCTTCACCTTCATTCAGCACCAGACCCAGAGCTTGGGCAGTTGGCAACGCCGTCTGGATACACCGGTAGAATGGCGAGGAAAAGACAATCTCGGGCGTGGGGTATGGTGAGGTCTCGGCGGGGGACGAGAGGTATGAGGCGAGGTGCGAAGACTGATGAAGGCCGTGGGCTGCGAGCTGTGTACAGTAATTTGGTGAGAGATTGTCAAGAGCAGGGAAGGCATGGTGAGCAATCGCCCACAAGGCTGAATACGATACGTACTGGAGGATCACGGTTCATGCCAGTAGGGCCAGTCTTGATGTTGGGGTCCACCCAATTGGACCTACAGACATTCGCTCGTTTTAGTACACAGGTCACGGACGGTGAGGCTCGGGCTCGAGGGGTTTTGGGCCAAGGTGGAGCTTACCTGAAGCCGTGTCGACAGACGTAGATGTGTTCGAGCATTCTCTCGCTGTGGACCTGCGGTGGGGTAGTGATTGCAAGACAGAAGAGAAAGAAAAAGTCAAAAGATATAAGAATTGCCAGAAGGAATGCGCGCGGAGGGCCGATGACGCGCTTCAGGGTAGAGAACAGGGCGGCGGACGCCGTTAACCCGCCGATCTAGAAACAGGTTGGGTGGACTGGGGTCGTGTGATGCACCTTGTCAGACTTGCAGGGGGGCAATGCAGCAACTGGACGGTAGAGAACAGGCTGAAAAGGCGACTGGAAGAAGATTGGGCACCGATGATGCAGGGGATCAGCGAGGAATGGTCAATCAACATGGATTTGATTTCCTTCAGGTTTGATACGGCCGAAGGGTCAGCGCCGGAGTAACGGACCGATGTCCGCCGTCCTGAATCTGCTTGTTGAAGCAATGGTGGTCAATCAGTATCACACGAGCCATGAATGTACTAATGTCTGGCGCTGCAGTGACGATAAGAAGGCGAAGGACAGGCTGTTTATGGGCCACAACAGCAATGGTGCGTGACGTCGAAGATCAAACCTGTACCGCGCTGGATGACGCGGCTTGGAATTGAATGACGGGTAGATATGCAGATTGTGATGAGTTGCGGCACCCTCTTCCAGTTCGCCTAATTAGCTTGAGCACTGCTATCAAGATACCATTGAATACCGCCGTCCAGATCAGATATCGTGTACCCGTACAGTCCGCACGGAGGTGCAGTCGCAACGGGCAACATGGTCCCCAGTAGGATGGTGTCAGCGGCCGAGGCGAAGCGTTGACCGCCATAAAGTCAAGTCGGTATTGTATGTTTCATTTTGCATTTCCAGGCCGCTATTACAGACATATCTACTGCCAATCCACCTACTCAAACTGAACACTCTGTACCAGAGAGTCACTGCCATTGGGCAAGCAAATCAATCGACAACCATGCGAAAGACTGAAGCAAGGCAAAGCGGCAGTCATCGCAGTGAAGGACGACCGCAATCGCGTCTCTGATCTTGTCCCACAGGCGCTCGTCTTCTTGGGCCCTTGGATTTCCGAAGGTGAGACTGTCACGGAGAGCCTGTCCGCCAGACCTACTCGCAGCCTCCCACCAAGCTCCAGGATCCTTGCAACCGCAAATCAAGCCGTCGCTCAGCGGATCTTTTCTATGCTCCATCACAAAACACTCCCTTGACTTTTGCACAAACAACGAGTTGGCGGCAACTTGTTGCTTGGAGTAGCGTATCGTCGAGATGACGTAGAAGGGACTCAATCTATTCATATTCCGGAGTATCGCAGAGTACGAGGGGTGGTGCTGGTCGAGAATGGAAAGTACGACGTCTGGGCAGAAGGTTTCAATACTGAAGCGCAAAGTCGATTTTGCGATTGCTCTGGCAGCTCTCTCGTCACCCTCAAATAAAGCGTAGAGATATTGGAACCAGATAGACTTTTCGGGTACAGTGATACCAGCTTTACTGGAGAATGCGGAGAAGCCATATCGGTCGGCGATCCTCAAAGCAAGGGCGAGGCTCTCGAGGTCGTATCCCCATCCGCAAGGGAAGGTCGGTGTCAAAGCAGCAACGCGAACGTGTGTCATCGTGATACTCCGGCCCAGCGAATTTGATCTTGAGCAAGACGACTCGTAAGCCATCTGACAATGCCCCAGACATATCTCGTCGGCGCGCGACATTGGTGGTGCGACCACCTGATGTTTCTTCTTGCGAATTCAGCTCCTCAAAGCCGCAAAAGAATCCAGAGTTGTCCAAGAGAAATTGTCTGTCGAGATAGAAGCCGACGTCGTCGTCGGTGACCAGCAAGAAGCCGTCGCCAGTCTGGGTAGAGAAATTGGGATGGATGGCAGAGGGAAGGTTGTCGGCGACTCGTGTGTCATCTAAAGGCCATACGGGTCAGCACTGTCGGGCAGAAAGGAAGATACAAGAGAGATTGATAGTGAAAGACTTGGATATTGGAAGGACAAACCAACACCCGTAGACGTGCCCGCATCCCCAGAGTTCGTGGGCGAGCTGGTAGAAGAAAGGGAGGATGCTACTACATGTTCAACGGAGCTTTTGCTGGAACTTTCATTGCCTATAAATCATAATCAGGGTACGACCCAATGTACATTCGACAGGCACTCACCTTGGGGGTCTTGCATCTTGAGTTTGTCCAGCGACCCAATCAATTCTTCGTCGTCTACCGCCGTCATGATCATCATGAGTCGCGGTACGAGAAATCAGGAATTATGCTGAGAATGAAGACTGATGGACTTCAACGGGGGTGTCTACTCTTGTACGGTCGAGTACATTAATGTTTGCCTGGGAGAAATATGAGTTTTTGAGCAGATGAGGAAAAGCCGAAAGGAAAATAGTAAACGCCGTCGAGTAGTACGGCGGCGCCGAGACTGGTCATGTAATGTACAAAAACTTGTCGATTTACTGGAGTTCCATCGGCCCCAATCGGCTATGAAAGCACACGCGGGGAACTAATAAGCAGTAACGTCAAGTAGAGCAGGGATACATCGTACAAGAGAGCGAATGAACCTGAGGCTCCTGATTACACTGCCGCCCCCAGAACAGCCTTCGCCACCTCCACTCCCTTCCTCACAACCTCCCTCTCCCTATCCCCCTGCACCTCCCCCTCCCACTTTCCCCCACTCTTCATCTCCCTATCCAACACCCACAACCACCCCCCAGCAAGCTCCGAATTACTCAACACCTTTTCAAACCTCTCCTGCACAATCTCATCATCGAAATCGCTGGCCTGTTTCCACGCTTTGGGGAGGTTGAATATCGGCGAGATAGATTGCAGGGCGATGAGGAAGAAGGGGAGGAAGGTGGTGAGGAATCTGGTAAGAGGTTTGGAGAGGGAGGTAAAGTCGATAGCTTTGAAGACGGTCAGGTCGAGCCCGCCACGAGCGACGACGTATGCGACGGCTCGCGCGACGTTGCCCAGTTTCTGCTTGGTGACGCTGCTGCCGTTTTCTAGCTCGCGCATAAAGTCCCACAAAGCGTATTGGAATGTGAAGCGGTGGTCATACGAGTTGGCACAGAGGTGGTTGAGGATTAAGGTATAGTAGGGGTTGTATGTTGGTTCCTGTATAGTATGTGAGTGATGAACAACAACAATAGTGACCAGCGACATACCAGTCCACAGCAGTGCAAAGCTACGCGAACAAACTCTCGTTGTTGCACGTCACTCAACTTGAAGTGACTCAGTCGGTCACAAGCATGCGCATAATCCTACATACTCATCAGCACCCGCTCGCCCATCTCGCAAAGAGGGGCACTTACCTCGCTCGTCATGAGCACCACAAACACCCCCCGACGAACATCCGTATTCATCCCCTGCTTCCTCGCCAGCTCCACCAACGCCGCCTCACTATCCTTCTCCACCTCTTGGCCCTTCACACTCTTCTTCCCCTTCTTATCTCCTTTATACTCTTGCTCGCGCTGCTGCTCCAAGTCCACAAGGGGGTTGCCCGACCACCCAGCGCCGACCAACCACCATTTACCCTTCTTGTCCGCCGAGGTGAGGTCGGAGAGAGATACGCGCAGAGGTTCGTAAGCGAGTACTAAACCCCGGCACGTCAGCTGTGACATCTTTCGCAAAACCTGGCAAGACTCACATCTCCGTTTCTTCCCCAATCCAGATAAAAACTTTTTCATCCTCTGCGCAGCCTCAGTCCCCGCTTCCCCCTCTGCGCCTGCTCTCAGCTTGCCATGCTTGTTGACGTTGGTCAGCGTCTCGACCATGAACCGCGCACGGGCCGTCATTGTCTTTTCTTTACCCTTCGTCTTGGCTTGCACGAGGTTGACGATATCCTTCAAACTCGCCGGGTCGTCTGACCTAAGCTGGCTGCCGGAACCTGCCGTGCCATCAGTCTACTGACCCCTGAAGATGCCTGGCACTCACATCTCAAAACCTTCAACAGCCCCTCAATCTCCCTCTCACCCATCACCTGCCCCTCCTTCCCCTCACTCTCAATGAAACCCCTCACAAGATCATAGATCAATCTCGACCCCACCACCTGAGCATTGTAGAGCTCCGCAATCAGCGTCAAGAGGTTGATGGACTCTTTGCCGGCGTCGGGAGTTTCGTAGATGGTCGCTTGGATAGTGCTTTCTTTGGACTCGGTATCGCCGTCGGGGGAGGTGGAGGTGGAGGCGATGATGTACTTCATAACCAGCGTCTGGGTGAAATGGGCGCCGAATTCAATACCGATGATCCTATGGAGTGCACCGACCAGAGTGGCATAGAGAACGACGAACGAGTCGAGCAGGTTGGCCTTGTTGGAGATCATCTGGATGACCAAATCCGTCAGGGTCGAGGTCGTATCTGCAAAAGTCAGCACCATTATATGAAGTCATGCAGAAGGGGCCTACCATTACGACTATTATCCCTATATAACCCCTCAATCTCCCCAAGGATAGACTCCAAGTTCTGCTCACTCAGTCTGTTCAACAAACCCTGCGCTTTCCTCTCCAGCTTCATCCTAGCCTCCATCTTGGCCTTGTCGCCCTTTGCCTTCTCGGCAAGTTGAGCAGCTCGGAGATGGGGTGGTACGTATTTGGTGGGAGCGAGTTGGTCTTCTGAAGCTGGGGCAGCATCCGCCAATGTTTGCGAGTCGACAGGGCCTTGCTCGGATGGGTCGTCTTCGCCTTGGGAGCCCGACTCTGACTCAGCGTCGTCGTTATCTGAGAATCCTTGGAACTCTTCCTCATCCTGTGTAGCAATCAATGAGCAAAACGTCCAGCTCAAGCAGAACAACTCACCTTGGCTCTCTCGTCACTTTGCTCCTCTTCATCTTCCTCATTCTCCTCGTCTTCATCCAAATCAATCATCTCGTCCTCGTCCTCGTCTTCCTCCGAATCGGAATCGCTTTCATCAAGCATGGATCCCTTCGCACCGCTTCCTTTTCGACCCAGACCTGCGGTAAAGTCTAACAGATCTACCACTGGAATCAGCACATCATTCGCCAACGAGTTCCTCGGGACCTACCGTCCAGCCCATCTTCCAAGTCATCTTCGTCCTTTGGCTTCTTCTCCTTCTTGAGCATATACTCCAACCACTCAATCTCCTTATCCTCCACATCATTGGTGGTGTCCATCTCTGGCAAAGTGAGCTCGGGGAGCTTCTTCTTCTTTTCCTTCTTCTCATTCTTCTCCTCTGCCTTTCCTTTGCCTTTTAAAGACGTGGGAGGAAGGGCAGTCTTGGCTTTCTTTGCTGGTGGCCGCTCTTCTTCTTCCTCATCCTCCACAGCAGGAGATGGACGTCGCGCTCGCTGGGCGGGGCCACGTTTGTCGTCTCTCTCCGCTTTGCGTTTCTCCTTTCGCGAGATGTCTCTTCTGCCGCCGCCGGAACCTTCGCAGCCACAAGGTCAGCGGCCTCAAACCTTGAGAGGGGAAGATCACATACCGTATTTTGCGTCTACCTGCTCGAGCAGCTCTGCAGGCAGCTTTGGCCCGTTATCCCTTCCTCCCCTGAAACCACCTCTCCCTCCTCTCCCCCCACCCCCACCTCTGCCTCTGCCGCCGCCCCTTCCCCCATAGCTACCACTAGATTGACCTCTTCCTCCAAATGGGGCCATTATGTGTTTGAGATTTGAAAAGAGGTATTGACGACTGTTGGTCGTTTTTGTTGTTTCGAAATATTTTGGCGCGCAGAACGAGCAAGGTGGCAAGTTTGAGTGGAGGCGGATGGTGCCGCTTTGTATGTGGCTCATGTTTGGTTCCGCTACAGTCGATGAGAGCACAAGCAGCTTTAGTGAGTGAGTAGTCACGCAGTCAGTAAGGGCTATATGTACGGGTGTGGTTCTGGGTGCCACGTAGCATGTCTCAGCCACAGATACTGGAACCCAGATGTCATCTCTGGCGGCGGCCGGATGATGAGTGCGGTCACTGCCGCCATTCGCGCTGCATCCATGATTCGCGTTCTAGAAAGATCAACTCCTATTCATTCGCTCCTTCTTGACAGCTATTTCTTCATAAAACCCACCCTGATAGCACTGCCCAGAATGGCCACAGAGATTCCTATCCCCCGGTACGACTTCTACCAAACCCCCTCCGAGCTCATCCTCGCCATCTACCTCAAAGGGTACGACAAGGTCAAAAACGACGTCAAAGTGGACTTTGCAACCACTTCTGTAAGTCTTCGGTACGTCCTAGACGGATTGGAACTAATGAATGGGTGCTATAGATCACAATAACCCTCCCACCTCTACCCTCCGCCCCTTCACCAGAATCCCAATCCTTCACTCTCTCTCCTCTTGCCAGCTCACTCGCTCCCGGTAGTTCGTTCAGAGTACTCGGTACCAAGCTTGAGCTCAAGCTGCAGAAGGCCGAAGCTGTGAGCTGGCCGACATTACTCGCAGACCCCGCGCGGCCGCCTGTCGCTCAGCAGGTTCAGGCGCAGGCTCAGGCCGGGCCTAGCTCCTCGGGCAAGTCTGAACAGGCCGCGCCGAAAGACGAAAAGAAGAAGGAGAGGAAGAATTGGGATAAGTTTGAAGCGGAAGAAGAGGAGAATGACGCGTCAGATCCTGTACGTGACCGTCCCCTAGCTCCCTCCTTAGCGTTTGAGGCTGACCAGTACATACAGAACGCAGGGGGGGACGCCGCCCTCCAAAAGTTCTTTTCCCAAATCTATGGTGACGCCGACGATGATACTCGTCGAGCCATGATTAAGAGCTTCACCGAAAGCGGTGGCACTACGCTGAGTACGGACTGGTCCAACATTGGGAAACGTGAGTCGGGGTCGTGTGTTCGCTGCCAGTAGGTGACGGTGCTGATGGTTTGTGTTAGAGACAACCCCCATCAGGCCACCGGAGGGCGTGGAGGCAAAGAAGTTCTGAGATGCGGTTCGTTCGACGGCATGTATTTGATATGCGCTTTGGTGCCTTGACATCCCTCTTGTCAGACCCACCATACTTGAGCAGCCCAGCGAGCAAAACCCCTCAGCTGACGACACGCTCAATCCCGTGGCGTGCAAGTCGCGCCCGCTAGAAACCACTTTGGCCAAGACCTTCATGAACAAGACATCTATACAAATATAAAGCCAGTCTTATGCGAGAACATCTCTATGCCAACACCAAACCGTTCACATCACACCACGACATTAGAAATAAATCTCCACTAAATGGACATGGTCTAATTCCAAGTTCCCATCTGCGGCATCCTCCCCTGCTCCGGCCCTGCAGACCCAGCAGGGGATGTCGACTGCACCGAGCTCGACGGCAAAGGCAAACTAGAACTGCTCCCATTCATCCCCGAATATCCCGTCCTCGCCAGGGAGCCATCGGCCGGGTTCGCCCGCCAAAACGCAGCCTCATCAGCCGACATACCGCTCCCACTGGTGCCCACACCCATAGACGTATGCGGTCTTGGCGCGCTGTGCGCCACCGACGGCGCGGGTGCGGGGACGGGAGGCGGTGGAGGACCTTCGTCGTCGGAATCGTCCAAGGTCAAATCAATAATCGGCGTACTCAGCCCCGACCGGCCACCAGCAGGAGGGATAGAGAGCGACACGCGCGAAGAAGGCGGCGCAGAAGATTTCGCAGGGTTGCTCCCTTCATCGTCCGAGTCGAGAATCTCCACCACCTTGCGCTTACTCCCTTCTCCACCGCCATAGTCGTTGTCATTGAGCTGCGTCATGCTGGGCTTTGTTTCATACTCTGTAGAGGTTGATGGACCGGAGGGAGGTGGGACGGATGGGATGGCGGATGCGGGTGGGGCTGGGAGGGGATGCGTCGCTCGCCAGATGTCGGACGCGTATTTGTTATCTTCCGTGTGCCATTCCCCTGAAGGCTCCAGGATCACATCGTCATAGTCGTCCGGTACGGCCTTCAGTATCGCGGAAACGTATCTGGTCATTTGTCAGTCCAATTTCATTCCAAGGATCACGGGACGTACCCGTCGACGATCAAGTCGTCAAAGCAGAGCTCTTTACTGCAGTGTGGGCACAGCCACTGTGGATGTGTAGCATTGCTCTCGATCCACCACTGAGCTTCAAAACATTGAAGATGGGAGCATTTTTTAGATCGTATCGGGCGTGATATACGCATGTATGATAACTACCAGTGGTCAGCACAATTTGCCAAGAGAGGAAAGTTACTCACTGGATCTTTGAGTGATAATGATGCCGTACCCGCCACGATATCATCGTCCTCATCTTGCTGTCTACGCACTACAAGATGTCAATAATACGACAGACCAAAATTCTGGGATCTCACATTGATTCAGAGAGTCCTCTGCCTTTGTAGACTCGGCATTCCTCAGTTTCGCCAACAGCTCATCTTTCGTCGTAATCTCCGCCAAGACCAGCTGGTAATAGAATTTCTGCAACAGCATCAGCCAACGAACACTGTCCTGCAAACTCGTAATGAAACTCACTTTTGAGACAGACTTGCTCCTTCCCGTGGTTGGCCCCTTGTGCCCGAACGCTACCGATATCATCCTCCCCGGCATATACCCCAACCTCGCCGGCGCCTTTTCCAGATCAAATGGCGGTGCACTCCCCGCTTTCCCTCTCAACCCCTTCTCCTTGAACGCCAGGTTCGCTCCATCCACAAATACATCCGGCAAAGACGGATATTCGATCGGTATATTTTTGTTGGTGCCGTACGGGTTCGTGCGAGCGTTCAATGGGCGATAATGGTCCGAGGAGGTGCAGAAGAGGCGCAGAGAGTAGTGGGGGGACGTAGTTGGGGATGATTGGGATAGTTTGAGTTTGGTGATCACGTCGTTTGGCAGGACAAATCGTGTCACTTTTTCTTTACGATTTGTGTGACTTTCGTTGGCCGATATATCTGGAGAGTGATCAGTTGTGCGTTGACGTGGGAGGATGCGACTAACCTGGCAATTGCTCCATATTTGTGATCGCCTGTACTGGTTTCCACATTGGATTGGTCTTCCACTCTTGCAGCACAGGTCCTTTTGGTACATGGTTGATAGCACTGGAACCCGCGGCCTCTACACCAAGGCGTCAGAGCGACATTGATAGAAGGTTGACAAACTCACCGCGATACGCGTTCATGATTGCTGCCTTAGGTGTTATGCCATGATGCGCTGGAGCAAACGGTGGTTGATATGCCGCCCCACTCGATCCTCCTGCAGTCGCCGGTTCTGTTGCCCCTGGTCAGGTATTGCCCATGTTGCCACAACACGATATACGTACGTGGTTGCCATCTCTCTACATGGTACCCAGCCGATCCACTCGCTCCTGATATAGCTGCCGAAGGTCCTGCAGCAGGTACTGGTGCCGGTGAACCGTTGGCAGGTGCGCTGCTGGCTGTTGGGGCGGATGTTTCCTCGCCGAGAGCGGCAAGTGTTGCTTCGTTTGAGTAGCCAAACAAATAAGCCTCGCATCTCAATCGGACTTTGGCATAAGTCTCGAAATCATCCCGAGATTTCAAGCCATAGAATGCAGATCTTAGCCTAACAAAGACGTTAGTTCTGCCAAAGCCCAAATATGGATGTACACACTTGTCCACCATATCGCTCTTCCTATCAGAATACCGGATGCCAGCGTAGATTGCGCCATATGTCTGTAGTAACTGAGCGGTGTGCTTGAGTCCCGGGATGGTCTGGGTGAAGACACGTCCACGTATGAACGTCTGCGCGAGACGCCAGAGTCAGCAGAGCACACACGACGTAAACGCTATTGAACGTACATCGAAATCCGCCCATGACGTGACTTTTTGCAATGGTTGGCCGTAGCTCATTCTCCTTGTCTTCCTGATTATGCCCTCAGTCTATAATTCTATTCTTGAAGGGCAGAATGTAGGCGAGTTGTTGGCGTACACTCCCGATGGACCACCTTTTGCGCGTAATGTGTTGAGATCGGTCGGTTTTGGAGCCGAAACGAAGGTCGAGATGGGGGTGAAGTGCCAGATGGGTGCGGCTAGTTGTAGATCGGTATACAGAGACAGGGGATATGCAGTACAAGGGTGCGTGCGACGGAAAAAGGTGGTCCAGAGCACTATCATAATTCTTTCGGCTGGCGGACCAAACGCGACCAAGCTTCATCGTGAGCATCATTTGATCCCGTCATTTGATCCCGCTCGGAATATGGGAAAGATGTTGAGTGACCGTCAACTACAGGCTGAGCGGCCAAATGGATCTTTGGATCTGATTCATGGCTTGGAAATATGAGACAAAACACATATGCAGACTTACGCACCACTCAGCGAACTGTTGCACCTGTTCGTTTTAGTCGTCGTCTACCATCATAAGCAGTCTGCTGGGCGACTGTGATGGGCGCCGAATAACTGAGGATGCTAACAGCAAGCAAGGTCGCGCATAGAGCCTCGGTGTTGGGAATGCAGAACTGCATGTCCGATGGTCCCATTTGTCCCCGCCTTTCTCTTCCATGACCTGCGTACGATTTGTCGATTCCATGCTGATTGTCAGGTACGTACGCCCGCCGTCGCCGAGCTAAGCTGCTGGACAACCATGAGCCTCACCAAGACACACTCGTGTTCGGTGCTACCGGCAAACAAGGTACCCGCACCAGCAACGTATTACGCCTCATTTTATTATTTCCATACTCACCTTCACTGACCTTGCAATTGAAGGCTCTAATGTATACTTGCTACCGGCAACTACATACAACATCTATGCCGTCTCCCGCGACCCCACCAGTCCCAAGTGGAAATGCCTCCTCGAGCTCCCAGCGTCAAAGTCGCAAAAGGTGAAATTGGCGACCATCAGGTTATTCGAGGATGGCCCCATCTATGGTGTCTTCTTCTTTCTCTCGGCGAGATCATTCCTTCCAACGACACAAGTGCGTTACATCTCCTATCCTTGCCCATTTTATCAACGAAGCTGAAGTAGTCTACTAGTAGTCAAAGCTATGTTCGATCTCGCTTTCAAGAAGGGCGTCTCACACATGCTCTGACTGGGCAGGCTATCCTGGCCGTAACGGTTCCCCATTATTGTCAGTGTGTCTCCCTAGCCTCACCCTCACCATGGTCTGTGGCCGTGGAATTTGCTCACGCTCAAACAGCTTTGACAACAAGAAGCTCGTTGAATACTACCTAGCCTCCCTTCTCATTGCATCCCTCACTACACCAACATCCGCCCTACGGTATCATGGAAGACCACCACCGCCCTCAGCTCTCTTTGCCTCTACCTATAAGACCCCTGCATTCACCCAGTTCCAATGGAAGCTTATCGCCGCGGAGGATATCGGCAAGACTGCTGCTGAAGTGTTTGAAAAGCCGGGACAGTCCCATGGGAGGGCACTACCACTGGAGATTGCGGGTGACAGCTTGACGTCGGAGGAGCAGGTGGTAGCAGTATGATGGAAAGAGGTCACTGGAGAAAAGGCGGATGGAAGGGGGGTACTGCAGTCTCCGGAACATTTGGCAACAGCCATGCAGGTGAACTCCACCTCCGCTTCACTGCACGCCCCATGTGACTGTATACTAGTTTGCACACCCTCAGTTCTTCGACTCACATAAGCTCGAAGCCAATGTTGCCAAGAATAAGCAAAAATCTCACGGTTGATCGATCTACGTATATGGTTACTCAAGGGTGGGTTCGACCAAAAGTAATTCGTTGTCTTATACAACAGACGAAGTTTGTGGAGGACAGCAGAAGTTGATGTGGTAGTACAAGCACTGTGCACATGCATCAGTGGAAATGAATAACCGCTGAACACTCACGGAATGGTCCCTTTGTTGCTATATCTTCGCTGTAAGGAATACTCATAAACTTGCCCCAAAGTGATGCCCTCGGCGGCAAATGTCGGGCTAATTGCCACAAGACGCTCCCATGAATAGAGTAAGACCAACAGCACGACTGTCTAGATAGAAGGTGTATCAGATTTGACCGCCGCAGCATGGAGACAAGAAAGGTCGACTACCTTTTTCGCGATTCTTTGAATTTACCTGCTTCTCGGATGACATATTGCTGGACGTTCCATCTATGAATAGAAGATCACAGCCGTATATTACAAGGAAGATTCTGACCGTTTTTTCACATTGCCCATACTTCAGCTAAACATCGCCTCAAATCCCTCCTCATCCAGACCACCAATCATCCCGAAGATGGACGCCTCTTCATCATCTTCCCGCCAATCCCTCAACAGCCCCGCCTCTTTTGCTTCCACCATGCGCCAGGTACTTTCAGCGCAAGGAAGGCATGAATATACCCGTTCCAAGCTGGAGTGCACCAACAGAGGCAAAGTCAGCTACCAGCAGGAAAGGGATCAGAGAAGAGCATTACGCTCTGTGATTGAGACTGAAATCTCGAAAACGAGAGACGAAATCGATCGAGTGAGGAGGGGAGGGCCCGGTAGATCTGACGAAGCTCAAGGTGATGAAGCCTATAGTCCGGCTTTCATGGAGAACGCTTTCAAAAAGGACTCTGAGGGACGTACGAGTTTGGTCGTAACGCAAGAATGGGCCGAGCGTGCGACCCAATACATGCCCTCGTCTCCCTCCATTTTACCCTTCACTGAACCTCCTAGAGCTCCTCGTGACCCTTTGGCAAGGCTCCTTACCTCATCAGACCGAAACAAGATTACCGAAAGTCTTTTGTCAGAAGCTGATGAGGACCTAAACGCCATTTGGGAAGAGAGTGAAAAGGAACTTGGAGTGTTGAGCGCCAAGTCGCAAGAGCTGACTAAGATGTGGATCGAGCTGAAAGCGCTCAAGGATGGTGATGCTTCCGTCTAGCAGACAGTGATTATGAGTAACTGAACGCCCGATGTTAACTTTGTTCCCATACCTACCTTGACCTTGAGATAGGAAATGTGTACCTGCCATCACCAGTTCAAAATTTCTGCAAAAGGTTCTTCCCGTTCCCAGTCTGATGAGGGCAGCACGCACATTGCTACACGAACCAACTAGATTTCTGCTGACTGTTTGTCTCATAAGCCTGTCCGCGCTTGATGTGACAAATGCATGGCATCAGGATTGGTGCAGACCACCAGTGAGGGATCCCAGAATAGCAGTCATCTCTACAATGCTGGCCAGCTAGAAAATGTTTCAGGTGTAGCCGCCCGTTGTGGGCCTTTACACCAAGACAAAGGTCGGCTACTTTCCTCGGGTTAGAGCACAGAGGTTTAATATTCTGTGGACAGAACTTAGAAGTCTGGAAGGCAATGGTGAAGTTGTCCATAGCGGTTCTTCGGTGGGGATGGCGAGGGAACGAAGCGGGGGGAATGAAGAAGAAGAGGAGAAGGAAGGTGAAGAGGATTTGATTTAGTTCAATGATGCTATTTTAGACGACGGCCCGTCCGGCGCAGGATACCAGTATCATAACAGCGTGCCCCAACATGATCAGACTACTGATATGACGTATACATACATGTGACCACAGGAGGATGACCGCTACCATGCCGCGATACATCTCTGCAAAAGGTAGAAGCCATTGCTATTCACGTGCCGTCATGGTAGACAGGTTATGTGGCGGCGGTGTGTCATGTTACTGAGTTGATCCAGCTCCGGAGGGTATTCCCTCCATAGTCTGTGTTTGCTACAGGTTTATTTTTGGATCGGATCAGGCCACGAGGGTCCACAAAGATCAGAAAGGTAGCTACTACCAAAACGCCTCTTTGATCTGGGCGACGGCCATACATTAGCAGTAAGCGACAACTACGTCACTTGCTGACTATTCTTCTTTACACTGTCAAAAGGTGGCCGGTTGCCTGGACTTGTCTGTTTGGTCAGTCCAAAACAACGGTGGGATGGCCCTTCACCAAAGGAGGGACAGTAGAAGAGCAGCCCTGCAGGCAAGATAGAGGTCGATTCCAGTCTCGCGCTGCTCCAGCACCAGTAACAGCAGGACGACAAAGGACGAACGACGACTACTCTAGCTACCTTGCTCATTGGTGTTTACTTCCCGCCAAGCTTCCTTCCGGCAAGACTACTCACATCGATGATATTCCTTTGATCGTGAACATGAAATGGTGGCTGTATAACAGTAGAAAAGGTGCGAGACTCTTTATGTTGCCCACACAACAACATCTCTCCCTCCGCCGGTCTGCTAATACCATACAGACTTCGACAGCTATTTGCTGAACATGGACAAAAAATCGACCTCTCAATACAGCAGGCCTGCTGACGAATTGACCAGCTTCGACGACGTTACAAAACGAATACTCTCGGCCCGTAAAAGACATAAAGAAACCCGGCTGGGCCTCGAGGACGCTGAAACTGCCAAAGCTAGCCTTCGGAAAGAAATCGAAACCAAAGAAAGAAAGTGTTCAGCTATTGAGGACCAGATCAGGCTTGTGAGGGAGAGGATTGAACTGTATCATGAGCGGGAGTCGCAGGGAAGTACTGAAAGTCATCGACCCGATTATGAGGATTTTATGGCGTTCACCTCACATCTCGTCAACTTGACCTCAGAATGGACACAGCACGACGACGTCGCCGAAGAGCCAAGCTCCACGTCCAGGGACCTCCTCCCTAGCCGTCCTAGATCTCCTTTCAACCCTTTCTCGCGGCTCTTTAACTCATCAGAACGAAACAGGACCACTGAAAATTTGTTAGTAGAAGTTGAGAACGAGATTTCCTCCCTTTCGATTCAGAGTGATATGAAGAATCGAGAGGTGGGCTATAAGGCGGAAGAATTGAGTCGCCTGTGGACGGAATTGAGAGGGCTGGAGGGCGATGGCGAGTGTCTAAGCGGTCCGTCCGCGGGAAATGGCTAGACAACGAACGGTGATAGAGTAAAGTCGTTGAACGTAGTAGACGACGGCGCGTGGTACGGCATTGAGAACTCAACTTCAGGCGGCCAGCAGGATGTATGATCTTTAGGCTACGATGTACACGTGCTGTGGTGCCCACCATTCTCTTTGCATTCTAACGTACCAGCTGTATACCAAGTACTTTACCGGCGAGTATCAATATACGTGGCTCCGCAGTGCGCCAACAAACATCAGTCGACATCTGAGTTTTTATATGTCAACTCCGCACGGGCGTGTTGTGTCATGTTTCCTTTACTACGACGATGCTCCACTCCCTCATCATCGAAGTGGACAAAGGTAGCAGCCACCGAGGTCGCTCTCATAGCCGCCTCTCTTGCCCTCCCGCGGAAAGTAGTAAATAGACAGACAGCGGTTCAACGATGACTGAACATCAGGAAGCGTGAACATCACACCGTGACGTGCACACGGTGCCAACACAAGGCCACCGTGTCTACACTACGCGGTGCTGAAATCGTTTTGCTGTTATTGGCAGCAGTGTATTGGACTGGGTTCTGTGCGCACCACGTGATGGTGTATCTTTAGTCTATCTCCAACTTTTCCAGCTTTTTCGTACGGCATGGCATATCTCCTTTCATTTGCCGCCTTGGGCCTGATCATCACTCTTACGGCGGCTCTGGAACCTCTCAAAGAAAGTCACTAGAGTGATCCTTGCTGCCCGCCCGATACATCAGCCCAGCGAAGGCGGCAGTCAATGTGTCGCTCCTTTACTGATGAGGACTTGGGCTGGCGGTGTATCATGCCATGCACCATTGTGCCAGATGACCGGATACACCTACTATCTTATAGGAACGCTATCATCATATTTTGGTTTCATCCAACGAAGAACCGCTGCACCCAAGCCAAATGCCATCCCCAAACCCGAAGCAGTTAGTCAAACCCCAAGAGGCGCAGCAAGAAGGGTCGCTTTTGTATCAGAGCTGTATGAGCCAGTCATCCTCAGCAGGACCTTCCCAACAAGGTTCAGACAACCCAGGAGAACGAACCCGTGATGCTTCCCCGATGACTCTACGCCGAATCTTATCGGCCCGGGAGAGACACCATCAAACTCGCTCTGAGCTCGTATCGGTCTTGCCAAAACGAGACAATGTTCTGAACACCCTCAGACAATTCCAATCAGAGCGATCGACTGTGGCGCCTGAAATCGTCAAAGCAAGAGAGCAAGTTCTCAGACTACAAGAGGATCCCCGCGAGCTCACCAACCCTAGTGCTAATGATGCCCTAGCAGAAGAGGACACTCGCAGCGAGCTTCCTCTTCACTATGAATTTGACGACGACGACCATAGCGGAATACCAACATATGACAGTGTCATGGCTATCATCGCCGAGGACGCACCTCCTCCTTCCTATGAGAGCCTGGTGGAATGGAACAGTGGGACCAGGAGAATCGAGACGGCGGGGAAAGGCCAGCAGAGCTCTGTCTCTCTTCCGAATCGGCCTCGACAGACTCCTGGAATTCCATATCGAGGATGTTATCCGCCTATTCAACCAGAAACAGGACAAACGAAGAACTCTTACAACAAGTCAAAAATGACCGCAGCGTATTGCCCGGTAAGATCGATGCTGCATATGATGGGTGGATGGAGAGCAGAACGGCATACAGTGAACCATAACATCAACGTGGAAGATTAGAACGGGAATATCAGAGATCCGTGTCGGAATCGAAACGGCAGAACGAGATGCGTCCTGAGGAGTAAATTGGACTGCACTACTCTCTTGATACTACTAGGTTCAAGCATGAATAGATATCAGAGGAGCAGTCTTGCGGATGTACATGGCATTGTATTAAACTGCATGCGGTCTTCTGGTGTCCGCGCCCGCTTCTTCTTCATCATCTCCCCGGGTCATACTTCCTTTGCGATGAGATTCAACTCCCTTATCGGCAAAAATTCGTCTATGACACTTCGCAGAGGTAGCAGACACGAGACCAGTCCCGCCCTTTCTCACACACGAGCACACCAATGGTACAGGGCAGCGGTCTGGGATGTATCATGCGCAACTGTAACATAAGAAGACAAAGGTCTGTTGATCATCATACAAACTACATCGATGTGCTCTACATGTCTGTGTTTCTCACGAAATACTACACGATCAGCAGCTGATTGCCAGTTTCCCGGAATCCCATCTTGAAAATGATATCTGGCTCGTCCACCAGAAACAGAACAAACGAGGAACTCCTGAGACAGGTCAATCGTGACATAAGCCTCTTGCCCAGCGAGATCGACCTTGCAAATGAACAGCTGCCCTTTTGAAAAGATCGGCACTGGGTTCATTATTACACGAGCGCCGGAGATTTGGCGACGAGTATCTGCAAGTCGTGTCAGATAAAAGATGATGTGCGCTGGGAAGCAAAAGGAAGACCTCAGGAGGAGGGTTTGATCACTCTGGATTGAGAGTATGCGCTGTGAATGATATGCTTGATAACAGAACTCGTCATCTATGCGTACATTTACTATTAGCAGTGGGGTGCTTGCGGGGCAAGATGTGATGATCGGAGGGCAATGGCAAAACCTTGCTCAGTAGTAACGCTCAGATCGGTCACGAGAAAGGCATCGTCATTGAGATGCTGATACCGTGGTCATTATTGCCCTGAAAAAGCTAGATGGACTCGTTTGAAGACCGAAAGAATCCATAGTGCGAGGCGAACCTGTAGCGATCGTTTACGGGCAATCGAAGAATTTCTACCAGACTATGAGCGCAATCTACTTTTCCTCCGTATACCCCCTCGCCACTCCACTCCTCCCTTCCTCCAACAAACTCGGCTCATCCATCCCATACCTCACTTCCAACCCCTTAAACTCTCTCGACGCCAAAAAGCTCGATCCGGCGCTCTCAAGCTTGCTCAGGGAGAATGTCTGGTTGCGAAGAGTGAGATCTTTGATGCCCGACTCTATTTGGGCGGTAGCAGGTCCAGCTGATTCATCGTTGAAACGCTTTTTGGTGCGGTAGGTGCCGGTGATAAGGGAGAACTCGGGGGCTTCGTCAGAAGAGGTGGAGTGATTGGATTGCGTTTCAGATTTGTCGTCATCCTCTTCAGCCTTGGCTTTCGCATCTGTAGACACAGTAGGCTCAGCTTTGTCTTCTATGAATCAAGATGTACCCACCCTCCAGGACTTTGCCCAGATCCAGCGTCCACTTCTCCGGTGCCCAGTCGTGCCCCTCTCCTTGCAAAGCCAAGCTCAGTTCCCAAGGCGTGATGATGGGCCTCAAAAATTCTTTCGAATCCACTACCCCACCCTCATTGCACCCTACCAACACAAAACACTCTATCTCGACGAAATTCGCCAGCTTGGCGGGGTTCAGCCTTCCCACGCTAAGCGTGTATGACTTTTTTTGAGCACGCTTGAGGTCGGCGCGAAGTTGAGCAAGTAGGGGACGAGAGGAGGAGAGACCGATGTTGGAGACGATGAGACCAAATATGTCGGAGGAGAGGGCCTGGTGCAGAGCGAAGAGGCGGCGGGACAAGAGACGGGATGTGGTGCGGTGGAGAGGAGAGGTGGTCTGGGAAGTTGGGGAGTACAAGTACAGCTGAGTAGAGGTCAGCTCTGATGCAGAAAGACGTTGAATGACGTACAGAGTTGTAGGCATGGGTCATCTGAAGGTTCATAGATGACCTGCCTTCCTCTCCGATGTACCACAGTATACAGTCGGTCAACGCCAAGCCCTCGGGCGGCTCAACACTTCTCAAAGCAGGCGCTTTCCCTTTCTCATCACTCTTGGCAGGAGCAGCAGTAGGCTTATTGATGTGAGCGAAAGCGATGGGAATAGTCGATGCTTTGGCAAACGTGTCGGCAATCTCACCTAGATCCAGGTCAGCTATTGTCGCCCTCTTCCTTGTTCATGGACACTCACTCGCAAGCCAGTCATAAGCCACATCCCAAACGACAATCGCCCCCTTCTTCCCATCATTCAAATCTTCTTCACTGGCCTTGGACAAGGCATCGAAAGCATGCTTCACGTCGAGCTTCTTGCGGGGGAAGACGTAATGTATTGGGAGCGCGTCCGTGCTGCACCCAAGCTCGTATCAGCTCGCTACCACATTGGCATAGAGGGCATAGACGTACGGTGTTAGACAAGCATGGCCGTAATGAACCAAAAAGTCTGCCGGTAGATGCAAACAACTCAAGATATCGGGGCAGCAGCTGATTTACTCCATGAGCTTTCGAACATGACAAATCGATCCTGCACTTACTTGCCGTAAGTACTGTCAGCCAAAACATATGCTTGCGCACCAGTATGTCCTATTCGGGTCTGTATCGCCCGGTAGACTGACACCGAAGTCGGCAACAATTCGTCTGGGAACTGCAGTCCAATCTACGCTCACTCATCAGCTTCTGCGAAACGCACCGAATCAATCGCCAGGACTCACGGTCTTATAGCCACCGTCCAATATTCTCCTCACACTTTCCTCAACCTCGAATGCATCTTCTACGCTCATCCCCTCGGCCCCATCGCCCAAGCTCGCGCTGCTGGGCCCGGCTTTGGCCTGTTCCAAAATGGCCTCGAGTTCGGGATGGTCGAGGGCGTGTTCGGGATGCGTTGAGAAGGCGTCAGACATGGCGAATGATGGGCATAGGCTGTTGGTGATAATGAAGAATGCTAATTTGCTTCTGACAGAATTGTATCGTACGTAGTCGAATGGATCATAGAGAACTTTTTGATTTCAGATGAGGACACAAACAAATTGGTCCCGTGAGCGGAGGTGGCCGCCTCACACCCGTCGGCCTTCCTCATCACTTGGCCGTTGCCTTGAAGTTGGCCTTTGCTCACTTTTGTTACTACTTCTTTTTCATTTTCGACCGTCGTTGATCCGTAACTGGACCTCTAGAATACTCCTCCCCATCACAAAACAAAAGATCTAAATGATGTCTACCAAGACTTACGACGAAATGACTCCCCAAGAGCGGACTGCGTTCGACATTGTCGAGAGAGAGAGAGAGCAGGCCGAACAAGCCCGTATGTGACTTGTTCTAATACATCTCAAACGTATTAACTCGGCATAGAGCTGCCCTACAAATGGTCACAGGAGCTGGGCACTGCCACCGTCACGGTTGCTTTACCCGAAGGGACTCGAGGGAAGGACTTGATAGTAGAGATCAAGAAGAAGAAGCTCAAGGTCCGTCCTCTGGCTCTTTGACCATTATTCAGTATAATATCAAGTTTCGTCCACTGATTGAACATTAGGTACAGCTAAAGAAGGAGAAGGACGCCATACTAGACGGCGAGCTGTTTGCGGATGTCGTTGTCGACGATTGTTCTTGGACCATAGGTACGCCTTGCCCGATTCCTTCTCTGTCATGGGCTCATTTGGTGACATACAGACTCCTCTGTCCTCACAATAGAACTCGAAAAGCTCTCCTCCCACATTGGCCAATCCAAATGGTGGCCGCACATTCTCACCCACCACCCCAAGATAGACACCAAAAAGATCCAGCCCGAGACTTCCAAACTCTCCGATCTGGACCCAGCGACAAGAGGAATGGTGGAAAAGATGATGTGGGATAATCGGCAGAAGGCTACCGGGGGCAAGACGAGCGATCAGATCAGGGAGGAAGAGATCGCGGAAAAGTTTAAGAAGGATCATCCGGAGATGGACTTCAGTAACGTGAGTTGTGCGCGAAATGGTGCGGGGATAGCTGCTGATGTGGTCTCAGGCCAAGCTGGAATAATACATCATGTATATCACAATGTCACGAGATCGTCTTGATGCATGGCAGGCATCAAGTGATGACTACCTTTCACCTGCTAACTTTGCGACTCATTCCTTTATCATCCCATCTTAGCACACCAGCTCTAGATCATATATCTCTCGCTTGCAACTGAGTCTACGTCCGCCCTCGTTTTGATGGATTGGCCAATAGAGACCAGTGATTTCGGCAAGAAGGCAAAATGTTGTTTGAAAAAGCCCTGAGTGAAGCTCTCCTGATACTGCTCATCGCTATCGGCCTCATTGTCGCTTCGACTTCACCCTCATCCTTTCCTTCGCTACCTACCTCTTCCTCCAGCAGCCATCGCCCCATTACAGATCCATCAGGCTCGTCCGACAGGGCTGGGGACACCACTCATCCGAGATCGAATGCCGATGAACCAGGCCGGCCAAGCAGACCAGGCAGACCGGAAAAGGAGGAGGATCATGGAGGAAGAGCTATAACAGGTCGAGACGAGTCAGACGGCCCTAAAGAAGGTGACAAGAAGAAGAAGAAGCAGGATGGCGAACACCAGACAAGCAGGGACGAGGGCAGGGACAAAGACAAGGACGAGGGCAAGGACGTGGGGACGGAACACGGAAACAGAGACGGTGGCAGGGACCAAGGCGGGTCAGATGACCCTGACCCCAAGAAAGACAGGCGCAAGAGACAACAGACGGGAGACAGGAACAGTCCTGCCGAGTCCGAAATGGAATCTTCTGCGTCTTCGACGCCTCCATCGCCTATATATCCAGGTAGCTCAAAGACGAGCACCCCGACTAGCGCCAGTACAGACGCATCCACATCCACAAATGACAAAGCCCGACCATCTGCTGATTCGGACTCCTCTCTCTCTGAAACTTCCTCTGTCTCTGACTCGGACGCGTCCGACGTCTCTGACACCTCGTCAGACTCTTCCGCTTCCGCATTGGATGACGGGCACAGCGGCGATAGCGGTGTTGGGGGGAACAAGGGCCGTGAAGCAAAGGAGGACAGGGATGACAGGAGCGAGAGAGATAGCGATAGTAGGAGTGAGAGTGAAAGTAGTGAGGGAGAAAGTCCAGGCGAGGGCGAAAGGGGCGAACAGAGAAAATACAGAGGTCACAGGGCGGATCTGGACTTGACTCTTGACGAGTACACCAGGGTGAAAGTGAAAGGTGGCGATAGGCCCTATAGAGTTAGATATCATCGCTGAGGGGTCACATGGCGTATGTTAGTCTAGTCGTCATCCGATCGGCCATGGTCTCAGAACCATGCATCCGGATGCAGCTGATCCTCAATCTCCCTATACAGTGCTAAAGTCGTGAAGAAAGAAAGTGATTAGGCGTCGTCGCTTAGGGGCTCAAAGTATCGCCATTGTTGAGGAGCAGGTTCTTCAACCAGAGGTTCCCAGCTAATGTTCCATCAGCACGACCCTTAACGCAACAGGTTCCACTTACACCTTCCACTCCGAAATTTTAGCTGCCAGCGATGCCTCTCTCTCGGCCTCTTCAATGACCCATTCCACCACCCTACCCCCGAGCTTCTCCTCGACCTCTTCCACGTTCCCTTGCGCCTGCTCGACAATCGACATTCGGTGCTTGGTAAGCGCTTCAGTAGCTTGGCGGTAGACTGATGTGGAAGGGAGATGAGTGAGGGAGGTGAGGGTGGTAGTGTAGACTGTGGTGAGGGCGGGGAGGGGGTCGGGGTGGACGGGGAGACCGAAGATGTTGGTGGAGGTCTTCAAGGGGCTGCCGTGAACTTGTTAGCTCTCTACCAGAACAGCAACTAAAGATACCATACCGGAGGGCGGAGCAGACGACTCGTGTGGCTCTGAACATGGTTGGTGGCGATTTGAAGAAGTTGGACTGAAATGATATAGGTAATGAGCGCCCGCCAATCCCCGTCTGCAGATTGCCCAAGGGCGGCGGGATCAATTGTTTTTATGGTTGTTACGTAAAGACTCGCCGACGTTGACGCGACTTTGACTGCAGCGATGAACGCGAAGCAGACGCAAAGCCAAACCTGAGCTGTCGTTCTTCGCATCGAAAGTACACCTTTGTTTATAGGCCCCAATCTACCTCGCCTCTCAATGGACGAATAAAAGTGCTCTAGCGTGGCGAAAAAAGCGCTCGCCGCAACGACAGAATGGCCTCCAGTCCGCCTGCCCCGAGCTTTCTAGTCCCCTCCGCGGGACTAGAGCATGCCGGCGAGTTCTTCGATGGTGAAAATGCAGCTGGCATTGACACTACGATTGGACAGGAAGCTGGCCTGAATGAAGAGATCCACGAGCGTGGTATCTCTATGTATGTTCGGTTACTCGATGGTGAGCTCCCTCTGGACCTGTTGCGCAAGAAAGCCACTGAGTGAGGTAGAGATGATCAATACTGTATTGGAGAGTGAGGCATATCTGTTCAGCCCAAGGGAGCTGTGGGTGCTCAAACATATCCTTGATCTTCCATGTACGGCCTCTGTATCTTCTGTCGCTCGTCCAGATCGCTGATCAGGTACAGATGAACCACACTACCTCCTTACCCGCCTACTCCTTCGGATACCCGGCAAGGTGCACACCTCGCCGTCTCTGGTTGCCGCTTACGAACAAGAGATAGGGGAAGACGGTGTCAAAAGAGGAATGAAAAAGCTCTGCGAAGAGCTCCAGGTGCCGAAGGATATCGTCCGTGACGAACCAATCTGGCAAGATCCTGGTCCCAGTACGCGGCCATCGCCCACACCCCAAAAGAGGACCATGTCATTTCCATCCAGCAACACTCCTACCTCCAAACGCCCCACCCTCGGCAAACGTCCTTCCTCCACTTCCAAACCCTGGTCAAATCTTTCCTCTGGTCTTACTCCGCAGGAAGAGAAGGCTGATCCAGAATTGGCAGAAGCCCTCAAAGAGAGTCTCTGGGCGGCAAAGGTTGGTCGGGTCGAAATTGTGAGCGACGATGAAGAGGTCGACGTGAAATCCCGGGGAGAAAGCACGGGCAAATCGTCCAAGAATGCGAGCGCAAAGCCGTCCCCTTCTCAGACTCCGACACCGGCTCCCGAGGCCCACATCTCCCCCTTTTCCCTCACTCCATTACCATCGCCACCTCTTACTCGCCTTGCAACATCCGAGGCAACCCTGTCTCTCTCCGACCTTCTCTCGTGCATGCCACTAGATGAACTGAGGAAAACTTGCAAGGAGAAGAAGATCCCGAGCAACCAGACGGGCTCGAGAGACGGATGTATCGCAGCTTTGGAGGGTATGGCAAGGAAGCAGACCGTTCTGGGTTTTGTGCCCCTGGACAGTACGAAAGGCAAAGACAAGCAGACCACTCTTCCATTCGGGAAACCCAAAGAAACTCCACAAAAATCTGCAAAGCAGATGACCTTACCCTTCGGTAAACCTCAAACCACCGAAACACTTCTTCGCAACCAATTGCTACACGTTCTGGGATCGTCCCTCATCCGCCTTACGCCAGAACTCCATGCGCTGATAGCGCGCGTGAACTTGATCTTTTCTCGCACTCCTCCCATAGCCCCCGGCGGCGCCAGTTTGATGCTCCCCAGTATCCTCGTCACTTCCAAAAAACGGCGATATCCAGATTATGGGACGCCTGAACGGACCAAAATCTGGAGCACTAGAGACGAATTGTTGGTCTGGGAAAGGGCGGTCGGATGGGAAATCACAGTCACCGACGCACTGGGGGAGAGCTGGGATCAACAGCGGAAGAACCCGAATGCTTCTCTGGCAGGGACCGTCTCATTCAACCAAGGGCAGTGGCTGAGCAGGAAAGAAGGCGCGGCGATCGTGAAACGAATATGGGAGGGGGTCTGGGAGGTTTGGAAGAAGATGGTGGCTAGCGAAGAGTCCGTGACCGGTGATGGGGGTGAGGGTCAGAAGAGGAATCTCGTTGGTGATAGATTCCAGACGGGGCACGTCCTGACAAGGATCGTCTACAAGGTGAGTCAATTCGCATTCGCGCCTGTATCTCAGCTCACGATTCACAAAGGGCGCCGAAGCGCTTGGAGTACTGCACGAGTATGACAGCGAGTGCATGGTACTAAAGGCCCTTATCGCTCAGCGAAGATGGCGGCGTGGTAAACGGGGGTGAGCTGCTTTCCCTCTCTTGGATTCGGAGCTGACGCAGTACTCTTCAGCGCGTGGTATGACCGTCTGGCTCTGGTACTCATGAATCATTACAACACTTCACCAAAAGAGAAAGAAGAAAAACTGCGAGAAGCTACTCAGGTCTGCATAAACGCGCTTCTGGATGAAGATACCCATATCAGTATGTACGGCCCTTTCTCATATGAACTCTAATTGACTCACTACCTAGTCTACCGACCCGCTCTCTCTCGGCGCCTCACCAGGCTTGAAAATAAACTTAAACTGCCCGCAGATGAACGACACATCTCTTACGCTTCTCTGCTGAAATGCGAGACCCGCGATCTCGACGCTGTACGGCTGCCCGAGAACAGGGGCCAGGCCAGGATCTCGAGGACTTACTCTGGCGGAGTGAAGAGTGATAGTGGCGAAAGCGGTGGAGAAGCGAGATTGGTTGGAAAGAGTTTGTGGATGGGCAAGGAAGGGGAAGTTGGAGTGGAAGAATGGGTCTTGGAGTGGTGGGAGAAGAAGGGATACAAAGGGTACGTCCTGTCGCTAAAACTCGCTCGTACAGATCCACTGATCTGTATCAGGTACCATTCCGAGTCTTCTATCCTTACGACCCTCTTCACCCTCCTAATGTGGCCAGTCCTTTTCCATCCCCTACCTGGCGCCTTTGAAACCTCCTACCAAACCGCCCCTCTTGATCTCGGGGAAGACACATTCCTGCCTTCACGCTCTGCCCTCCTCGAAGCTCGCCTTGCCCTCATCGCCTCTTCCACCAAGAAGGCCGTCGAGCTCCTTCTCGAGACCGATAACAGGGAAAGAGAAAGGGCAACGTGGGCGGTGGGAGTGAATTGGGAATATGGCAGGGAGGATCTGGTGGAGATACTGCAGTGCTTGGGCGGGAGAGGGGTGAGTGGGGTGTGTAGGATGTTGGCAGAGGAGTATAGACATCGGGCGAGTGGTGTCCCGGACTTGATGTGAGTCTACATCTTATCAATTGGCTTCATGACATACTGACAATGAACAGCGTTTGGAATGCAGAGACAAAAGATGCGAGGTTTGTGGAGGTGAAGGGCCCTGGTGATAGTCTGTCAGAGACTCAAAAGGTTAGTACGCAGCACATCTTGCCCTTTCAATCGCTGATGTTTTACAGATCTGGATCGATGTCCTTCTCTCCCTCGGAATCCAAGTCGAAGTATGCCGGGTCAAAGCCATCGCCGCCACCGACGCCCAGCTTGAAAAGGTGGAAAAGAAGCGTAAAGCTGCTTTGGCCATTGAAAACGCCGCCAACGGTGCGGGTGGGAAGAGGTCTCGACTGAGCAGGGGATATTGGAAGACGGACGAGGGTGAATGGGAGGAGGGTGTGCAAGAAGCGGAATTGGATGAAGAAGATGAAAGTTGGGAAGGGCGAGATGAGATGAGGTTCGAGAATGGGGTGGAGAGACGGCAAGGGAAGCTGAAGTAGTATCTACGAACCCATCGAATGCATCTCAAAATCTGGGTGAGGCTGGAGAAGATTGACCCATGATGTTATCGGGCCGCACCTCCAGTCACTGGGATGGTAATTCTGTGGAAATATGACATGCAAGGACCATGCCTGGTTCTCGTTGACTTTGCCATTCTCATATGCACGTGTACAGGCTCATTGTACTGTGGTAAGTGACAATATCGTCATAGAGTGGATAATACGGCGGTGGAAACAGTCCCTCATGTCACCGCGGATATCGACCGTCTTGCACTTCCGCCACCATTATCATATGAATGGCAGCTTTCAATATATCTCTTTTTGTTACATCTCTCTGTCTTCAACGACTCATCTGCTCTCTTACTTGACATATAAATCACACGGCTGTCGTAAAGTATTACCAATCCACATCGACATCATGTCTGCCGTCATCCCTACCAGCAACAACGTCAACGAGGTCTCTCCCGCAGCCTCTCGTCCCATGCCAATCAATGCCGGATTGGCAGCTGAGCTTTCTCAAATGGAGTCCGAGGAGAGCCACGGAAGGGCTCCCTCATCTCTGGGGTCCAAGTTCAAGGCTCGCTTCTTCCCAAAGTGCATGAACCGCCACACTCTCTTCTCTTCTTCCGCCCCCGGAGTTGAGGCTCCCGCTTCTGCTTCTCACATGAGCTCCCGTCCCAGTGAGACCACCGATGAGGAGGATGAGGCTGCATACAAGAGGGACAAGGTCACGGCTCATGCTAAAAGTGATCCAGAGTGGTGGATTCTGTATTAGCTGGATAGCAATCCTGCGTTGTGAGTGTCCAGCCGCGCGTAAGCAAGAGTGCCATCTGATGCGATATCAGCCTGTTTGCAAAGTGTCTCATAGGAGGGATCTCTATGGTCGGGTCTGAGGATGTAGGGAGTTGAGTCAGATTCTGGATATCCATGCATCGTGTTACTTCCGCCTACTGCACCTTGTTCAACAATGTCATCAGATGATGCGCTCGGCGAGTGTTCGAGCGAGTATTGATACCCGACGGCTTCACACTGACCCATTGTCTCCGTCATTTTGGTCTTATGGACCTCCTTGTCCATTGGTGTGAGGTAAAGCCCACAATGCAGCGCAGCGTTGTTGATTGACGAACGATCTCATAGAAGGGACGAGTAAGAGCACAGCGCTAGTACAGTGGATGTACAATAAGAGGTCTTCGGAACCTTACATGACCTCCCTGGCACCACTGGCACCCTTGCTTGACCGAGGTTCATAACTTTGAAAGAGCCCTTCATGACCAGCTCGACGGCGGGGATGGCCACAGCAAAACAAATGACGCGGCGTAGGCTTGCCTCCACATTGCGGGTGTCGTCTGGCGGATGACAATGCAACTGTCTCTTCTTTATCTCTCCACAATTCCGCCATGGCCGACCACCCCCCAGACTACGCCCCCACTCTCCCGCAAATTCTGGTCGTCCCCCTCCCCGACGCCGCTTCCTTCTTCTGCGGGCCATCAGTCCAGGGCGAGGTCTTTGTCAAGGGCCTTGGCGCTGGTGAGGAGCATGGTGTTCAGACCTTGTAAGTTCATCCTCTGTCCTCAAAGACACACATTGACTCGGTGTAGGCGGGCCAAGCTGCATCTCCAATCACTGCTGCCCGAAGCACCGCCCATCGACCTCTATCCCTTTCCCGAACAGACGCTTTACCCGGCCCCACCATCATTGGACGAGGAAAGCACGTCCACAGCGAGATTCCCGACCTGCCATCAGTTTGCTATCCCTCTGCCGGCCACTATCCCCCCGCCTGACTGGGTAGACAGCTCGACGACAGATCCTGATGGCGAAATACTCCCTGGGACGCTGAATCTATCAGCCTTCTCCAAGGGCGAAGTGCGATACACGCTCTCCGTCATTCTTTCGCTCTCTACGGGGCAGCAAGTCGAGGCTACGGTACCCGTAGAGGGAACACCGCAGACCCTGTTTGCGACGTACCCACTATCCAAGAAGGAGGTGGAACGTACGCAGACCAGAAAGGGCATCACTACCCGCCTTCTCTTGTCGTCCGACACCCCTCATCTCGGCGACCTGGTGCACCTTGGAGTCGAGATCAAACTCTCCAAGTTGTCTGCGGCCGAGTTGGCGGGAGATCAGAAGGACTCATCAAGTGCAGAGCAAGAAGCCAAGGGCATCCTGAGGCGTATGCGCAGAATACGGGTCGAGTTTTACCGCTTGGTCACGATTCATTCCTCGCCATCTTCATCTTCCGCCTCGACTCCTGCTCCCGAGCAGCACTACACCCTCCTCCACTCTTCCGGCAAATCCCTGCGATATCCCGGCCCGCCTCCTCTACCTGCCCCCCGACTGCTGTTCACTATCCCGACAGCCCAGACGGGCCATCTGGCGGAACGGACGTGGGGCGAGATCAACCAGCGAGCGGGATGGCACGAGGTCCAGTTCGGTGTGCGCGTCAGGGTCGGGCTTGGTGACGGGGGTGCTGCGCCATCGGGCCCCGCCAGCTCTGAGAGCGAGGACGGCGGGTGGACGATCGAGCATCCCATCGTCATCTTGCCTAAAGTCTACCAACCCCCTTCTGCCTCGTCGTCTACCTTTCCCGACGCCGTCTCTGTCTCTCAGCCGCCTTCTCCCATTCTGGACCCTGAGGTAGAACAGCAGCGAGCTCGAGAGGCGTACAGGCTGAAAGGACAGGATATCGTTGGTGCCCTCGGCACGACCAGGGCGGAGGATGGACAGGGGGACGACCTTCCTCCTCCATTCGAGCCTGGACACCATTTCTCCCAAGCTGGTCCTTCGGGCGCATACCCTCCTCCGCCACCAGCAGTGCAAGATCCCGAGGCCGGTGGTTCTGGTCCGAGCGGGCTGCCGACGTTTTTGGAGTCGCAAGCTCAAGAGGAAAGGAGGCGAGGCAGTGTGAGCGTAGTGGTACCGCATAGAGATACGGGCAAGGAGAGAGAGTCGAACGATGTCACCCCTGCCGCTGTCGATTCTCCAATGAGGGAAGAGGGCGAAGGCCTGAGAGTGGGCAGAGACGGTCTTTCAGGCGAACTTGCTACATGGGTCGAAGTGAGTCTTGTCCACCAATCTGGGTCATGCTGACAAAAGACCAGTACGACGGCTACGAAACATTCTCCCAGCCACCTCCTTCCCTCTCGGCCTCGTTCCACGCGCGGGGCTCGATGGACCCGCTTCAACCTGGCGAGCTCGTAGAGGTGAACGGTGTAGTGGAGGACGTGGTCGCGCGCTTGGGATTGGACGGGGCTGGGCAGGCGGGAGGAGCTGTAGAGCTGATGGAGCATCTGGGATTGGGAGACGGTACGAGAGTCGTCGATCTGCAGGTGCGTCTTCTCTCGATTATCCAGTAATGCGACTAACCCAAATGCAGGACGACCTTCCACCAGGTATCGACGAGCCCTCCCTCCCCGCACTCCCATCCTTCAACTCTCCCCACTCCCAACCACCCACCCGCACATACCAACAGTTCCCCGACCAAACCCTCTCCACCAACGCCCACACCCACACCGTGCACTCGTCCACTCTACCGGCCAGCCCACCGCCGCCGCACGAGTCGCAGCATGCGCCCCCGAGCTTTGATGCGAGCCAGGCGGCGAATGCTGTGGGGGGCGTGGCGGCTAGTGGGCCTGTTACTGGAGCTGGGGGGGCTGGTGCTGCGGCGGTGGCGGGAGGGGAAGGGGCCGAGGGGCAGGGGGCGCCGCCTGGGTATGAGAGAGGTGGGCTGCCGCCGTATAGTCAGGGCTAGGAATGTGATGCCACCAGTACCTGTTACCAGCCAAACCTGTCTCGAGCAACCGATATATACAGACTCTTAACCACTCTCATACATACAAACCTACTACTGTACTAACCACGCAGCCCAACAGCCCCCCTCCCCGCCCTCCTCCTCGCCTCATTCTCCTTACTATAGAACGCATTCCAGCTCCTCACCACCTCATCCCGCCAATCGTACAAGAAATAATTCTGCCATTCTTCCTTCTCTGTCCACGGTACCGCCTTGACCCGCCGGATGTAACCGTAAACTGCATCTTCGGCTCGTTTGAACGCTTCGGGGTCCAAGGCGGGGCGGAGGGTGGGGGGGTGGATGGATAGCCGGGGATGGTGGGCTTTGTGAGAAAAAGAGGCGTCCGGAAGGGCTAGAGGTTGAGTGGGGTAAGTGACGGGCCTGAATGTTTGTCCCTGCCTTGTTGCTCTGTCGTGACGTCTGATCTGGATTCCTCCATCTGATTGTGCAAACACTGAGAGTGCGACGGAGAGGGAGCGGCCGGGATCCTAGGAAAGACGCTATCATCAACCATCGTTGCTGGCCTGACCATCCTCTGTCTTTCGGTGTCGGTCACACCCGCACACACAGAATCTTGCCCGACCCCAGCCCCAGCTCCAGCTCCAGCTTCAAGGTAGTCTTCCCTGGGATATCGTAAACGCGGTAAATGCACCGGCGGGGAGGGGGGGGGGGGGGGGAGGGGTGGTGTTGCAAGATGCGTGCTTGGGCACGGGCGCTGTGAGGGTGATAGTCCGAGTAGACATTTAGTGTTGATAGCGATTGAGATACCCGCTGTTGGGATTAATGATGTCGTCGGAATTGAGTCGTTGGCTGGGCAAATTTACATCATCCTTGCTTACACGTCTTCGTCACTTATTAGCCCAGTGGCCAGTGGGCGGTGGAAAGAAAGATGCACCTGTCATGTGGTGTGAATCCTAGTGACGTTGTTATGAGTCGGGCGGAAACCATCGGGTAAATTGGATGAGGACAGACTTGATGACGTTGGGTCGCTGACTCGCATACGGCTTTGTCAACTCGAGGCATAGCAAGACCAGAGTGCTAAACACTTGACAACACTGAAATGTGGACAAACAGGTTATTGCACTGATGCACTGAACAAGGTCCCGGAATGAGCTCATGCCGAAAGATGAAGGAATTAACCATATCCTTGATCTGAAAGTTGGGGATCTGACATCTGAGACCTGGGGTAATGGAGTTGTTTGTTTGGCGTTTTTCGGTGGTGTTTGATGATGATGAATCTGTACTGTACATACTCTTCGCGTTTTTCGCTCGAATGACCGCAAACCACAGGCCACAGGTTCTACGGGATCTACAGATCCACACTGTCAGGCGCTAGCTGTGCCACATGTTTCTTTCTCGCAGCTTTCTTCGCTCCCCAAGCCAAAGCTTGAGCCTTGAACTGGCCAATTGCCTGACTGGCCGGCAGCTGGTCATGGGTCGTTGGGCGTGCTGCGCAGTGTTGGATGCTGGTGAGACATGCCCGCGTTATACCGCTCGTCGTTCAATTGCGCCTCCTCCGCCGCCGGATCAGTTGTATGCGCCCAAAGCACAAAGCATACACCGGATACACTGCACAAAGATGAAAAGCTGTACAAGCCACAATCACAAGCGCAAGGGTGAGGAAAGAGAAGAGGCCGGAATGGAAAGAGGAAAAGAGGAAAGAAAACTCCGGAATGGCGGGGGGACCCTTAAACTCCTTGAGGCTTAACTCTTTAAACGTTGTTTTGGAATTTGTGGGTTGTAGCCTGGAATACTGGAATGCTCTGTTTTCTGTGCCCATATGCCAGTGTATGTATTTCGGGCTTGAAGAAGACAAGACAAGAAGAGAGAACAAAGGAAAAAGGGCAAATCTGAGATCTGATTTGAAGGAGCGCCTTTGCTCGGTCCTCCGGGCGTTCAAGGGCTTTTGCAGGAACATGACAGCTGCGAGATCAAAGGCGAGCACAGAGGAGAGAGGCCATGTTCACTGGAATCATGACCCAGCAATGCATGCAAGCCAGGTGACCCAGCTAGACCCAGGTCAGCCCGCTATCGAAAGCTACAGAGCCATTCGGGAAGACCAGAAGCCAGAAACTGAGCATTTGTTTGTATTTGTGGTCAACAAGCAACAACCAACAAGCTTCCCGGGATCCCTGAGTACTGCGCTCATTCTGCCGTCACACTAGATACACTAGCCGGGTCCCGCGAGCCGCGCATGAGCAGCAGTGGGGCCTGCCATTCACGTCGTATGCAGTGAATGCATGCAGTGGGTGGGCGGGTGGATGCATGGGAGAAGGGGGAGAAGTCAAGGGAGGACTGGGGGGAAGCGATGGGAGAGCCGGTGCCAGGATGGTGGATAATTTCCGGTCCCTAGCTCCCTGTGGCTGCGATCGGCGAGCCAAACATGGCCAGAATGGGCGCCATCCGCTGTTTGTCCATGCTCAAAGTCGAGTGGCGCATTCTTCTTCTTCTATCCGCTTTGTCCTTCTTACTTGTAACCTATAATCCCATAATCCATCACCCCACACTCCTTACCAATACTCCCCCCCGCCCCCTATCCGCCCCCTTATCCGCCATCTCCAACACACACTTCAAGCCACGCCGTATCACGCCCCTCCTTCCTCTTCTCCACACCATCCACCCCTACCATGCTCCTCCTCTCTCTCCTGGCCCTGCCGGTGACCCTGGCAGACGCCGTCACCCTCTACACTGGCTCAGATGTCACCGCCACCACCTCCTCCCTCGCCGCCGGCGAAACTTACACCGGCGCAGCAGCCTACGATCCCACCCGCCTGACCGCCCCCTCCCCTCCGTCCGCGGCCGTGACATCCATCACCATGTCCATCCCCTCCAACGGCGCCGGTGTCGCCGCCGAAGGCCTCTCACTGTCCATCCCGCAAAAGGGCAACTTTCTTGGATTCTCGATAGAAATGTCGGTCGCGACGTCCCTCCTTGGTGCACGGAGCGGAACGCTCAAAGTGCCATTCTTGAACTTTATGGCGAATATCCAGAATCGTGCTGGGGCGGGGCCCATCGTCAGAGTGGGCGGGAACAGTCAGGAGGGGAGCACGATCTTTGTGGATGGCCTTGAAGATGGCGCCGCGATGGACAAGATCAAAGTCAGCTCCGGCGTCGTGAGTTCCCCATCAACCTACCCATCACATGCCATCCAGCTGACCACACAATGCAGACCGACACACCGCTGCTCAACTACTCGCCTGAGCTGTTCTACATCATGTCCAACATCTCCTCCCTCGTCGGCGTCGAATGGTATTTCGGCCTCGCATTCAACGAGACCGACGTCGACGCACAGATCACCAACATCCCCCTCGCCGCCACCTGGGCCCAAGACATCCTCGGCGACAGCCTCCTAGGCTTGAGTGTGGGCAACGAGCCCGACCTGTATGTCGACCACAGTCACCGTGAAGCGGGATATACCGTCGCCGACTATGTTTCCGAGTATGACGAGACGCTCAAGTCGATCATTGCCAATGGCTCTTTGCTCGACCCATCCATGTTTGTCGGTCCTTCGCTCTGCTGCCAAGTCGCCGGATTCGAGTTTTCCGACCTCGAAACCGCCGGATGGCTCGATAATAACGCCGACCGTCTCTCCGCCGTTTCCGTCCAACACTACCCAACAAACAACTGCCAAGTGAACGGCGCCGTCATCGAACCCCAAGACATTTTCTCCGATTTCCTCAACCACACCTCCGCCCAAGCGCTCGTCGGGGCGTATCTGTCGGATTCGGCGACGGTACAAGAGAGGGGGATTGAGATGGTCATGTTGGAGATGAATACGGCGAGTTGTGGTGGTTTTGCGGGGTTGAGTGATAGTTTTGGCGCGGCCATGTGGTGAGTGCCAGCCGTCTCGAGTGTGCGAAGAAGCATGGCTGACGCGAGGGGTAGGATGGCGGATTACGCACTGCAAATGGCGTACGGCAACTTTTCCGCTGCTCTGATGCACGTCGGTGGTCAAAACGTCTACTACAACGTACGTCCCCGCCCCCTCTTCTATCCCCTCCCCACACCCAAAACTGACAGACCCTCGGTAGCCATTCACCCCACCCCCCTCCAACATGTCTTCGGTCGAACAATGGACCCCTGGCTCGGTCTACTACCCCACCCTGCTCATCGCCGAAGCTTTCGGCAAATCCAACTCTTCCCGTATTGTCGACCTCACCCCTTTGGCCGAGGTCGACGCGAACTACATCTATCACCCCGTTTACGGCATCTACGAAAATGACGCCCTTGCAAGGATGGTGCTTTTCAACTTTATCGATGACTCCACGGGAGGTAGTGACCTGGAGGTTGTGGTGAATGTGCAAAACCAGGCTAGCCCTGGTGAGGTGTATGTGCGGTATTTGCAAGCGGATAGCGTGAGCGAGCAGTACGATATATACTGGGCGAACCAAACCCTCGGTTCATCATTTGCTGCCGACGGCCGTCTCTCGGGAGACCAGACCACCTACCAAATCACCTGCGACACCACCTCCAACACATGTACCATCCCCGTCTACGCCCCCTCCATCGCGCTCGTCTTCTTCTCCACAGATTTCTTGGACGAGTCGAGTGTGGAAGACACAGCGACGTCGACGTATGGGACGAGCGTGGTGGGGAGCGGGGATGCGACAGTGGATGTTGGGAGTTTGCAGACGAGTAATGGGGGGACAGGGAGTGGGAGTGGGGGAGGGACTTCGAAGGCAAGTGAGGCTTCGGGAGCGGGGAGAGTAGCTGGGGGTATGGGGTGGGTGGGGCTAGTTGGCATGGTGGTCGTTGGTTTGCTGTTATAACCCCTCTCTAACCCCTCTCTTTCTTCTTCTTGCTTTGCCACCGACTTTTTGTCACCTTTTGATTTTGCTCTCCTCTATTTGTTGATAACCTCTTCCCCCCTTTCTCCCTTGAGAGCATTCCCACTGCTTGGTACACGCATACTGCTTATCGCTTATACCTTACCTCACTCATCCTTGCTCCCTTGCCTCTTGTCCTTATGTGCTTTATATTTTCGCTCAATAGATTGTTGTACTTGTACGCGCTACCCACCTTATTTTGTCAAATATACTTGTTAGAGAATCAGAAAGTAAAAGAATGACAAAACCTCAACGATAATTTATTGATGCGGTAATGCAAGAGTTACGATGTTACATATGCGATGATATGAATTCTTACATCAAGTCAGCCCTAAATTTCAACGCAATCGTTGCAGGCTGGGTGGTTTCTTTGGTGGGAAAGATTATCCTGATTGCATTGGCAAAGCCAGTCATCTGAAAGAGTCAGCCCGTCGTCCATACTCGGTATGTGGCCCCACCTACATGGTCATGATCTCTCGCATTCTCACTTTTATCGGCAGCTCTCCCTACTTTGACATCGAGGTGATTCGCGCGTTCTTTGGTGATGCCCCGTTCAGATATATCGGCGGACGCGTCACTAGAAGGGCAATCTTGAGGATTAGAAGCAATCTCGCTTTGCTTCAGTTGTGCTGTAGCCTTGCAACTGGCTCGGCAGTTGAAGCTCGGCGCTGCTGTAGGGGACAGCACTATAGCAGGGAATATTGTATGGTTGGAAGTTTTTTAGCAATGCGTATGTTTCGGGAAGCTCGCCGATGGGGGATGTGGGTGCGGTATAGGACCAGGGAAGATTTTCATGCTGGCGGACGGGTTCTGGGGCTCTGAATGGAGGAGGACAGATGGCATAGATGAAGCGGTCAAAGTAACTGAACGCGTCAACGACGAGTGCCATGCTTGGCGTTTTGATTCCGCTTAGTCGCGTCACCTCCATCCCACTCTACCTCACTCATTTATCTTCTCTTTCCTCATCCGTTCAAAGCCACCAGCACCCGCTCTCGGCATGACATGAGCGAAAGCCCTTGGCCTCCCACCGGGCAACTGCCCCAAGCATACGAGTACCTCCGGACTTTCAGACCGTACAACAACCCCTTTTATGTCGAAATCCCCCCCAGCAGCGCTCGGCCCTCGACTGCCACCTCGGAACAGTTGGTCTACTCAGAGAACAACCCAAGTGATATGCGCGAGAAGGAGCTACACGAGGAGCTTGATGGCTATGTCGAACTCTGGCGTAATGATGAGATCCTCGTCGACCTTGACCGCACGCTGTTGGCGGAGATGAAAACTGACGCCACCATGCCTCCCGACCTCGTCGCCAGTCTCGGCGCACTGGACGCTACAGTGAGGAGACGATCAAGGACTGCGGCGAGGTGTGGACAGGGGTTCCATGCGAACTTTCAGAACTTCATTGACTTCACCCTATTCAGCTTTGTCGACGAGTTGGGTCAAACAGGGAGTTTGTTTGTCGGGGAGAAGAAGAGTATCGAGTACTATCCCACGACTGAGGGTACCAATGGCGCGGCCGACATCACTTGCGGCTCTACTGCCGTCGAGATCAATGCGGGTAGGACGGAGCTGTGTGATTTTCACTTGAACGAGACTTTCAGAGACTTCTTTTCTCAGAATGGCGATCGCAAGAGATTCCACTTACGACGACGCACCGTCTCTGTACCTCCAGGTGGCCCAAATATGCATGTCGGTGTGCGAGCGTGGATAGAGCAGGTGAGGAGACTGATGGCCTCTGCCCGAAGTCTATCGCTGAAGCCAACGCAGGCAACCCGCCAAATATATTGCCAGTGCCGATGCTGACTCGTAGCGTCGTCTAGCCAAGAGATCATCGACTGGATCGGTTTCCTGCACAAACAAGGATACACGAATGGGGATCTCGAGGCCAGGCACTGCTTTGTCGCAGACGGCGGAAGAAAGTGGAAGATTGTTGACTGGGGTAGGGCCTTGGAGAGGGGCCGCATGGACGAGGAAGAGTTTGAGCTGGCGTGTGGAGATGAAGAGATTGACTCGAGGATTATTCTACAGCGCCACCGTCAGGTCTGTCAAGTAGGAGAGTAGGCTATTGGAGCACTGGGGATGTGCTGATACACGGACGAATATTACGCCACCTGAACAACTACAGATCACGAAGAACCATGTTGATTATGAGCCCTGTTTATACGAGTAACTGCCACGAGCGAGTAACGTTTATTATGAAATCATGTCCACAGTATGATTGTCATGTAGCTATTTGCATGTCATAGTAGAGTCACTTGTCAAGAGGAGTGCATGGCTTTGTTGCAAAGTCAGGCCTCGTTAGCAGGTGCCCTCCGCGCTCTATATGCAGCACGTTCGGCGTTTCTTCATCGGGCACGGTATCGCTTCGCTCTGACTGGGGTCATTGTATCCAGGCAGCTGCCCGATGGGGAGCTAATGACTTTCATCCATGTTTGCGAGATACTTCCAGGGCGCTGAGTAGAGGGTAAGAGAGAATATGTAGGGCCGCCAAAGATCAAAACGATACACTGGTCAAGTCTTTTGGTCAAGTGCCACGTTCGGCGTGCCGGCGCTGTGCCGGCGTCCATTCGATTTCGCTCAGTCGCGTCACCTGGTTTCTTCATGTGGTGATCAAACCTCTAGCATCTCCTTTTGTTCATCCATCCGAAGTCCCAAAAGCCACTCGCCGGCATGCAGGAGACCCAATGGCCTCCCATCGAGCACCTTCCCGAAGCGTACAAATACCTGAGAGACATCAGACCGTACAACGACCCCTGCTATTCTCCCACTCCCTACAGCACCCATTCGACTGCCAGTTCACTCCTCTACTCTCAAACGGACTGAATGAGGTGGACTTTGCACAAATTACTTGATGGCCATCTGCAGCTCCAGCGGAATGACTTTATTCTTGTCGAGCTTGTCACTAAACTGTTATCGGATATGGAAGCCGACGCCACCATCCCTGACGATGTCCTCGATGACCTTCGCGAAAGAGGGCGCTCTCTTCCGAGAGATTTCAACACTGCGAGCAAGTGTGGTCGGGGAAGAACCAGCAAGTTCAAGACATTTATCATGTCCGCCCTGTTCAACTATCTCAACGATGTGGGTCAGACAAAGAGCTTGTTTGTGGGTGAGCAAGAGAGTCGCGAGTTCGTGACCCCAGACGAATACTACAACGGTGTGGCGGACATTCTCTGTGGCTCCACAGGCGTCGAGCTTAAAGCAGGCGGGACAGAATTGTGTTGGGGCCAGTTGAAGTAGACCTTCGAGCGCTTCTTTGCTCAAAATGGCGACTCCCAGGTGTTCCGAAATCTGTCTCTGTCCCTCAAGTCGGTGCGCCCATGCATGCTAGTGTCAGAAAGTGGATTGGATAAGTGAGTCACGCTTGGTAGCCTCTTTCCACAGTTTGTCGCTGAGACTCGTGCAGTTAGCCCGTAAAGTCCACAGTCAAGGCGCTCTCCGCTGGAGCGTCCTCATGATTTATGAGTGCTGTGTCGTTATCATGCCCATTTCCAAGAATGTCTTCCAGATCAGCTCGCTTGTGCATCGGGATCCGACCTTCCAAAATTCGTACACTAACGAGTACCGACAAGACATCTCGATAGCACTGGTTATGGCTGCCCTCGCTCGTCAGCCCTCCGCAAATTCTGCAGACCTTGCCAATATCCATCTTCAAAGGCGAAGCTGCCAAGTGGTACAAGGCCACGCCGAAGTCCAAGCAAGACGAGGCTTCTTGTCCTAGCGGAGGAACTTCTGCTCCTAGCGGCGGAGCCTCTGGCCGTAGCGGAGGAACCACTCGTTCTGGTGCAGAGTTTTCTGCTTGTTCTGGTGTGCATCTTGGTGCTCGTTCTGGTGCTACAGGCAGATTCGCTCCGTCTGGCGCTAAAGGTCGTTCTGCTCGCGGTCATGGGCGGATCTGTCTTACGAGTTTCGGTGAGTCCCCACATCCCTTGTCGCCATTGCCAGTACTGACTCATAGCTTCGTCTAGCCAAGAGATCACTGACTGGATCAATTCCCTCCAGAAGATAGGTTACACCAATGGGGATGTCAAGGCCAGGCATTGTTGTGTGGCAGATGGCGGGGAAAAATGGAAGGTTGTCGATTGGGGAAGGGCTCTGGAGAGCGATCTTATGGACGAAGAAGAGTCTCACGAGGTGTGCGGGGATGAGGAGATTGACTCGAGGTTGATTATACCCCGCCCTCAGTAGGTTCATAGTTGAAAAGGGATGGACGTTGGAGCATCTTGTTATGGCCAGAAAGATAGAAGGAAGTTGGAGGATTATGACGGAAGCTTCGATACACAAAACTCACAACGATCGACACGTACGCCAACCCCGGACCCTCTCGTGTTGCATTGAGGTATGTAGGAACTCATATCATCGCATATGTATCCTTGATGTTGAGTATCGGTGAGTTTCTGCACCTCTCACCGTCTGTGTCAATACTGACTCAAGATCAGCCAAGAAATCATCGACTGGATCGGATATCTGCACAGACAAGGATACGCCAATGGAGAGCTCGAGGCCAGGCATTGCTTTCTCTCGAAGGGCGGGAAGGAGTGGGAGATTGTTGATTGGGGTAGAGCTCGGGAGAGGAGTCGCATGGACCCGGAAGGGTTTGGCTGGGCGTGCGGGGACGAGGCGATCGACGTCAGTTTCATCATACCCCGCCAGCCTTAGGCTCTCATAAAGAGGGTAGGTGTAGGTGATTGAAGGCGTCGAAACCTTCTTACGCCACATATACGACGATAGATCACAACTTCTGATGATTGAGACGAGTAACTTGTACAATGCGAGCATGACAATGCATTGAAAGGCCCCTTTTCGTATCGTAGTCCACTATCATAAAGATGACAGGGCTTGTTCAGCACCCACGTACAGGCAATGTATCGTCAGCCAACGGGCCCGGCCGAAAGCCTTACTCAAGTAGGGGACCATCGCAGCCTTCTCTGCGAAAGATGCTCTCGTCCTAGATCACTATACCAATATGGTGCGCTGTATCTCTCTGCCTCACACCACCGCCTAGCTACTCTCCATGCATATCATCCAACATGGCTGCACCATGCGCACCGGCGGGATTCCCGAATTGGCCCGAAAATGGTTCGGAAATGCCACCGCGAAACGCCGTCTATAGTGCCACACCCGGAATCGCCGCAGAACACCGCGCTGTGCCGGCAGTGGCGCCGCGCTACCCTTCCCATGCTTTTATCCCTCTTCCTCTTCTTCATCTCCCCACTCTTTTCATATCCGTGTACGAGGTAGAAACGTGGTTAACGAGGTGAGTCCATGCTTTTCTGCGTGCGCGAGTGGGAAAAGCGAAGGGATCGGGGTTGGGAGAGGAGGTGGTGTAGAGTCTGGTCGCGAGATCGGTGAAGAAAAGTCGATACTTGGCTCTACAGCCCTGTCTCGTCCTCGACTTGTCCGCCGTATCCCTTCTACACCATTTCGCCAACTATCCTCGACTTTGCGCACGCGCCTCTCCTCTTTTACGACCCAGCACTGACTTGTCACAGTTCAAGATGGCTGCCGTTCAAAAACCCAAAGACACCAAGGCTTTCCTTACCGACTTCTTGATGGGCGGTGTTTCCGCTGCCGTCTCCAAGACTGCCGCTGCCCCCATTGAGCGTATCAAGCTCTTGGTCCAGAACCAGGATGAGATGTGAGGATTTTTCACGGCCACGTCACCGTCATAATGCTTACCCAACAAACAGGATCAAGCAGGGCCGTCTCGCGACCCCTTACAAGGGTATTGGTGACTGTTTCGCCAGGACCTACGCCGACGAGGGTCTCACCTCTTTCTGGCGAGGTAACACCGCCAACGTCATCCGATACTTCCCTACCCAGGCCTTGAACTTTGCCTTCAAGGACTACTTCAAGTCTCTCTTCGGTTTCAAGAAGAACGAGGGTTACTGGAAGTGGTTCGCTGGTAACATCGCCTCCGTACGTCGCCTTTATATGCCTCACCGAGACTTTATACTCACACGAGCAATAGGGTGGTGCCGCTGGTGCTTCTTCTCTCCTCTTCGTCTACTCTCTCGACTACGCCCGTACCCGTCTCGCCAACGACGCCAAGTCCTCCAAGAAGGGTGGTGAGCGTCAGTTCAACGGTTTGGTCGATGTCTACAAGAAGACCCTCGCTTCCGACGGTATCGCTGGTCTCTACCGAGGTTTCGTTCCCTCCGTCGCTGGTATCATTGTCTACCGAGGTCTCTACTTCGGTCTCTGTAAGTAATTCTTCTGGCCTACTGTGGAACGTAGCTCATTCCATTATAGACGACTCTATCAAGCCCGTTGTCCTCGTTGGTCCTCTTGAGGGTAACTTCGCCGCTTCCTTCGCTCTTGGTTGGGCCGTTACCACCTCCGCCGGTCTCGCTTCTTACCCCTTGGACACTATCCGACGACGAATGATGATGACTTCCGGTGGTACCGTCCACTACAAGTCCATGTTCGACGCCGCTTCTCAGATCGTCGCCAAGGAGGGTATCAAGTCTCTCTTCAAGGGTGCCGGTGCCAACATCCTCCGTGGTGTTGCCGGTGCTGGTGTCTTGTCTCTCTACGACAAGGCCCAGGAGCTCATGTTCGGCAAGGTCTACGCTGTACGTATCCTCTTGTCTCGGCTGATAATTGTCGCTTACATCCCCTCAGGGTGGTTCCGGATAAACGCTTCGTTTACTCGAACACTAGTAAAAAACCCCATTTTTCCTACCTCGCACATACAGATCTCTTTCCCCTTACCCCCTACATCCTTACATCTTTATATACCTCTTCCTTTGTCGAATCTCATTCTAGACGTTGGCCCTGGTTCTGGTATTGTAGAGCTGTGGGATGCACCGAGTTTAGGCAATTTGATATGTTGCAGTTGTGCTCGGTCCTGGTGATTCTGGTCATGCTGCGGGGTCCAATCAAGTCTACAATCTACATGGTGCCGAGTGCATTCGAGGCGCATATTGATATGAACCATCGTGAAAGTGAGTGCGGATGGCAAATAAACGCGACTTGAGTGGGTGATGTCAACCAGGTGGAGGTCGATCGCGTCCTAGAGCAGACATTGAAATCTGCGTGTTTTCATCATTCCTTCTGTTCACAAATCACTTCCTTGTCGCCACTCAAGCCTTCACCAGTCATGGGAATGCTGTCTTGAGGCTGTTACCAGAGCCTTGGCAAGAAACAACGGATATGTCTGGCGAACAACCGCCGACTTCCACAGGCGAGGCAGATACCGGACCTGCTACTTCACCCCCCGCAGAAACCCTCGAGTCCCTCAATGCTCGCGACGATCCACGCCTCTCGCCCTCTACCTGTAATCAAGGTGAACAAGCCGAGAAGCCGGTGGCCGAGGAAAAGGCGGAAGATGACGAATATGATGACTTTGGGTCGGACATTGTCATGGACGAAGCTCTGGAGCAAGTGCTCAATCGGGTGGAGAGAGAGTATAGAGCGCAAAGTCAGGTCCCTCCCCATGCGGGAGAGCTTGGGGACCGATTGGTGGATATTGAGGATATCGCACCTCCCCCTCCCGAATCACCCGCTCCTATACGAAAGAGCGGACTTTTGAATGTCGGGCAAGGCGATGACGAGGGTACCTCATCATCTCAGCATGCTGAAGTAGAGGATGAGTCTGAGACGATTGGTGTTACCGAAGAAGAAGAGGAGCAGCTGCAACAGCTCGCGCCATTCTTCCAGTTCAGACGAAAAGGCTATTTGAGTGTGTCCGACTTGGTTGGGCCATTGTGGTGCGAGACTCAGGTGAGTTTCCTTTCACATATTGACATGGCCATATGCTCACAAGGAGCATAGTATGACTAGTACATCGCTCATATCTCAAAAATCGACCCAGCATCGCTGACTGTTTTCAGCCGCCTTCGAACTCTACCATATCTCCCAGTCGCGCAACGTCCTTCGACAATCACCTCCACCTCTGGTAAACGCATCAATGTGGACATTGTCCGTACGGAAGGTAAAGAGCGGGTTATGAAGCGCGGAGGGGAGATACATAAAAGGTTGGAGAGGGAGATACATCCTGAGGAGGTCGTTGTGGGGACGGTTAGTCGAGAAGATGTTTGGGCACTGAGGTAAGAGGATTTCTCTCCAGGTCTTGCATGAAATACCGGAGTGAGGGGTCTGAAAAGGCGATAAGGCATGGTGTTGACTCCTTCTATAGGTTTCTGAATATGTTCTCGGCTGTGGAAGCACTGCTGACGATCGGGAAATGCCGAGAGTTTCCTGTGGTGGGATTTGTGAATGGTGTGATGGTGCTGGGTATCATTGTAGGTCCCTTGGATATACATGGCTTTCTCGAATTTATACTCATGAAGCATAGGATGAGATTGTTCGCAAACCTCTAAAGCCCACGAAGGAGAAGGTATCCTCAAAACCAGCTTCCCCAAACCGTCAAACATCCCTATCATCCTTCTTTTCTCCCAGCAAGCCCTGCCCTACCCCCTCCTTTTCTCCAACAGACGGCCCGAAAACCAGGACCCACAGACTATTCATCTCCGATTCCAAAACACGCGCCAGTGGCTTTCTGCCTCGAGAGGATGATTCTCAGGCAGGCAGGCTGCAGGTGATGATGTACAAGGAGATGCTAGACGCAATCCTCCTAGCTCCTTTTCGCCAGCGTGCTTCTGCGCCCCCAGATGGCGATGTGGATGATGACAGACAGGCGCCCGATCCGCTGGCTATCCTGCCAACCCAGACCCATCCCTCCAAAGCATTCTCCTACCCGCTACTCTTCGCCCATCTCGGCCTCTCTCCAACAGCTTCTTTCTCCGACAAGTTCATGAAAGACAGCAGAGCGGTCATCAAGGGCAACGGTTTGAGGTTTGGGGTAAAGGAAGGCGGGTGCTTGGAAGACTACTTGGCGGTCTGGGAGAAGTATGTTGGTGAGCTCGGGCTGGGACGCCCCGCCCCTGCAAGCTTATTGACAACTTGCACCCCTTCCTCGACGCCTACGAAATCCAAGTCTCAGACAAGACCCACTGGGGACGAATGGCTCAACCTCGGCAGGGCCGACGACAAACTTGAACTCGTCTATCGCCGTGCTGATGGGAAGAAAAAGGGAAAGAGGAGAGAGACAAAGAGACGGAAAGGCGGTGGGGCTGAGGGAAAGCGCTCGCGAAAGAAAGAGAAGGAGGTGGCGCTGAAGGAGGCGGAGGAGGAGAGGTTGATGCGGCTGGCTATGGCTGAGAGCCTGAAGCTATCCGGCGAGGCAACCGAGGTGCCGGACTTTCCAATTTCTCCCGATTCTTCACGCCGCCAAAGCAAGAGCAGCTTGTCCCGTCAGGCTGAGACATCCGTACCCGGACCCAATCAGCCTCAAACCCCCAAGTCACTTGCGTCTGGCGCTGCATCCTCCAAAAAGCATCAAATCGATGACGACGAAGGCAGCGGTGGGAGCGAGTACTTTACGGCGGATGAAGATGAAGGGTTCGTCAACTCTCTCGAAGTGGGACTGGGTGGGGAAGAGGGCGAGGACGTCAGCGTGGCTTCTCCCAAAGCAAGAGTCGCGTCTCTTCCAAACTCTCAGTCTTACATATCACCCCTCCCATCCCAAATGCCAGATGGGTCACAAACCGCCGCTCCAAGTTCCGACGAAGATCAAGACAACAATCCTTCTTCAGGGTCAATCATCGGAAAACATACTTTCACGCACTCGCCAGCCAGCCTCGCGTCGCATTTGGAAAGTGTCCTTCAGTTCTGGATGGGGGAGCGGGAGCCCAAGGGTGTGGAAATCACGGAAGCGAGGAGATGTGGGTGGTGCGAGTTCGAGGAAGGCTGTGAATGGCGGTCAGTCCGCTCTTTCTCTAACGATTCGAATGGCTCTAACGATACTGCAGGTTGAACAAGATAGAAGAACTGAAGTCTAAAAAGCATGTTGGGTGATTTGTATCTCGGGCTTATCGCAGCAAGTCTCATGTTGTACGACTAATCATCTAGACTAATCAAAATGCATGTTGTCATAACGCTAGCTTACACATATATATCTACAACACTCGCTTGCTCAACAGTCCACAAAAGCCCACCTACACTCTTCTCCCCAACAAATCCTACCCCACCCAGACGCCCCATGCCCCCCTACACGGCTCACTCCGCCGCCCCAAGCCGGAATCTCGCCATTCCACTCCCTCCAGTACCCATAGAACACCATGCCCCAGATAACGATATTCAAGATGACAAGCCCGATCGCTACCTTATCAGACAGCCGGGACTCTGGGTCCTCGGAGCCTCCGTCGAGGTCGAAACAGTGAGGGCAAGAGTGCTGCGGGAGGATGGAGACGTATGTCACAGCCTGGGAGTGCGGGCAGGTGGCTTGGTGAAAGGAAGGAGGAGGGGCAAGGAGTAGCGTTGTATCGTGAGATGAAGGAAGCGGTTTGTATTCAGGAGGGGAGTTTGGCGCAGCATACCCTGGTGAAGGATGCGCCGGGATACGAGTGGGAGTCGCCGAGACGTGCATGATACTCGAGACTGGGAACCCTTGATTGTCGACCATCTGTGTCGGCCTCCTGGAGAAACGATGATGGGCTGAGCCTTCGGTACCCTCACGATCTCGAGCTTCGTCAGGATTTCGTACCGAGTATGCGTCCTGGTTTGGAGGGGGATTGGGGTTCGGGCAAGTACCGGGAGGAGGATAGCAGGGGTCTTCCTGGAGATTGATGATGTGGGGTGCAGGAGGGCGGACAGCTTGGTGGGTGCTATACGTTCCGTTCGGATGCGAAGTGGGCTGGAAGAAGGACATAGTGGCTGGTGTGGTGTCAGCAACAATGTCTATTTCAAGTCGTTAGACTTGCTTGAAGCAACTTCTTGGAGGCTTGGTATAACTGATGTTAAGATCTACAAGCCGCACAGAGAGCTAAAAAATGTTTTATACCTTTTCATAAAACGCAGCTCATGTTCCGAGTACAAAGTAACGTTGCCAGGCGCAGACACTGACCAGATCTTCTTTCGCACCATTGATAACCTCGTTCCCTAATGTCCGACTCATAATGGATGTCGAAAAGCATGATTCTGAAAGGGGGGGCGAAGGATAAAGGACGGCGGACAAAAGAGTGGTGGTGGTCGAGCTATTGGGGTCTTTCAGTGATGGTGTTTGGGCCCTTCGGCGACCTTTGGTCGGGACCGACCTGCAGCTGATTACAGTGAGTCTCATCCGAGTCGTTCTGTCCCTGTCATACATCTATAGGGGGAGGAAATAGTCAATCAAGACCGTATCTGGTGCCCAGTCGACTCAACATCATTATATTCTTCTTCTACGAAGAAACAGCATGCCTTGATGATGCAGCGTTGCGACACACGTGAGCGGAAACATAATCTATCTATGTAGAAGCCATCAATTGGTGGAAGTTCCTCGGCGTCTCCTCTTTCGCTCAGGCAGAGAAGTTCCCATCGATGATACCATGCTTATCACTCAACATACAGTCACGTGACCAGATCTAGCGCGCTGCGTAAACAATTCCATTAATTCACGCTGTGCTCTTCACTTGCTTTGATTTTGTTCGCATCCGAAATCCGCCGACTTTTCTTGGGGCTACTTGTCTCTTGACGCTCTCATACCCGCCACAAATCTTCAACAAGCCGCCCAGCTTCCCCCTCTCCCCTCGCTGCGGCGCCCACCTCACTCGCTCTCTACGCTCCTAATCATTACCTATCCCCAGCATGTCTAGCGATACGCCATCCAAGATTCCAGTCATTCGGTCTCTTCCCCAATCACGATCCGTCTCCTCTCTCGGATCTTACCCCCAAAGCCCCACGACACCTCTAGGGGGTGCAATGGGCCGCGCGAGCCCTGCGTCCGGAACGCCGATTCTGGGCGTAGGTGGCCGGAGGCTCAGTCTGGTCAATGGCTATGGCGCTGTACAAGGAGCAGGAGCAGGGAGAGTAGCGCACCATCGAAGTCGGCAGGGGAGCAAAGCGGGGAGTATCAGTGAGGTGCTGGAGGATGATCCAGGTGCGTTATCGCTTCACAGGGTGATCAATGCGTGTGGCTGACTATGATATATGATATCACTTTAGCTCAATTGAAAGCTCATATTCAGTCGCTGAAAGCGGACCTCGATTCTGCCAGACGTAAATTATCGCAAGCGGAAGCGGGCCGAGCTACATCCCCGACCTTACCAGACTTGTCGATGGGCTCGCCCTTGACTGTGAGCCTGATAGAAGAGGAGAAACATGGAGGCCGGGATAGCCCTCTGGACTATGAGCGTTAGTACTAGAAGACTTGGAGTCCTATGGGGCAAAATTGACATGCTGCTAGTACCTACAGGCAAGAGTAGTGGATCAGGATCAAGACCGCCTTCAAGAGGTCTCCCGCATTCCAATGGATCTTATGATCTCAAAGTCCACGCAGAAACATCGAGAGACGGACGAAGTCGTAAGCCCGCTCCTTGTCTTCTCCCTTCATACCTTGCTAAGCACAATTTCGCGCTACAGGCATACCTCAGGCAGTTGTCTCTCACGCTACTGCCCTCCATCCGACCCCACCTGTATCGGATTTATCCCAACGCCATATATCTACCCCGTCCCCCGGGCGTCATTCCCCCTTGAGCGACAGATACGCCACCCGCTCGCCATATCTCGCTGTCGACTCTCCCTCCCCTCATCCATTCCCATTTTCCCCCCCAACTCCCACAGTCGCCTCCGGCCTCGGCCGCGCCTTTTCCCCTTCTTCACCTTCTACTCGCAAGACGTCTGGCTCTGCTTCGACCAAAGTCATCGACTCCCTACAGACGGAGCTGTTGAATACCAAGACGCATTTGGAAAGAGTCAAGAGCGAGGTGAGAGCGGGGCAGAGGAGGGTGGAGCAGTTGACGAGGCAGAAGGAGGATCTGCAAGAGACGAAGGAGAGGATGAGGGTGGAGAATGAGGGACTGAATAATGTCATTGCGAGGAAGGAGAGATTACTGCAGGGTATGTCTTGTCGTTGATATCCAGTGCCCTCACTCATATCCTACATAGAGGTCCTCGAAAGAGCCCGCACAGCCGAATCATCCCTCAAAGAAATATCAACCACCCGCAAAGCGCTCGAACAATCTACAAAGAAGGCTCTTGCCCAAATGACTGCCGACCTCCAAGAAGCCAAAACGCGCGAGATGAAAGCAGAGCGAGAAGCACAGAGTCTGAAGGAAGGTGTGCAGAGTCTGAAGGATCTTTGGGCGAGGGATGTGAAGGGGGTGAGGGAAGAGATGAAGAGGGCGGAAGAGGCGGAGCGGGAGAAGAGGAAAGAGGATGTGAGTTGATTTGCTGGCGTTTTTTTGGGGAATCCGCTGACGAGAGTGTAGACGAGGAAACGTGAAAAAGTGTTGAGACTCGTGGAAGCCCAGGCGTGAGTTTATTCCGACCGTCAAGGCATGTAGCTGATACATCTAGCAGTGCAGAACGGGCTAAAATAGAAGCTGTTGCCAGAGACGCCCTTTCCAAATGTGCCCAGCTCACTGAATCATTCGAGGAACGAATTAGCGGTGTCAAAGAAGAGGCGGAGAAGAACGGGAAAGAGTGCCAAAAGGCAAATGCTCGGGCAAAGTGAGATCTCTCCTACATGGCTGCTTGACCAAAGCTGACGGACCGGAAGGGATCTGGCTGAAGAGTTGTTGAGGCTGAGGCGGCTGATGAGAGAGCTGCCAAAGGAGGAACTGGTAGAAGCTGCAGGGTGGCAGCCGGACATCTTGGAGGAAGGACAGTCGTAAACACATTCTCTCATTATTTGGTCCCAGACGATCTTGACGACATCTATTCCACGCATTATAGATACCCGCGTATCTCCTGTGGCACGCAGCTTTCTAATTGTAGCTCTATCACGACTCTTGATGATGTACATGACATGCCATGCCAGCTCAAGATCTATCTACGCCCTCCTCTCCTGCTTGGCGGCCTTCTTCTGCTTGTCTGCTTTTGCCTTTGCCTGGTCCGCCCTTTGCTTATCCAACGCCGCCTTATCCCTATCCTTCCTCTCCTGACTCGCCTTCTTCTGCTGCTCCCTCTGTGCCGCCATCACATAAAGCGCCTTCTCCTTATTCAAATTCGGCGCCAACAGATCCACCTCTTCATTCTTCCTATGCTTCTTCTTTCTCCCGTCCCTATAGAGCGCTTCCTGAATCATCTTTTGCCTCTCGGCAGCTTGCCTCTTGGCCTCGAGTTCGCGGGCTTTCTCGCCCTTTGGCGGGGCGCCCCCACGGCCTTCGGCGTCGGGCGCGCCGGGGACGGGGAACTCGGGGCTGCCTTCTTCGCCGTCGACGTAGGCGTATTGGCGGAGGAGAAACTGGCGGCGGGCGGCGGCGAGTTCTTCGGGGGTGAGGGTGGAGAGGATGTTGGAGGCGTCGATTTTTTCTGGTGAGGGGGAGCGGTCTTTGGTTTCTAGATCAGCTTGGTGTTTTCGGGGCAAAAAGGTGGGATGGGATGAGACGGGATGCGGGACATACTAGCTTCAGCTTCTTCCCTCTCTCTCTCCAAGTCCAGCTCGTGCAAACGGGTCTGCTCATCAATGACCCGTTCCAGCATCTCATCGACACCTTCTGCTGGCAGCTCGCCCTGTCATCGCCCTCATCAGCCCTTGTCTGGAGAAAGTTATGAGGAGAGGAGGAAGAGGAAGAAGGGACATACACCATCGACGACGCCTTCCAACATGCCCTTGACACCTTCGGCTTTCTCTTCGCGCTCGAGTCCTTCTTCTTCCACAAACCGAGCCATCATTTCGATCTACCCCCTTGTGTCAGTCCTTGGTCTGCATGATTTTGCCGGGCCCGACAGAGAAGAGAGAGGACGGGAGTGTGGGGACGTACATCATCTTGAGGCGCTGAGAGGGAAAGACGCTCGAGCTGGGCGAGAATGTATCGTTCTAGCGCTTGCGCAGACGATTCGGCGTCGTCTTTGGACATCTTTTTTTGATGTAAACTGATCACAGCTGAGAGACGCTCTTGACGTTTGGCCAGAGGTTGAGGGGATGTGTGGGAGGGGTGGAAGAATGGAAGATGGGCGAAAACAGGAGATGAAAATGTCAGAGAAGAGTGACGCGGATGTGCCTGGTGGAGGTCGTCCACCCAGCTGACCCAGCCAGCGAGGAGCTGCTGCCCACTACGGCTGAGCGTTTCATGCAGGTGGGATGCTCTACTTCCAAGGACGCTTGTGATGCGATTCTTGATCGATACATGCTTGAGAAAATGAGGGAAAAGGAAGAGCCGTAGTTCGAGGAGGAGAATCATACAGTACGAGTACTGTTGTAACTTTTGGGCCAACGTCATCAACTCTTTCCTGCGTTCAGATTACCGCATCAGCCTCGTATCAGGGCTGTGGGAACTGGCAGCATCTAGGAAAGGAGGCATAAGCTGAATGTAAGAGGAAGGAAGAAAAATGATGATGTTGGAGCTAGGAAGAACGGACCCCAAGTCACTCCGACTGTTCCTCTTTTCCTCTATCAACATGCATGGCATTGTTCCGAGATTGTTGGCAACGACGAATGCCCGCAGTAGCTCTCCAGGATGTGAGAGGGGGCTCCTGCAGGAGGACGTACATAGCAGAACAAGAAAGGGTTCTGAAGGGACAAGCAGGTTGACATGGTATAATGCGTCTTTTCGCAGCTTGGCTCCCTCAACTCGTCACTCGTCACTCGTTACTCGGCCGGGTCATTAGCTGGACTCCGTTGACAGAAGTCCGACTTCCTTGCAGATCCTCATGAGGGTATGCACATCGCAGAGTTGGCGACACTGGAGAAGCACAAAGACTCGACTGCCGCTCGACACCCGCAGGACCGACTCTGTTGCATGAGATGTGACGGTCTAGCTTCCGCCGTTCTGCCCAACGCTGCGTACTGTTACTACCTCTTTTGCCCTTTCAATCCAGCGCCAACTGCGAAAATTGCGTGACACGTATCGATGTAGACTCGACATACATGGAAGGATTGGATGATCTGTATATAGAAGAAGGCTAGTAAGATACATCTACCGTCTACCGGGCACGTACCCCACATCGAGGCAGGAGGCAAGGACTTCTGGAACAGGATAAGCTCGGCGACGTTTCCTGTCTGTGCTCATCAGTGGATCGCACAGCGTCATTCAACATGCTCTGAGTCTTCATTCCCTAAGACTGCTCGTCAATCTTTTTCGACAGTCACATATCCTCAGCAGCATCGCTTCACCATGTACATATGCAAGGGGAGACAACCGTCCTGTCCTTGCGAGTACGTAACGACACCTTTGAAAAGGACAGGCACGAGCCTAAATAATCGCTGCTAAGTGGATCCAGCCCCTGACAGATGAAAGGTAGATCTTTTCGCCCTTCGCCCTTTGCTGTATCCCGGGGTGGGTTGAGGGAGGGGCGGGGAATGACTTGTAGAAGGGGAAGGAGGAGAAGAGGAATGGACGTTGTCGAGCACTTGCGAGGCTGTTCGGGGCTGAGATGAGCCCGAGTAATCGTCGGCCACCCGCACAAGTCCATATCGTAATTGCCAGATATAGAGCTTTTTTCGGAAGAAGGCAAAAAGACATGGCAAGCCGACAGCTTTTGCAGCGTTCAGCGTTGGCGGATGGCAGGAGCGGGGCAACAAAAGTATATAAGGGCTGGGGCATGCATAGCTGTGGGCTGCTACTGGCCTGGATCTGGACGCTGGCACCAGGGGAGATTCCTGCTTATGTATAAGGACTGGTGGCGTTTAGTGTGCTTGGCTGAGTCGCCGGTTCCTGTCTACCAGCCCTTCAATCCACTCAATTCACTTTCAACTCCATTCTCCATCACCATCCCGCCACCGCCGAGCATCTCTCCCCCGCCCCACCGGCAGCCTCCCCAGCCACCCATCTCTCCGCCACAGCCAGCCCGCGTCCGACATTGAATTACATTTCACGCGTCAATCACATCTTCTTCCCTCATCAACCATCACCCGCCCCCGCCCCATGACACCTTGAGGCAGCGTCCAACCACCCACTCATCGCCCGAGTATCTCTCGCTCTCCAAAATTTGTACGAGACGCCGCTCTTGACACCCTCACCGCCACCCCCGCCCCCCGCCCCCCGCCCCCGACATTACGGCGTGCCGACGTATTACTCGGATCTCCCCGTGCGCTGTAGTGTCCCGTACCAGTGACCACTCCCTCGGGCTCACTGGGCTGCTTGGACAAGTGCTGATCAGAGCATCGCTGTGCGATCGATTGACAAGTCCCCGGCGTCTGTCTGAATTAGCTTTCAGAATCTCAGAGGTGAGTCTTAAACCTGTCTCACCCGCCCAAAACCATTCATTGACCTCTCTCCTTCCTCATAGCACCCTCTCCTTGCCACTCTATCGCTCTGGGCAGCTGCCCACATCCCTGCGGAGCGAGAAAAAAAAAGAGACAGTCTCGTCATGTCCGACTTTGACATCTACCGCGAACCTTCCCATTCCCACGGCCTTTACCGCGAAGGCAGCAATCAGACCACCACCAGCTCCCATTACCTGCCTACGCCCGATGGCATGGCGTCGCTTCAGCAGCAGCAACAAGCTGCTATACAACGCCAAGTCCAACAGCAACAGGCGCAAGCCCAAGCCCAGGCTCAGGCGCAGGCGCAGGCGCAAATGTATCAGCAGCCAGTGTATGGGATTGGCGGGACTGGGCCTCTGGATAGACGGCGGAAAGAGTCGGAGGACATTGATGGGGATGGGCGGGTTGGTGTTGAAGATCCACGTGAGTCTTGTCTCTCATTCTGTCAATCTCTTATCGTATGGTCGTCATCGGGGAGCGGGCTCGGTCAGGAGAAGACGTTTGCTGTGGCCCTGATCAGTGGGATAGCTGGACCTTGCGCAATCGCGATTCAATACCACTGGGCACTCTCGCTAACTACCCCACAGGCCAAGACCGCCAATATACAGAACTCAAATGCCTCGGAGACGGCTCATTCGGCACAGTCTGGCTATGCGACTGGCACTCTGGTGTCAAGCCCGACGTCACGCTATCAGCCATGCAGTGCGGAGCTGGGGCGAGACCGGAATGGTCGGGAAAGAGGCTGGTAGCGTTGAAGAGGATGAAGCGGGTGTGGGAGAATGGGTGGACACAGGCAAAGACGCTTGGAGAGCTTGCTGTGAGTCCTCTCCCCAAACAGGCAGGGAAGGTCGCTGATGGAGATCTAGTCCCTGCGCAATATCCCTCCGCATCGCGCCATCATCCCCCTATACGACGCATTCATATCACCCAAGTCGCGCGAACTCTATTTCGTGTTTGAGTGTATGGAAGGAAACCTCTACCAACTCACCAAATCACGGCGAGGTCGGCCTCTAGCCGCAGGCCTCGTAGCCTCGTGTTTCCACCAAATATCGTCCGGCTTGCACCATATCCACCGACACGGCTATTTCCACCGAGATATGAAGCCTGAAAACCTGCTCGTCACCACTACCGGCCTCGCCGACTATCTCACTGCCGACACACTTGAGAACATCAATAAAAGGCGAGGTGGCGAGCTGCGTTATGAAAAGGACGTTTCTGTCATTGTCAAGCTCGCCGACTTTGGTCTCGCGCGGGCTATAGACTCGAAACCGCCATACACTGAATACGTCTCCACCCGATGGTATCGCGCGCCCGAAGTACTTCTCCGGTCATCAAATTATGGTCCGCCAGTCGATATGTGGGCGCTGGGCACGATATTGGCGGAAATGTTGAACCTGAAACCGCTCTTTCCGGGCGTGAGCGAAATTGATCAGGTGTATAGGATATGCGATACGCTGGGAGACCCTAGTGGGGAGTATGGGGTGGATGAAAGGGGGATAGGGATTGGTGGGGGACCGTGGAATTCGGGGATCAAGCTGGCGAAGAACGTTGGGTTTTCGTTTCCCAAGGTGAGTCACCTTCTCTCGAAAAGAGTTTTTGGGGCTGACGGGATGTTGCAGCGTACGCCGGTACGGTTCAGGAGCCTGTTCAATGAACACGTCCCACAGTCACTCGTCGACTGCATTGCAGAGCTCTTACGGTACAATCCTCGCTACCGCCTCACCTCTGCTCAATGTATCGACCATCCCTACTTTCACGAAACGCTCCCTCACCTGCAACAAACCCCGCCTCTACCCCACATCCCCTTTTCTGCAGGTCAACCTCTGCCGCATGCTATCACAAAAACACATCTGGGCACAGTCCCCATCCAGCCCGAGGCGCCGAGGCAGCTGCCCCCGTCGCATGCGCATACTCCGCACAACGACCTTCCTCGCCCGGCATTCGCCAACGACGACCTGCGCAACCTTCCTCCGCCCGTCTCGACGCCCGACTCTACCGTCTCTTCTGTGCACATGCACCAGCACCGCATGTTCTTCCCTCAGCATGTGCATGGCTCGTCCCCGCACGCTAGCAGCTCGGCGTTGGTCAACCAGCTTAGGGAGCTTGATCTGCCGACGGACGACCTGGCGAGCTATGGTCATAGACCGGCACTTTCCCCAGCAAGCTTGGCGAGGGAGAAGGACAAGGCGAGGTCGGGCAACCAGGCTCAAGCCCATGCGGCGCATCTCCACCATTACGTCGGCGATCTCAATATCAACGGTCGAAGCAGGACGGACACAGCGCCGAGCAGCTCGTCCCGCCGGCAGAGCAGCACAGTGTATGATGGCTCGGTGTTTGAGGGGAGCATGGATGCGGGCGGGAAAAGCAGTGCGAGCTTGATTGGGTTTGGGTCGACGGTTTCGCTGGAGCAGCAGGGGATGTCGCAGGCGCAGGCTGTCCAGGTGCAGGCTCAGGCTCAGGCGCAGATGCAAGCCCAGGCTCAGATGCAGGCTCAGGCGCAGGCTCAAGCTCAAGCTCAAGCTCAAGCCCAAATACAACAGCAGAGCTATGGGAGGTCAAGTGCCAGTGTGGCTGCGTACCTGCAACAGCAGCAACGCTACGCCGCCGAGAACCCTGCTCCTCTCCAGCACCCTTCTCAAGTCTCCCTCAACTCACTCACTTCGCCTTCCAACCTTTCCGTACATTCCACCCACGGCCACCCGCACCTGGCACAGCCAGCCGCTGCGTCTTCGTCATCCGTCCACATCCCTCCCCCTATCGAGCCTACGATCGGCGCTGCTAGGGCGGACAAGCTGGGAGCGACGGGTAAAAAGAAGAAATGGGGTCTCAGCTCTGTCTTTGGAGGTGATAAAAGCTCGGCGAATCTGTCGACTGTGGATGAGCATGGGTATGGGGGAATGTCGTCCCTCAAGAGGACGCAGAGCGGACATAGGCCGGGAGAGAGGAGTGAAGTGCTTCTTCCTCCCGTTGCGGCTTCTACGATGGCTCTGGGCTCCACTCCGCTGGCTATGCAGTCGACAGCATCGGTGCTCAACCCTGATGACCCGAAAAAGGCAAAGAAGGAAGCCGACCGTCAAGCAAAGGAGCTGGCCCGCGCCCAGCGCGATGCTGCAGCTCTCAAGCAAAAGGAGAGGGCTCGGGCGGTCATGCAGAAACGAAATCAGCTCATTGAAGCTAGGACGCAGACCAAGACGAAGGGGGAGATTGAGTTTTCGTCTGGGACGATGGGGCTGGAAGCGCCATACACGGGCTCGACTGCCAACTTGGGCTCGACAGTCAACCTCGGCTCGACGGCAAACCTTTCGCAGATGAATGTGCCACTGGGCAGCATGAACATGCGCAATTACGCAGGGTCCCATGCGTCCAACTCTCTCGCCAGTGTGCATTCTCACGATAGTGGTCATTCTGGGCGAAGTGGAAGAAGTGGGCTGAGTGCGAGGGCTTTGAAAGAGTATGAGGAAAGGATGGCGAGCGGGGATGATGATGCGAGACACAAGGCGAGGCGGAGGGACGATGATGATGATCATTCGATGAGCAGTTTTGGGATGGGTTTGGGAGCGGGGTCACTACGGAGTCGGAGTGTGTTGACCGTTGGTACCGTGGACAGCGAGTAAGTTTTTCTTCTTAGATAATATACCGTTTGCTTACCGTAGCCAGTCCGGGGCCGAGAAGATCACGATCACGAACAGGTTGGGAGGATCCCCTCGTCCGACATGGTTCACGAGCTCCCTCGGCATCTTCCACCTCTCTTCCCCCATTCCAGTCGCCTCCCACCCGCCATCACCCACTCACGTCCCGCTCCAATGTCTCGGTCGAGTCGCAGCTTGCAAACGATTTCAAGGCGCGAGCAAATATGGGCGCCGCGGCTTCTTCAACCTCGAGTCTGGGGAGGTTGGCACACTCGCATAGTCACAGCTACCTCGCGCAAGTCCCGGTCCACGGCTCCAGCCAGGCATCTTTGCACGGGCCAAGCGCTTCTCAGAGGTCTTTGCCTTTGCAAGGTCACGGAGCTGGACTGGAAGTGTCTAGTGGATATCCCGAGACGGTCATGGAGCAAAAGTATGAGAGCGCACCGACAAGTCCTTATGGCCATCCAAAGGGTGCAGCGGTCTCGCTCGGGGCCGGCATTGCCAGACATCCCGGTAGCTCGGGGCTTGGGCGTCCTCCGATGTCTGGAGGGGGAACGGCTTTACCGAGTATCAGCAGCTGGGGAGAAGTGGAAGGGGAAGGGATTGAACAGGGGGAGGGACAGATCAATCCCATGTTCCGAGTGGTAAGTATATGTTTTCGATTTGGAGCGTTTGTCACTAACGTTGAGTGATAGCCTCCTGTTGCGTATGACCAGCCAAATCAGCAAACGCTACCACCCTTTTCCGATATCGCTAGCTATGCTAGTAGCGGGCGCCAACAACAACGATAAACCCTCTTCCGTTACTTGGCACCCTGACAAGACTTGTCATGCAGCCGGGATAGGTGGCACTTTCCACCCCTCGCACCTGGAGTGTTTACCACGACCCCTCTATTGACCGTTTCACACGAGTTCCACCCTTTTTTTCAAATAGACTCCATCCATCATCCCACTGCATATATTTTCGTTTCTAACATTACAAGCAAGCTCGCTTTCTCCTCATTAGATCACTTGGTGATAACTCTCACATCCCTTGCCTTCTTATCAACATTTTCAATCTAGTCATAGCATTGTTTTTTGGCATTAGACATGAGAGAGCCCATCCACGTAGTTGACGGTGCCTTTTCGAGCGATACGAAGAAGGCAGAGAGGGGATGTTGAATGGAGAGTAGACGAAGAGAAGGCATCAATCATGTTCTTGTTTACTCGAAAAGTAGCATATATATGACATTGGTGCAGCTGCCTGATCACGAATTTCCCTACAATCTACCACAAGTACATGACTAGCGCTACTGGCCCAACGAGAGGGTCCTGCAATATGATCTTACTCTTCATGCACAGGAAGAGGGCCAACAAGCTGGTAGCCATGATCGACATCAACATTGCTGTTCGCATCCGAGACCCCAAAGAGGCTGACCCGTGAATCAGCTGAGATCCTACACCTGCGAATGTCATCAAAACTTACAGCGTCGAGTTGTCGGGGAAATATGACGCGCCGTCGACGGTGTAAGTCACAGAGGTATCAGTGGTGTTTCGAAGAATGAAACCGGGCTGTGTCCAAGTATCAGCTGGCTGTTAGATTACTGTCGTACGAAAAGACTTACGCGAGTGTCAGGTAGATCAGGGTAGTTCAGGATCCTGTATACATTGTAGAACCCATCACCTCCTTCCCAAGAGAGGTCGATAGTGGACCCGGGCACAATGTACTCTGGGAAAGTAATGGTGAATTGTACGTCGGCAAAGGCGGCGCGCTGCTCGACGGCTGCAGACAAGGCGAGTACGGGGAGGGACAGACTAGCGATCAGGTATTTGGTGAGCATGGTGATGATTCGAAAATTGTAAGTCTGCGGGTTGGGCACGGGTATGATTTCTTGGAGAGATGCAGCCTTTTATCCCATGCTTCTTGCGACACGCTAGAAGACATGTACGTACGTACACGATACATAGCTCCGCACAATGTTTGCGGTGCACAGCCCCGCTCATCGTCATCTTCCAAAGAATTCTTCTTGATGTCGTTGGCCAGACATGTTCAGTATCGATGCAATGCCCATACAGACTACCTTGACTGTCCTACGCACAAACGTTTTGAAGCGGAAGAAGCAGGCGCGCCACACTTGTATGCGCGCTTTCATCTCGGTCTAGCTCTGCGGGGATATGGACTTGTTTCTGGTCTGTTTGTAGGTGTCGCCAGGAGCTTTTGCAGGAATGCTGGTCTCGTTCTTGACGAGTTGATGAATGACACGCTAACAGACGGTGGAAGCCCGCGGTTGGCATATCGAGAAATGAAACATAGGTCAGTGTCTATCCAGCTGCTTTCTGCTTATCGGAAATTGATTGTCGATTTACACTGTTGATGGTGGGGAGAGGGCCTCCATCGACAAGATACGTGAGCGGAGCATGAAAAAGAAAGTCGGCGTATCTTCTGGGACGAGTCAGTAGATGATAGCTCCTCGGTTCAAAGCTTTTTAAATAATCCAGGTCGTCGTTGCTGTTTCTCCACCGAAAACTCCATCACCCGATTCCAGCCGAATCTTGTAGTCCAGCATCTCGAATCGTCAGCAGACCACATATCAAGACTCAACCATTGGTATTTTTTTTTGTATCAAAGTGCATAAATGCGCCCAACATCCTCCATCACCACACCATCCCACATCTCGACACTGTCACTAGTTTAGTAACCGTACTGGATGAGGTTGTCGGCCTTGGGGGCAGAAGCGGCGGCCTTGTTCTGGAGCTTGAGAGCGGCAGTCTACAACTCCTGTCAGCCCGAGTTTATCAGAATGGACTACAAGGACGCACCTTGCGCTCGTGGTAAGCCTGGCCCTTGACCTTCCTCTTCTCCTCAAGCCTGTCGACAACATCTCCATACTTCCATCCGACCTCGGAACTCAACCTCTTCAAGGTGCAAAACTTCCTTCCGGGCTTCAACCTGAGGACTCGGAGAGCGGCGGGGACGACCATCTTCTTGACCTTGTCCTGGGCGGGGGGGACACCCTCAAAGAGTTCGAGTCGCTTGAGGGCGGCGGCACCTCGGGAAAGCTTGTGGGGGATCATACCACGGATGGCCTTGAAGAGGATTCTGGAGGGAGCTCGGAAGTGGAAGGGACCAGACTTCCTGGGGTTGACAATGTGTCGCTCTGCAAAGGATTGTTAGGGGGTGTTTGGCGGTGGCACGATGACTGGGGCGGACGCACTGTGGAGGTAGTCGTGGTACTTGAGCTTGTTCCTGAAGAAGGAGCCAGAGATGTTGATCTCCTCACATCGGACGACGGTGACCTTCTGGCCAGAGAGGAGCTATTGTGCAAGTCAGCTCCCGACTCTTGATATCTGTCCATTCTCCCAGTCCCCAGCGTTCCTCGACCCCAGTATTCACTGATCCCCTCCCTCATGCTCCCTGCTGGTATCTCCACTCCATCCACATAATCCTCCAATCCGGCTCAAAACTAACCTGCTTGGCGACGATGGAAGCGAGACGACCGAGGAGGTGTCCCTTGCCGTCAATGACGATGGGCTGGGCGGAGAAGGAAGACATCTTTGATAGTCGAACGAATGATTTGGTCGAAGATGGAGTGGGATTGTAGAAATTTGAGGTTTTTGTGGATTTGATGGTGGGAAGATGGGACGAGTCGGGGGAAAAGCGAGACTATCGTCAGCTATGCTCTGGCGGGGCGGGTTGTAGGGTGGACTGACTGTAACCTGCCCTGTTGGAGATTTTTTGATGTACGGGAGAACCAAGAATCACCCTCCAGAGACGGTCAAGCAGGCAGCAACAGAGCCCGGTGCAGCGCCGGAAAAACGCGGCGTAAGCATGTGGCGCGCTGGGTTTGGCGGGATCAATTTGGGTCTGGGGGGATAACTCCGACATGCGCGTGGGATACCGCGGTCTTGACCGCTTTCACTGGCTTTCGACGATAAAGTTGATGCATGCAAAGTCGCCTAGAGAGAGGCGTCAGTTCTAGAGTCTACGAAGGATGCTGAGCGCCAAGGCTTGTATGACAGAGCGGGAAGCAGCCAAGGGTGATGGTCATTCTTCTGGTTCTTCTTGAGCAGTGGCATACGGCCTGCTGCATTCATCGTTTTTGATCTACGGGTCAGCATCGGTGACACTTGGGAGAGATCAGGCAGAGGCAGAGTGTACAAGGGTCAGGCGGGATCGAAAAGTGTCTTTCTGATCATGGTGCATCATTGTCCGGCCCGAGCTCCCATCAGCATTACTTCTGACATGATGAGACCGAACTCGACACTGCCACCATCCTACAGAGTTGTACAAAATGATAGCACATATATCATCCCCATAATCTCATGAGGAGAAAACCAGAAGTTGTGCAACAGTGGTTGCACCACCAGAATAGATGCCTGCAACGAGAGGTAAGGCAACAAGAAGTTGATTGACAGACTAGTAGAGCCATGAGCAGTCTGCCGCATGCATGCTATCCCTGACGATATAAGAAAGAATAAAGTAGCCCGCATAAACAACTATGCTGGAACGATTCGGCTTGAGACGAGATATGATCGTGCAAATGCAAAGTAAGAAACGGCGGCAAGAAGCTTTGCTGATTGATCTTCTGCCTCCTATCGTTCTGCAGCCTCACTTCTTGACATTCTGAAACAACGGCCACCCTGCCTGCCTTGGAAGGGAAAATAGAAGCAGCAGAAGGGCTGTCTGTCATCACCCGTGCGAGGCAGCGGCAAGGCCGGATACGCTCAAAGCAGAGCTGCCAACTGCGAGCTTGAAGATAAGGTTGGCAGGTGGGAAACCCTGAGACATCTGGAAGTGTCTAGCGTGACGCTTCTCCGCAATGGATCATGCATCCCACATCTTCCTTCCACCTCCTCATCCCCCAATTTGTACAACCACAGATCCCGCCTCGAGACCGCTTCCCGCTCTGCGCACTGACCATCCCCGAGCCAGTTATTCACCATCATGTCGACAACCGCGTCTGGCGCGCCTCTAGAACGCTCATCATCGTCCACCTCGCTCTCCGGCATGGGCATCCAGTTCCCCCCTTCCTCCCCCAACCCCCTCCCCCCGTCCCTCTCCCCCGGCCCCCCCGCGGCCCCTGTCGTAAAGGCCGGAGCTTTTCCCGGGGGCATGCAGAGATCCCTTTCGGACGATGGCAAGAAATCGAAGGGGGGCGTGCCTGACGCGTCGGGCGGAGGGTCAAGGTCGAACGCGCTCGACGCGCAAAGTGCTCCCATGTCCCATTCTCACTCCAACCCCGGCTCACACTCGTCCCACCAACACCCCGCCCCGCTCCCCTTTGCCGCGCCCATCCCCACCCACAACTCGCTCCACCCCACATACACCCCGCCCCGCCCGAGGACCATCTCCCCCCGGCCGCCCTCTTCGAGTGCCTTTTCTCCTTCCGGCCAGCAGTCGCAGGCTCAGCCTCAGGAGGCAGCTGAAACAGGTTTCGCGTCTAGTACGGCGTACGGCGCGATGCAGAGTGACGCAGCGAGAGGTCGGGTGATTTCCCCGCAGAAGGAATCCGCTCCCAGCGATCCTACCTACTCTTCCAACTCTTATGACCCTTCCAACCCGTACTCTCCCCCCGCATCCTCTCCCCTCCGATCCGCGCAAAATAACAACTACCAGTCTCTCTTCCCCCTGACGGGTAAAGAGTCCCACTTGGGATCGTCGCCGACGGTGCACAAGGAGAAAGTCAAGTTTACAGACAGCACGACGTTCTGGCTGGGCTTGTATTTCTTTTTCAACCTAGGCTTGACCTTGTACAACAAGGCGTTGTTGATGAGCTTCCGGTTTCCCTATGTGCGTAATTCATGCGTGAGACTTGAGATCAAAGGATCGCGCTGACTGGGAGCTGTAGACATTAACTGGTTTACATGCCTTATCGGGAAGTGCCGGGTGCTATATAGCTCTCGAGCGAGGCGCTTTTGTACGTCCCCGACTTTGGGTGTCTGATGAAGCTGAGAGCTGATCATCTGAATAGGTCCCAGCTAGGCTGACACAGCGCGAAAACTTGATACTTGCCGCATTTTCCGTGCTGTACACTGTCAATATCGCCATCTCCAACGTGTCCCTTCAGCTGGTCTCCATCCCCGTAAGTCCCTATCTCAGACTGCCGCCAGTCACATATGGCGTGAGATATCTGACAATCCTTGCAGTTTCACCAAGTTGTCCGCGCCTCCACCCCGCTCTTTACCATCTTCATCTCTGCCATCTTTTTGCGAACCCGATTTAGCTTTATGAAGCTGGTCTCGCTATTGCCTGTGGTAGCTGGAGTGGGATTTGCGTGAGTCCATTTGCGCAACGCCGAGTAGCAGCAGCTGATCCATAGACCATAGGACGTATGGAGATTACTCGTTCACTGCTTGGGGTCTGATCCTCACGCTTTTGGGTACCTTTTTGGCGGCGTTAAAGACGGTAGTCACCAACTTGATCCAAACCGGCTCCGGTGGCCGTCTCAAACTCGTACGCCCCCTCTCCCCTCTGCGCCCATACCCCCGTAGCGCGCAACTAACGAGGAAACAGCACCCCCTCGACCTCCTCATGCGCATGTCCCCCCTCGCCTTTATCCAATGCGTCATCTACGCCTGGCACAATGGAGAACTTGAACACGTCCGAGCGTACGGTGCTACCCAAATGACATCAACCAAGGCTGTGGCGCTGCTGGTGAATGGGGTGATTGCTTGTGGGCTGAATATTGTGTCATTTACGGCAAATAAGAAAGCAGGGGCTTTGACGATGACTGTCAGTGCCAAGTGAGTCATTCTTGCCTTTTTTTTTCTTTGGGGGGGGAGGAAACTGATGAGGAAATAGCTGCAAACAAGTACTCACCATTGCACTCGCCGTCGTCCTGTTTGGCTACACAATCACACCCACCAACTCTATTGGTATCCTGCTCACCCTCGTTGGTGGCGCGTGGTACGGATGGGTCGAGTTTCAGGAGAAGAAGCAAAAGACAAAGGTTTTGGAGAGGTCATGATCCCGAGACTTTCTCTACTTCCATGTCCATTCCGACACACGAAAAGAATTCGAACGAATAGATAATCAACGATATACAAAATCGGCGCCGAGAAAATGGCAATCAAGAAGAGAGAACTGGTGTATAGAGAGAAAAAGATGTCTTGAATAGAGTTTTGCTGTGTGTAGAGTAAAAGTGGGGCGAGGGGGTTCCTTGTATGCTTCAGAAGTAGCAGAGGGTCATGTGTCTTTCTGCCCATTGTTGGGATCATTCTCGAATAGATTTTTCGAAACCCGTTTTCAGTTCTTCGTTATCCTTGTCCGTCATCTTAAATCATCATCATTCTCATCTTGGGTTTTGCATCGTTATCTCGTTATTGTTTTCGTATCCTTTTTTACTAGAGATTGTGTTCATGATGCGATGAATACACGTATATCTGCAAGCGGATTGCGGTCTGGTGTGCAACATGACAGCTTGCTCTGTGCTGAAAGATAGGCCCGTTGCTGCTGATACGCCTTGCCTATAGGCCACTCCAGACTAGAGCATTAGAATGATTCTAAACAATGGATATGGCAATATTCCTACTCTGCAGGTGAAAGGTCAACTTGGATAGAGTCAAACGGTGATCCTTTATAAGACCGGGGATGTTGTCAAGCAAGGTGGTGGGTAATTCTGGTGACGAGTCCTCGCGTTTTTGAGCCTCTTGCGAGCTTCTATTCTTACAGGCTCTGAGTAACAATTTGTCGAACCTTTCTCTCCCCCAGGAAAGCCCAGATCCTCGACTGACTCATCTCAAGCGTACCATAGATCTCTCCTATCCGTCATCACAAGCTTTATCCTAAAATCACGATCAAACCAGATCCATCCAAACGCGAACCGCCCGCCGGTGGTGCAGCAAGACATGTCCTCTTTCTGTGATCCCCTGTCCAACCAATCTTAGCAAGAAAAAGTGGACGCCTGTCCTTCTATTCACAGGGGTAGTATGTTGTCCTCCATAGATGAAGATAAGAACAGGATCAAAAAGACGCCTGCCGAGAAAGCTTTCACTTGTACGCGTACCGAAGAAATACGCCCGAAGGCTGTCGTTCAACATAAGATGTCAACGGTCCTCTGTGAAAGGCAGCAGCCGACATCACTCGACGGTTCCTCTCATCGTTTCACACCCAAATGGGCAACTATTCTATCCAAACATACGTGACAAGGTGGAAAACTCTCTCTATAAAGCGACGAGGTCGTGTTGAGAAGGCGGCAGATGGAGGCTGATGATGCTATGAGACGATTGAGTCTGGTTCATGTGCTGGTTCTTTCCATGACAAATGGAGTAGACATTCAGGGAAGATGGGTTTCGAGCTACGAGAGTGGGACAGATGAACTAGATGACTTGACTATCAGCGTTCGTTGCGAGTGCCGGGAATCACAATGGGAGACTTCGATATAGTAAATTTCCCAGCTTACTGGTGATGGCCTTGTTCAGCCTTCGGAATCCTCTTGCCATTCTCATTCGTTATGCCAGAGCGATGGAGAGTTAACTCAAGCGTACATACTACTTGTACAGATCCGCAGCACGGGAAGTTGAATGACACTAGGCGCGCGAGTCCAGAAGGATTGTGCCTATTTAGCCTCCCCGTGTGCGCGTTGCTTTTCTGCGCGTCGTGGATACCATGTGCTTGTTTTTCCATTGTTCTCTTGCATCTCCATCCCCGAGCAGGACTCTCTTCTGCTCATATACTCCAGCTGCCCTCACGTTCTCTACCTGTGAGTTCAAGTCCTTACCTCTGCTGTAGCTTGGAGAAGAATGGAGGGCGCGTTGTTGCGAACGCGTCCGCCCGCTGTGAAAGGAGCGGCGAAAGGTCTTGGGTGTATGGGGGTTTCGGCGGGTGGTGCAGTGCATGGACAATGCTGACGGCTGCTCTCATCTCATCTCTCAACATTGGAACTGCGTTGTCCTCGTCAACTGTACCGCCATAATTGCTTTCGCCGACACCGCCTTCATTCTCCGCACAGACCACACTTTACTCGGTGGGTGACGACGACGCAGTACCACTTTCTTTCACTGAACAACCATCAGACCCAGGTGCAGGTCCGTCAACTCGGCTGGTCACCTCCATATAATCTCATATTCACTCCCCTCAATCACTCAAGATGGCATCCCAGACCCTCCGGCCCCACCGATCTCCCTCCCCCTCCCCTTCTCCCGAACCACCAGTCAACCTTCATAACCCCGCCAAGCTCACCCGACAATCCCTCGGACCCCCTACCTCGGGTACCCAGAAGGGTTTCGGCGGGCTCGGCGTAGGTGCTGGGCAAGGTTCGGCAGCTGGCGGTTTGGCTAGCCCTTCGGGGGTCAGCCACCCACGCCACGTCAGCTCTAGCGTTGCTATGGGTATGGGCACTAGGGAGAGCCTCAGTCCCAGGCCCAGCATGGGTACCGGACGTGCGGTCAGTGCTGCTACCGGCCCGAGGCCGAGCAGCGAATATCTGCCTCCTAGGGAGATGAACAAGACGCCCGAGGGTGAGTACTGTCATATAGGAAAGGAATTCATTCTGACAACCTCGCAGCGGAGCAAATCGACCAGTGGTTCAAGCATCTCGCTAGCTGGGAGAACACTCTCGAAGAAATGGCTGCTGCTAGCACAGATCAAAACTTTACCGAAGAGCTCGGCGCCATTGAGCAATGTATGTCGTGTGGCTCCATGATGAATGCTGCTGACCTGCTGTAGGGTTCCGAGTCCTCTCTGAAGCCGAGCGAACTGCCGCTCTCTATTCTCTTCTCCAGCAAGCCACCCCAGTCCAGATTCGCTTCTTTATCTCCGTTCTCCACCACATGTCTCAGTCTGACCCTATGACTGCTCTTCTTTCACCATCACTCCCCCAATCCGCCAACATCGCCTCTCAGATGGAGTCCAAGCTCTCTTCTTTGAACCTCAAGTCGCCTTCTGCTGGTGGAGGCAGTGGTTTCCCCGGGTCGCCTGGTGCTGGTCAGTACCTTGCCCCTGACGACGCCAAGGCCAAAGCGAGGCAGAACAGGATCTCTGCTCCTGGCACTTTGCAGCCCCACGACAGGTGGCAGGCTGGTCAGCTCGACCAGGTCATGGAGCGGGGCTCATCTCCTGGGTTGGAGAGCGACGCGTCCGGTCGAAACCGAAGCAAGTCTCCGACTCCCGAACCTCGACCAAAGTCTACCGACTTTTCTGGCAAGCCTCGCGAGTCGCTGGAATCACTTGCTTCCAGTCGAGAGCGCACCTCCTTCCCTCGTTCCCCCCGCGCTTCTGGGGCTGGTAGTGGTGTTGGACTCGGCATCGGGGATCAATCACCCATGTCGAGCCCGTTCCACAACCCCAGCTGGGCCAGCATGGTGAACACGCCGATGGCGGGTGCGTTTGGCGAAGGGAATAGGCTCGCCACGCCCTCTTCCGTCGCGGATCTCTCTCAAGCCCTCAACATGGCTACCCTTCAACTCCAGAACCCCGGCTACCTCCCTCTCGAAGACCCTCGCAAGTACCGCCGTCCCTCGGGTCTTTCTTCTGGCCAGACCAGCAGACAAGTCTCGAGTCAGTACAATGACGACGGCGAGGTCGTCCACCCCCGCGCTGCCCAGCCCGGTCAGCCCCAGGGTCTCCTCCCCAACCAATTCGGTGCCCGCTCTCCTCTAATGGACCAGTTTGGGCTCAACTCTGCTGGATTGGGTGTGGGCGCGGACCATGTCGGTTTGGGCGGATACGGCGGTCTCGGGATGGGGGGCATTGGTGGTTTGAACGCTGCTCAAGCGGCTCAGATGTTGGCCATGCAGCAACAGCTCGCTGCTGCGCAAAGTCCTTACTCGCCTTTTGCAGCTTCCTCTCCGTCCCTTTCCAACAACCTCAATGCCGGCAGGCACGGTCTCGGTGGTCAGCGACCTCAAGGTCAAGGGCGACGATCGCCTAATCCGATGAAGGCGAACTCTCCTGCCCCGGGTCAGCAAGGTGGCGGTGGTGGAGCTGGTGGGGGGGCTGGTGTGGCTGGGCCCGATGATGTTGATGAAAGGGTTTTGGACGATGTGGCTGGGTGGTTGAGAGTCTTGAGGCTGCACGTGAGTACTCTTTGCTCAAGTGTATACGAGAATGTTTGCTGACGGGTATTTCAGAAATACACGTCGACCTTTGAAAAGTCCAACTGGCGTGATATGGTGCAAATGACAGATCAGGATCTCCAAGACAAGGGTGTCAGCGCGCAAGGCGCGAGGACCAAGGTACGTCTCACTCTTTGTGACAGTGGGAGGCTGTGAGCTGATGATATCGTAGTTCCTGAAGGTGTTTCACAATGTCCGAACCAAGCTCGACATGCCTCATCCTCCTGGTCAGGAAGAGTACGCGCCTGGAGCCAAGTAATCGCCGCAACCATGCTAGACGCACTTCCGCTCCATCACCATCTTTGCTAAACATCTATCCATACTCTGTGTTTTATCGTTATACCCCCAAATGTTTTCTTATTCGTATGTCGCGCGTTCAAGTCAAAAAAATCTTCGCTCTCATTTATGCTATCTCTCGTGGCCATTCTTCTATCTCTTCGCAATGTTTCTCCGATCCTCGATCATCTGAGATCTCACTTATTGTGGCTATTTCAATCACTTATCTTGCATACTTTTATGAATTGATACGCAACATGAGTATCATCTCAGACCCTGGCTTCGTACTGGCTTCTTACATACCTTACCGAGAAGGGCGATCAATGCAAAGCTGACTACCCCGGAGACGATTAAAGAGGCCCAATGAGTGAGAATGGTGAAATACACAAAGGCTCGTTGTAAGCAGGGTCATACGTTTCGATCAGATAGCATATCCGTAGTATCATCAGCCCGGCCCACGCAGAGATAACGAGCCACTGACTGCTCCGTCCATTCTTTCGCCGTGGCTTCGTAGCGCGACTGGTCAGTCTCGTAAATCTACAAAGAGCGTCAGTGATACTCAGCAGTGGCTTACGGTGGCAATCTTGGGAACCACGGAGCAGTCCAGGTCGGGCTCGCTCAGCACTGGACGAATTGACAATAGCACTGCAGCCCTGTCAGCAATGCCGACCCAGTCTGTTTCATGCATCACTCAAATGCTCACCCAGATACTCTGATCCGCACTCCACTGGTCTTGCAAAATGTCCAGACCAATGGGATTTGGGTGACGAATTGCACCTTGGGTGGGCTCGAAGGGTATTCGGTAGGGAAGTTGAAAGAGCTTAACACTAGCTTCTTCGTCGTCGTCGATAGCTATTCTCCCGTTTTGTATACCTTCTACCGTTGTTTCGCTTTGTTTGAGCTCATTTTCCAACCGAGTGTGCCTCGCGTTCCAGTCGTCAGACACCTGGTCAACTTTGGCGGTACAGACATTGCTCTTGACTGACCCAGCGACGATTGGCGAGTATATACCGTTCAACATAGCGCCTGCGACAAGCATACAGGCACTGAAAGCGTAGACCATGGAAGTCACGGGGTATCTACTGTCCGTTCTATGTAAACGAGTACCATTAGAAACTTTTTCGGTGTCGACGCCTCGTCGGCTCGCACCGCCATCATCAATCGCACTGCCAACAGCATATGCAGCAGCAGCGGACTCCTCGATATCAAAAGTGGTCTCGAGCCGTGATCCACGAGATGTATAGGTGGCAGCAGGAGGATCTCGAAATGGATTCGAATCGTCGTTGATTGTCGTGTCTACTGTGGTGCGGCGCGTTTCATCGATTATGTAGGAGCTGTTCTTGTTGTCTGAATTCCGGCTTGGGGTAGACAGAGTTTACTTTATAATAGGATAGTGCAGGGGCTGCGGTTTGCTCGTGCTGGAATGTAGTAGTAAGAAGAAGGTCGTGTTGTGCTGTGCTCGTACCTACTGCTCTTTATCAAGAATCTTGAATACCAGAGATCAGTTGAAAGTCCGAAGATAAAGATCCTATGCTGTCGACGAGTCCAGCATCAACGGAAGCTCTTTTGGGTTCTTGGGACGAATGAATGGATCCTGCGAAACCACAAACTCCTGTTTCAGGCATCAGTCTTCTAACAGTCCAGAAAAGCACTTGGTCAGGGTTAGCGACGCTCAACAGAAGATCGTACTCAGATGAACAACAGCCAACAGGCAAGACTTGTGCCTCACTACGTATGGGAGAGTCCCCTACTGTACGTGAGAAACAAAACGACGATCAACGGGCCTCGGATAACGTCCTCAGAAGTAGTGCATATACAGGCAAGACACTCTCGCATATGTATATGACCGCCGAATCCTGACTCAACCACTCATTCGTTGACCCTATCCTGGTCCAAGAAAGTAGTACCCTCTTCCTGGTCCTGTTCCTCATCCAGCGCTTCTGCTACCTGTGCATCTATATCGAGCTCACTGGATCCTCTCCTTCTGGGGCCACCACTACTAGTTTCTTGGTCGTCATTAGGTATACTTCCGTTCCGTAGACCTTCCACCGTCTCCTCAATCTGTCTGAGCTCATTTACCACACGAGTGTAGCTTGCGTTCCATTCGTCCGACACCTCATCGATCTGTGCGTCACAGACATCGGTCCTGACAGAATCAGAGACCCTCGAAGCATATACACCGTTCAGGATAGCACCTGTGAGAAGCACACCTCCAGTGAAGGAGTAAACCATGACAGTGCCCGGGTTCCTCCTCATCGTGTCTTGTAGACGACGAGTAATAGAATCTCGTCCGCCTGTAATGGTACCGTTGCCCAAGGCAGCCCTAGTTGCAGTACCTGCTGCATCTGCGGCAGCGGTGTCATCAATATCAAAAGTGGTCCAAGGTCTTGATGAGGGATGGGTGGGAGGAGGAGGATCCCGGAATGGATTGGAAGGATCGTCGTCGTTGATCGTAGTGCTTGCTGCTGTGGCTTCAGTCGGAGACTCCTCGTTGATGTGCGAGCTGTCTGGATTGTGGCTGGGAGTGGATATTGATTTAGGAGGCGCAGCGCATGCGTTTAACTGTAGTGAATTATGTACTGCCATCCTCATATATACTATAGCAAAGGTTGTCAATTGTTGGAACTCCGAAAGAAGAACGTCAGCATCATTATGAAAGGATCGTCAGTCAACGAGAGACTGAGGAGGTACTAATCGAAAAGGCAGACTCTGCTGAAAATTCTCCTCACAACAGTTAGTCAACAACCAGCCAAAGATATTGTACCGGGAGATAAATGGATCCTGCCACCCGAGGTCTTCCTGTTTCACCGATGAGTACGACAGAAAATATGAAGAAGCCTTCTTCTGATGATAGGAGGCTAGTATTGCAGCAGCAGTATTGCGCGGCGATCGTCGGCGATATAACGTTGCATGGATCAGGTCACTAGCTACAATGTAATGTAGTGCGATAAGTAGGCCTGAAAGTACCGACGACAGATATATCAAAGTTCTGGAATGCTTTTGTACTGTACGAGTACAATCGAGGAGAAAATTCACATTATGCGCGGAGTCGCGGCACATGAGAACCAACAATCGCTCACAAGTATGTATATTTGTACATTACGAGTATTGTACTCGTACCCGGACACTACATAGACCATGCTAAATCCGGGTCACATCATCTTCCTTCGTCGTCGTCTACCACTGCAGTCTCAGCTTCTTGCGTTGCTCTCGTGACTTCTTCTTGCACATCATCAACTTGTTCATCGATCGACGGCCTGCTGAACTCATCCAGGTCCACCACGCTGAGGCTTCCATTCCGAAATCCTTCAACCTCAGCCTCACACTGCCCCAGCGTATGCTCCACAGCGTAAATCCTACAAGGGCATCATGCGAAGTCAGCTTCCTAATATGACTTTCGGCAAGCACGGGACGTTTCAAGGGTTTCTACAGTCATCATACAAGTGCCTGCACCAATTTTCAGAGCTATGAGGACAGATTTTCCGGATGATGACATTATTTGAGGGCAATCTGTCACCCATGAGGCCACACTGTTTAGCATTATCATGCATGAAGAATGGTCGATTCGCCGTAATTATTGATCTATCGATCCTGGTCTTCATCGCCTGTGGCCGCCAAACCCAAAGACCTCAGCGATTTCCTTACTTCTGCTCCTACCTCTCATCCATCGCCATATCAACGACCTCAATGTCGGTATTGACCCCAACCTGCTCTCGAATTGAGTCGCGCTCAGATACACTCAAAGATCTTCCGACAGTCCCGCATTTGTTCATCCACGACTCTGCTGTGTGCTCTACTCTCACGTCGCAATGTGACTTGGTCGTAGATAGAGCAAAGTACGGCGTCGCAGCTGCCGTGAAGAGAAGAGCGCCAGAGCCGAGACCTATGCGGAAAGAGCGTTTCTCGAAGGGTTTGTGCGATTTACCAGAACGGGTGTCGGGGTCGTCAATGAGAGTAGGGGTGACAGAGACGCTGTCGTCAATGCCGAGGTCGACGCTTGGGCTGGAGGGAAAGTAGGAGCGAGGAGAAGCTAAGAGGGAGGGGTCTTCAGTGTCGCTGAAGACCAAGTCGATACGAGACTGGGTGGAAGAGATCCGGGAAGACGGATGCTCATCGGCATTCAAGGTGAAAGACATATATTAGATCGCTTCAAGGGTCGTGGGTTAGTGGTAGGATAGTGTGGGGGTTGCGTGAGATGGTATTGCAGGTGATATGGGATTAAGAGTAGTAAGTGTTATGGGAGAGAGATAAGTGATATCAAGAACTGGTATGGAAATATGTCCTGTTCTACAGTGTGTCAGATTTGTGACTCCTTTCAGTTCCGCAAATGCTAGCGGACTTGAGCTGTTCGTGGAGTTTCTGTCAGGCGTGCGGGATCACCTGATGGATGGAAGCAGCTGCAAGCTACGCCCTTTCGGAACAGTCCTCGCTTGGGCAGCTATGAAGATCAGCATATCAGCATATGGGCAAGTACCACCATGTATCATCGCCAGTCAAGCCAACCCATGATGATACATGAGACATGATGACACGCATGATGGCCGCCTAAGCTGCCGGGTCCCTAGAAGCAGCAAACATCTCTTCCAGTTCTACACTAGGCGTCAGCAAGATCCTAGACGCATTCAGATTACTCACCCTTGTCGAGGTCTTCTTTCCCAGGCTTCTCCCTCTCCCTCCGCCCCCCGCCCCTTCCACCTCCACCGTTTCTGAAACCTCGTCCCTTCCTCACGACCCCACCATCTCCTTGCGGAGCGGAGAAGGATGTCCCATACGCTGACGCCTCACCCCCGTCGATATCCATATTCCCACCTCCACCAGACCGCAGGTCCTCGAGCTGCCTATCCAAGTCGTCCTGCGTTGGTGGTCTGCCCCTGCCCCTCCTGTCTCCTCTCGGCTCTGGGCGATCATAAGGCTTGCGTTCTCTTCCGACTCTCCGAAGAAGATCATCTCCCCCACCTTCCAAAGGTTCCTTCTCCCATTTCAAATCCGACGCCCGGCCTCTGCCTACCCTCCTCGGCTGAGATACAGTTTCTTTCCCGGCGTCCTGGCCATAAGTGGCGTACCACTGAGAAGTGCTTCTACGACCCTTGAGTTCGGCATCCTGTTGGAAGGCAATGCGGATGCCTATACGCGCGAGGGGGTTGACGCCCGGGGCGAGCTCAAGTGATATGTCAGAAGCAGCTTGCTCGCCGTCGCCTGCGAACATGCCTCGACCTCTGCGGGTCACACCGCCATCCTCAGAGGAGGCGGTGGGTATCGAGCGTGCTTCAATTGGCTTGGGAGAGGCGAGGGGCAGGAGGTGGATGGGGAAGGAGTGGGCGGATCGTTCTGTCAGAGGGTCGTCCCCGTCTAGGGGGTCAAAACCTGTCTTGGAAAGTAAAGAGAGAGCGAGGAGTGCTTCGGCGGAGGTTGGAAAGAGGACGTGCAGGGAGGTATCGTTCAGCCATTCAATGCCTAAAGGGTGTCAGCTACAACAGATATAGACAAAGGAGCGGCTTGCCTAGGGGAGTTGCACCGAGGGATGAAGCCCACGAGAACAGTTTGGACGTTGAGAGATGTTGAATGAGTTCAGATCGCAAGAATAGGGCATTGTCTTTGATCTGCACCTCTTCGTTGTTGTAGGTTTCTGTACTAAGTAAGCCTTCAGCCTCTGGTGAAGAAAACAAAACATACCGAGCCACGCTGATGGATCTTGCTCTTCGAGCATCTTCATCAATCCCTTGACCTTTGGATCCCTCCTCTCTCTTTCCTTTACTGCATCCACATGCAGAATCGCCGGTGACTCCTCAGCCAGATACACTTTGTTTCTGGACATGCGGGCCATGAGATCTTGGACATGGGATGGGACGGGGGGCGCATAGTCGTCGAGGGCTTGGTCGAGGCCTGTAGGTCCGCCCATGGGGTCATCCTGGGGGACGGGGGGTGGTGACTGCGGCGGGGGGGTGGCGTCGTAAGGGAGAGACATCTTGAGCGTGGATGGAGAAGTGTACAAGGAATTGCGAAAAGCATTCGGGTGATCGAGCGCGCCGAAAGCTGCTTCTTCTCTCTTCTGTCATCACTTTTGAGAAAGTGACTGACACTCACCGACATAGGCTCTTCGATGATGTCCTGATGACAGATCAAACTTGGTATAGGCTTCAGCATGTGATGGGTTGTACTGTACTTGAATGGGAAAAAAGCATGCATTGTAACGAGATCCAGCTCGGTATTGACGCCCGTCAGCATGGTAGCTTTCTTCCGACCGTCCTATAGCTACCGTCTCGTCCATGACCTGTCGGGCAAAGCAAGTAAGGCTAGCAGCGATGCAAAGTTGACGAAGGTGTGAAGGCTGAAGATCTCTTCATCAATGTGGGCATAATAGCTCGAAGGCTCCTTGAAGAGCTGCAGCATGCTCGCGCGTATGACGTCCTCGAAGACCAGAAATGCATGTTATGTTTGCAAAACAAAGACCTATATAATACTCTATTGTACTTGAAATGTCCATAGATATACAGCAGATGATTGACTACATTATACATTGATGGTTTTCCACGCCTTCTAAGCCCAATGTCCTTCAAGCGGCACACGATCTCTCTCCTTCTCTGCCGCTTTCCACCCCCCACTCCTCTCACCAAACCAACTACGCCTCTTCCCTCCCCCATTCCCATTGCCATTCCTGCCTTCCCCGGGGTTCGCCCTCACAGCTTGATAGGATCCCTTTCCTGCATCCCCCGCCGCCGAGCCTGCCCGCCACTGCCAGATCCCCCGTTTCTTCTCGTCAGACGAGGGCGAGTCTGCCAGTTGCTGATGACTGCTGTGGGTAGGGATCAAAGGCCAATTCTGCACGTGGTGGGGAGCAAGCAGCTGCTCGTGAGGATTATGGTCTTCATCAGGGTTGGGTGAGGAGCCAGGGAAGGGGGCGTATTGCTGATCGTGTTGCTGGGATTGACGTGGCGGTTGAAGCTGATCCAGGCGCTGAGGGTCGGCACAGCTCTCTCTCGGCCGTGTTTGACTCCTTGGCTGCCGCGAATGCCTAAACTCATTCCTGGCCGTAAACCCTCCAGTTCGCCCATTGCCTCCGACTTCAGCACTGCCTCCAGGCCCCACCGCTCCTCCATCCCCAAACTCATCCCAAGTCTTTCCTGCCGACATGTCCGACGCCGTCCTCGCCACCCTCCCCGACGCCCTCCTACCAGCTCCTGGTGGTCTCCTCTCAGATCCCGGTACCGGTGCAGGACCATAGCCCGCACTGGCCGAATCTCTCTTTGGCCTGAGTGAGCGTTGAGAGCCAGATTTGGCTAGGAGAGGAGCGCGCGGAGGAGCAGGTGCGGGAGCAGGCGCAGGCGATCGAATACGACCTGCCGAAGTCGGCGGCGACGTCTCAACCAACCTCGGCGAGTAATACCCCTGCGGTCGTCTATCGACCACCTCGAGGTACTTCTCCGCATCTCTCTCTCGCTCCATCTCCTCCCGGGCATGGGCGAGGAGCAAAGGCTGGGATTGAGGGTTTTGGTTTGAAGCGGGAGGAGGCTGCTGCTGCTGAGAGGGAAGAGGTGGTTGGTATGGAGGCGGTATGGATTGGTACATCGCTGGGTTGGCGCCCATAGGCAGGCCCATACCCATACCCATGCCCATGCCCATATGACTCCCCGGCGGCCCTCCCATCGGCATAGGCCCCATAGGCCCCATAGGCCCCATAGGCCCCATCGGTCCCAGATGGCCCATGCCCGGCGCCATACCAATTCCCATCCCGGGCACCATCCCCATACCCACCCCCATCGGCGGGCCCATAAGTCCGATAGGCCCAATCGGCCCCACCATAGGAGGAGGAGGCAGAGTAGCGCCGCGGACCATGGCGTTCATAGTGACGCGTTGTTGGCGGCGGATACCGCGGTACCACATGGATTGGAAAGAGTTGCGGTTGCGAGCGTAGCAGATGCAGACGAGCAGGAGGAGCATTCCTAAAAAGACGCCGATTACTGGGTGACGTTAGCAAGGGGAAAAGTATGTGAGGGGAGGAAACTGACAGATGCCTGCGAGTTTCATGTTGGCATGACTGCCAGAGTTGGAAGAAGCGAGGTTGTGTGCGTTGACGCTGTTTGGTTTACCAGCTAAGCCGATGTATTGGGCCCCGTCGGTATAGTAAAGCACCCTTAATAGATAAATCATTAGTCAGACTTGTTCCCTTCTTCTTCATTCCTTTGCCCTTTCTGCCTTTCGCCAAGAACCCTATCGGGCCCAAAGGCACGGAGCCGCTTCGAGAAGGATGTCCACTCACGAGTAAACATTCGACATGAACGGCGTCCCCAACCTCACCTCCCCCTTTGCCTCGGGTATACTCCCATTCGCCCAAGCCACCACCGAACTCCAACACGACCTCCCCGTCGCCGCTGCCCTCGTCTGCACCAGCTGGTTCGATGCGATGGCATAGGTGGTATCCGAGATAGTGAGGGTGAGGGAGATGTTGGTGTCGCAAGGAACGTTCCAGCGGGTGCGGTCGGTAGAGTCGCGCGAGGCGTCGGAGACTTTGGAGAAGAACTTTTCAGCGATGGAGGTTGGGACGTAGATCTGCTCAAAGGCAGGGTCGATTGAAGCCTGATCATACGCATCAGCTTCTCTAGCGGTGACAATCATGAGGATAGAACTTACGTAGTAGTTACCACTCAGGTCAATCACCTCATCCTCCACTCTCATCCTATCCAGCCCAAACCCCCAGCTACCCGCAACAGAACGATTCGTTTGAATCCAATTACTATGCCTCCATCAGATCCCCGCACCTACAGACGATGAGAGGTCGGCTCACAAATCGCCCGTCCAGCTTCCATTCGGTACACCTCCCCAGTGCACTGTCCCCGCTGTCGCCGCATCCGACGATGTCCGGTTCGCAATCTCAAAGCCAACTGTAAAGGAAAACTCTTGCGAGGGAGCGCCATTGCCATTGACCTGAATCATGTTGGGTATCATTGACTTGTCCTTGCTGTCCTGCTTTTGCGTCAGACCTCGGTCATCCCGCGGATGTCATATAGGTCTCACCTGATAGACGCCCAAACCCCAGAACCCACTCGTCCCATCACTCAGCTCCGTTGACGTTCCATCCAGTTTCCCCGATTCATCGTCCTCCTGTACCTCCGAGACCAACGCTAGAGGGCGGGTGGTATGGACGTCTTGCCGCTCGTCGGTGAGGATTTCAGTGGCGAGCTCGCCTGCGAGAGAGAGGGTGTCGGTTGAACCGGTGGGGTAGATGAAAGTGTGTATGATGGCTTCCTGGATCGTCTGAGAGCAAGGTCAGCTAAGACAGGAATGTGGTATAGGAGAGCTTACAGAGACGGAAGATGAGTCGTCTATCGAGTATCTGGACATTGTCAGTCTTGAGCCTCACTGGTTCTGGAATGCAAGGTCGGCTTACGTCGCGCTATCTTGCGTACAGTCATCACACTCGTCAGTAGTCACCATCATAAACTCCACATTAGTCGCTACCGTCTGTCATCAGCTCGTTGGTTTCCAGATTCACGCCAAGGCAGACTCACATGCAGTCAGATTGACGAGCACCTCGGGTGTGCCCACCCCTATCTGCATGACGTTTGTTCCGGCGCCGTTTCTGTATAGCGGCAGGCCGGTGTACATGGTACCCATACGGGAAAGATCGAGCTCGTGGTCGGCAAGAGCTGGCAGGGAGAGGAGGGGGAGGGATAACAGGAGGAGAGGGAGGTGCGGGAGGGACATGGTGGTGCGCTTTGAGGGGGTCTCAGCTCGAGGGTAAGGTGAGAGGAGCTGGGGAACAAGAAGTCGGTGAAGGAGACGTAGCGAGAGAAAATGGCGATTGAAGAAGAGTATATGAGAAACCTCGGCAAGTCGCCCCCCGACGTTGATCTTCTTGAAATCGAAAGTGATCCTTCGGTCCAGTATCCAGGATGGCACTCCCCGATGCGGCATCTCCCGTCAGACGCGCATGCCATCCTCTCTCTCAACCCAGCAACCGCATAGGGTATGACGGTGCCGCGGTCCCTTTACGTCTGCTGCGACCGGTTTGGGAAATGAATGGTAAAGGACGTACCTTTGACGCCGGAAAGAGTAATAGCAGAGGCGACGTAAAGAGTAAAAACTGAGACTGCCGAGGAGAGAGATGGAGGATATGAGGGAGATGGCGTGGGGGCGATAGGATGGCGGGCTCGGGGCATGCACACCGAGCAGGCGCCGCTGGGGGAAGGTGGAATTTGTGAGTACTAGCCAGTACGATAGTGATGTGACTTGGTGAGTCTTTCCTTGTTGTTGATATGCTACAAATCAGCCCCTGCTGCTCGGGAAATGTCTAATGATAATGGCAAGAATCTCTCAATGTTCAGAATGCAAGAGAATGTCTGCTGGAGTAAGTCGGCTTGATGGTTCCTGAATATACCACAACTATACACACAACCCAAAGGACCCATTAGCTTCCGTTCCCCCGCAGCTCAAATGGAACAAGATGAAGTCGACAAGTACCCACAATTCATATTATATTTACAGCCCCATCCTATCCATTGTCCCCATACGACCATCTCGAGATCCGTGTATATCGCTCCATTGTACAAAATTGCCCATCTAAACACTCCGCTTGACGCCCCACTTCGGCAAGACTCATGCCTCCCTGACGCCCTACTTGCCATGAGGCGGCGGTGGGCGGCCATTATACCCATTTGGCGGTTGAGGATCATACCCATCGCCTTTGCGCATCTCCCAGCCTATCATCCGAGTCAGCTCAGCTCCTTACGAGCAAGCAGACTACCCGGTCCAAGTCAAATTCGAGATGGAAAGGAGACGTACGGCAGATGGAGCAAAGCCAGACTTCATGCTTGACGAATGGGATCAGAGGGATCCAGAAGAATTCGAACCACGTTCGAGTAGCACCACCGACTGTCAGAACCAATTAGCGAACCGACTCTGGGCGGTGGTGCCAAGGACTTGATGGGACGTACCAACAGAGGCTATGAAGTTATTAGCTTTCGTACAATACCCTTGAGGGCAGTCTAGTGAGCTTACCATTGTGACATCTAGGACACATGCGTCCACTCGGTTCCGGTGCATCTTGTTTGAACTGCACAGCGTTAGTACGAGTACTCTTGCCACCAACTGACCCTTGGCTGGGACGTACCTTGTTTGGGAATCCACCTGTTAAGTAACAGAAACAAGGTGTTAGCTCTGGAGCATCCTGTCAAAAGGGGCTTTGAGGCGTACAAACTAGGGGAATACAGACTGCACAGCACATCAGTTGCGTCCTCCTACGGGGTGACCCTCGACGACTCACGGGCCATTCTATGGTGATCTCTTCCTTATCCAGTAGTAGTGTTTACGATTAATGTGTGCAAGGTACGGGTGGGTGTATCAAGATATTGGCTGAGCGCAAAGGCGGAAAAGTCGATGGCAACGGATGGAACCCAAGAAAACGACAAAGGCAGGCCAAGAAGAGTGGAGGTGGTGACGTAGTAACAGCGGCGGGCGCCGAACAGATCCAAAAGGCACAAAAGGTTTGAAGATCATGATTTGCTACATGCGACACTTATAGAGAGAAGAGAGAACGCCCAAACATGTCCAGTGAAGTATGAGTATCGCCATATGCCAAAATCAGTTTACATGTACTATTTTACATGTAATGTTCGATAGTCAGCTTGAACCTTTCCACATACCAACAACGACAAAAGACTTCACTCACCCAAGCAACATTCTCAAACTCGGGTGCGCTTCCAAACCTTTTGGCACTTTTGTAAGCATGAAGCTCACTATACTGGACCTTGCTACCAGAAGAAGTCGATGCAACGGTGACAGTCTCCACATCATCGCTCTAGATCCAGGCTCGAGCCTTTTCGGCAATAAGATCGGCATAGTACGCCACGTGGACGAGCTGTGGTGGAGTTCAATACATGTTGGTGTTTGGCATAGGGGTGAGAGGAGGAGGACGTACAGAGAGGGACCGGGTGGTACGGGCGTAAGAGTAGCACAACACGTTGACGAGGTTTTGGACGAAAGAGTTTGATAATGTAATGCTCTTGATAGTACTTAGGGATCGTAACCGTACGGTCAGGCTTGCCGTATTTGCCGTCGAGGGTAATTTGGTGCTTCCCGCTGGCTGCTTGATGAGCGTGATTTCGGAAAAGATGCGGATGTTCTTGGTGTGGGGCAGCCTTGGAAAATGGTATCATGTCAGCAGCTGTACAGTAAACAATGGGCGGGCGGAGGGGCAGGCAGGAGACGTACCATTAAGATTCTCAGGACCTCTGAAAGGAGTTTCATTGGTGGTCATGATAGATGATGTGAGAACAAAGATGCACTTTGCCACCCACAAATCAAGATATATATGCACCGGCAGAGGGGTCGGAGGTTTCCCCTCATCGGACGACAAGAGTATTTTTGGATCGATGTTCATCGACCTAGAAAAATATATACTTTTGTTTCCAAGACTAGTAATGTCGTGTTGCATGTATTATGCAGTTGGTCCGCATCTTGCAGAATATGACCGTTCTGTCCATCTTGATCCCCTTTCGCCATCCTGTTCATTCAACCCTGTTGTGCCTTGGCCATCCGATCACGTGACTTCTATGACGTTATGCCGACCCCGCCGGCCTTCTCCCTTCTCGCCATTGAAAGTCCTCTATCATCCACTTCCTGCTCATTTCCCCTGCAGTACTTTGAAGATAGCAAGAATGAAGCTCGCCCTCGCCTGCCTCTCTGGGCTAGCAACCCTGTCTTCGGCAGCCCTCCTCCCCCTCCCTGCCCATACCGATACCTCGTCCGCGGTGTCTCTACTGGACGAAAGCTCGGACCAAGTCCCATTCGGCCATCTCCCATCTTTCTCTGCTATTGAAGAAGGGGGGGGAGAGGGGGAGAAGGTGAATGTCACTCTATACGTCATGTCACGCTGTCCCGACGCCGTACGTCCCCTCCCCCATCCTCCTTGTCCCATTCGCCATTCCCATTCCCAATCTCCTTCCCATCCTCACTCCCCTCATAAAGCGGGCTAACTCCCCAGGGGTCTTGCAGAGACTATGCGAAAACACATTCGGCACCGTCCTCCGCACCGCCTCCATCCCTCCCAAAATCAACCTCTCTCTCCAATTCATCGGTTCCCTCAATACTTCCTCTTCGCAGCCTTTCGGGGTAGAGTGCAAACACGGCCCAAAAGAATGCGTTGGCAACGCCCACCAGCTCTGCTTGACCAAGCACCTGAAAGGGGTGGAAGATTGGTACAGCGCGATAGAGTGTATGAACTACCCCTCCGACTGGCCTGATAAGGTTGGTGAGGTGGGTGAGGTTGAGAGGTGCGCTAAAACGGTTGGGGGGTGGGAAGAGGTTGAGGCTTGTATTGTCGGCCCCAAGGGGGAACAGGACACTAACCAGGAAGATGGGGAGAGGCTGTACCTCACCAAAGAAGCCACCCACCTCCTCCGCTCCAACGTCCGCAAGACTGAAGAATCCGGGGTCAAGACGAGCTGTACGATAGACATAGCGAGTACCCTCGTAAGCGGTGGGAAGCGGAGGTGCGTGGTTGATGGGGGTGTCTGGAAAGGGTGTGATGTGAGTCCCCCTTCCCTCTTCTTTCTATTGCCATGGGGTATGTGGTGTGGGGCAGAGCTGATAAGGGGTAGGACGGGCATATGGCAGCGGATTTCGTTAGGGTTATTGAAGAGGAGTATAAGAACCTCCAGTCCCTTTCTCAAGCCACTGCCGAGTAAATCTCCTGTATATCTGTCATTGTAGTACAGTACAAGTACATGTATATCTATGTCTCAATCCCAAATCCCAAGATCTTTACCATCCCAAAAACCCACCTTCCCCCTGCCGCTGCACCCCAACAGCATTCCTCAACAACCCTGGCACAATCTTGCCTTGAAGGATGGTGTCTTCCACCACCCTCGGGATTTCTTGTGGGGTCACTCGGCCGTAGGAGATGTATGCGCCCGAGGGGAAGACGATCTAAGTCCAAGGTCAGTACTTGTACCCCGCAAAGGAAAGGGAAAGAGGCAAGAGGGAAGAAAGGGCAAGGGAACTCACGAGCATGACACCAGCGTACCGATGTCCCCCCAAATGATTGATGTTGAATATCCCAACCTCCCCCCCTTCCCCCCCCTTCACCCCCTCAATCCCCTCAATCCTCCTGCCCACCTCCTCCTCCCTTTCTTCCTCCCCTCCTTCGACTTCTTCCAGCGCCGGGCCATCGAGGTTGATAAGAGAAGAGCCAGAGTGGTCGACGGAGATGTCGTGGGTTTGGAGGCATGTTTGGAGGGCAGAGCGGAGGAGGGGGGCGGCGATGTGGCAGCGTTTGTCGCGGCGTTTGTGGGAGCAGAGGAGGATGACGGCGCGGTAGGGGAGGACATAGCTTCGCTTTCTGCCTACGCCGGCATCATCTGTACCAGCTTTGCCTGCCCGGCCCAACTCTCCATTCAGAACCTTGTCGTAAATCTCTCTAGCGCCCTCGGGAGACTGCTCCACTTCATGCACGACTTTCCAATCCGGAAAGACGAGCACAGACTGGTCGGACGGATCGTCGGATTGCGAGATGAGGGAGGACGAGTAGAGAGAGGGGGGTGGGGCTATGGGGTTGGAGAGAGGTTTGGAAGGCGGGGGGAAGGGGGAGGGGGTGATGTATGAGAGGGAAGGGGTGGCGCTTTCTCCTTTGGGGGGTTTGGAGGAAGGAGCAGAGGCGATGACTTGGCTTAGGTAGTTTGCCAAAGATCCCTTCTCATCCTGCTTCTTGGTCAGCATGCATTCAAGATGGAGGGTTGAAAGACGTGCAGTATGGTCTCGTTCCCAATCACTCTTCCCTGTAGAAATTACCACCGTCCTCCCCTTCCCCCCCTTGGCACTCCCAGCAAGCTCGCTCTCCCAATCCGTATCAAACCCTTTCGGCAGACCTTCAATCTCGCCATACTTGGCACCCACATACTCGTCATACTCTTTCCCTCCATACACCTCTGCCACTACCCCCGCGCCTCCTTCCCCTGAACCTGAAGAGGAGGAAGAGGGGCAAGGGAGGTGGCAGGCGATGCAGTCGGAGGCTGATACGGGCACATGGGCATTGGCGAGCTGGTGGGCGATGGCGGCGTTGGCTTTAGAACGGGCTGGGGCGTGGTGGTCTGCGGGGAGGGGTCCGGGGGAGAAGCCCAGCGCGGAGGAGAGCTTGCCAAACATGCTGCTGATCTGGTGGAGAATGAGAATGGGAAGAAGGAGCGAATGGGGGTGTTTCTAAATGGATTAGTAATTTTCATCTCCCCGGCCAAAGCCGAATTCCGCAGCAACTTGCAGCCCATGCATTGGATGATTATTGCTCATTTCTCTTCCTCGGGCAGGGTATGCACACCTCGGGGCTCGGTGGCGGCTGAGCGCTTATCTGATAGACAGCATGGGTGCATGGGCACCATGTGGTCACTGGGGTCATCTACTCCGCCGGACTCCAGACAGCACTCCCCTTATCGCCGCCGCCGCCGCCGGGGAAGCATGGTGTACGGTACATATGAGGCTCATCATTGTTCTACTGTTGTCGTACAATCCTAGGCTTGCCAATTCCATATTTATACATGTGATATATTCCAGCAGACACAATTTGTAGTCTTTATAAACACGTGAAGCCCAAAGAAGTTGATTGACCAGCAGAGAAAAGACGATTTGTAAAACAAGAGTAGGGGTACCAAAAAGGAAACGAGCACAGATAGGAGTAGATCCGACGAGCGGGGAAGATATGAAAAGATGAGATGAGCAAGTAAAAGCAAAATGGTGATGGTGAATGGAGAAGGTGTCTATAAGAGTGTGGCAGGGTGAAGCACGCGACGAACAAGCAAGAGTTACTAGGCAGAGATGAATGTGAACTATTTTACAATTGTTGTTCTTTGTTTGGGGATAAGAAATGTCCCGAGACCCGAGAAGAAAAGAAGACAAAAAGGAAAAAAGGCAGACAGGTCGACTTGAGGTCTAGTGTTGCGAAGCAGGCGGCGAAGGCATGTCCGCTCCCACCTTGGCAGCAGCAGCAATCTCACTATCCCTCCTCGTCACATACACACTATCCCTCGCCGTCATCTCATCCTCCCCCCTCTTCTCTTCCTCTCCATACCAATCCTCCGCAAAATCATCCCCCATCCCGATCCCGATCCCCCCCGTGTCCATGCCCATACCCATTGAAGCATAGTTCATGTTCATAAACTTCGCCCCGGCGTACGACGTTGCGCGATCAACGAATGGCAAGCCGATATGTTCCAGCGAGTTGGGTGTGAGTGGGAAATCAGAGAGAGAGGCGAGGCGGGGTGCGGGGCTGGAGGTGGATACTGCGCAGACGGTATGAGAAAAGGAGGGGAGACGGTTGGTATCGTAGCCTTCCCCTGCAAATGAACTTTCTCTCGGTGTGGTCCTCGACAGAGTATCAGAAGCGGAAGGGGAGAGCGGCATCTCCCCCGCCAGAGTCGGCCCGGCGGGATACTCGTCCGAGTGGTAATACTCGGGATGTTGCGAGTAAAGAGAGCCAAAGTGGATTGCAGAGTCGCCCGGATGGATGTGGGGGACGAGACCGTAGGCCTGGGTGCCGGGAGAGAAGGGGAGGGAGAGGTCTTTGGCGGGGTCGGTGAAGGCACAGCTGAGCTCGGGGAGTTGAGGGTAAAAGGCGTTGTGTTGAGGAAGAGACATCTCGTAGTATACTAATTTCTTCTTCAGTGACCATCCCTCAGACATTAGATATGGGGCAACTCACCTTCCGGCATATGAATTAAATTCTTCTCATCCACCACCAACCCACTTCCCCTCCCCTCCTCTCCCTCCTCGCCAAACTCTTCCGAGCCGAGCTCATGCCACTTTTCAGCCAACACATTGATATCCTCCCCTTCCCCGAAAAACGCGTCATCCAGCACGGCAATATCGTCCATCTCCAATACCCCCATCGGCCTCTGGTACGCATCCATACCCTCCACATTGATGGATACGAGAGCGTGTTGGAAGGCGTCTTCCTCTTCGTTCCGGGGTTGGGTCGGGGGGGAAGGAGGTTGCGGGATGGACTCGGAGGAGGATTGGGGTTCCATAGCTGGCGCGAGCAGCTCGGGCGCTGACCCCGGGGCGGACCCAGAGGCGGGGGCGGGGTGGTTGGGAGCGTGCTGCCAAAGGTAGTCTTGCGTGATGGCCAGCCCGGGTGCAGGAGCGAGTGGTGGCTCGGCGCCCTCTGCAAAAGGCAGTGCGGGCATGGCGTAGCCTGGCAGAGGGAATGGTCGGGTGTATTCGTCGTGTCTGGGCATCATGAATCCATTCGCTGAAATCCCATCAGCCCCATTCTTCCTACCATCATGACAACCAAAGAAAAGGAAAGGGACTCACACTCGACGCTGGAACCAAAGTACGAAGAGCTCGGCGCACTCACACTCGTCGTCGCCTCATCGTGATTACCAAGGTACGGCTCGCCGTATTGCAGATACCTGCTTGCCGATGTTGATGGTCCCGGTCCGCCGTCTTGGGTATTGTTGGTGCCGGGGGTGAAGCGGCGGGAGGTATCATATGGAGACATTGGTGAATGCCTCGAGCGGCCTCGATTCTCGCGGTATCGCCTCGCGCCTAATCATTACACGTCAACCCACGCCCCGCGTAACAAGCTCCGAGACATGATGATGATGACTGAAGACTCACGACGTTTTTCGGCTTGCTTCTCTTCCTTCTGACGCCGCTTCTCTCGCTCCTTCTCCTGCTTGGCATCTTCACGCATCTTGACTTTCAAGTCTTTACGCATGGGCTTGAATTTGTAGTCGGGGTACTTGAGTGCGTGCTACCCCGGCCGTCAGCATGAAGCAAGAAGTTTAAAGGTACGAGAGAAGACTTACTTCTTCCTTGCGCAGAGCAGCTTGACGCTCGTAATGGGCCTTGTTCTGCTTGGTCTCGTGTTTCCAGAGATAACTGATGACTTTGCTGACATCAGCCTGGGGGAGACCTTTACCGGATTTGCCTTCAGGCGCTTGGGTTATTCTCGTATAAGCTGACTAGCACATCATAGCAGTTGTCAAAACTCACACTCATCATCGCTATCCGGCAAAGGCGCCAACCCCAGATCAGTCCTGGCCTGCTTATATCCCGGAATCTTGTCGCCCTTCTTGAACCGCGTGAGTATCTCGGACCGGTAGATAATCCACGCATTCGGCGGTCTGGGGATGACGGCGTCGTTGACCTTTTCCTTCTTGCTCTTGGGGCCCGAGCTGGAGGAGGACGGTCTGTCGTCCTCTGTTGTCAGGCCGCAATCAGGCCGGTCGGGGTGGGAGGGGTAGTCGGGCTCGGCATCGGTGGTTTGCCATTCCGGCGAAGCAGCTGGCCTCGTGCGGAGGGGGTGGGCGGAAGGAGGCGGGGGAGGGGGAGGGAAAGTTTGCACGGCCCATTGGGGCGAGTTCGTCTCGGGGTAGGAGGAAGGGTAGGCGGGCGGGGGCATGCAGGCTTCGTGCAGCGTTGCAGGAGCGGACGAAGCAGATACTGAAGCTCGCATAGGCGCCGCCTGAAGAGCAGGCGCGGCTTCGGGCGAGACAGCTTCAGGCGACGGCGACTGCAGCTCTTGGTACGAAGGGTTCTTTCTGCTTTCCGCCATAATGTAGTGCAGAGCGTTCTTGTGCTTGGGGTCGGAACAGAATCGACGGGGATGCTGTTTGGCCTTGCCCGGAGAGGAGGCAGATAATTTGAGGCCGTCGCCGTCTTCGCCATCAGAGTATGGCGGGGTGTGCTCGGAGGCGGGGACGGGGATGGGGATGGGTGCTGGGGGGACGTAGGAGCTGGCACAGGCGCGGGACTGACGCTTGGACATCAAGCTGGCACAAGACTGGAGAAAGTTGTCAGGATCAAAGTCTTGAGCGGTCTGATTGGTGCGCTTGGGTGTAGCCGGCGCGTGGCGGGGCATGGTAGTCTGTGGGAGTCGAGGGGTGGGAGGGGGGTGGGGGAAGAAAGACTGACAACTGGGGAGAGATATACGAGTTGGCGCGAGTGGCGATTTTCGTGATGACACGAGCCAGAAGCAGATGTACGTTCTGCAGGTAGATACCGAAAATGAAACACGAGCCTGGAGGGTGCGTGTACAGGGACGGATCGATGCAGAGGGCAGGCGGGGCAGGAGAGAGACGGCGGTCAGCGGGGCACATGTTGGATGACAAGGTTTTTGGTGCACTCACGAATGTCGAGGGGAGACTCGGTATGCACCAAATGCCAGTCGGTACAGTCTCGGTATAAGCGTGTAGACCGGGGTATGGCAGGAATCAAGCTGGAGTATGGCGGTCGTCGGTGATGGGCAGCAGCTGGGGGCTGGCTGGGGGTCTACTGGCAGAGAGCAATTTGGTTCCGAGACGTATGCAGGATGAAGAGTAGCCTAAGAGTAAAAGCTGTCAGTGTTTGGAGAACAATAGGATTTCGCTGCAGTACTCCCATCAACAGCACACACACAACTACAGAAACAGCACAGACCTCCACCACCATCATCCACTTTCTCTATTGTTCGACATATCCACTCTACTGCGTTTACCCCGTCTCCACCTATCCCGCCATTGCGCTGTTACACACTCATACACCCTCTCAACAGAAAACAGGGACTCATGTTGATTCGACAGTCGTCCCCGTCGTTGACTTACCACCTCCCTCGACGTCCCTCTTTACTACTCAAAGAAGAATGGACTCACTCAAACTATGCTGGGACTTGACGACGAGACTGGATCGTGCGAGAATGAAGCGATAGCACTTTGCAGAGCTTTTTAGGTCGTGGCTGAGAGCAAGGGGGAAGCCCAGTATGGCGGAACCGAGACCAGAATTGAATAGATGCCGGAGGAGGAGGGGTGAGGAGGGGGTTGTCGAGCTTTTGGGTGGGGTACGAACGATGTAACCGTGTGTGTAAAAGAACGAGAACAATAAAGAAAGAAGAGAAGAAACAGGGGGCGTCCCAAGTTTCAGCTTGGAGATATAATAGATATCCTCATTGGGAAGGATGCGTAGAGCTGATCAGTGACCCACAGTCCTGGGTTGCGACGGGATGGCATTGGGCCAACGGAACATGGGCACGGAGCTAAGGGTTCTCGTTCCATCTGTGCCAGAAGGCTGCCAGCTGCCCGGCCAGCCGCTGATCTTTTGCCTAGTCTCCTTTTCTCCACACTGCACCGCGGGGTCCAGGGATATGGCCAGCGCAGGGACAACGAGGTCGTCAACGACGAAGATCCGGCTTGCCGCATATAATTGCCGAGTTTGACGTGTTCGCTGCTCAGGAACCGTGCCAATCGCTATGAGACTTCGATAAATTCAGGTTTTTCGCGCTTCCCAGTTTCTTCGGGTTGTTTTTGCAACGAGCTCAGCATGCAGCAAGTCCGAGTCAATGGATGATAATCTTATTTTACCTTATTGTTCCGGCATGACCAGCATGCTTGGCAAGCCCGACGAGGGGACATTGCCCATGCCTCTGCCTCTTGCACATCTTGTCTCTTGGTCTCGATCACCAACAACTGCCCCTGCTCCAACGCCGCGCTGTCCATACCTCGCTCTAACCCCCAACGTATCTCTGCCCTATGCACCCCATGACCGACAGGGCATGACAAACTCGCTCTAGTGCATAGTGTCGAGGATGGTGCCTGCTCGCCTGCTCTGCTTTGTAGATCTTTGATTAGAGACGTACTTATAGCGCAGCGCCGTTCTTTTTCCTCATTCCTTCTTCGGCCTTCTTTCCCTGATCCCTTGTCTAAGACCGCAGCCGAGATCCGAGCCAGCGAAGCCAGCACCGGAAGAAGGAAAGCCCTGTTCCTAAGAAATGCCTCCCCTTTTTAATGACCTGTCGCGTATCTGTTAGTACTGTTGCTTTTGCTGTTGGTATGTGTACATGTGTGCAGCTGCTTGGAGCCTTGGAGCCTTGGAATGCCCAACGTGTGGCCTGTCACTTGGGGGATCGGAATAGGGCTCGGGGTCGGTTCCTCTTCACTTCTTATCCCTTGTGGCTTCTTCTTCTTGCCCGAAAATGAGCCAGCCAGCCGTTACTGTACACATGCAATCATCTACCCCAGTCACTCTTTCACTCAACAAACGCCCCCCCCCTCATGGCCCTCGTGCACCTCGTGACCTCGCGAGCTCAGGCGCCTCAAGTCTCATAGGACGATGATTTCCCGACTCAAAGCTGACTGATATTTGCAGATCGCAGACTTGTTTCAGAGCATTTCCGCTGGCCGCTTGCCTCACATCTCCGTCGGCATTATTGCTTCATTTCCTTTGTCTCATTATCACCTACAATATTCCAACTTTTTGGCTCCTTCCCACTTCAACCCTGTATGTACAGCTGGAACCGGCCGGGGTTGGATCGAATCGGCACCGCTGCTGGATACACTGCGCTTGACCCATATCCAAGCCCACTTTTTAGGGTTTGACGTACATGTCTCTCTTGTGGCTTATGAGATGTGTTCGGGCACCGGAAACATCGTCGGTATCTGATATTAAATCTGCTGTATCTTCTGCATCTTCTGAAGGGTATGAAACAATATGTTCCATGTGACTCTTTCGGTGTCTTACACGCTTCTCATCTTCTCTCATTTGCGTTGGTAGTCTTTTGTACACAGATCAACATAAGACCCGAAGTCGGAAGACCGAAAGACCATGATAATACGCAATAATCCATATCAAAAAAGGCATCAAAAGCATCAAGACCATCGTTTCACAATCACAATCAACGTAATATCCTCCCACCCCACTTCATTTCTTTGAGTACGACTCCCATCCCGCCGGAGTCAAACCAGAGACCCTAGAGCTCAGAGATCAGAAAAAAGAGATCTCGCTACATGCTCGGTACGTGCGAAAGTAGGGCGCAGGCCGCGCAGGAGGTGAAGAAGAAAACGTACGTTATAAATTATACGTAGACTCTGTTGTAGGCCTGTTGTAGGCCGAACCTGACGCGCTTCGCACCTCGCTCCCCATCTCGCTCCCCATGTCGCTCTCCCTTCTCAGTCTCACCACCCCTCTTATTTAGCCCTTTCTACATGCATGGATGCCCCTTATGGGTCTGCCCCTTGCCCCTTGCTGCATTGGTGTCCGCTGTGCGCTGAGCGTGGAGCGTGACGACTTGCTCGAAAGGCGCCTATCATCCCAAGACCACATGCACAACGTGCACCACATGCTGTGCATGCTGTTACGTCCACTGGAAGGAAACATTCTATCAACAGATCCTCCTCTCTGAACCTCCTCTTGCCTCGGGCGCGAGGCAGTTCTTTTGAATTCATATATAGATCGGATAATGGATAATGGCTACGATCGCACGGGCGGCTGACGAGACGGGCTACATAAGAAGATAGCGCTGCACGTTGAGTGATAATTGAGGTATGCCGTGATGCAATTAACATGCATATGCAGAGTAGTAAGACTAAACGGCCCAGATGATGACCGTACCATGTGATACAAATAAACGGTCTATAGCCTAAGCGTTGGAGAGGATTGGACGGATAGATAAAAAGGAGAGAGATAACGTTCGTTTAGACATTGGCAAGACTTCTGGACAAACCAGACTCGTGATGCATGCAAGTGATGCAAGTGAAATGACCACAACTACCAATATGTTGATGCCCGTGGTGGTTCGAGCGACGAACGCTGGCCGACCGCCTGACCAGAAATCAGAAAAAGGTTGTACCCAAGGTTACCTAGAAGGTCGAAGGCCTTGAAGGCTCGAGCCATGCCGGTGTAACCCATCCATTCGGCCACAAACGGCGTCATGGACGCGTGAGTCATTATTGTGATAAACAAAAAAAAAATCCTTTGATGCGAAAAATCGGCTTCCGAGCTCAGGGCCGTAGTTTTATGGGTGGTTTATCTCCGAAATGCCCCTGGGATGGGCCCGAAAGTCCCGAACAAGGAGGATGCAAGATGCAAGATGCAATGCACGATAATGTTTTATACATCTTTACCTTTCTGAGGCGTTTGAAGCTCCAAGCCATCCGGGAGTTGCCATGAAGCATGCATGAAGCTCCCGAAGGCCGAAGGCTCTGCAAGTGTGTCATTGTAATATAGATGGGTGATCGTGCCGGCCGATTTTGTACGGATGTACGGTTTCCACCAAGAGTATCACCCTTGAGAAGGAGGCGGGCGTCTTTTCATCAGGCGTGCTCCCGGGCCTCCCGCTCTCTGCCATGATTGGGGCATCCTATTTCGACTGGTATATACCTTGCCAAGAGTGAGAAATGTGATCGACCAGAGACAGTACATAGTGTGGATGGAGTCATTTTATATTTCACATATGGCGTCTCTTGCTCAGCAGGAGACACGGGCGCGATCCGTCCCATGCCTAGAAGACAATGCAACGGATTGGCCGGAAAGACTCAGAGGGTAGGAGCCGCAGGCCTCGCAGGAAAGTCAATGAATGGATGGGTTGCAAGGACGAGAGAGAGTAGCGGCTGGCCGATTGCTCTTCTCTTGCGTTTCCGCTCCCTTCATATCCACGTTCACACGGGTCAAAAAGTGGGAGCCGTCCATGCAACCGAAAGTAGCTTAACGGCTGCAGAGCCGATGTAGGTATAGACTGTATCCGTCTATACTGTTGCACTGGAGGGAACTGATGAAAAGGCAAGTGAGCAGCTGTCTTTGGTCTGATCTGCCAACATCAGTCTTGCCCGCATATGTATATCTACATCGTGAGTATGTACATCTGCTTTCACACTGAGGGCTGGTGATTGCAGAAGCAAATAGATAATTTCTGGATGTCAATCCAAGGCTTCGGAACGTCATGTCAAGCCGACCAAGGTTTCGAAAGATCTTCTTTCACCAACCCGGGTTGGCCGGGGTTTCCGCTCAGCTCGGGGCCTCCCAGTCTTCACTGCAATTGCATGTCTCATTCGCGTGCAGTGGTTGTGGTTTGAAGATACCATACGCAACTGTTGATGATTGAGTATGTAAGAGCACCATATCGCTCCTCCAACGTCTTCAACGTCACCACTCGGCAGGAGATTCCAGCGTTTGTGCAAGCGCGCTCAGGGCTCGGGATCCGTGTCCGGAACGGATGTGCCTCGTTGACCTAGACCCCTGACTCACTGGAACGCAGCTCGGTGCCTGCCGCAGCCCTGCCAACATGAAACACGCATCTATGTTCTTTTGTTCTTGCTTTCTCCCCCAGCAGCTCGAATGGATTACCGCTCCTGGCCAACATGTGTATGCCATAATTGCCTCTTGCAGCGGCATTCGTGAATCACTCAGCTTGCCAATAGCCGAGGTTGTCGTTTCTCGTCAGCATCGCGAGCGACTCACTCGTCTGGCATTCGTCGCCGTCATGCTCCGGCGTGGACGGCACTGATCGTCATCAGATCTGCCCAGGTCTTCCACCCTCGACAGTCCATAGCCCGTACCAGTGTCTCAAACCAGAGCTGTACACGTGGTACACATGACACATGGCCCTATCGCCAATGCGACAATCCGAGATCCGAGGCCATGCTTCTTTTATCTGTCGCATACGTATACCAGTTGTACTCGGCACCCTTCGGAAGAAACTTCAGAAGATCAGAAGTCTTCAGCGCATGGCGCATGCAGTGCAGTGCGCAAACAGAAAGATTCCCCAACGCCACATTTCTCGAAAGATCCAGAGTAGGCACAGGACGCGACGGGCCACCCTCTGCTCCGTCTGCACCCTATGTATGCATCTCCCCTATCCCCACCTTTCCGCCCTGGCCTCTGGCCTTTGGCCGTGATCCTCTGTCTCGTCGTCGTATTCAGATCGGCTTGGTCGGCCGTCTCAGCTCACCGCCTTTCAACGAACTCCCAACGCTCACCGGTCAATCACCGGTCAGCGGCTTGTTGTGGCTTGTGTTGATGTTTGGATCTGCGCTGGGCGTCGCCCTCGTTTTAGCGAACTGATTCGCATCTTGCCGAATTCGTCTTCTATCGTCTACACATGCCTTCGTTCAGAGATGCTTATCTAGAATATATCCAGCAAATCCCGTGCATCCCTTGGCCCGTGGGTGCTTGTGCGGCATGCAATGATTGGGGTTTGAGCGGCTTTACAAACCTCTCTTGTGAAACCAGGTCCTTGGTCTCTTGTATCTTTTCTTGCATCAGCTCGTTGCATCTTTTGGTCGACATTCGTGCTTCGGCCTTGAGGGCTGCGCAGCAGTATCTCGGACATATGTAACCCGACATCTTCAGTCTTTGAACGCCTCTTTCCCAACTTCCCTTAATCAACCCTCCCCTACGGCCTGGGTGAGTGAACAGATTGCTCAAAGACACTCCGTGTCCTCTGCAACTCTTTATCCTTCCTGCCCTTTCTGGACATAGTACGGCTCTAGAAGATGAGTGTACACGCATTGGTTGAAGCGCTAGAGACATGATCGACCGTTCGCATTTGATGTTGATGAATTAACCATCTACAAAAGACACTAACGACCCAAGAAGGCATACTTGCAGGATGATTAAGGTACCGCTATTTCATCAATCAACACGCATGCAAGACAGGCTCCCACAACTTCTTTCTTCCTCGATGGCCTCGATGGCCGGAAACGTCTTGGTGGTGTCACAGTTGCTTGACACTGAACTTGTCTCTGGTACCCTCAGTGGCTTCGATGGCCACCATTGTAGCCATAATACATTCGTGTGTCACCTTGTCGACCCCGATTCTCAGGCGTCGTAGTAGCTCTTTCCGGTGATTGATGGCACCTTCCTTTTTGGGACCCGCTGCTCGCGTCGTCATTTTGCTTTCATCGGCTTATGAGCATTGTCTCTACCTCTTCCTTTGACGGGCCTGGGGTATACATGCAGTCCTTGGTGCTCTGTGATCCTTCACCTGGTTTGAGAATGACCCAGGCCGCGAATGAAAGACTACATCAACTCTAACATCTCTGGCAGGGTCGGATCACTGCTCGTACGCTGTAGGAGCTACAGACCTACAGCAGCTACAATACGACAGACCCCAACAGCTCCGTCCCAATCACCCGTCTACCATCTCTCGAGCAGCTACGCTTAAATCGCTCGACTCTCCCGAAGCTGGTGATGTGAAGATTTGAAATGGAGCGCTTCGAAGAGCTACCAGAAGCAGTACAGGAAAGAGGCAAAGCTATAGCTCGGAGATGTACGCATTTTCGTTACTACCTCGTCAGTCCCTCCACTTCCTCGTCTACCTTGACGCCACCTCTGACCATGTCACTGACAAAGCCTCACAGCTCCACACCTCCGGCGGCTGGCTGGGCACGTCCATAATCTGGCTCTCCGACCTGACTGGCGCCTGGGAGTTTTGTTCAGCGGCCATTTTATTTCTCTTTTCGTGGACGATGTTGCGGTTGGTTGTGGTGGAAGTATCGCTTGTTTTAGGCCTAGCCTTTGATTTGGTCATCCCATTACAATACCAGGGTACGTCACCCCCCCCTCTCTTTTCGTACCATCACTTAAATCTTGTTCACTAACGTGTATCCTTCTTTCATCCGCCTAATAAAGTCCATCCGACATCTTACCCCACCCACACAACGCACCTTGAACACTACTGGCCCCTGTTCATACTCGGCACCCTCATCGAATTCATCGCCTTTTTCATGGTACATCCCGACCTCTTCACACTGGTGGTGTGTCTGAAGACGGGGGGCTTGTTGGGGATCTGGATGGGGAGGGATGAGAGGGGTGGATTTGTGAGTCTTCTTTTGAGATGATGATGTAATTGGGTGGAGCTTGATGATGGCATGATTTGGAAATTGATGAGAGGTGATAGTTGACATCCCGACTGCAAGGTAAAGGTATTGCTCCCCAATACCTTGGCCTCCCTTCAAACAAACCTTCTTCCTCATCACCCTCATCCTCGAAACACAGTAAAGGCCAGACTCGAGACAGCGCCGGCAACGGACCCGCGCCCGAGGAAAGCTCCCAGCTATCTTCCAGCCGATCCGGTAAGCCACTCTCCTCGAGAAAGCGAGATACGAGTGGTGGTAATGAAGCGTCCCAGGTCGGTGATAGAGGCAGAGGTAGTAGAGACGATGGCGGATCGACGAGGGGCGGGAGTAATGAGGGAGATGAGGAGAGTCTCAAAAAGAGGAAGAGGGATAGCAAGGATGATCGGCTGAGGGGAGGTGGTGCACCTGCGGGAGAGACGTCTTCGAGCGAAAGCAGTGATGGCGACGACGCTGCCCTTACCTCGTCGGACGACAGCTCTGATGAAGATACCCGTTGTGGGAGAGAACCACAGTCCGAGGACCGTAGTGAGGGGGATCGTCAGCAAGAAAAGACCCAAGAAAAGGAGAGAAAGAAGATCGTCAAGGAAAAGGAAAGGGAGAAAGAGAGGAAGAGGAAGAAAGAAGAGAAGAGGCGCTTGAATAGTACGACCGTGAAGACCCCTCCAACTTCCTCATCCACCCCGACAAGTCCTCCATCACTATCCTCTGACGAGTCGCATACGTCTAGCGACGAGACTACGCCTACATCTTCTTCGTCGGACGAGTCGGCTTCACCGGTCACGCCAGCAACCTCACCATCCGACCCATCGAGTCCAGAGCCGCCCACGCCCGAACCAGACCCGTCTCCAGCTCCAGAGTCTCTAGCATCCCCTCTAGACCCCCCTCCTGCAGTCTCTAAATCAGGCGGGGACAGCGGCAGGGGTGGGAGCCAAAGTGGGGTCAGGGAAGGCTACAGACCAAACCCCAACGCCGACTCACACGATTTCAGAGGCAACCTCACTCCTATCCGGAAACGTCAACCAGAAGGGCCCGAAGCGGGTGGTGGAGCTGGTGGTGGACGTCGAGGCTGGGGAGGGGGAGGTCGAGCAGAAAGGGAAGAGTATGTCCCGAATCCAAATTCTGATTCGAACGGTTTTCTAGGCAACCTCACGCCTACCCGTAGACCGCCGCCAAAAGGCCCGCGAGGCGGAGGTGGTGAAGAAGGAAGTGGGGGCCGGGGTGGACGGAGAGGTTGGGGAGGGGGCGGTAGGCAAGGCAGAGAGGGCAAATACGTGCCCAATCCAAATCATGGTTCCTATGGGTTTAGCGGGAACCTTACGCCTATTCGGAAGAGAACCCAAGCGGAACCTCGAGGTGGTGCTGCACGTCAGGGGGGAGGAAGCAGGACTCAAGGCGGGGCAGAGTATGAGCCAAACTCGAATGACGATTCATATGGTTTCAATGGGAACCTGATGCCCATCAGGAGGAGGATCAGAGCAGAGCCGGCGATGAGGCGTCGTGAAGAAGTTATATAAGAGGTCGCTGACTGTCGAATGTGTTTGTTGCTTTCTGTTACCCCAAGGTCATGTCGAGAGAAGCTGTAATCAGAGTCGTCGTGTTTGGCATGAATGAAAATGCGACTAAAAAGTAATCTTACAACAATCTTTCCTTTCCTCCCTCATCCGCCCCCAATCCCTCTCCTCTGAGCTCAAATACACCCTTCGCACCCTTCACCCCAGTCCCAGCCTCCTTCTCCGAAACCACCCCGCCGCCACCTGTTCGTGCAACCCTCGCATCATCCTCATCCTCTTGTCCCTTCTTCAAGCTCCACTTCTTCTCCAGCTCGTCTTCTGCCCGCTGAATGTCAATACCGACATCGTCGACTTGGCCCATGCCGTAGAACCCGACTTGGTCTGGCTGGAGGGGCTGGATGATGCCGTGCTCGAAAAGGTGTTGGCGTTTCTCCATGTCGAATGCCCTACTCCCTCTTTATCAGCTCTTATCCTGGAAGAATGGTGAGGAAAAAAAAAAAAAGAGCTGACCACATGGCGGCGCCAATCCTATTCGAAATCGAGAAAAACAACCCCACTATAGGCACACTTTCCACCACCGCTGCCGCAAAACCAAACATTCTATAAGCCCACTTGCGTTCCTCGACCCAACGCCAGATATGCGCGTTGCTCATGTTTTTGGTCTCGAAATAGGGTTGGTGGAGGTATTCGGCGGTGGTGAGGGATTTGAGGAGGGAGGTGATTATCGGGGAGAAGAAGGGGAGGGTTGGGGAGAGAGGGAGGAAGAGGTCTGATGGATCGTGTCAGGTGGGGTGGGAGAAGGAGAGGAGGGGGGGACCTACATTTGCGAAGAATGAGTTGGGTGGGCCACCAGAGGACCCAGCTGATCCACGCAGAGCTCTGCCTTATACGTTTCCCGTCCTTGTCCACATCACCCGCTTCAGGCGTAGGTGGTTGAGCCCATTCTTCGATATATCCCTATCCTGCGCTCAGCAACCGATTGTTCAGAAGAGCACAAGGGAATCTTACGTGAGACCAGAATTCGCGAGGCTTGCCTCGAGAAGAGACGGTAAGGGCGTAAGCGCGTGAACGGGCAATTTTGAGGTTCTTGTAGATGAAGAACCGCAGGATGGAGCTCAACTGAGGGAGCAAGATGATCAAATGTGTATCTTGGTGATGATGTCAGCTGCAGACCCGGCGAACAAGTAGACCACACGTACAAAGCACCACATCCAAATCCACCCCAAACTTCCCGACACCAACTCTGACCGTCCCATTAACACTCTCCTTCAACACCTCCCCCCCCTTCTTCCACCAGCTCCCACCGATCAAAAAGCGCTTGATCACCCAGTCCAACACCTTCCAGCTAAAGACGGCGTACACTCCTCCGACGATGAGACCGCGCGCGGCGGCATGCTTGACCTTGTCAAAGACGGGGCGGCGGATGGATGGGTCTGTGAGGAGGCGGTAGAGGCCTACGACGGTGTAGAGGGGGGGAAAGTGCAAGAGCTCAGAGGGCATCTCGGGGGTTGATTGGCAGTGCGTGTAGAGTCTTTCGTCTTTCTGCGGTGCTCGCTTTCGACGTCGGCGATGATGTCACGGCTGCCGGTGCTTACGTAAGAGGGACTGCTGTGGTTGTTGCGTGATACGCCTCTGCTGCCGTGGAGACGCCTGTGGCAGTGCATGCATGGCGTTAGTCGCGCCTGAGAAAGTGGATCAAGCGCTGGCCGGAAAGTGTTACGGGGAGAAGAACGAGATCAGGACGGTTTGTTACGGCGTTGTAATCAATGTTTACGACGGGCAGTGGCCATTTTTGTAATTTAAACGCACCAGGGCTGGCTAATCGCTAACCATCTGCTATCATCCGAAATCCAAAAGCTGCGGCCATTTCTTGGGAGCATGCAGGTATACATACTTTGGCCATGGACGCGCTGATTTGCTGGCGGCTGCACACCATAGCTGGGCCAGCCGTCAGCCAACCTCTCTCGGGCTGCGACTGGGCACAGAGATCTGAGATCTGAGTGATTGCAAAGCAAAGTGCTGGAATCAAAAGATCTGCGTCCGAAATTCGCGGTGACTTTCCTGGCTTATAGTTTTACGGCCTCTGATGGTGTTGCGACGCCTCGGCATGTCTGCAATCCATTTCACCTCTCTTTTACATCTCTCTTTCCTCCACACCCTCTATATCCTCCACGTCCAACCACCAGGATCGATTTGGCTTGCCCCAACCGACATTTCTAATCTGCGCGGCGTCTAGGCAGCTCAGTGCGCCCACAAACTCGATCATTTCGCTCCGGCATCTCTTCGGCACGACTTGTCTTGGGGCCTGAGGGTTTATCTCGCTCCCCTGTCTGGGTCACACACTTTACAAAAAGCCCCTCTGTCTGCAAGAGTCACCCCGACACACCATCATCGTCCCTGCGGCCTTTGACCAAGCATACCCATTCCAACAATCCATACGCAATAACCCTCCCGGCGGCATTTGGACGCGCAGTCGTAACTTTGTCAGCGCCGCCTCCGCCGAGCCAACAATCTTCGAGCCTGGAGAAGTCCTTCTCTCCCTTCGCCTACCCTGTCCTACTCGACCTGCCCCGCTCTCTCGATAGAGCTGCTTCGGTGAGAAGTTGCACCACTTGCACGAGTGATTCATCCCAGCGGAGTATATCATCCCATCTGTCGGAACAGGGGGCGTTACACACCGTGTCATTGCATCAGTCCTGTCAAAATACATACTCTTTATCGGCCCGTACCTTTCTGCGACAGATCCGGGAAATTCGCGGATCCCTTTAGTGAGTCGCCATTTAATACATGGTTCAACACGGTCGCTGACTTTGGTATATAATCAGCTCTCCTTCACATCTTCCTCCCTCCCGCCCATCCTCTGTCGTCCTTTAAATCAACCCCCACTCGGACCGTCTCCACCCTCTCTCTATCCCCCGGCGGTCTCCAAATGCCCGCCAAACGCTCCGCCCCCGCCTCATCCTCATCCTCCCAACCCTCCGCCCCGCCCAACAAACGCTCCCCATCAAATTACACCAGCCGTACAGCGCCCCCCAAGCAAAACGTCCAAAAGCTGCGCGAAGAGTTGGGGCTATCTGCGTGGACCGCCTGCAACGCTGATCAAGAAGTGAGTCATATCTCCTTTCCTGTGGCTCTTTTCTGATCAGTGTGATCACTCTTGGGCGTACTTGGGATCGCCCATCATCACCATACGATCAAACACCTGCTGACGCAACACTATCATTCAGGCCAAGCTCCAATATGTCTCTGAGAGCATGCAAGATATATTAGGGTACACCCCCTCAGAGCTCGTGGGCAAGTCGTTGTATCTCATCTTTCACCCGGACGAAATACCGTTTCTGCGGCATATACACTAGTACGTCGCCCCCCTTTTCCTTCTTTCCCTTTCGTTTCGAATTTTCAATGATTTATCCCCCCTGTTGGCTCGGCATGTTCGGAAGATGCCGAATGAGGTCCCATTTGTGGCGTTGGTGGTAACCCAAAGGGAGCGCCCGTGTCGATGTTGAGCGACGAGCGCGACGACGGGGCCCGGTTCGGGTCCACTGGATGGTCAGAGAGATACGATCTTGGAGGGGCGCTCGCAAGGCAAAGAGCTGACGTTGCGGCGCAGTCAAGCATTGACGGAAGAACGTACGGCTTGCGTGGCATACTTTCGAGTACTACATCGGGAAGGATACTATGTCGAGTGTTGTTGTTCCTAGTACGTCCTCCGCATCTTCCGCTACGTTCCACGGCGAGTCCGAGCTGACATAGGACAGCTATACAGTGTACGACATGTCGCTGGCGCTCTATACGAGAGCGGTAGATGGACAGCGGACATTGCGTGAGTTTTTGAGCGCGGAGGCTGGGTCACGGTGGAAAAGATGTCTGGCTGACGCTTGAGATATAGAGCAAGCTTTGACAGCTAGAGAGATTATAGAGATATCCCCCGCTTCCCAAGGACAATTCGCCATCAAAGTAAGCCCTCCTCCTCCTCCTTCCCCTCCTGAACATCCCCATCAACTCAATCACACAGCGCTGGAAACCCAATTCCACAGCCCCCCTGACTTCCAACCCTTCCTCCATCCGCCTCTCTTCCTACACCTCGCCAGACCACAAATGGCCCGTCCCTCCAAAACCTTCGCCTCGGACGTTCTATATCCTCGACAGGTTTACAGAGACGAGCAAGGTCACGTACGTGAGCAACGATGTGATTATAAACGGTTCTTCCGTACGTTCTTCTATCCTTCTTATGCGCAGGGATTGGGGGAGAAGCTGACGAAGAGACAATAGGTATTGGGCCAGAGCTTCTACTCAATCATCAAACCGTCCGACAGACCACATGTGCAGAGATATATAGATGCTGCGAAACAGTCGACACCGGTGATGTTTGATGAAGAACGGTCGGGCGGGCATGGGTATACAACTTTTCACGTTCTCAAGGTATGTCCTCCCCTCCACCCTTCTTTCGCCCTCGTTCAAAGCTTACAGAGGAAACAGATCCCGGACCTTCCCCCTTCGGACGAACGTTGGCCCCAAGGGACAGACGAATCCGAGCGGAGCATGCCTGGCCAAGGGTTCATCCGCGTTGAAGGCATCTTTACGGCGAGCAGCGATAGCTTGACGTGCATTATTGCTGTGGCGATGGACAAGTTGGGTGGGGCGATGCCTATCAGGAAATTGACCGGGTGATGGAGTTCCAGCGCGGGAAATAGAGGCGGGGGGCTGAGGGGAGGGCGAGGGGAGATGGGGAAAGGGAGAAAACAGTAACGACCGGCACACGAAAGTATAATGGTGACCCATATTTGTAAATACTTGTTGATATGTCTTTGTGACTGTATCCAGTACGAGGTAGATATATATAATGGCATCTAAAGATGAATATAATCAATCATGACATGCCCAAAGTGTGACAGGCGGTGCGCATGACTGAGATTCGCCTCTTCATGATGAGAGATACCTCAGTGTAGCCAGCGGTGAGATCCAGGTCCGATGCGTTGATTTGTATACGTTAAGATAACCCTTCGATGCTATAAAATTTGGGAGACCAAAAGAGAAAGAAAGAAGAGAGAGAGAGTATGCTTTAGAAGAAGGGATATACCAAGTTCACGTCTATTTGAACATTTTGCGTTTTGTACAATCATCACCAACCGGACGCTCCGCCACCACCATTGCTCCTCGCCTGGGGCGGCCTGTAGACACTCCCACCCGCAGCTCTATCATCCCCCCCATCGTCTCCCCCATCCCCGTAACCATCCCCAGCCCATCCTCCATCGTTTGCACCCCCGCCACCACGGCTGGCACCACCCCAAGTAGCAGACCCATTCTGCACATCTCCCCACTGCGGACCACTGGGCGCAGCAGGGGCTCTGGCGGGCGCTCGCCAAGTTTGGGGTTGGGGCGACGGCGCCCTCGTAGGAGCCCGTGTGGGCGCGCGGGTGTTGCCCACAGAGTCGAGACCTCCGCCGACTCGGTCCGCCTGGAAGTTGTCGAGGATACGAACGATATCGGTAGTGAGGTACTCTAGTTCCTTGATCTCGTCGTAAGTGAGGGGTCCAGAGTATCGTGAGCTCTCCTTTTGAGCGGCATGGTCGTCCTCGTCATCGTCGCTCTCATTCTCGTCTTCACCGCCACCTTCCTTGATGCGAGAAGAGCCGTCTTGGACTTGGACGTCCTGCTCATTGCCCCTCCATCTCTGGTCTCGGCCCTGCACGAGACTCTTGCCCAGACCCTCAAACACTCTCAGTAGACAGCCATCCAAGCACTGCTTCAGCCTCTGCACATCGTCCAGTGCGGCCAGGTTGCCAGTCACAGGCAGCCATCCATCGCACTCCAGACCACCCTGGGTCACGACGAGCTCGTAGGCACCAAAGAGCATGTAGGTCATGGGGTCGAGTCGGGTGACAGTACGGAGCGTGGTAGTGGCGCTGTTGGGATTGCCGCCGATGGGGACGTTCCGAGACTTTTCAGCGAATGCGTAGAGACGCTTTTCGGCGCGGCTGAAGAATTGCGGCTGCTCGTCTCCACCACCCTCACGTCGGCGAGAGTTTACTGAAGAGCCATGAATCATCACGACCTGCAAGGTATCAGAATGGTTCAACAGTTCAGAAACAGATACTCACCTTGTCTTGACAAGTCCTGCAGGTCTTGTCGCCTGTTCTGATGGCAAAGTTTGGAGCGCTGGCCAACGCAATCAAAGCCGCCAGCATGGGCAGCGAATGGTTGTTTTCATTGAGCACTGGAGGTATTGATCCGTACTTGCCAATCCTCTCAACCATACCACCTGCCGATACCGCGATGACACCTGCATTTTCCAGACTGTAAAGCAGACTCTGCTTGACCTGCTTGATCTGCTCGAGCGTGGGGTTGGACAGAAAATTGCGATCACAGAACCGGCGGGCAGCAAAGGTATCACCCATGCTGGTGATCTCGTTCCACTTGTTATAAGCAGCCACGATAGCCAAAGCGTCCGACCTGAATGCCGTAGGCGACCATGAATCCTTGATCGCATCCGCCTCCTGCTTCTTCATAGGTGGTGCCAAGAAGGGATCCCTATTGGTCAACACTGCCGCAAGGGTCAAAGCCGAGTCGAGGCAGCGGAAGAAGGAGCCGTAGAGACAGAGCTTGCCGATAGGCGCTTCGACAGGGAGCTGGAGGAGCACACGGCCGAGGGAAGTAAGGTTCTGGCGAGCGTCGAGGGCACCGAGCATGCGAAGGACTTCCATAGCGGCGACGATACGCTTGGCCTCGGGGGGTTCGATGGTTGCCGCGAGAACCTCTTCGACTTCACCAAGATTCAGAGCCTGCGCAGCGTTAGCAGATCCCCACATGAGGTGAATTCAGACTCACCTTGACGTGCATAACCACATTACTCAAATCAGACCTCTTCATCTCCACCATCTGATGCGGGTCCAAGCTGTTCAGCCTGTTCTTGCTGACCAGCCCATAATACTCGCCCTCCCTATGTCTACCCGCACGACCAGCACGCTGATTCAAGTTGGAAGCACCGACCCAAGCAGTGACGAGAGAAGACATGTGTCGCTCGGGGTCGTACCTCTTTTCCTTGACTCGCCCAGTGTCGACGACGTAGACGACGTCGGGAATGGTCACGGATGTCTCGGCAATGTTGGTAGCCAAGATGATTCTCCTCACACCGGGAGGAGGGGTCTTGAACACTTCACGCTGTTCGGCAGCAGGGATAGTAGAATGGAGGTAGTGGACACTGAACTTGCTTGCGTCTCGAAAGTTCATGCCGAGTAGAGGCTTGCGCCCGTCAAGGAGGATATCGGCCGTCTTCTTGATATCATCCCATCCTGGCAAAAAGACAAGCACGTGGCCGTCTGATGATTGTGACAGAACGTGGGCGACGGTGAGGCCCACAAGAGGCAAAGGAATCTCAAGCTCAATACCCGTACCAGGCAAAAAATTGTTTGCGTTGGTACTGAGCTCTTTTGAGAGATACTCCTTTACACTCTTATCCTGGAATACCCATCCGCCATTCATCACCGGCAATCTTTCCAGTTTGGGGAAGATGTCGTCCAGATAAAACTTTTGGACGGGGAAGGTTCTGCCGGGAATCTCGGCCACGGGAGCCAATTGCCCCTGGGTGTCGGTGAAATAAGACTTGAAAAGGGTGGGGTCGATGGTAGCACTCATCAGGATGACCTTGATAGGCACACCTCGGCGCCTCCTGTCCGCAATGAGTCGCTTGAGGACGACGAGCAACAAGTCAGTATCGATATCCCGCTCGTGCACTTCATCAACGACAATATGAGAGACTTCGTCCATCCTCGCTACCGCGACAGGGTCGGGCTTCTCGCCGAGGGCAGACTGCATCCTCTTGAGAAAGATACCAGTCGTGCAGAACGTAATCGACCCGTTGGGCTGGGGCAAACGAGCGTCGAACCGCACTTGATACCCCACCTCCTCTCCAAGGGTCTGCCCTCGCTCATCGGCAATACGCTCCGCCACACTCATCGCCGCCAACCTCCTCGGCTGCGTACACACGATGTTACACTCTGCTCCCCTACCCTGCTTGATCCAGCTGTCAAACAAGAGCTGCGGCACCTGGGTAGTCTTGCCGGAACCGGTAGCAGCCATGATGATGGTCACGTCGTTGACTCGGATCTGTTCCATCATTGCGTCGGCGCGAGAAAAGACGGGGAGGGAAGCACGGGTCTTGCGCATCTTGGCCATTCGCTGGTCTGTCTCATAGTGGGACAAACGGTCCGAAAGGTAGGCAGACTTTTTAGAGAGCTCGCCTTCGCTAGGCACGTACCCTGCACCAGCGTGCCACATGGGCAGTGCTTGGTGTTGGTTGCCCGCAGCTCCAGGGGGAGGAGCGTTTGCCCAGAGCTGCGACCGGCGAATATCTATGCAGAGACCCTCGACATCGTTGATGATGCTGCCTGCCATGTTGAACACGAGATGAGGAGCGAGGCCGATATCTTTGACCGACTTGTCCTTCTTTGAGTATTCAATAAAGTCTTTCCAGAGGTCGGGGTCACAACTCTCAAGGTAAAGTGTGACGTCGAGATAGCAAGTGATCATGGCAGCCTTCTTGTTATTACCACTCCCCATCCCGATCCTCCTGTCATTTACAGACATGACAGCTTCCCAGACCATTGCAGTCTTGCCCTTTTGCTTTTTTGTAGCGCTTTGGGAAAACTCGACGTCGGGCTTGCGGAAGCGGTAACGGTGGCAGTAGTATTCCATGAACTGTCGAGCGCGGTCGAAAGATATCTCGGTGCCATCTGTGAGGGTTGCTGTTTCGGTAGAGTTGGTGGTGGTCTCGACGATGGAGACTGCAGGCTTGGGAGCATTGGCGACGGAGGCCTTGGCAGTGTTTCTGTCGAGCTACAAAAAACGTCAATAAGAGTTCGAGGCGTACTGCGAGATGACGTACGTGACCACGGGCAACGAGCTGGAAGACAGCGCTGAGTGCAGCGAGCTTTTCAGCTTCCTTCTTGTTGTTGCTATCTCCAACACCTTCAACACCGGGTATAACGCTGATTTTCACACTACCCTTCGTGTCAGCCGAGCCTCACCCATCACTTTATATAACGTACCGATAGACTTTCTGCCCATTCACAACACCATCCATATACGCATACATCTGATTCACATCCGTCCCCTTGCCCAGATTGGACGCCACCCAGTTCGCCAGCGGACTCTTGGGATTCTCTGCCCATTGTGGCTTGAGCACAAGGCCATTGGAGTAGGCGCTGGTGATGTAGGCTTCGTCGTGCAGGGGAGCAGATAGAGGACGATTATTGGTGGGGGGAGGAACGTTGCTATTGTTGTTGCCACGTTTACCACCGCCGCCAGAAGGACCGGGTCCGCGTCTCCATTTACCCATGTCGTCTTCTTCAGCGGGTTCGGGTGCGGTAGTAGGGGTAGGTGTGGGGGTAGGTAGCGCTGAGGGAATAGCGTTGAATGGGTGGGTAGAGATGGGAGTGGGCTGTTGAGATCGAGGGCCGGTAGGGATGGGTTTGGCGCCTAGGGCAGCTCTGGGGCCGGTAGGTATAGCGAGTGCTCGTGGGCCGGTAGGGATTTGTCCGGAAGCTCGTGGGCCTGTGGGGATCGCAGAGACGGCTTGTAATTTATTCGGTTGCTCGTCTTGAGCGGAGGGGGAGAGTGGGCGTTTTGGGGGAGGGTTTTGTTGGGAATCTAGTTGACTTTTGGAGATGAGACTCGCGTCAGCACACATTGCAGAATCAGACTATGACGACTCACTCTTCGGTACTGTTGCTGAATCCACCAAGTCGGGCTTGCAGAGACCAGTTCCCTTCTTGTTGCTGATATCTGTGCTGCTGCTTCTTTCTTCTGGCCAAACTCTTTTGCGCTCGCCTCAACTGGCTCTTGGTCTTACCACCTCGTGCACTTGCGTGTACAGCTCGGGGCGAAGGCGATCGCGAATAGTCGGCTGAGCGTCCTCTGAAACTGGGACTCTGGTACCGTCTAGGACTTGGCGAGCGGGCGTGGGGGTAGGATGGTGATCGGGTACGGCCTCTGAGTTCAGGGCTCCTAGCGGGTGATTGGTAGCGAGAGGATCTATAGTCTCTAGACTCGCGGCGAGGAGGGGAGGGGGAGCGGTATCGGAAAGAGCTAGCTCGGGGTTCACGGTATCGTCGAGGGGAGGGGCTTCGATTGTAGTGGTCCCTTGCCCCTGTACGCTTTGCCGATGAAAGTTCTGCGATAGAAGCTCTATTCGGGTCAAAGTCTGGTCTTTGCGGAAGGGCGAACTGGGGCCTTGGGGGCAGTGGGGCGGGGAGGGCTGAGGCTGTGGTAGATGTGGGGCGCTGAGGAAGGATGTCGTTGGTGGTCATGGAAGAGACCCCCTGAGATGAAACGAGAGAATGTTCCCAATGTGTCTATCACTGAAAACTCCCTCCAGCAGCGAAACTGCGCCGCGCGCGCGCTTACATAACTGGGTTCAGCCTGGAACAAAAGCAGCCAACAAGCCCGACATGTAGATGAAAGCCCAGAGTCTCTGATCCCGCTGCCCCCAGAGGCCTGCGGCGTTGGCCGCTATTGCCCGGTTCCCAAAACTTGCTTGGGCTGCCCAATTCAGTTCCCGTATATGAATCACTCCACTCCATTGAGTCATCTCTCCTCTCCTCACAACACTCGCCATGGGCTTTTTCACTCGCAAGAACGACAACCTCATCCCCCCAGTGGCCCCCACCCAGGGACAACTACAGCGCGACGACCCCTACGCCTCTGCCCCTGCCAGCAACGCAGCCGGAGGCGGTGACCCCTACGCCAGGTCCAAGCCCGCCGCGGGGGCGCACTCGGCCCAACCGTCCGACCCTTACGCTTCCAACCCCTCCTACCAAGCCGGCACAGGCGGCGACCCCTATGCCAAACGCGTCCCCGCTCCCAAACCCCAGAACCCCAACGATGCCGCCCGAGCCGAGCTCTTTGCTGGCTTCGCTGCCCCCGAGAAGCCTGCGCCAGAGAGACAGTGGGGCTACGAGGGAAGAGAGATGGAGGAGGACTTTGACGAGGATGAGGAGGTGGAGGGGATCAAGCAGGAGATGAGGGGGGTCAAGCAGGAGAGTTTGGCGAGTACGAGGTGAGCTGGGGCCTGTGCGAGGAGATGGTTGCGAGGTGCTGATGCGAGCATAGAAACGCCGTGGCGTTGGCGCGACAGGCAGAGGAGAGTGCGCGCGGCACTGTAGCTAAACTGGCAGACCAGTCTGGTAAGTTTCTGTTATCCTTGTGGCCCCGTGCTGACCTCGCGCAGAACGTATTGCCAACTCGGAACGTTACTTGGACATGGCCAAGGCCAACAACCAACGTGCCGAGGACAAGGCGCAGGAACTCAAAGTCTTGCGTCGAAGTATGTTTAAGCCTGCTATCGTCTGGAACAAGGTCAGCCCCGCCCACCTCTCATGCTTGGAGCTGCCGCTGACACAGTCGATAGGACAAGAAGAGACAAGAGGAAGAGGACAAGATCAACGAGCGCCATGCCATGGAGCGTGCCGACCGTGCCAAAGCTCTCCTCGATGTCCAAGACACGCGCAAACGTCTTGGATCGTCTGCCAACCCCGCTCCCTCACCATACGCGTCCTCTGACCCGCCCATGCCCGGGCAACAAAAAGCCAAGAAGGATGCGAGGGCGAGGTACCAGTTTGAGGCTACCGCGTCGGATGATGAGCTTGAAGATGAGCTAGACCAGAACCTGGATGAGGTGTATGACGTGACGAAGAGGCTGAAGAACTTGGCTACGTCTATGGGCGGCGAGGTGAACAAGCAGAACGGCAGATTGACGAATATCACGGATAAGACGGAGAACTTGGAGTTTGCGGTGCTAAAGAACACTGAGAGGCTGAAGAGGATCAGATAGACGTGTACGCTTTATGTCGACTTTTGTCTTTTTTTTTGTATAGAATAGTTTGTGTATATTCGACTCATCTGAGATGGACCAATCGTTGATGACTATCACAGTGCATCGACGCATACACGACTCAGACAATGGGGATCACCCTGGACTGCTCCTGTCCAACAATGATCGACAAGTCTTGGGTATGCTCTTCCACCCCGAATACACTTCAATCCCACAATCAGCCCCCGGCTCTAGCAAACAAGTGATGTGGGACTTACATAGACGAGTTGACAGGATAGTTCCCAATCGTATAGTCTAGCGCAGTGAGAGTAGAGTTGACCAAGATCTTTGACCCCTGGCATAATCTATCAACACGCACTCTGGTCTCAAACCATCATCTTACAGCAGCGACACTAGCATCTTCACCCGGCTGCCCAACCCTTTCATATACGTTATAAAACCCATCACCTCCCTCCCACTTCAAGCTGATAGTCTCATTCGCCGACAAGCTGTCGGGAAAGGTGGTGAGGAATTTGATGTTGGAGTACTGGGCGGCGTCTTGCCTCTTTGCGATGGCTCCCGGGGCAGGGGCGAGATGGGGACTCGCGCTGGCGGAGGGGGAAGAGACGACAGTCGTCGACTGGAGAAGGGCGTAGGTGAGGGGGAGGAGGAGAGCTGGGAGGAGAGAGAGGAGGAGCATTGTGGGTTGTGATTGAAGGGATTGTTGGGGTAAGGGCAGAGGGTTGAGTGAAAGGGGAGGGGATGGGAGACTGCAAGCCAGACTTATGCATTTATATATGTCTGAGGGCCCTGGCATGACTCAACCCCAAACACAAAGACCGACATTGAGCAACTTTCCAGACGAGCCACATAGTCGACTAGTGTTTTAGTGGGGTGAACGTAACACATAGACACAGAGGAAGGCGGTGCTTCCAATCTCCTTCCGGTCTTCTGGTGGTCTTCACAACAAACCGTTCAACCACGATACTGGAGAAAAAGAGACTAGTCATCTTTTGAGATCCTGTGCCCTGTGCGAGAACCGCCCACGATGACCGAATATGTTGGAAGATGCAGTGAAAGGTCGGAAGAAAGGATGATTGAGGGTCGGCTGTGAGGGGTAGTCACGGTGTATCATCTCGTTTTCCACCATCAGCACGAAACTTTGAAGCAAAGGCGTGTGTATCTATGGAGGACACATCTACAGTGCGGCTATGAGATACGTACATCTGGTCATAAAGCCTAGAGAAATCGACTATCACGGGGGACGGCCAGAGCAGCATAATCCAATACATACCATATTCAATATATACTCGCGACCCATGGCGATATCAAGAGCGACAAGACTGAAGAACAGAATAAAATAGAAGAATATAACACAATAGGGCAGAAGAAGCTATGATTACAACGGGAATCTAGGGCACGCCGCACGCCACATTCGTACACCACCAAGAGATGAGGGCCTAGTCTGCCATCGACTTCCAATGTAGCGCTTCAAACCCCTGCAGCTCAAACGGCGCCTTCTCTCTCCCTCGCTCACCCGTCTCGATACTCTCCTCATGCGTCATCCGTTGCGTATACCGAGAAGACTCGCCATACACGTCCTCCGCCCTCAAAAAGCTGCTCAGTCCCGCCAGGCCTCCGTTCGGACTTTCCCCTGGCACAGACATACCAAAGCCTGGGATGTGCATCGGTGAAGGCACCTTGGGTATGTCGGTGTTGACGCCCATGGCTTTGACGGCTTCGCGGCCCCAGTCGTCCCAGGGAAGGCTCGACAGACCCGGGATGAGTTCGTCTCGGCTAGAGGCGCGCTCGGAGGAGGTGTTGGGGAGAATGGCGAGCTCGGCCGGGGAAAGGTCGTTTGTGTGAGGTTTGGAAGCTGGAGTAGCTACGGCGGGACTACGTGCGCTAGACCAAGACCCCACAGGAGAAGGATCCGAGGCAGAATTCGAGTACACTTGATACCCTAGAGAGCCTGAACCAGGTGAAGGGCCCGTACGCTCTGACTCGTGATCACTGCTGTTGTTGTCACCGTTACCCTTAGGCAGAACGGGCATAGAATTTGTTTGATAGGTGATTTGTCGATTCGGTTTTATACACATATCAGACATCTGCAGAGGGCGCTCGCCATTGAGTCGGACATAACTCTCCATTGCGTTAGACATAGAGTTGCCGAGGGGGTGACGTTGGCCGTAGCGATCCAGCACTGCAGTTCATGAGCTCGGCACGTATAGGGGAGGTTTTACTTACGGTTCTGAACGCTGGTCAAGTCTGCTCTGTACCGCACGGCCAAACCATATTGCTGGTTTTTCATGGCATGGACGACATAATCGGCGATGATTCTCCCGACGGTATGTAGTGTGCTTGACATTCGTCATCAAGAAATTCGCAGAAGAGCCAGAACACACTCACAATGCCATAAGCGGCGTAAAGATCATGGTGACATCCAAATTGCTCGGAATCAGGTGCAAGATGCCAAGAATCGCTTCGTAGCTTTTTTGCACCGTTTGATAAGAGGTGTCGGTGGCTTCCCAACGGATGAAGCCGTCGTGGAGTATCGCAATAGCCACATGGGGCAGAATGTGGATGGCGAGAAGGTTGACGTCAAAGCCGCTGCCGGCGGCGGTATTGTCCATGAGTTTGAATACGTTCTTGAGAACTGAAGGGACGCTGCCCCTAAAAGTAAAATGGTCAAAGTCGTTCTTCCCGAAGACAGGGCAGGCTTACATGAACAACTCGACATCGGCAATCACAGCTTTGAATGATTCGGTGTTTGGGCCGTCGTAGTGGTCTTCTGGCTCGGCGTCTCGTTGGGACCACTTACGTAGCCAGCTGGTAGAGTGTCAGTGGACGTTGATCATACACTTGATAAACTTACGAGGCAGCGCGGCTAACGAGCATGGACGCTTTGATGACAAGGACGAACGAATCTTGAATCGGGTGTCTAAAGACAAGCGTCAGAAATGGACTTGCGGGAAAGAAACATACATACTCGCTCAAGATCGCGGGCGATTCTGCCGTCTGGGGATTCCGAATCATCTCCTCCTCATTCACTTTTTGCCAATCCTCCATACTCGTCGGCAGATTCGTAGCGATATCACTCAACATCATACTAGGCGTCCACGTGCTGTTGGAAGCGAAACTAGCATCCGCTATGAATGCCATCCATAGCGTGGCCAGGCGCTCTTCCCGTTCGCGAGGGGTCTTGGGCGGGGCGAGCATGGGTGCCTTGTAGAATTTGCGGGGGTTCTTGTTACTGAGCTCGAGAGAATTGATGAGCCGGGCGGGTTGGCCACCGAGCATCCAACCTTTGAGAGGGAAGCCTTTGCACATGTACACCTCGCTCAAGATGATCTGTCTTTAAGATTAGCAATGTGATTGTTTTTGAGTGAGGACGTACACAAGTCTGCGTGAGCTGAAACATGAGATCACCGCCGCCCATGGCGCAGGCCGAGGCTACCATGTCGATACATCGGTTCGATCGCTCGGCTTGGGCGACACCAAAGTCTTCAATTTTGGTCAAGTCTTGATCCGAGTTCATGATTCGCTGGACCGCGTCCTCAACCTGATGGGGAGCAAGATTATTGACCCAGGCGGTGTGAACTGAAGCAGAGGCGCATATAGCGTGAAGAAGACCGGGGAAAGGAAAGTCGGGGGAGGAAGGAGGTAGCTTGATGCGTGCGAGAAGGGAGGGGCGATGCAGCATACGAGGAGTTTGAGGCACGCATGAGAAGAAAGTTTCGACGAGGTGTTCGAGCAAGACTATGACACCATCAGCTCAAGTCACCGTCTTCAGAAACCACTTACATGGAGCAGGAAGATCTCGTGGCCAGTCGTTGGGTACCAAGAAAAAGTCGTCAAGAGTGGCGTTCTTGGGCAGCTCGCCTGGGTTCGTGGTTCCACTACCTGACGCACGAGAAGAACCACCAGAAGAACCGTTGGCTGTCGCCGGGGGGTACAAGCCCATGGTCTCGTCGAGAGTGGGTCTGCTGGCGAGCCTGCTCCCGGATCCCAAGCTGCTTCCGATCTGGCCAAAAGCACCAGCATTGATATCTGTGATCCATGGATTCTGGTCTTGAGGAGATCGACCGGACGAGCTGGGCCTTGATTGTTCGCTGAAAAAGCTGCTGCTTGAGGGTACTTGACGCCCGGTGACTGCAGTGAGCTTTGCCTCCAAGTCGGCTATGCATATTGTTGGTCATGGACGTGAAAAACTATGAAAGGGAGACTCACCAATTCTCTGTCGCAACTGGTCATTTTCTTCATCCCTCGACGCCCTCTTGCCCTGCGAGACAGCCGGCCTCTTGTTGCCAGACCCACTCCCAGTCCGTGGCAGATTGGGCGGAGCAAAGTGTTGATGATGCGGAGGCTGGTGCGGATGCTGTTGCAAATTTGCAGCTGGCATCGGCTGTCCACTATGCCCGTTCGCCATAGGATAATCACCCACGGGGCTATCGTCACCAACATCGTTGTCGGCCCACGTACAAACGAGCACTGGCGGCGTCGTGCCATTACGGTTCGCCGAACGTGTGGCGTGCGCATGAGACCTCAGACAAGGCGAGCAAACAGGATGAGCGCCGTCACACTTTGTTTTTCGGCGCTTGCATTGGCGGCAAGCGTGGTTTCGTTTGAGAGGCGCGAGTGTTTGATCGGAGAGAATGTCGTCTTGGGGAGGGGTCGAAGTTTGGTCCCGGCCCTCGGGGGGGAAAGAGGCGACGGGCATTGCTACTCGAAAGCAGCTTGCTTGAAAGTTCTCTGGATTTGAAACGCTCAGAGGAGCACAGGTCGATTAAACAGAAAGGGATGGTTGAAGGGTGAAAACGACGGGGTGGGTTCTGTCGATGGGAAAAAGTCGTTTCAAAGACGCACAGTCTCGTAGACGGTTTTAAGGGCGGTGGGTGGCTATCTCTCCTGGCTGATGTGCAGGATGAGGCAGCTGCAGGTGATTGAAAGCTGTTGTTCTCGCGGTAGATGCTGTGGTGAATGGCAAATTGGAGCCGTCGGGCATCGTTGGCGACCGTCGGCGGCGTTATATGAAAAATGGTGCCTGAGGAGCGTGGCGGGAGACGACATGAGTAGATGGTACATTTGCTCCTAGATTGGTCATACACCCTGCTCAGGCAGTCCTATCACGTCTTTTGGGTTCGCGTCAGGCATTCCGTTGAAAGTGGGTAAGAGGGTGTCGTTCGCTACCTTGTATACGACAAGTCTGGCATATCTCATATAGATCATCGACCCAGCATACGACAACGCTTCAACCTGCGTCGCTCTTCTGAAAACTCTTTGTGCTTGGGCTGCCCAGCCCTGATCCCTTACTCGTCCAATACCCATCATCTCAGACATCTTCTAGCTCCCCCTTTTCAATACTTCCTCCTCCTGCCCCGCCAATCCGAAAACAGCGAAGAGAAACCCGAAATCAGAAATCGTCGACTATCGACTGTCCCTCGCACTTGCCGCTATGCCCAAAGCCATTCAGATTCCTGCCCCTTTGAAGCTGTTGAGGGTCAAAAAAGGAAAGCCCGGGACGTGGCCCTGCCCCGACTGCGGGAATCCAGATAAATGGCGGAGGGCAGGAAGCAGACACCGATGCCGTGGGTCTTGGAACACTTCCGGGGAAGGGATGAAAGCCGGATTGGCAAGGATGAGAGCAGAGGACGCACGTCGAGCCCGGCATCCTGGTCCTTCTGGGCCTTCGTCCCGCTCCCGTGTGGCAGGCAGCAGCCTTGATCGCTCGATCGTAGGAGCTACCAAGGGACGCGATGGTCGTGGGGACCATTCCCATGCTGTTCCCGACAAGCCCTCTCAGCTCCGACAACAGCCTTCTTTTTCCCGCCCATCGCCCCAACATTCCATTAAAAACCACACCAACCCATCACCAAGACTTGTTTTCTGCTCTTCATCATACTCGAAAGATGTCAAAAGATCTTCGCATCGTCCTGAACGTCGATAACGATGCTGTCCCCGAGTCCGGTCGATCGTTTGTGGCAGCTGACGCCGAGCAGGGCACTTTAGAGCTGGACTATCTTTCATTCTATCCTCGTTCTCTTATGACTCGTTCTCTGCCCCCTTAGGGCGGGCAAACTGGGCGGGGCACGAAGGCAAACAATAATGAGACTGGAGACATCAGCGAGGGAGCTTAGTCCAGCCTATGAATGCGGAATGATTCTGTGGTATCGTGACCTCGCGTGCGGTACATGTATGTGCTCATTCATATGGTAGTATTGATTACTTTGTGTATGTAGATATAATATGCAGCGGCCTCTACGCTCTTCATTGTCCCTCCTTGATCAACTTCAACCATATATTACCGACCATGCACTTCTCCCTTACAATCTCCCATGCTCCTATGACCGGCCTGCCACCTCTCCCATCACCTACTAGTCGCTTCTCAAGGTCCCTCTTCCCCTCTGCTGTGCCTTCGCCTTCGAGACTCACGAATCCCTCCCAAGCAGGGTCCGCCCCCGTCCCAGCACGCACTTCAAACCCAGCAATATGCAGGTATCGTTTCGCGTTCACCCTCGCACCACTCGACACTGTCATATCCCGTCTATCGTACGCCAACCTCAAAGACGAAAGAGCATCTCGCCCATAAGGCGTAAGATCGAGGTAGATGATTTGGGTCACAGGGAGGAAGGTAAAGTAGTAGGAGGGAGGGAGTTTGAACGCGTTGATGTTCATGGGCAAGGTTCCTGCGGGCGAGAAAGCGTAAGAGAGGGGTAGTAGCTGGTGTTGAGCATAGGGCACGTAGATCAACACGTGCTCGGTCGTCTTTGGGTGTCTGATAGCAGTATTCGCCACAAGATCGCCCAATCTCAACCTTTTCATTGCGCCGCACTTTTCGAGCTCCTTCACCGTAGCAGCAGCTCCCTCAATCGAAGGCCACCTTTGTACAATCTTGGAAAGCGGCACAAAGACTCGTAGTATCGGGGCGCGACCCAGGATGTAGGGGATGGGCTTGTCAAAAGCCGGCTCAATACGCTTCACGACAGGAGAAGGAGTGTAGAATTGTCGATTAAGCGCGTCCACAGGAGAATTACCTCCGTAGTCTGAACGGCGACTGGATCTGCCTAGATCACTGCTTGAGGAGAAGCTACCCCTCTTGCCGACCCCGCCGCCAATAGGAGGAGGGAAAGGCAGATTGGCAGGGAAACCAGGTACCGGCGGCGCATGTCTATCCACAGAAAAGCCCGGGCCAGACGCTCCGCCCGACCTGTTGAAATTGCTCAACTGAGACATGGAAGCAGAGCTCTGCACAGAGAAGATGGAGCTTGGCCGGCTGTCCGTCTGACTCGTTCGCCTGGACGTGGGATCTCCGTGGCTCCTAAAGCCGTATCGCTTGGCAGTAGGATAGCTCACCGGCGGTAAGCTAGCTTTTCCGCTGGGAGGCATCGGCTCGGCAGGATTATGGAAGGGCATATTTGCAATACTCGCAGCGCTGCTGCCAGCGCTAGATTTTTTGCTCCTCAAGAAGGGCATAGAAGCTGTCGAGGTCAAGCTCGTGACACTGCCTCTTCGACGAAGTTTGGCAGCTGCAACAGAAGAATTGGAAAGTGGCGGGAACTTTTTGGAAGCCGGGGTAGAAGTCGGCGAGTCGTCTTTGGGCTGCGCAGCTAGCGGTTCAGGCATGATGATTTCGACGATCCTCTCGGCCTTGGGCATCCTTGGGGTATCCGAAGCAGCATCCAGCCCAACCATGCTGCCAACTCGCGACTGCCTTCCTTGGATGCTCAAGCTGCCCCTAGAGCTGGAAAAGGGCAGGTTGGGCATACCGTTGGCGATCGAACCAGCGTCGTCATCGAAAGGCTGTGGGGGGGGGTTGGGGAAGAGCTCTTGAGGGAGCGATCGTAGATGCAGGACGATGAGCGTGTGCGATAGAGAGAGGTGCTGTAGCAGAGAGTGCCATTGCTCGGGATAAGTGCTGTAACTCGCTGGGTCATGCAAGAGTGACTCCACTATTGGATTGTCAGCATACTATCGGCAGACGACATCAGATACTCACGGAATCCCTCCCAAACCGTCAGATTGGGCCATGCAACCCTGCCTCCCTCACTACCCTTCTTCTTTCCCACAGACATTCCCCACTCCCGCATGATCCATCTCCCCACCATCTCACCGCTAAATCTTTTCCTGACAGCCTCTGAGGCGCCCGTAAGGCTCAAAAAGGTGTTGATGTTCAAGTATTGCAGCAAGTTGGATTGGATCTGGGAGTACAAGAGGATGAAAGTGAGGGTGGCAGGTGGTCGCTCTCCTCTAGGTTTCACGTCTTGGAGAGCATCCATAGCCAACAGTGGAGGCAGGGTGGGGATAGATGACGACTGAGGTAGAGGCTGGCTGACAGCTCGGCTCCCTTGGACATCTGGTGCTTGCCCAGGCCAGCGCCTGTCCTGTCCGAATTCTGTGCTCAAAGGCGACGTGATTCTTGGACTGTTCCTTCCGTTTAGAGGAGACGACACTGTGCGCCTACCGGGCTGTGTTTGTGGTGGTGGTGGGAAGGAACCCAGCTGAGTCTGGGACGATTGTGCCGACGCACCTCTGGGTGGAAGATCGGCACTGGCTAAAGGCGCTTCGCGAGAGACCGGGCTCTGCCCACTTCTGCCACTGATCGCGCTCTTTCCGGATCGCTCCTTCTCCTTCCATTCCCTTTCCCTCTGTTCCCTCTCCCTCTCCCTGATCGTCGTCTTCTCCCTCTCATCCGCCGCTGCCCATCTGGCAATAGGGTCACTCTCCTTAGCACCAGTTCCCCCAGTCTCCAGCCCCGCCGTGGACGGACTCCCTAGAGGCGAAGTCCCGATACTTGAACCATTGGGATTGTTACGGGGATCAAGAAGTGGCGGCAAAGTGGGAGAACGAGGAAAGTCGAACGCCAAAGGTGATTCTTTGGGCTTTTGTATGTGCTTGTTTTGGAAAGCCGGGGTGGCCTGCTGGGGCTCAGGTTCAGCAGCGGGTACGGAGCGTTTAGGTTCGCTGGGAGCGACGTTTGAAAACGACTTTTTGACAGGGGAAGGGATCTCTTTCGACGTGGTGTTTCTTCCTCTCTCGACGTCTCGCCTATCCACTTGTTCTTCAACGACAGGCTTTCTCTCAGAGTGCACCTCGTTTGGAGCCGCAGCGAAATTCGGTCCAGACGGCAAAGCCACCTCCTTTAGGGGCGATCCCATAGCAACCCCAATGTCGGATTGACCCATGCTTTGCCTCTGACTTTGAGTCTGTACAGGCGGAAGTTGAGGCGTTCGCACAGGCGAGGCAGCGGGCGATCCGGAAGCAGACTTGGTGGGCGGCGGAGGTAACGGTCTCCTCCTCGGCGACCCATCTGGCCCTACGCTAGCCACTGACCCAACAGACGCGCTCGCAGCACGTTTGAAGCGTCGCTCCATGTCCTTGTCCCTTGTGGGCGTTTGTACAGGAGTGCGACTGATGGGTGCTGGCGCTTGCTGTGGTCTCGGCTGCACCACCGCGGGAGTAGGGGTTGGCGAAGAAGGTTTTGAAGTGATGGAAGCAGCTACCGATTGGGCGTACTTGCTGGCTTCGCTCATCTCTTTCGTTTGGCCCTGTCGTCCGTTTTGGGAGGGTGGTTGCGGCTGAACAGACTGAACAGGCGCCCTGCGGGGCGAGCCCCCTTGCTGTCTGACAAGCTCTTGGGCTTGAGCAGCTTGTCGTCCAGCACTGGAAACCGGCGGCACCCTCTCCATCGGCCTCTCAATCTGAGCTGGTCCTGGCGCTTGCGTTTGAGAAGGCTGAAGACCAGAAGTTCGAACAGGCGACCCCAATGGGTTCTCCAGCCGCCGCCCCTGCGCACTAGCTCCTATATGCGAGGCTATATCGGGAGCCGCAGCCCCGGGCGGCAAACTGGGCGATACAACTCCTCGCACCCCACTCGCCTCTGCGTGTTGCGTTTGGGAAGTAGGAGCAGGGGGCTGATATCTCTCCCTGTCCTTGGGGTTTTGCGCAACGATCGTAGGTGAGGGAGTGTAAGCAGGAGGTGCTTCGGGCAGGGGATGGGTTTCATCTGTGAGAGCATCGTCGAAACGTGATTGCCTGTGATCTTCTCTCCCGCGTGATGCTGATTGAGCACGCGAGTCAGGTTGGGCAGCTGCTGGGTCAGGTCGCGCCTCTAGAAGAGGCTGGGGGGTTCGCTGTCGAGGAGCCTGGAAAGGGGCCTGACGGGGATCCGAGGGTATCACCAACGGTGCCACCACCGGCCTACTCGCACTCCCGGCTCGACTCCGTCCCCCGCTGTGCTCTTTGAGAGCCGCTACATTCGGCGCAGCTCCCACGCTAGCTCCTCTGGAGCTCACACCCGGCACACTGGGCATAGGCGGAACGCTCTCAACGTGGCCGGGGACTGGCGGGGGAGGCGATGCCAGCGGCTTACTGGCAGGGGGAGGCGAACGAAGTTCGGACTGTGTAAGGGTTCGAGAGGATGAGCGGGGCTGGGGTACAAGAGGCTGCGGGTACGGCCGTCCGTCTATCTGGTATCAGCATTGGTCTGAATAGCACGCAAGGGGTTAGACGAACCTTTCCGAGATAGTCCCCTATCCTTGTCTGACCGCTCTTCAGCCATGCCAGGTATCATGTAACCAGGCTGCATCTCCACGGGTGACCCATACGGCGATCTCGCCCCATGCCCACTCTGACTTCCTGAAGGACTCGCTACAGGTGGAGGCGATGGGGAGCTTGCCAAAGCAGGATGTACAGGGGCTCGATTTTGGGAGGGAGTGCGAAATGGTTTGAACGGGGGTTGGGGTTGGAATAATTGTGGTTGCTGCAGTTGGGATGGTGTACGATTCAAACTCGGATACGGCCCATCCTGGATTCCTATCGAGGGCTGACCAAATTGCCCGACGGGTCTGGCGAATTGATTATACGGATGGGTGCCCGACATGCTGGGGTAGGGCCCCGCACCTAGAGAGCCAGAGGCGGAAGCTGAAGGCATGAAGACAGGATCCATGGCGGGATAGAGGGGTTTGGCAGGCACTGGTGCTTGGCGAGCTGGCTGAAGATCGCCTAAATGATGTTAGTAGAGTCCACATCCTCCCAGAGCAACTCACCCTGACGTAGGCCTTGTCTGGCTGGAGGCGCACCGGGGTCGTCGCCATGACCAGCACTGGACCCAGCGTCACCTTTCTGTCTTCTCGCAGGGGGAGCTCCAGTCGGCATATGACTGGATGGCTGGAGGTCACCTACACGGCGTCAGAGGACATTCCCGATGTACGCTTGGTGCAAACTCACCTTGTCGTAAGCCCGACCTGGGTGCTGGACTGCTGCTATAGCTAGAGCTGGGCGTCGAGCCCATATCCGGTCTCCTCGCAAATGCAGCCGCGATGGGAGTTGTCTGAGCCGGAGGTGTCGGCATAGGCGGTATGGCATTTGGAGTTGACGCTCGTGAAGCAGAGTTGGACCCTCCTTATTCGCACCGTCAGTGCTAGTCTCGGCCAACACGTCAGAACTCACCTTTATCTCTTCCCCAAAAGCTCCTATCCTTGCTCTTCGACCTCAGAACCCCACCTCGATCTCCCTCCTTGTATGCATCTGGCCCACTACCCATCCCGCTTAGGGGACGGGCGACCTCCTCGTAGATCGGCCCAGCCTTAACCTGGTCCTTCTTCTTTCCCAGCTTGTTTGGGGAGCCCGTTGCGTCGTTGCTGTTGGTCGCTACTGAGAAACGGCGGAAGAAGCTCTGTTTCTTTTGCGTGGGGGCAGGAGAGGCCATCGTGAATGTCGTGGGGTTCGTGAGAGGTGTGGTGGTTTTTAGGGGATGCGGTTCTCCACGCGCTCGGGGTTGGGATGGATACAAGTCACGTTTGACCTCGTGTTTGGTGTAGTCGGGACTATGTACAGTATGCCCCTTCTCTGCAATTTCTCTAGGATCCTCCCGGGTCGGTGCTAAGACGACAAGACCACTGAGCAGCTCGGTGCTCCTCCGGCGGTGGTCCCAGAAAGCGCTCGGAGGCGGTGAGGCAGGCGACCTGAGTGTAGAGTCGGAGCGGATGGAAGCACGAGAGGAGGGGCGGGATGTTTTTGGGAGGAGCGGTGGAAGATGGATGAGAGAGAGGGGTGGAGATGGAGAGGCGAAAGAAGAAGTCGCCATTAGTCGAGAACGCGTAGACGCGGGAGCGAGTTTATTAGTATTCTCACTTGAAGTTGAAAGTCGAATGTCTTTGGAATGTCGCATCTCAAAATTCTTCTGCTACCTGTATGCACTTGCTGCACACTGTCACTCCCCGGCAGACAACGCCCTTGATCCTTCCGGGCATGCGCCGCTGTTTCACGTACAAAAACCTCATGAGCCGTTCCTTGTTCGTGAAACGCAGCACACACGCCAGCAGCTGGATCTCTTGCTTCACAACGAGCACATCTGGGGTGCTCGATGGTGTAGCTAAACAACCTCAATTGGGACACCATGTGGACCGTCGAGTGCAACAAGGACACATCCGGACTTTCATACATATTGCACAAAACCTCGGTGAGCCACAATGACAAGTCTGGGCCTTGACTGAGAGGCACGCACTAATGTTCGCGGTAATGTTTATATTCAGCAAGCGGGCAACGACGACAGTGTCATCCTCTTTCTCTCTGCGTATAGAAAGAGATATAACCATCAGGGAATACTGGGCAAGAAAAAAATAGATGTATAGATGCAGCCAGAGTCTGAATATATTGATGGGTCGGTATGCAAAAAACCTCGTATTAGACAGCAGTCGCAGACAACAAGCTCTAGTTGCTGGCCTCAGCCTCTGCGTCGTCTACAAACGCATTCCTCTCAACAGCCACAGACGGCACTAAGAAGGTGGCAACAGTGAGTATGTCTGGCATGCCTCGATTGCTAATGCTTGCAAAATGATACCCATCTACAGCCTGCGGTCTCGTCACCTGTTCCATCAATGGGTCGTAAGTAGCCCTCCCTCTCCACGCGTGACGATTCTCTGCCCTATCGGTTCTCACCAAAGCAAGGTAAGCAGTATAGAGGTCGGTGTCGTAATCGTGTTCGGTGTCGTTATTCAGCAGAGATTGGGCAGAAATTGCATTACCGGGCAATCGGATCTTCATACGATGCGTGCGGTAGTGAAGGCGGCTTGCGGCTAGTTTTTCGTTGATGCCAGTCTCGATGTTGGTCAGTCCAGGGCCCGTGTTGACCGGGTGAGGCTGAAAACTCCAGCCTTCCGGATGAGTCACCAGATCGGTCACCACAGATCTTTTGGTATCAGAATCTGATAAAACGGACCAGGAATACTGCCCTCAGACATACGCTCTTCGAGACCTTCTTCGTTGCTGAAACCTTCTTCTTGGCTCATAATATTGAATTTGCATGACTCTTGATAGTGAAGGCAAGCCATATTATGCCTCAGTTGCGTCTTATAACATCCTCTGATACGTGAATTCCCTGCTATTTGCAATATGTCTGAGTCGAGGAGGAAAGAACGCCCTCCGTTGTTTCACCGTGATAATGATGTGTACGTACATCTTCTTCTTCTTGCTTAGTTCGATTTGGATACCTTTCTGCTATTGTTCAAAGTCAAGGGGTGCAGAGGCATTGGATGATTCATGGGTGACCCTTCTCGTAAACGAGTGATGGCTCCTTTCCTTATAGTAGGGAGGGGTCAATAACGTCATCATCATGGGAGGATACTGGTATGGAGGCTAGGTGTACGGATGCTCAACAGATCGACGATATGGTCCCCCTTTTCCCTATGCGGCAACCGTGGATGTAGGAGGAATATGGTCGGAGATTTCAGACATTGTTTATCAAACGGTCAATGCACAGAACTGCAGCTCGTGATGGTCACCTCAGGGAACTAGCCAAGCACTATAGAATCCCGCCGACGACACAGATCAAATAATAATCTCTTCTTCTCCTTCTACCTCCTCCTGCCCCGACTCATCCAGTGACGACATTGCCGCTCTCTCAGACACCAAGAACAAAGCACCATCAACCAAATCCGGCTTGAACCGCTCAATTGTCGCAAAACTCAGCTCATCCACGGTATCCGGCCTTGTCAGCGTCTTGATCGACGGATCGTAAGACGCTCTTCCCCTGTACGAGTATAGCGTCCCGCTTCTATTTTTCCTCCATAACGCTATCTCGGCATTATACAGAAGGCTTCCTTCAAGCCGTGATGAGCTCCCAGCTGCAAACAACGGCAAAAGTCCCGGCTTCCCCGCACTAACCTGCTCCATCATCGAACGCCCATTCCGGATTTCTTGTCCGTTCAATATCTGATCGTCGACATAGTCAAACAACTTTTTGCCCGACGTGAGATTGGTAAAGACCGTCATCGGTTCTTGACTGACGTATACCTCTGCAAGATGGTGGACGACGGATTCATTATCCGTAGCCCCGGAGGAGAAGGGCAAAGTAGAGTGGTGGAAACACGTTACAGTGGTCTCGATACCTACAGGCGCGTCGTCTGGGAAGTCAATTACGTCAATCACTTCAGAGGAGTTCTCTTCCGAGCCTGGAGAGACCCTGAACTGGACCGAAGGGTGGTCCCGCGGTATCTCGAACTCGATCGTGCAAATCCCATGTGCTTCGTACTCATCCACCTCGCTGTCGCCGTTGAGCGTAGATTGCGGGAGGATCGGGTCCTCCAGGTTGAGCCGCATTCGACGGGTATTGTGGTGGGCGCGACTTCTGCTCAGCGCGTTGTTGGCGGCCGTTTCGTCCTGGGAGAGGACGAGACCTTCGTTGGTCGGCTGAGGCTGGAAGCTCCAGCCTTCCGAGTGAGGTTCTAGGTCCTTCATCTCGAATTCAGACTGGATGGTGATCAGATGGAACAAGCCGGGGATATCACCCTCCGCGATTTGTTCGTCGAGACCTTCTCTGCTGGCTTCCTCTTGGCTCATGGTTCTGCGAGTGGTGGGCGGGGGGCATGTAATATTCGACAGCGTTCGGGGATCCCATTACTTAGTACATCCATTCGTAGCCTTGAAAACAAAGGCATCAAATAGGACCCATATGAACAAGGGTTCATTCTGATATTCATGATCCTTCACATTCCGCACATTCCTTTCAGCAAGGCAATTGGTGGGTTTGAAAGTGTATTCTGGGCGTGAAGCGTTTTCAACAATGCAAGGCCTTGAGAGGCGCTGGGGCACTTGAGCCAGACTGGGCACGAGAATAGTGCAGGCTATGTGTGAGAATACCCTGGGTCGGCTGTGGTAGCCAAGATCACAGGGTAAAGTTCTCTTTGCAGTCCTCTTTGGTAGGGGAAGAAATACTGTTTGAATAAGACAGTGGACAATCTCCGAATGCATGGATACACATGGACATCATCATTTCCGCTGCATCAAAAAGAAAATGATCTCTTCTCATCAAGAACAGCAACTCGTGATAATAGTTCTTCATCATCACCTGAGTGAAGGCCAAAAACAAAGCCTTATGAACCCCCGAAACAGCATTAATCCCGTGTCCTCATGTCATTACTCAGCTGTCACAAGGGTTTACCTGCCTCTGGCCGGAGCCTTCAGTAGGTCGCGCAAGAGGTTCGGAATGGACTGAGGGTTTCTGAGAAACAGCCAGACCAAGGCCGGAGGGAGGTAAGTGATGGAGTGTAAGATGCGAAAGAAGATAACAAAGGACAACAATAGTGGATCGACGAGTATCTACGACTATGGAAAAGGACCCGCCTTATATACCCTGGCACCTTCACCCTGCTGACTCATCTTTCCCATGCTTCGCTCCTAAACTCATAATCTATCGTTCCGTCTTAGCAAGCTTTTTGTTCTCAAGTGGGTGGCGAAGTTGGGATGGCGGTCTCTCTGCCGAGGTGGCGTTCTTCCTTGCCGAAGGTCTCTTGGTCTATCCGTGAGATGCCGGGGTGATGCGTATGTACGGCCGCGGGGCAGACGGAGGAGTGGTCGTGGCCTCGGCCATGCTGAGCAAGCATGCCGAAGATGGGGTGGCAACAATAAGAAAAAGGGAATCGCGGCATAATGGAGGCTTTCTGGTTGGTCACGTGACGACAGCCACGTGACATCAGCCGTCTCAGCTCCCTCAGCTCCCTCAGCTCCCTCAGCTGATGGATCTTGTGCATGTATCTCCTGCCGCAGCACATCCCCCAACTCCCGATCCGACACCAAGAATGTAGCACCATCAACCGAACCTGGCTGAATGCGGTCAATTGTCGCAAAGCTAAATCAACAGCATCATAGTATCTCCTTCATCGAGGGGCATAGAGTCAACACCAAAATGAAAGCAACACGGAACAATGCATATGGCCTCGATGACAAAGTCTGCATACCATACTCATTTCATACTCGTACATCAGGAAACTCAACATTTTCAACAATCCCCACCATTCAGATCTAGATCTCCCTCGCAGCAGTTGGCCTTCCGATTCCAAACTTTTTCGACGCCAACGAGCCATATTTTGCTTCCACCTCGTTTTGGACGAACTCGAGGCTGGTAAAGTATTTGACTGTCTTGACCCGGAGTTCGAGGGTGGCGTCCTCGCTATCATTCTCATCAGTCACCATCCCAAAAACAACAGAAGGGAAGAGGGAAGAGGGAAGAGGGAAGAGGGAAGAGGGAAGAGGAAACAAGGGAGACCCACTCGCAAACGACCAGCGCCCAAGGATGCGTCTGCAAAGCACTAGCAGTGACCATGTGACATACACTCCCCTCTATCATCTCCTTCAACGCCAAACTCTTTCCTTGGCCCGTAACCACCAGAACAACTTCCCTCGCATCCATTACCGTCTGCACACCAACGGTCAGGGCCATGCGAGGCACGGCAGAGAGGTCGTTGTTGAAGAAACGGCAGTTGTCAAGGATAGTCTCGTAGGCGAGGGTTTTGATGCGGGTGCGTGAGGTTAGGGAGGATCCCGGCTGTGGTCAAGTGTTAGCTGTGAGGACTCTGAGGCTGGGGGGAGACGTACCTCGTTGAAAGCGATGTGCCCGTCAGCGCCGATACCCCCGAGAAACAGGTCGATTCCGCCAACAGCCTTGATGGTGGCCTCGTAGTCTTCGCACTCTTTGTAGAGATCTTCGGCGTTGCCATTCAACAAGTGGGTGTTTTGTGCGCTGCGAAGAAGGATTAGTGACTGTCTTTGCAGATTGATGGGCCGCTGCCTATTCCGCATCAGGCTAAACCTGTACGCCCTCGAGGTTCAGGCGAGTGGCAAAGCGGCAACACCGGCGATAGCGATGAGAGGCACTCACTTGATATCCACGAGGGAGAAAAAGTTGGTAAACATGAAGGTATGATACGACTCGGGATGATCTCTTGGGATCCCGACGTACTCGTCCATATTGACTGCGCCCGTTTATCAGCAACGTGTCCTCCACGCCCCAAGGAAGAGACTCACAAGTGACGACATCTTTGAAGCTGACTTTGCCCTCTTTATAGAGCTCAACTAGCCGCTTGTACACTGGCAAGGGGGAGGATCCAGTGGGAAGGCCGAGAACAAAGTTCTTGTGGTCGTCTGTGGGGGTGAACGAGTTGATGCGGGCGACAATGTATTCCGCAATCTGCCATGCCTGTCAGTAGCGCTCCATGTACTTGGAAGGGCAAGAATCACGTAGTTTCCGACCTCCTCTTTGTGCTTGCGGATCGTGAGTCTCATATTGGATAAGGAAGAAGAGATGCAGAAGAGAAATGAGATGCAATAGTGGATTGGGAGAGGCTCTCGGCCACGACGCACAGACACAAGGTGACTTCCAGGCACCGCCGCTTTCCCCGCCTGGCTCCCTTGTTTGGTCCGCCGATATAATGGCATTCGGCAGCCTCGCCGCATGGACCCTGTCCCAACCTCTTACAAGCTGGATATGTTGCAATGTTCAGGACTAGTATGGATTGTAATTAGAGGATGGCGCAGGACCCGTCTCCACGGCTTAGACCCTCCGCCGTATTGTTGGTTGCCGGCAAGAGACGCAGAGGCGAGGCCGGCTCCATCCCACAGACACCTCTCACTGATACTGATTCAAAGAAAGAAGCAGAACAGGAGACGCAAAGAAAGAAAAGGAAGAAAAAGTACAGAGCAAGGAGAAAAGAATCACTTACGGTGCAAGGCGAGCCTCTCACCACATACGGGCTGACGTTGAAATGCGACATTCTAGACCATGCAGTACGAGTAGAGCCGCTAATGTCAAATCCAGACATGGCTGGAATGACGATTGGGGACGTTACAGACAAGTTCTTGACTCTACAGACCTTGACAAGAGTAGCCCTCAATTCGAGGACAAACAGTTGAAAGAGGATAGACTCACTTTGAAAACACGACCGCTCACCACAATATACACGCGTACAAGCAGAAGACGACAGAACAGCAGACTGACAACGGGGTAAGGAAGGTCCACATCCAATAATGTATAGAGCCTAGTAAGACAACTGCTAGTAAGACAACAGACAAAGTATGGATACACATGAATCAAGAAAAGGGATACTATGACCACTCAGGGCCGACATACTATTGCAATCAAACATACTATTACAACGTAAAACGTAGGCAGCCGCCCCGTACGAGACACTATCGATACAGGAGGAGGAGGAGGCCAAGTCTTAAAAGCCCATTCAGATGAGACAACAAGAAGAAGAAGGGTGACAGATACCACAGAGCCCGGAACCACAGAGCCCGGCATGCCCAGAGTGCCCGGAATACCACAGAGCCCAAAAAGACAGCAGCATGGTACGATACGATACGATCGGTGAGATGATGAAGGAGAAGATTCAGCTCTCCAGAGATAGATAATTGTGTCGAGATAGTTCTTTCTAGCTATAGACAAATAGATAAACATTGATGTTGGTTGATTTTGGTCGATGATGATGTTGATGATGTTGACGAGATACCAGAAACGAGCTGATGTGGTGATGGCGGACAATTCAAGCCCCGGGGGCTGACATCGAGAAAGAGCGCTATCGAGAAGCTCAACAGCCTTTTTGCTGTTTGTTTGTTCCGCTAATAGATATAACGACGACAACGTTGGCTGGGGCGACCTATGTTGTTTGTTGTAAGCACGGTAAATGTCAAGCACGCCATGAAAACTCACCACTCGGGGCAGAAAAATCGAGCAGAAAACACAGTACGAATCATGGTACAAGTAGTCACAACGGAGAAAGAAAGCAGAGCGTCCGCCGATGGCATGCAATGATGGTGGCAGCGGAGATAAACGACTCCATCTTTTAGAAATTTGACAGTGGTTGACCTGCCTTCGATAAGAGTGTCAGCTCCTCCTCTTATTCCACTTTGTATCAAAATCAACATAACAAAAGAAACAACAAAGAAACAGAAAGAGCCAAAAGCAGAAAAAGGAAGGAATGAAGAACAATATTCATATATTTCCCTCTCTCTTAAAGCACAAGCATGGTGGCGGAAAGATGCAGTACATTCCGTATCCGCACTCTCCAATATCAGCCATGGTGGTTTGCATTGGATCCGCCCCCTGGCTGGACGGTGCGGAAATGGTGAGTATCATTTTGTGGTGACTTTATCCGCCGACTTGCATCCCTGTACGTCTGTCGCACGACACGTTCCATCTCGCACGATTCGGATCATTCATCCGCCCTACAGAAAGGTAGGAATGTAACCGGGGACCGGGAGAAGATCAAAGAAGCATTTTGGGCTTCGTGGGAGAATGCTGTGACGATGGACGATGATGGTTGAAAGAGTGGTGCCCCTGCCATGCAATGGTGGTGGGGAGGATGTTTGTTGGCTGCCAATGCCGAGCACACAAATGATCAAGCGAGGCAAGGAGGAACTGAAATTCAGCTGCTTCGGCTGCATGTATGTCAATCAGCGATTCCCCTTCCCTTCTTGGACTTGCGTCTTCAAGCGAGACAATATGGATTGACAGATGGACCGAAGGACAGAAAGACACATGTAAATTGAAGACTAGGAGGTGTCAAAGCCTGATACATGATTGGACATATACTTGTCCTGTCCTCTGCCAGAAAGACGAAACGAATATACGAGGCACCTTCGACTATCCAAAAGCAAAACAAAGACAAGATGAGCAAATGGGCAAAAAGGAGTCAAAAGAAGACTGACAAAAGACAAAAAGACAAGGGCAAAGACTCAAGACTATCCTAATCTACTCTACTCTTTGACTCTACGAGTACGCTTGCTCTAATCGTACAGATATCCCAAAAAGGTATACAAAACCCACTAAACCTCACCCCCCTCATCTCTCAAACACTCACCCCCACTCAACTTTCCCCAACCCCCTCACCCCTTCCACCGCCGCATCACCCACCACTACCACCCTCCCCACCTCCACCCCCCTCTCTCGGAGCCCATCCAACAACAGCCCCCTGTACCCTTCGCTCATCATCAGCCCGCCTCCCAAGGCGAGGCAGGAGGAAGCAGGGCGGACTATGGAGCGGTCGCCGAGGAGGGAGAGGGTGAGGGAGATGAGGGGGGAGACTGATTGGGATGTTAGGGTGAGGGCTTGGGTGTGGCATTGGGCGAGGGAATCTTTTGTGTGGGATGGGGATGGCGGGGAGGCAAGAGGAGGAATACGGGGAGGCGAGGCTGCAAGAGAAGGCGTTTCCTCCATACCGAGCGAGAGGGAAGAAGTCGACGATCGCTCACTTTCGCCCCAATCCTCCCCATCCCCGTCCGCCCCAGCATCCCGAGCCTGGGCCAGCTTGGCCCGCTCCTTGTCTTCCCTATCCTTGACCACCTCCTTGTCATTGGGAAAGGCATACCTAAAAACGACCCTCGCCGCACCAGCGACCAGAGCATTCCGCCGGCCGACGGCTTCGCCCATGCCCAACCCCAAGAGCTCGCTCTCCCCGAGCGACATCAACCCGATCAACTCTACCGGGTCGGTCACGCCAAAGTAGTCTAGGAGGTCTTGGTGGAGAGGCAGAAGAGGCGGCGGGGGGGAAGAGTAGATGGAGGAGGAGGAGAGGCGGTCGGAGAGGGACAGGAGGTGACGGATGGAGAGGCGGCCGAGCCAGTAGGCGCTTCCTTCGTCGCACAATCTACTCCTCATCAGCTAAACACATAGCAGGAGGGGAAAGGGCGTACAGGTATCCCCAGCCCTTGGCTACAGCGACGTCTTCTAAAGGTAGAGAGCGTTTCGACCCAGGGGAAGAAGGGGAGAGACGGATGGTACGGCCTACGGATCCGGTACCGGCTACGAGTGCGAGGACGTGGGTTATACCTGGTATATCTAGGGCCGGTGCTGCGAGCAAGTTGACGTCTACCCCTTTGTTAGTAAGGAAACATAGCAGAGAAAGGGAGGACGTACCGTTACTGATTTGGACCTTTTGTTCATCCATGCAAAGCGTTTTAGCAATGTACCGCCGGAAAGAATCTTGGTCTGATTTACTGCTGATCCCCGCGAGCCCCAACCATGCTGCGCGGAAGAGCGCTGTATTCAGCGGTGGCAAGGACCGCGGCGCGGGAGATGATGGGGACGGGGCGCTGCGAGTGGCGGGCGGGGCGAGGGGCGGGGCGAGGTGGGTGTTCATGATAGCTGCGAGGGTGGGTTCGGCTGCCGAGCTGACCGAGCTGGGCGGCGTGGGAAGGGGGTGGAGGATGGGCCGGGCGTCGGGGAGTGGGAGAGGCGAGGCGGGGGAGGAGGAGTGGCATGAGATGTCCTCTGGCAGTCCGAGCGATGCTGGGAGGAGGGCAGCTGGGAGTTGGGCCAGAGCGCGATACGTCGCGAGGAGGATGTTCTGGGAGGCAGCATGGTACCCGACACTCTGGACGTTGCTCGGGCCCGCATACCCCCTGGCCTCTACTCCGTCTCTAGAACGGACTACGACGGACACTTTGGTGCCGCCGCCGTCTGCGCAGAGGATGAGGGACATGGTGTGGTGGCGAGGGGGAGAGGGTTTGCACCGGGTTATGAGGCAAGTGTCACGGGGAGTGGGGGAGTGGGTGATCGGGGGGATGCTGTCAGCCACCATACAGACACACACAGACACACAGAAGCACCGGAAAGGGATCCGCGCCAAAGGGGGCAGCACCCCTCGGCACAATCGCCGCATCCCGTGCCTGCCCCGTCCTCCGATCTCCCCGACCCGCCCACCCAGGGCCCGGAGGGTGGAGGTCATCCACGCGGGGCAGCGAGTTATCACGCAAACGCATTCGCTTCTTGCTCAGCGGCACCCCCTGCGACTATGCGCGACGAAATAGTCCGCTTCACCAACGGCTACCTCGCCCGCCCAGACGGCACCGCCCACCAAGCCGACCTCTACATCTCCTCCCGCTCGGGCAAGATCATATCAGGCCAGGCAGCCTTTTACGACCACGGCGCTTCTTGCCGCACAGTCGACCTCCAAGGAAACATCCTGTCTCCAGGACACATTGATATCCAGATAAACGGCGCATTCGGTATCGACTTTTCCGAACTCGCCCCCGGCGCCGCCGGCGAACAAGTCTACGTCGACGGCCTGCAAACCGTCGCAAGACGTCTGGTGCGGTACGGCACGACCTCATTCGTACCCACCATCATCACCCAAAACCGCGCCCTCTACGCCAAACTCCTCCGTCTCCTCCGCCCGCGCGCGACTCGGGGGGGTGCGTATATACTGGGGTATCATGCCGAAGGGCCTTTTCTCCATCCATTACGCAAAGGCGCGCATTCTTCTACCCTCTTGCTCTCTGCCGATTCCTCTCCCTCCGCTTCGCCCGTTCAGACTCCTATGGAGATATTCGAATCTGTCTATGGGCGAGAAGGGCTAGAGCAAGAAGGAGTCAAGATCATCACCCTCGCACCCGACGTCCCCGGCGTCATGTCCTGTATCGCCCCGCTAGTCACTAAAGGAGTGACGGTATCAGTCGGGCACAGTAACGCCACCCTCCAACAAGCTGAGGAGGCATTCGAAAAAGGGGCTAGGATGATCACCCACTTGTTCAAGTACGCCCCCTTCTCCCCTCCTTCTTTCTGAAAGTGAGGCTGACAAAGTGTATAGCGCAATGCCCCCAATCCACCACCGCGACCCCGGCCTCGTCGGGCTCCTCGGCCACCCCACCCTCCGACCATACTACGGCATCATAGTAGACGGATGGCATAGTCATCCCAACACTGTAAGGATTGCTTGGGGCGCGTGTAGAGAGGGGTGTGTTTTGGTTTCGGACGGTGCGTCCTCCTCCCCTGCTTTTGGGTTTTGAGCCCTTGTATTTGGTGAAGAAAGCTGACAATGTATGGTGGGATTTTAGCACAAAGTATAATGGACCCCGAAGCGCCAGACGGCGTTATCGACTGGCGCCCCGGGCTCAAGTTTCGTAAAGAAGGCCTGAAAGTGTTGGTGGATGGGACGAATACGTTGGCTGGGTCGTATGTCGCCCATCCCTTCTTCTTCCTCTTCTTCTTCTTCTTCTTTCCTTTTCAAGGTGGGGAAAGCTGATGGGATGTTAGAGCCGCACCGCTGGCACCACTGATCAAAAACCTCTCATCATTCGCCTCCATCCCCCTCCCCTTAGCTATCCTCTCTGCAACGCGCCATCCCGCGGATTGTCTCGGCCTCAATCTCGACCGCGACTCCCATCTCGACCTCGAAGCGGGAGCAGGGGGAGGGGGAGTCGGAGTCGGGGGAAGGAAGGGAAGGCTGGAAGAAGGGTGGGATGCGGATTTGTGCGTGATGGATTGGGAGGGGCATGTTAGGGCTACCTGGGTTGGGGGGCGGCAGGTCTGGGGGGATGATGAGGGGTGGGAGGGGAAGGCGGCGGAGTCGATGTAGGGGTTTGCTTGGGTATCTTTTGCCGTATCTTCTATAGAATCCATATGTTGCTGGGTATGTTGTCTCGGATCTTTACATGTCTTGTGCAGGAACGATATGTATGTTGCGGGTACCGCGCAATGCATTCAAACCTCTTTTGCTACTCTCGTCATCATAGCGCGCTCGCAAGCAGTCTTTTGCTTGTCACCCCCTCCCCCTATCTGCGATGATATAACGAGCTGACCAATCATTCCCATTTTAATTACAGCATAACTACATACAGTCCGTTCTGAGCATCAGCGTTGTCAGTCAACCGACCGAGGCGGTCGACGCCACCGAGGGCCAAGGAGGTGGGTAACGCGGAATTAGTCATCCGAGGGCTTCAACCAGTGCACTGTCCGTAACAGCTGTGTAACACGGTCAGCATATGGTGACATCTTTAGGGGCCGTTTTCCAACGTGCAACGTGTTGAAGGCGTGTACATGGCGTGTAACGTCTTTTTTGGAATCTGCTACCCGACGCGACGATCAAAAACGCCACAGGGTTGAGCGTTCTCAAGGATCCATAATTGAGGCTGATTAGAGGGGTGATGTTGTATGTACCCATTGATCGAGGAGAGATCGAGACAAGATGGACAAAGGGCCAGAACGAGAAAGAGGAAGGAGAGGAATGTATGCGCCTAAGCGGTGTCATTCGAATGATTGTTGTTTGTGACACACAAGAGAGGAGTGATGTGCGGCATGATGATTGCGAGTTTCGGAGGAATTGGGGTTGCACAAACTTGCCGTGAGACGGAAGGATTGAGAGTGGCCAGTGTACATGCACTGTAGAAGGAATACAGGAATGAAAGACAGAAAACAAAGAAGAGAGAGAAAACCCGAAAGATAGAGAAGATGAGCGGTGGAAGCAAAACGAGGGGGCGGGGACGCGCGCAGGAACGGCTGGGTACTATCAAGCCGCCTCGAGGATGCATCTGCCACAAATCATCCATCTCTGACAATTCAATCTCGCCTATCCCGACCATACTTTCATCCCCAGCTTACTCGGTACTGCCCCTCGGCACCCCTCGAGTGCAGCACCACCACCACCCTCCGACAACATACCGCTCGGCCTCCCGGTCCTCCGTCACCAGTCCGTCACGCTCTCTTCCCAGCTCGACTTTATCCCAGAGATAATGCCCCACCATGTCCCACAACCCCCCACAATCATCGCCCAACCCACAACAGCCCGCCCATGCGCACCCGCACTCATCGCCCATGATGCCAGGCCCGCCGAATATATATTATGGTCCACCCCCAGGGCACCCTGGGCACACTCACACGGGAGGATCGGGGGCAGGGGAACCGTTCAGCTTTGCAGCTCCCCCACCGACAATGGGGCCGGGGTCGAGACCGATGAGTGCGAGTGAAGCTGGGTCCAATGCACAAGCGCAGGCGCAGGGGTTGTGGAATCGCCAGCTCCCGGCGCCGCCTCTTATGGACATCCCGGGCCAACCCCCTCCTCCACCTCAGCCTCAACATCCGCATGCAGCCCGGCGTATGACATACCAGCCCCCGCCATCAGAACCGATGGGCGAGTATCGAGAATGGAAGCACTGGCGGCGAGACGCACAGCTCCCACCGCAGATGCAGACGCAGGCACTGAGCTCGCCGCACTCTGCCGGATTGCCAGAGGGGAGTTTTGTAGGGGCTCATGTAGGCTATGCCGAGCCTGCGCTACCGCATATGCAGCTGCCCTCTCCTTCGGGGAGAACTGGCAAACGCCCGAGGACAGAGTCGGTCCTCCCTCTCGAGCCGACGGCGAATGGGCAGAATGGGTCGGACTCTGCTCCACGAAAGAAGCCTGCTGTACAAGACTCGCCCGAGTACAAGCCAGCCTACCCAGCAGTCTTGACGCGGGAGAAGAAGCAGAAAGCGTGCTCGAACTGTAGAAAGGCGAAACTCAAGTGTATAGTCGAGCCGAATCAGACATTGTGCGTGAGGTGCAATTCGAGAAAGGAAAAGTGCATCTTTTACCCCAGAGGTCATGTAAGTGCCTTCCCTCTTTGTGCTGGTGTGTACTGACGAGCGGCAGGATGACGATTGGCAACAGGTGCTCCAAACAGACTTGTACAACGCCACCAACCACCTGGCACAGATATCCAACGCTGTGCATCACATGCTCCATCATCTCACCGCGTCCAACCTCATCCCGCCCTTGTACCCCGCTTACGAGCGGTACGAACCGCCCGACAGGGAGGGCTACTTTCCGTCAGAGAAACGGGGTAGAGAAGGCGATGGTGACATGAAGAAGGGGCGGAAGGCGTCGAAAAGTGGGGAAGACGAGGAGAATGAGCGGGTACCGAGTCCAGAGAGCCGAGCTGTCAACCTTCTCCCCACGCCAACGTTCAACCCCTACCAACCACCGCATACTGCTCCCTTGCCCTCGGGGCACATCATCAGCCCAATGTCGACCGCGCGCTTGGGGCCTACGCAACAGCCTTTCGGGCTGCCCATGCCGCCTTCGCTCGGGCAAGAGATCGAGCACGAGCAAAAGACTCCTAGGGATACATCCATGTCGTTACCTTTCGGCGCACCAATCAGTCCCACTCGCGGTGGACAGGACCTGCGGCATCATGCGGGGGGACAGTACCCCGGCCAGAGGCAGTTGACAATGTCGTCCATGCGGGACGAGCCCCTGCCGGCAACCGAGTATGAGGGCATGTTTGTTGATGAGGATGGGCTCGAAATTGCCGTCGGGTCAATGGATACAAGGACAAGTGTGATCAAGAAGGATATCGTCTCGAATAAAGATGCGCTGGTGCTCATCAACTAGTAAGTCTACCTTTATGAAGAGTGCTACTGACAATTCAGCTTTCATTCACACATGAGCGGATTCTTGTATGGCTACCGTCTCCAGCTCGGCCGCTTCCCCTACCTCCCTGACGGCCCCGCGACCCTCACCCCACTCATCCTCTCCATCCTCTGCCTCGTCGCATGCGACCATATCCCCCGCCTCGCCCACCTCCGCGCACCCCTCCGGGACGAGGTCATCGAAGCCCTCCGCACCTCCCCCGCCGAGTCCTGGCAAAACTTTGACGCCACAGTCGATAGAGACTTTGGCGACCTCGATGGGGAGGACCCGATTGATGGAGAATTTGCGCTGGGGCCGGAGGAGATTGTGGGGACGTGTGTGATGGCGACGTGGATGTTGGATGGGGGGGAGGCGGCGTATATGGCACAGATTGCTTTCCGGTGGGCCAGGGGGTGGATTGGGCTGTTGCATAATCAGAGTAGGGGAATGACGGTGGCGGAGAAGGTTGGGATTGTGCCGGCTGAACGGCCGGCGACAGAAGAAGATATGACGAGGATATGGCTGTTTTGCTATGTAAGTGTTTCTTGCTATGGGGCGGGTGCTGACGAGAGTAGATTGTGGATAGTATGGAACGCTTGCGAAGCTCGGAGCTACGGCCGCCTATGGACCGCGACGCGCTCAAAAACTGCATTCAGCTCCTCCCCCCCTCCACCCCGCCTGCCTCGCACCCACCAGACCCATTCGACCTCCTCCTGACCCTGCACGCCAAGCTTGTCATGAGCCTCAACGAATGGCGCAAACAGTTTGGAATGCTCGGACAGGCTGCTACAGAGGGTAAGCAGGCGCAGATGAAGCGGCTGGTGCTCAAGATGAATGGGGAACTGGACTTTTGGAAGGCCAATTTTGATGCTGTCAGGCCAGAGGGGCAGGGTCAGGGGGAGAATGCGATGCTAAAGTGGGACTACACGCTGTTGGTGTGGCTCTTTACAAAGCTCAACGTCAACATGGCGCTACCCGATGCCTTTGCTTCCCATCCCCGACACTTTCCCGCGTACTCCAACTCTGCCCTCCAATCCTCGACTCAGCCTCGGTACCAGTCCCAGCCGCCTCCTCGTCTCCCGCGATTGTCCGAGACGCCACATCTGAGTGCTCCCGACGCCCAGTTGCGGGAAGCGTCCTTGTCCAAAGCGGCCGACTGTGCGATGCAGATGCTAGAAGTGTGTGCGAGCTGGCAGCCGAGGGAAGAGCTACTCTTTTTCTCACCGACATACTTGTTTCTCATCACTCTGGCTGCTGACGAGCTGAGGCGGGCATTGGACGCGCTGGAAGAGAGAGCGCTGATCAATGCGGGGGATGGTGAGTCTCTAGGTTTGCGGTAGGACGTAACTGATGATGGACGTAGTGGTGACGTTGCTAAGGACGATAGGCGAGTCGTTGAGCATGGGAGACCTCCCACCGAAACACCCAACCCGTATTGTCGCGCAGACAATGTTCAATCATGCCGAGCAGCTGGAAGGGCTGCAAGAGAATGCGTGGCTCATGCTGGGAGATCAGCAGCAGGGCGAGCAGGCATAGAGAGTCGGATTCTTGGTTTCTTGTTTGGGGGATGTGTGAATAGTAGGATGGGGGCGCGCTAGTACGCTAGCTGCTGTTGTCGACAAACGAAAAAAAGGTTTCACGATCCATACGAGCATTGACGAGTATTGTACAATATCGGTAAACTCTTGCATACCCTCTTTCATATATATTGCGATCTTGGAAAGAGATTGCATCTACAGACCCGAAACGAAAAAAGTACATGAGATCCATACAGACAGATCTGACATGAACCCCGGCCCAGCTCACTTGCCCTCCTCGGACATCACAACACCCCTCTTATACTCTTCAAAATCCACAACCTTCCCCTCCCTCCTGGCCTTCTCACCCGCAAACACCAACAAATGCGAATCTAAAACCTCTTCCGGTGTTACTCCCAACACACCTTGATCTCTTTCACATACGGCCTGAACGAAAGCAGCGGCGAGGCCGGAATCGCCGCCTCCATGATGGCCTGGAAGGGTGGGGGGGATGTGGTGGGATTTGGTGCGGGTTAGAAAGTTGAAGACGTCCTGTGTACAAAGGGTGGTTGTTTGTGAGCGACCACAAGGTGTGAAGGAGTGGCTTACGAATGTGATCATGTCCCCGACAAGTTCGCCTTTGGTACCCTGTATCCTCGTTCCCCGATCACAAACCGATTCTGTGACTACACCCCTCTTGTCAGCCCAGTCTTGTCAAAAGATGGAGAGAAAGAAGAACATACAAGCAGACATGGTCATACTTGCGGTAACACCACCTTCATACTCGATATTGACAATCTGGTGGTCGACCACGTCGTTGCTGGCTTCATACACACAAACGCCGTAGGGGCCTGTTTTGAGGGCGTCGGTGATGTTTTCAATGTCTAAAAAGTCGGCGTCGACTATATGGTCTGCCCACTGTTGTTTCAGAGGTCAAAACCGGGACCTGGCGATGCGTGAATTATGAGAAACACACCTTTTGTCTGCCACCCTCAAGTCCCTCCAGATAGATCTTTTTCGCACTCCAAACACACTCCTTCTCATAATCACAATCTGTACACCTTTTAGCAGCACCAGCTTGAACGGGTTTCTTGGACTTTCTGAAATGGTGGATCGAGCCGAAAGAATGGATTCTCTTCGGTGGGAGGCCGGAGAGAAAGTAGGAGAGGATGTCAATATCGCTGATCACCTGTCAGCTCTAGTGAAATGTGGAGGGGAGGGGAGGCGGGGAACGTACTGGCAGCATTTGGTCATGAGTGCAAAAGAGGTTTGAGCTTCGTTACTCCAATTACCACGGACGTAGCTATGCGCAAAATGTTGCTATCACCTTTTCGTTAGCTTGTGCACATTCACCATTGAATCAGGCTTACATTGCCGACAGGCTCTATATGCTACACTCCTTGTCAGCTTTGTCCCGTCCGATCAACATGTAAGGCTCACCTGGATATTAACAATCTCCCCCAAAACCCCCGAATCAATAATCTCCTTCACGGCCCTATTATACGGCGAATACCTCAACACGTGTCCAATCGCAAACACTTCTACCCCACTCATCTCCACCTCTTTGATCATCCTCACACAGTCCACCGGGTCAGTTGCCATGGGTTTCTCGCACAGGATTTGATAGCCCAAGGGTGCAAAGGCGGATACAAGCTCTGCGTGGAGGTTGTCGAGGACAGTGATGAGGATTGCGTCTGCTATTTTCCCGAGGGCTAGGAGGGGTTGCCAGGAGGAAAATTGAAGGTGGGCGGGGATACTGGAAGGGAGGGTCAGTGGGGGTCGGATAGCCGAAGGGAAGGGATTGGAAGAAGAGGGGGGCGTACGAGTGAAGACGGGACATGACTTTACGTCGGTGCGTACGAGGTTCGGCTACGGCTACGACTTTTGCAAGGTCGGGGTGCTCAAGAGCATATGAAGTGTATACCTTTGATTACACGGTGTCAGCTGCTATCACTCTTCAGAACCAGTGAGGACGGATTGTAGGCGCACCAGTCCTCGAGCGCCGGCACCGATGACAATCATGGTGACCGGGCGTTTTGCAGACTCTTCACTGATAGCAATTGAAGCTGGGATCTCGGCATCGCTCTTGGGGGTGGCAAGTCCAGTGTCGAGGCTGGGGCTGCTGAGCTTCGGCTTCTTTGCGTCTGGTTTGTCTACACTGGTGGCAGGGGACGGGGAGATGGGTGAATGTATAGCAACGGGGGGCATCTTGCCTGTCTCTAGGCGTAGGAAGGCAGGAGCAGAGATGATGAGAATGCAGAGGGCATATTAGAACAGTAGCAGGGACCAATCAGGCTGCAGGCAATGCGCCAAGCAACGCACCCTGCCACTTGGTATCTGTATTCGGCCTTGTCCGTCTGGGGCTCCCTTTTCCCAAGAGAAAGTGGGGGGCTGATAAGAATGCCAGATGGGAAAGAGTGCGACGGCTTTCGGCTCAGCAATCCCGATCGCCGGCCTCTCGTTATCTCATCTCCCATCCTCCCTGTGCTCTGGGCCGGGGGCATCCTTTCCGCTGGCCCAACAAACAGACATGTGGACACATACATCCTTTGGCCTCCTTTGGCGCCGCCCCCTGGGCGAGATGTGTACGACCCTTCCTCTCAAATCGCGCCGTTTACCTTATCTCCTCTTCCCGCGATATCTCAGGGTTCGGTCAAAGCGGCGGCACAAGCGTCGCTCAGAACGCCGCACGGCACTGCCCACCTTGTGCTCTGGAATCAGCTGATAAGGAATCCGCATTGAAAGGGAACCATACATCACTCTCCTCCTTCTCATATCTCCCTTCCTCTTCTTCTCGGATCCACTGTTGACACCCCCATCCCCTCCTCTGTGTATACTTTCCCCACAGTCATTCTACATCATGTTTATGGCTCTGGACGAGAAGCTTGCTGGCTTGAAGATCGGCAAATACAGATGTGAGTCTGGCTCCAGCACTGGGCGGGAAGCTGACCCAGAGAACAGATAATGATCCGTGGACGCAGGTCTTGATCGTGGGATTCGTCTGGTCAGTCTTGTATCGCTATCGTCGAGCTTTGTATGCTGACTCTTGTGTCAAGCTTCTGTTCAGTCGGCTTGTTCGGTGTACGTTCTCCGTCCCCGTCTATACGCCAGCCTATGCTGACCATGTGTTAGGCTATCAGCGGTCTGGGAGCTGGTGGTACTCAAGACACTGCTCTCTCAGACACTGCCAACGGTGTCTTGTACGGTGTCTTTGCCCTAACCGGCTTCATGTCAGGAAGCATCAACGCAAGTCATCTCATCCTCCCAGGCGCACTACTAACCACCCCTCAGAACGTCCTCGGCCCCCGCCTCACCCTCTCCATCGGCACCACCGGCTACTCTCTTTACGTCGGCTCCCTCTGGGCATTTCAGCTCCACGGTTCCCGCTGGTTCCTCATCCTCGCTGGCGGGATTCTCGGGGTCACCGCTGCCCTTCTCTGGTCGGCCCAAGGCGCCATCATGATGTCTTACCCCATGGAGAAGGACAAGGGACGTTCGTTCTCGTTGTTCTGGTCTGTGTTTTTTATGGGCAATATTATGGGGTCTGCGATAGCGCTGGGGATTCAGGCGCATAGTACTTTGCCGGAAGTGTCGACGGTGATTTACGTGGTGTTTATGATCATCCAGCTTACTGCCATCTTGACTTCTTGGCTCGTCTTACCTCCTCGTGAGTACCCTACCGTTACAGTGGGACGCGGAAGCTGACGAGTGGGTAGATCTTGTAATCCGAGGCGATGGTACTGTCGTCAAGATTGAAGATGCCATCACCCCGAAAGAAGAGTTCAAGTATTTTGTGGGCATGTTTAAAGACGTCAAGATGCTTCTTCTATTGTGCGTACCACCTTCTTTCGTCGATCCTTGTACGCTGACAAGCATATTCTCAGCCCCATGTTCTTTGCCTCAAATTACTGTAAGAAGCCTCCCCACCGATCCCCTCGAGCGCACGCTCACGTGAAGTGTAGTCTACGCCTACCAAGGAGCCATCACCACCTTCCTCTTCAATGGCCGCACCCGCGCCCTCGTGTCCCTCCTCACTGGCGTCGGCGCCGTAGCAGGCGCGGTCTTCATCGGCACCGTGCTCGACAAGATGCCCGTCCTCTCCCGAAAGAAACGCTCCCTCATCGGTGTCGGTGTCGTGCTGCTGCTGAATATCATCATCTGGGGCGGCGGCCTCGGATTCCAAGTACAATTTACGAGGGCCACGGATCACGCTGTCTGGGATTGGTCTGAAGGACCTGCAGTGGGACCCATCATCCTCCTCATGGCCTGTCAGTCCACTTCTCACCTGACACCAACTGCCACTGACTTTTTATCAGACTACATCGGCGACGCCTCCTTCCAAGGTCTCGCCTACTACACTATGTCCTGCATCACCAACGACCCCTTCCGTCTCGCCCGTATGGCCGGCTACTACAAAGGCATCCAATCCGCCGGTGCAGCCGTCTCCTTCGGCATGGACGCTATCGCCACGCCCTTCCTCACTGAGCACCTCGTGAGCTGGATCATCCTGCTCGTGTCACTGCCGCTTTGTGCGTATGTGCTGTGGGGATGTGAGGATAGTAATTATGGGAAGGAAGGGGTTGTGAAGGTTGAAGATGTTGCCGGGGGTGTTATTGGGGGGGCGGCAGTGCCGGTGGGGCATCATACGCATGAGCAGGAGCAGGAGCAGGAGCAGGAGGTTGGGGGGCAGGGGGAGAAGGAGGTGGAGTCGGTGGGTGATGAGAAAGATATTCCAAGGGTGGGGGTTGTTAGTGTTTCGGAAGTATGATGATAGACTGCGAGCCTTTCGAGAGTTGGGTTTTTCTTACCTGGGGGGTCGTTTTGTCTGGTTGTCTTTGTTGATCATTCATATTTGTATATTGGAAAGCTTGGGGTCCCTTACATGGGACATTTGTGTCGGTAGACTAATCGTTGTCGTGGTATGCAGCAGCAGTATCCAAGGAATGTTGTCATTAGGCTCAGGTCTTAGCCGCCCATTGACCTTGATGCGGTTGGACGGACTTGTGACGGCGCTGGGCGAAGCCGCCAGCCCGATAAGGGTCAAGATGATATAGACATGCTTACATGTATGTTTCACAATGCTGTTATACAAGACGCCAAAGTCTATCACGCATGCCCGCCCAAGGTCCTCCCCCAAGTCCCCATCTCCGCCCCTACACTGTCCTTGCCCGCTTCCTCGAACCATTGCACAATCTCGGCAGGCGAGAGGGTACACCGCACTTTCAAGAAATCGGGGTGCTGTTTGTTTGTCACTGTTGTGGAAGAAGATGTCGGGGTTAGCAGCGCTATGCGCAGGAGGGTGCTGAAAGCCTGTGCGGGCTTTAGCTCAAGAAACGAGAAAGAAAGAGGCAACGTACAGTCCGCAAGACCCCCACGCTCCACCGGACTTTTCCAATCCCAACCAGCCTCGTCCTCGCAAATCTCAAATACTCCTCCTCCACCATCGCATAAGTGAACTCTTCCCTCCCCGCGAACGCCAGATGCTTGGCAATAATTAAAACGCCCAGACAAGGGGCTGGAAGTCCACGGAGCTTGTCGTTTTGGAGTCCGAAAGAGGCGGTTTCGATTTGGGCTAGGATCTGGTCGACGAGGATTTTGGCGTCGAGCTTCTGGTCCATGCGTGTTTGTACACGAGTCACGGGGAGGATCTATAAAGCCTGTTAGACAGCTTCTTGGAAAGGACGAGAAAGACTCACAAAAGGCCGGTATAAGACGCGTACATCGGTAGTCAGGCCGATCAAGCGATCAAAGTATCGTTTGATACGTTCATCGCGCAAAGTCTTTGGCAAGTAAGCAGGTTGCACAGAGTACGATGACAAAGAGCACTCACAGTAAGAATGACATATTCCCAGTCGCCTCTCCACGTCTCTTCCGGATCCTGGTCCAGTACGCTCTCAGGATACCAAGGTATCAGCGCCTTCTTCAGCAGCTCCTCCCACCCTCTTTGACCCTGTCTCTCTTCGTCACTACCAACTCCTCCGACGCCTCCTTGCATGACAGAGGCAAGCGGGGAGGTGACTCGCCAGATACGGTGAGAAAATCGGGATTTAACGCGCTTTTCGAGGAGAAGAAGTGTGTCGATCCGGGGAGTTATGCCGAGAACCGCTAATCCTCGAGGGGTAGTCCCAACGGGGCCAGAGCGGACACTCTGAACGACATCGACTGTGACATGATCAGCATACCGCCTCTAGAGTGGAGAGCAAGACGTACAGAGGCAATACAAGAGAGCTTGACGAGCATGCTCTGTAAAGAGGTCAAATTCTTTAATGACGATGATGATTGCTCTAGGCGACGGCGCGGTAAGCAGCGCGAGCAAGTGGGATGGCAGTGTAGTCGGCGCGTATTCCTGCAATCGGGTCAATATCTTCATTGGATGGTAGAAGGAAGGAGCAAAGACGTACCTCGTTGTCCCCTTGATCATCCTCATCTATGTTCTCGTCCTCCAACACTTTTCCTTCGGCCTCCGCAATCTGTCGGCCCATCTCCCTGATAGCGAGCCTATCCGTCGTTTGGGCAAGGCCAGACAGACGGACGATTATGGGTGCAGTTCTGGCAGCAGAAGAAGGTAGAAGGTTGAGGGCCCTGGCAACGGTCTGAAGGAATTTGGTCAGCTTTCTCATTCCATCATAGCGGGATACGCACCCTAGTCTTCCCAGATCCTCGAGGGCCAACCACCAGAGCACTATTCCCCTCGCCCCTGTCCACGGTACCTTTGATGAGGTTTAGGATCCCCTGCAACGCCTCATTCTTGTCCTCGTCCAGGAAAGGCGGAGGATCTCGATCTGAACCGCGCGAGTTCAAAGTGTTGAGGATGGTTCTCAAAACAGGCTCGGCATAATCGGGAAGGGGCTCGCCGGTGATTATATCGGGTTCAGGGGAGGGGGAGTTTGCGAGTGGTAAGGATGGCGAAGCGATAGGGGCAGTGGAGAGTTCGAATTCGGGTATGAGCGGGGCAGATGGGGCGAGGGGTTCTTCGTCTCCTCGCTTGCCTCCATACTCGTCCAACTCCTCTTCCTCTATATCCATCGCTTTATCCCTTGCATCTTGCAAAGCCCTTCCACTTCGAGTCGTGCGAGGAGCATTGGCGTCTCCTGTATACTGGTAATTTCTCGCCTCCTTTTGCTTGCGTTGCTTTTCATTCTGCAAGAAGCGCTCTCGGGTGAGATCTTCCGATCTTTGTTTCTTGGCTTGCCTCTCTTCATCTTCATCTTCATCATCAAAGACGTCGTCCCTAAATGTGAGAGCTCTTGAAACACCTTCTCCCCTCACTCTTTTTCTGGTAGAGGCACGAAGAGCCGGCGAAGGCGTTGGCAGCCCGTCTTTGAGCCCCGAAGCCAGCGTAGGCGTGCCAGCGAGGCTATTGCGGCCCCTCTGGACAGTTGACGCCGGCGTCTTGCTTGGTGCCTTCTTGCTTTCCGACTTTGTAGGCGTCGCGAGCCATTTCGATCCACTGCGAGTGGACCTGACATCGGAATCAGCCTCGTCATCAGGTTTCGCCTTTTTTCTATTTGGCGTTGGCGACGGGGCCGCTTTGACAGCAGTCTTTGCCGCAGATCTGGCTGCCGATGCTGGGGCACTCCTTTTGCTCCCTCTCTGGGGAGTCACTACCACCTCGACTTTTCTTTTTCTAGTCGAGCCATACGTCTTTTTGGGATTCTCCTTGACGGGACTCTGAGGTTCGAGGGAGGCGTTGCGAGGGGGCGGCTGATATTCGATATGGTCGTAGATTTCTTCGTCTTCAGAATCTTTTTGCCACGCTGATAGAGAATTGTGGGACTGTTCCCCCGGTTTTGAATTGCTGGACATGGCGAGCAGAGGTGGTCGAGCTGTTTTTGACAGCGAGAGCGGAGAAGAACCATGCAAGAAAGAGCAGACGCGTCGGCGCGTCGGAGCCTAGTGGATGATCAGGACACCCGAGATTCCAGCGTCGACTCTTGCCTTTCGGCTTTTCAACCATCACTCCTCTCGCAGGCAACTCCGATGTGATAGCACCTTACCGGTAGGTGATATGTACAATGCAGGGTATCCTTTCAAGTCCATCAGCCCATATCCGCCGTATGGATGGACGTGAAAGGAACTTTTGCTCGCTACACACAGCGAGAGTTTTGCTAATCCTCACTATATTTTGTCTTTCAACTTGCTCTCATTCGGCCTGGTGTTGCAGCTTGACCCGGGTGCTCTCTATAACTGATACCCGAAACGGAAAACCTTGTCATTATACGATTACAACTCCGCTCATCTCTCGACACAATACAAGATCATCAGCAGCAAGGCGATATTCAAGCTCATCTGGAGCCTTCATGGCACTTCTCGAATCCCATGCCGAGAGATCTTGGACAACGCGCCCAAGATTTCCGAGAGAAATGGGTATCTCCTCTCTCTTTGCCCTCGGAACACAACTGACGACTGCCATCAGCTCGCACCTTCTGGAGGATGGCTTGGAGAGCTAGTCATATTCATCTCGGATCTTACTGGAGTATGGGACGTCATTATCATCGCCAGCGTCTTTGTCTGCGCTTGGATCGTTATGAGGACAAGTCCGATGGAAATCTCAATGGTTCTTGCCCTCGGATTCGACCTCACTATACCTCTGCAATACTACAGTAAGCTCTATATCTCCGTTTCGATCCTACTTAACAATGTTTACTTGAAACCATAGACAACGATTACCTTCGAAAAAGACATGCCGAACATCTGGAGAATTACTGGCCCTCACTCTTGCTGGGTTGTCTGATCGAAGGCGTCTGCTTCTTTCTTCTTCACCCCGACCTATTCACCATCATCGTCTGTCTCAAGACGAGCGCGATGACTGTTCTCTGGATGATGAGAGATCAAGACGGACTACCCGTAAGCAGTATTCTCATGGGAAGCGAAGCCGAGTCTGATGGCAATGCAGATCAGGATCCAATCGCCGCACAGGACGTCCGGCAGTACTCGTTCATCAGAAGGGCCAAGACAAGACGGCGAGGGACGCAGGAGCTCAAGGAGAGATGGCAGGTCTTCCAACCACGCATCAGCTTCATCAAGGCATGCGGATCCCAAATCAAAAACATCAGACGACCCCGGCAAAAGCTCTACAAATAGATCGAATCAGCCCAAGCCCTCCCAAACCTCCTCTTCCAAACCATCATCCTCTTTCAAAGCTCCCGAAACTTCCAAGCCGGCCGAGACCAAAGCCTCTTCCTCCTCCACCACCCCTTTCAACATGCCCGACTCCAAACACATCTCCAATCCATACAAATACCTCCACCGCGCGGGCTACTCTGATCCAGCCATAGCCGGTATGATCCTGGCTCTCAATGGGGCTGAAAAAGATCGAGCGAAAAAGCAAATGAACGCTTGGGTCCAGGAGAAGGATCGGAAAGAGATAGAGAGACGGAACAAGAGATATTCGGAGAGCGCCAAGAAGGCTGGGTGGCCGAAGAAGTTTGAAAAGGGCGCAGCCGAGAATGGCGATAGAGGCAAAAAGACAACGCTCGCTATACCAGAAGAAACGGTGGAACGGGCTGAAGCGCTCATGAAGTCCAAGAAAATTCCTTCAGAGGAAAGAATGAAGGTGACGAAGCTTTTGAAGCACCCAAAGTCTGAAAAAGAATTAGAGAAAGCTGGCAAAATCTTGAAAGACATGGGCATACCCGTGAAGCTTCCCAAATTTGGGGCTGAAAGTGATGGAAGCAGCAGTAGCGGTCCCAAATTTGGCGAGTCGGATGGGCATGGTGGGTATCGCGATATACAGCTCTCGAAAGACACCGTCCAAACCTTGAACCACGCTATGGGGTCACACCAATGGCCGAAGGAGGACCATGTCAAATGGCTGGCGTACATTCAGCGACCTCTGTCTAGACGCGAATTTGAAAGAAAGATCATCCCCCTCGCCAAATCTCTGAATGTGTACCTTGGCGGAGATTACTATGGTGGCGGGCCACATAGGTTTGATGTCAAGAAGCTTCAAGGTATCAAGAGCAAGATCAAAAGTCGGTGTGGGGTCGACAGTGGTATGGCGGATCATATGATCTTACATGCCATTAATCAGCGTACTTCTAAGGAGGCACAGAACATGTTGAACCGGTGGTCCAGCAAGGGTATCAAGCGAGAAGAGTTTGAAAAGCTTCGCAAGACGGCGCCAGATTGGGCATGACCGAGCTACCACTGTTTCAAGAGATACATTTACATTATATCAAGCCTCATAGCCCACCAAGCCTTCTATCAATTTCATTACCTTCAAGACCTTCTCCTCTTCCCAAGCCTTCCCAACGACTTGAACCCCAACAGGCAGACCGTGCATCTTTTCGGGCACATACCCAGGCTCCACCTCACCAGGCTTACCGATATAGGTCCTGTGCTCCAGAGAGCTCGAGCCGGTACTGCCTTCGAGCCAGTTGGTAGGGAGGACATCGAGGTCCTTGTCGACGCGAGTGACGGGGAGGACTCCGACGGTGCTGTCGACAACGTTGAAGAGGATTGTGGCGATACTACAAGGGCGTCAGGCATGCGAGGGCTGAGGACTGTCACGACTTGCGAGAGTGGAGAGAGGTATTCGGTTTGGTTGTGTTTGAGAGCAGGTACGGCTTGAACTGGAGTCAACAAGATGTCGAATTTGTTATCATCCCAAGCCTGTAGGGATGGTTCAGTACAATGTATCTCTATCGGAGCGGCATTGGACTCACAGCTGTCCTAAATCTCTCTATATACACATTCCTCCGATGCGTGTATTGCAGATACTCTTGTACGCTCTTTTGACGGGAGTTGGCTGAGGCACCATCTATCAATACGCCACCTTCATTGACCATACCGGATACTCACAAAGCACATCCGCATAGAGCTGATCTCCAGTAAGTTTCCCAACGAGCCAGACCCATACGCCATGAAGCCATCCCGGGATCTTCACAGCTTTGACGACCTATAGGAGATGGTAAGTCCTATAAGCGGAGGACTTATAGGGGGTGTAGCTCACAAGGTTCATTGAAGGTTCCATGGGGTCTTTTCCAATATTGCTGAGCAGAGTCTTGTATCCGTCAGAGGACGTCAATCCCACAAAGATCTACGATAGATCGTCAATTGATATTGCGGATGCTATGAACTGAACGCACTTTGAGGGCTTCCGGTACTGCATGGCTGTTAGTGTGGCATGAGGCGGGCGATGAAAGATACAACAGACCATCTGGGGGATCAAATGCAACGACTTCGTGACCAGCCTTCCTTAAACATTGTACACTCTCTAACACCGCTCGAGCACAAGCCGGGCTAGCCTACAAGAAGTATCTTCAGATATCATCTTCGGACAGCATCATGAGCACGAAGCACGTACCTTGATAGCATGGTCATCGACCCAATAGCCCACCTTCAACTTCTTTGGGAGATCTACTTCCCTCCAAGGGATAGGCATTAGCTGCTCACCGGGAAGATCCGTGGACGGCTCATGGATCGTATTCAAGACCGAGCGCGTGGAGAAGATTAGATCGTCGACGGTCCGCGCCATAGGACCTACGACGCCCTATAGGAATCACATCAGTATCAGCTTCGTGCAGATAGAAGAGACATACCTTGATGCCTTCAAATCCTTTGACGCTCGAACGACTCCCGTTCTGAGGCCACCTCCCAACGACAGGCTTGAGCCCGCATACCCCACTATAATGAGCAGGGATCCTCAGAGACCCCCCAACTAGTTCAGATCAGCACGTTTACTCTGCCAGTCTTCATAGAAAACTCACTATCAGATCCCCATCCTATAGGACTACCCCGAAGCGCCACAAGCGCAGCTTCCCCACCCGAACTGCCACCGCAAGTCCTGTCTGACGCCCCGGGGTTAAAGGTTCGGCCAAAGATGGGGTTGCGGCACTCGAAAGCGAGCAGAGTTTGGGGGACGTTTGTTTTGCAAAATGGGATCCCTCCGGCGGCTCGGAAGACCTTGACGAGCTGCGAAGGTGTCAGTCCTTTTAGCTTCTCGGGGATGGTTGGACTTACGCCTCCCTCGTTTTCGGCATTCAAAACAGGATCAAAGCAGTACCTGTATCCCATGTCAGTGAGGCTTCTCAAAGTTGAAGTGACAATAGTCACGGAGAGCATCCCAGAGAGGTGTCGACGCCTTTGATGTTGTATGTATCTGCGATCGGGATCGTGATCGGTATGGTAAATCCATGAAATTGTATGGTCGCTCACCTTTGAAGCTGGAAGGAAGACCCCAGAAAGCGCCATGTGCTTTCCCAAATGTGGCATACTCTCGGTCATAACTCTTGGCTTGCTCAAGAGCTTCTTTGAAAAGGACTAGAGAACAGCCGAGACATCAGAAACGCAAATCTTGACAGGCCACGATGGCTTACTTTCAGTCAAGCAGTTGGTTTTTCTATGAGCGGTACAGGCGGCACGAATCTGTATACAGCGTCAGTATAGCCTTCTTTCGTATACAGATGACCAGCTCCAGCTTATCACTTACATAGACAGACATGACCCTCTCGACCGTCCATCCAGCCTTACGCCCTTTGAGATGCCAAACAATCTCTTGCGGCCTGCACTTTCGTCAAGCTTGTTCATCTTGTGCATCATACTGCTGTCCACTCACCGGGTGTTCAAGACCTCCTCGTCTTCTGAATGTTCGCTCTGCAGTCCCAGGAGAGATTCCATCTCTGACACGAGTCTCTCTCTTTCCTCTTGCTTTGCCGCGGAGAATCCAGTCGTGTTTTGAGCGACCATGGCTGACAGTGTAGTCGATGATGTGAATGTGAAGGGTAAAGAAGAACAGTATTATAATGGTGAATGTGTGATAGTCGTTGCTGTGACCAATGCCTGCCCTCTACCACGACGCTGCGGTCAGTGGCTCGAGCACTCAATGCGGATCTATCTACTTTGTGAGGAGGTCAGGAGGGCACCGGTACCACGCATGTGCTGCTCTGGAAGCCTTCTCCACAAGCACGGATCTGAACGCACATAGATTGGGACACCCTGTTTCGTGTCTGGAACGAAGATTGAAACGCCGTCGTGACAAGTTGAAACTCGAAGCCGAAACAACCAACGAGAGAAGAACGTCATGCACGGCCCTGAGCGGATATGGCCGCCGTTCCATGTCCTCTTACATACGCGACACGCGAAGCAGCGTCTATTCTTCATGGGTTCCTCAAGGCATTCCGCATCTTTGTACTCCAGCTCCCCTCACTCTTTCGCTTTCCGCTTCTAGGTTCTACTCGTCGTACTCCAGGCCGGACCCCGCATCTCCACCGCCTGTCCAAAGACGACAGCCAATGCCCTCTTCTTCCCCCTCCGCCGCTGACACACGTCCCACAAAGATTGTCAAGATGGATGACTCTATCGATGTTGCAGACGCAGTAACTGGTACAGAGGCTGTCCCTTCGTAAGCACCGCGGATGAAGTCAATGTCGAACAATGACTGACTGTGCATAGCTACCGACCTGATGCAAAGACGAGGCGTTATGACAGACAGTTGCGGTAAGTTTGCCTCGGATACGCCAGGCTCAATATGCTCATGCGGACTGCAGACTTTGGGCATCTGCTGGTCAGAGGTCACTTGAAGCTGCTCGAGTGCTTCTCGTCGGATGTGATGCCGCGGGATGCCAGTCCTTGAAGAACCTCGTCCTTCCTGGTGCGTCGTCTGGCTATCTACCGGCGTACCTACCAGCTGACATGCTGCAGGTATCTCCCACTTTACCATCCTCTCCCCGAACACAACCACACCCAAAGATGTAGCCACCAACTTTTTCCTCCACCCCGACTCTATCGATTCCAACATTGCGCAGGAGACTGTCAAGTACGTGCTCATGTCAAGAACACAAGGTCGGGGTACTGATCTGTATGCAGGTATCTGAAAGAGTTGAACCCCTCTGTGGAAGGTGTTGCTCGTACAGATGTAAGCCCCGCCATTCCGACCCTGCGCAAATGGCTGACGCTTTGCATAGGACCCCGCGGCACTCATAGCCTCGGACCCTCATTATTTCCTCTCCTTCACCCTCATCATTCTTTCCAGCGTCGACCCCGCCCTCGAGAACCAACTCTCCGACCTTCTCTGGCAAGCGTCCTCGACAGTCGGAGGCGCCGACATCCCGTTGATCTCTATCCGGAACTCTGGCTTTATCAGCCGTGTCCAGATCCAGCTCCGAGAGCACGCCGGTGAGCTGACCCGTCTTCACAGATATGATGAGCAACCGGAGGGCTGATGCGGAATGAAAGTAACTGATAGTCACCCCGACAGTAGTCACACTCTGCGTCTCGACGAGCCCTTTCCTGCTTTGGAACAACACGCCCGATCGCTTCAGCTTGACAATATGGATTCTCTGGAGCATTCCCATATCCCTTGGGTTGTGCTGTTGGTCAGGGCAGCTAGCATATGGAAAGAGAATGTACGAGGAGACCGTGCCTTTCTGTATATCCTCGTTACTAACGTCCCGGTAGCACGGCGGAAAGCTTCCCGAAACGTCGGAAGAGAAGGCAGAGTTTAAAGAACAGATCAAGGCGGGCAAGATTAAGAGTGACGAGGAAAACTATGACGAGGCATTGGGGCAGGCGTACAAGGTGTGGCAAAAGTCTGAAGTAAGTTTCTATGAAGAAGATTCCTTTGCAATTGCTGATTAGTGTTCAGGTGCCCTGGGAGATCAAGCAGCTTTTGGAGGACGAGAGCGTGAAGAATATCTCTCACAGCGTGCGTGCATACTTGCATAAATGAGACGGGTCTAACACCCCATATTAGTCCAAGAACCATCAAATCCTCCTCCACACCCTCACCCAATTCCTCCTCCCCGCCCCGCACCTTCCCCCCACATCACCCTCTTTGCCCGACATGCATTCCAGCACCGAATCCTACGTCGCCCTCCAAAACATGTACAAAGCCCAACATCAAGCCGACCTTGCGCGGTTCAAGCAGCTGCTGGCGGAGGTATTGGAGAAGGTGGGTCTGCCGGTGGAGAGTGTGCCGGAGGATGAGGTGGAAGGGTTTGTGAGGAATGTTGGTGGAGTGGGAATCGTCAAGGGGACGTCTTTGAAGGAGAGTAAGGAAGGGAAGGGGCTGTTGGCTACTGAGCTTGGTAAGTCAAAACGCCTCATATGATAACCAAAGCTGACAGGTGTCAAAAGAGGGCTTCGATGAAGAATACTTGGAGAACGCCACGCCTTTGTCTTTGTACCTCGCCATCCTCGCTGCCGAAAAGTTCTATGACGCCAAGAAGAGGTGGCCTGGTACCACCACCGCCGAGGAGCTCGAGCAGGACAATGCTGAGCTGGGAGCTATCGTCAAGCCTCTCCTGCCACAGTATCCTGATCTGCCTGACGTCGTGTCAGAGAGCATTGCCGAGGTGTAAGTCCACAATGACCCTTGCTTAGCTTGGTTCGAAAGTGGTGCTGAGCTGATGGAATTCGAATAGAACGCGAGGCGGGTTTGCGACTATACCCACGACTGCTGCCCTCGTTGGCGGAGTGGTGGCGCAGGAGGTCATCAAGCTTGTCACCAACCAGTATATGCCTCTTGACAATACTGTGGTTTTTGATCTCGTCAAGAGCGGGTCTGCCAAGTACAAGTTCTGAGATGAACGGCGTGGGGGTGACATCAAGTAGGGATCAGAGAGGGTAGGGGGATGGTAAAGAAGGCATCAGAGATGTAAGCATGTATGAAGCTGCCTAAACTCCTGCGGCTCTTGGGTGGTCTCTGGTACACGTTGAATGGGTTCTACCCTGCTCTATCATCCGTGATTAGAGTTGCCTGTAGGTTGACCGCTAAGAGAAGTCAAATGACACCGGAAGGATGCAGTCTTAAGCTGAACAATGAACTGCTCATGTGCTCTGAGAATGATTGTTGGGCCCAAAAAGATTCATGGCATGTCATGTAAATTGTACAATAATCCTACAATATCGACGTCGCCCGATATACCATCCGAAACCGAGAAATGAGCACTACTATGATTAATATGATTGCTATTGCTAATGCTATGGCTACTGCAGCCCTTCTTCAGCCCCAGCTCTGATGCACTATCGTCGCTGTCACTGTTGTTGGAAGGGGGAAGATTACTTGTCGGCGGGAAGCTGAAACTTGTAACCGCCTTGGCGGGGCATCCATCGGAGATGGTCGTGGTCCTCCTTGATATGTTTGGAGAGCACTACGAGTAGAGTCAGTCAAGGGTGCAAAGAATCGGAGGCAGGGCAGGTGACTTACTGAAGGTACCAGCGGAAGCCATGAAGACGGTGATGAAGACGATGGGGTACGCGTCAACTGGGACACCCTTGGTCTGGAAGAAAGCCTTCATTTGGTGACCCTGTGTACTTGTCAGTGAAAGAATAAAGGATGGCTAATGACGACTCACGATACCCATCTGCTCGTAAGACATGGTGGAAGCCTTTCGAGTAGCCATGGCCCGCGCAGCAGGCAAGGTGGTAGAGGCAGTTCGGAGAGCAGATCGAGCGAACATTGTTGGTTATTTGTGGGTTGGGTCGACTTGTGGGGAGTGGTGTGTTGTTGAGTAGTGTGGTAGCTGGTAAGGCTGATTGTTGAGTAGATGTGTGTGTGATGGAGAGAGGGTGTCAGTGAGCCAGAGGAGCTCTTATATATCTTGTGGCTCTTCCCCCGAGGCCCTACATCTTTCATGAAGCGTGAGCATTGTCTCTCGGATTCGGACGCAGACGGTGCACAAAAGGCGTTGTCCATTCAGATCTTTCCTTTTGCAGCGCGTTTGATAGCGGAAGAATGCGAACACGAGATGTCGATGATTTGTAGTTTTCGGAACCGCCAGGAACGACCCAAATCTTCCAGCTACTTGGGTTCTGCGCCTTACAAACCCAAAGCGGACATGACCGCTGTGCTCATAAGTGCTTGATTAAGTTGATTTTTAGCCAAATCCCAAAATAGCTGCAATCTGGGCAAACGGCGGATTCCGGCTGCCAGAGATTTGTAGAGATTTCTACAAATGTCGTGGGGGCCCTCCTATTTCTTCCTTGTGTTTGGTTCGGGACCCGGTCGGGACGCACTCGAGGCTCGGAACGTATCGATTTCCACTCAGGTCGGGTCTGAAACAATGTCGACATCTGCATCTGGTACATCCGTCAGAGTTCATACGTATACGCCGAGGACTTTCATCAGGGGCTCGTCGCCAGTACCGTACCACTCAACGGAAGCCTTCGGAGCCTTGGTCAATGCAGCTCTGGCATGCGCAAGTGACCGCGAGCGGATCATTGGGTTGGCTGTCGGTCCGAACGTAGAGTGGAACCCCCGATAACGGAGTCACAATCCTGTTACGCCAATGAAAACGTCGATCCAACCCGGAGCACTGACATCCTTCGAGGCCAATAATGCCGGAAAGACAGAAGGGATTGGTCTCGGGCGTTCGCGCTGCTTGCCATACAGGACGTCTCTCCTCTTACGGCCTTGGCAGTCGGAAGCTGTAGTTGGGAGACTCTCCAGTGTCTCCGTGATCCGTGGCCCCAATAAGATCGTAGCTGACATCGCTGACACTACTACGTTGAGGCAACCGCCATCCCTGGCCTGGGACATGGCGAATCATAAGTCGTCCCTACTAGGTCCGTCAATCGTATCCCTTCCATAGCTCCATTGTCTGCGACTTCAATTAGGGTTTTCGCGACTGGCCGGACCCTCCATCATGAGGAGGAGTCAAGGGGCATCCTATCTATGGCATAGATGACATTGCTCTTGCATTGCTCCCACCCTTCCTGGAGCTCCCGAGACTGACATTCATATATATGATCGGTCTACTCGGAAACACCTTCACCACTTCTCTTCTACACATAGCCTTTAGTATACGACTCGAGATCCGTATCTCGACTGCCTCTTACGCCCCTGTATTCTCTTTTACTTCTAACTTGACTATCGCATTCACCCCTCGGTCACCTTCATCCCCACTTCAAACAATGGCCCGCCGCTGTCAAGTCTTCCATAGGCAGCCTCGCTGACCGTGGGGACTTGGCATGCCCTTCCCTCCGCCGCCATCAATTGAAATCGACAAAGGGATCTTGGAGTCTTGAAGAGCACACGGGTACGTAGTCCCATGCCTGATAATCATGGGTCTCAGTACTTCCTCTTCCCGGTTCTCGGTCTTGGGTAGAAGATGCCTTCCTGGCGATCTGACACCTATAGACCTGCGGGACTTTCTCCTCGATACCATCATCGACCCTTCTCGCCAACCAACCCGCGAACTTGCTTTCGCAACTCAACCCCATGCGGACGAATGCTGTATTCACTTCTGCTTTCTCTTTCATCTGAGGGTGGACAGCGTGGGGTCCGGGCCATGTCTGTGTGAAAGAAAAGACACATCTGCCGTTCGTTAGCACGGTTATGGTGAGATGTCTACGCCAGCGCATCTGTCGTCAGTACGACTATGGTGAGACGCTCGTGTCAGAGATATGCCTTGGACCCGGCGCTGTCAACCGTCAGAGCGTTCCTGTTGTAGTATCAGTACCTGATGTATCGAAGTACCCTGTCGCACAAGTGTTCAGTGATTGGAAAGCTTTTATACATGTGCTCGAACGGAAAAAGAAAACTAGGTCAATTACTGCAGGGGAGAAGGGGAGAGGAGAACAATTGAGATTTCAGTGACAGGAAAAAGAGGAGAATGATAGAGTCGTTTCTAAGGAGGATGCTTGTCGTTCAGTGCTTTGTATAACGTTCTTTGATTTATGACAACACTGCGCCGAGTCTCAGCAACGGTCTACGCCAGAGACATCAAGACACTCACCCATCGGTTCCGTCCCATCCCCCGTCGTTCTCTCCGAAGCCTTGGTCGCGAAATACCTCACGTCCGCATCCGGGTCCTCCTGCAGCTTTCTCAACGCCGGCGACACCTTTCTGTGAATCAACTCCTGCCCTTCCGGTGTCTGCGCCAACACAGCGGCAAGGGTCTCGAGGCACTTGGCGACGTTGAACCGGATGTTGGGGATGGCGTCGTTTGCGAGGCTGAGGGCGGCGTCGAGGACGGTGTCGCGGATGATGGGGGTGTCGAGGGAGGGGGCCATGGTCTGATAGAATGTCAGTGAGATCAGTGTGAGGCGGGACAGGACGCACGGTGATGGCAAAGATGGTGGTCATCCTGAACAGGTAGTTTTGGTGGTTGCCCATCTCCAAGACCTTTGGTATGATCGTATTCTTTGCCCATTCTACGCCAAAGACATCTGTCAACTTTTTCAAGTTGATAGTAGCAGCCTCCCGGATAGAGAAGACAGTGTCGCCCAACCACGACATGCAGAGAGATCCGAGCTTGTCGTCAAAGAATTCGACACCGAGCTGCTGCGCGAGGAGAGGGATGTACTCGATAATGGCTTGGCGGACTCGCCATTGCTTGTCCTCGGCGAGCTTCATGATGGCAGGTAAGAGAGCCTGCGAGAGTCGGTCGATGCCAATCACTACCACACGGTCAGCGCGCGCCTCCCGCATGAGAAACTTCCTACTCACCCTCGTTGACGGTGTCGAGCTTGCCGATCAAGTTTAATCGTACATCGCTAAACTCGTCTTGGAGCAATTGCAAGAACAACGGGAGGAGGTTTTCGATTGTAGACTCCTTCCCGAGCAGAGGAGCAAGACCAGAGATTTGTTCAGCAAGAGAAGCGCGGACGTGCTGAGAGCTGTCGGTAGCCAAGTCTCGGACACAAGGCAAGATACGAGCAAGGATGACCTCTCTGTCGACGAGCTTGGCAAAGCCAGGGATCTGGCTAGCCGCAGCAGTCCTAACCTCGGCCTCATTGTCCTTTAACAGCCCCACGAACGCGCCAACAAGCTCCTCCCTGATAATGCTCTCCCCGGCACTCTCCGCAAGGCCGACAAACTCGTTGGCGACCATGTACCTGACTCTCCACGACTTGTCCGTGATGCTGTCGCGCATGGATTGGAGAAGGTGGATCTTGGTCTCGTCGGCGGTGAGGGTGGAGGCGAGGGCGATGAGGTCGGGGATGGTGAGGAGTCGGACAGAGTCTTGGTCGTCGGTAGACAGTTTGCGGTAGACAGGAACCAAGTCGGAGACGATAAGAGCGTGCTGGTCGGGGATGGTACCCGCGGCCTTGCTAAACGGCTGAGCAGCAGAGTCAGCTTGGATATAACGCAAACAAACAAAGTATGTACCCCGAGAGCCTTGGCAGCGGCACGCCTGACCATGGGAGTATCGTCGGAGCAAAGGCCAGCAAAGAGCTGCCTCATCTTTTGCTGTGTTGAGGGAGTGGCATTGGGATAGGGGGCGGCAAAGAGAGCACAGGCAGAGGTTCGGCTGGTAAACCACTCGCCGGTAGAAAGTCGCTCGATTATGGGAAGGAAGTGTTTGTCGAGGTCCTGGGCAGTGAGCAGCACCGAGACCTTGGAGATGCTGTCGGCAGCCTATACCTCTGTCAGCGCGCTCCATGTGCTACCCCTATTTACACACCTTCTCCCGTACAAGAGTCTCCTCCACCGCGGTCAAGTTCTCCAGAGGACCAAGGAGTATATACGCATACTCCTTACCGCCCACGTACTCCACAAAATTGCCGAGCTCCTCCGCAAGCACCAGGAGCACCTCATCTTCGTCGTCGAGCTGGTATTGGATGAAAGGAATGAGTTCGTCCCTCGTTCGCGAAGGGCCGAGGGCGAGGGCGATGGTGGACAGTCGCCTGATGGAGGACAGGCGGAGGACGACATCCTCCGACTTGAGCTCGTCCATGAGCAGGTGGATGGGGTAGAGTTCCGAGGAGGGGTCGGACATGGCGGATAAGTGTAGAAGGCGTAAAGGATGTGGTGTTGTCGAATGGCAGCGTTCAAGCTGGGATCGCGCCTGGTGCTGCTGGCGGTGACGAGCGACGCGCACCAAGAGAGCGGAGTTAGCGAATGTGGCACTTGCAAGCGGTGGTGTAAACGTCGTTCTGGATGGCCTTGATGCATACATCGGCACTCTAGGACAGCACTGACTCGACAGGGATACATGCGACAACAGTTCGGCGCTCAGTGGACGCTACAAGTAACCTTGCTCTCGGTATACAGGATGCTTTTCAAACTCCAAACGCTACAAACGCTACACTTGCCGTATGTTGAATCTTCTTAACACTGACCTAGAATGCGCTCCCTACATTGCCCTCTGCCCTCGTACGTTTTGCCGACTCGGGCCTGTCGATGCACTCTTCGGTTCGCCTCTTGGGGCCTTCGCTGGCAAACTCCATGGCGAGCTGCTGGAAGAGGTCGTACTGAGACGCGTGTAAGAGGATGGCCCGGGACGGTCTTGTACTCACACTCAAAGCTGGAAGAGGGGTCCTATACGTTCGCTGCTGTCCGCACGAGGCTTTTGCGGCTTCTTGATCCTATCCAACGTCAGTTTTGCCCTCGGATCAAGACGACTCACGAGTTCATTGGAAGCTTTCACCTCCTCTCCACCTACAATCTCCATCCCATATCCCGCCCCAGGCCCCCACCTGCCCCTAGGCCGCTCCACATCCTCCCCATCCTCCCACGACCACATCTCATACCTGAATCGGCTCTTGCACTTTTCGCCTCCCCTCATCACGGCCGTCGGGATCCGCTTCAAGGGTGTGAGAGGAGCCTTGACGACCTTGACCGACATGATCCGCTGAGGAAGAGCGGGCGAGGGTGTGTTGGCGAGGTTCTGGAAGGTTGCCGCGTGGATCTGGCGGGGTATGATGGTAGATACGGGTCCGGGGCTGTTGGCAAAGTCGTAAGAGTTGACGATGATGGGCGCCAAGGGGTTGGAGAGAGAGGTGTCTTTTGGGAGGGGAGTGGACCTGGAGTGGCGACGGCCGGTGTTGTGGCGCTGCATGGATGTGCTGACCATGCTGAGTGGGGTTGGTTAGTGGTCCGAGGGGGTCGATGAGGTGCGGTGAGATTGGACCGGGGATGTTGGCGAGGTGCGGGCCAGGGGTTTTTCAGAGCCTTGGGAGGCGAGTCTTGGTGAGTAGCGCGGGGTCAAGGTGTTAGTACAAGAGAAGGTTGTGGGAATGCAAAAGAGAGATGGAGATGCGAATTGGGGTGAGGTGCGTCTGAAACGATGGCCGAGTGACCTGTGTGATGTCCCTTTCTATCAACTTGTGCTCGTTTTGGCTGCTGGCTTGTGGTCCGGCCGGATCTTCTGTATCTCTTACTCGTGCACTTTGGGTGTAGATCACTGCTACATGTGAGCGAGCGAGTACGAGATCGCCAATGGCTGGAGAGAAACACTTACCCAGTATAGCGGGGAGAGGTGCGGCCAACGTGCGCGGACGCTGGTTTGCTATAAAAGTAAGTGAGGTAGATTTGCTGACATAATGGTGACATGCTCTGCCCTCGCCCACGAGATTGGGCTAGTCCAGGTAGTCGAGCATAGCAGGCAACGATACATGAATACAAGTTGAGGTAGTACAAATGCTAATGTTGGCGTTACTTCAGGTCACTTCTCGTACAACTTTGATAATTACAATGCTCTTCAGGATACGCAGCTCGCCTGCGGCCTGCTGACCAATGTCTATGAAACGGGATACCGCTACTGCGAATCAGCACTGCCATCTCTGCCGTTAATCAACAAATACTCACCTGTAATACGACAAACATCGTTCTAAAAATCTGGCAACTCAATAAGACTTCTCTTTGGCGCCCCCGGACAAACAAACTCTTCATCCTTCATGCTGTCCGTCTCTCCAGCGCTCCGTGACTCGAAAGACGGGACGATGATGATAGGTCCCTTCTCTGACGTGGGCGACGGTGTCAGGAGAAGAGAGGACGGAGATGTGGGTGAATTTGTGTAGGAAAAGAGCGAGGGGGAGGACGCAGACGAGTATACATGTTGTGATGGGGAGAGGAGGTGGGATGAAGGGGAGGGGAGCTGGAAGCTCTCGATGAGCTTGGACAAGCTGGCTGTCTTGCGGAGAGGCATTATGGCCTGAGTGGGTTGGACAGATGTGAACAGTGTTTGGATCTAGGTGATGTATAGTGGAAGCGTGGAGGTGGTGGTGGGCGCTGTGCTCACTCAACTATCGTGAGCAGAAGAAGGAGAGAGGTGGATGGAGATGCAGAGGAGGAATAAACAGTCTGTCTACAAAGCCAAGTTGCACTAGACTATGCAGAGACATTTCTGAGCTAAGAACTGTGGAGTACGGAGTGCGGATAGAAGTTTAGAAGCAGTCGCAAGTCACACGTACGTACACTCGCGGAGTGCGTTATCTGGATCTCAGGCACGAGTTGCGTCTTCGGTGGCAAGAAGCCAGGCAGCCTCTGGGGGGTTTGATAAGGCCGCCACAGGCTACAGGCTGGGATCTCCTCATGCAGAATGAGCTGTTCCGTCATCAGGAGCACGACGTAGTTATATGTATGATATCTTCTTTCAGGAGACATATCCACCGCCTGGGGGCAACGGGGCCCTTGTTTGAGACCGACGGGCAGCAGAGAAGTCACCATCGCTCCGTTCCTTGATGACCGTACAAACTCTGGCTTCTTGCACTCTTGCATCTCTTGCATCTCTTGCATTCCTTGTAAGCTTGCCAGTCTTCGGAATATCTCATGAGAGTTATTATATATGAACGAGGGCTTACTCAATAATCATTACGGTACTCGATGAAACATCTGCACCCACTGCGGAGGCCACGGAGGACCACAAAGAAGCTGACAAACAGATGCAGGAATACGAGTACGCCCCACAAAATATCATCAGGAGCCCCGAGCCCCGAGGCAACCCGATAGTCTGCCTGCTGGGCCTGCTGCCTGGATCAAAAGAAGTTTTCTACACATTCCGACCTCAGACTCCCGCCGAGCTTTCTTTCAGGATTACAAAGCTTCTTCACGTCATCCCGACTCTCCGCGTCCACTTCGTGCTCTCAGCTGCCAGCCGTACGCCGTCATGCAGCAGCCTCCCATGTCCCTCCTTCAATTTCCGCCCGAGCCATGATTCATACCACTCAGGCCCCAACAGCTTTATTGTCACTTAATTGCAATCAAGTGTGCATACGTACCATGTCAAAGTGCCTTTAGCGAGAGAGCTGGAAAGACGACGAGATTACATATGTATGAGGGACTACGAGGCCGAGGGGCCAGGGACCACCACGGGCGGCGGTCTGCGAATGCTGACGCCTTGCTTCCGGTGTCTTATCCGAAAAAGTGATCAGTATCCATCTCTTTGTGTAATACAGTTAAAAGGAAGAGCTACGTCCGCCTGGCCGCCTGTGCCAGGATAGGAGAAGGCATAGAACATCTCGCGTCGCAGGTGCATTTGTCAAATGCTGTAATACAACCTTCTGTCAGAAGTGAGATCTCATTTCTCCCCGGTACACTTTTCAGTCAGATCTCATTCCTTTCTGGCACAGACTACTCTACCCTGATCACGCCCATCTCACGGTATGTATGGGATGCTCGAATACACCAGATCTCGTCGGAAGATCTCAGCCACACTGATGAAAGGGCGACGAGTCGTCGCGAGCTGGGTGATGTGTCGAAGATGTCACCATATCATATCATCTCTGGAGCCCAAAGCAATGTGCTGCACCTGTCGTGAAAGCTGTCCCCTTGCCGAGGTTCCCGCTCAGCGGCAAAGGGCTTGGGATGCGGAAGGAACGCTCGGAGACGGGGAAAAACGGAAGCAGCGTCCAGTGCTCGTGTCGACCAGTGAGCCAGATGTCGTGTTATTGCTAGTATCCCACATGCATAGGGTCATATTGAGCTTCACCACGCACAAAGCCCGAGCAACTTTCTGTAGAGCGCTGGCAGTCTGCAGGACAGTCGACAGCTGTAGACTCGCAAGACCGCCGCTGGATTGTCTTCTGTGCAATGCTTTGCTCGAGCCAAGCGAAGAATTTTACTCACTGAGATACCAATCAGCCCTCGCAAACAACATCTCGCGCCAGACATACGTTCAACCCCCAAACAACAACTGATCCTAGTCCTTCCTAAAGATGCCCAGTTCGCCAGCCGCATCGCCTCGTCCAGCAACGACCACCCCTTCTCCACCTCTCCATACCCAGATCTCATCTTCGTCCTTTTCAAAGTGGAACGCAAATGTCTTTCGGGCGCCCTCGTCCGTAGAGAGCGAGCTCAACAGCCGGCGCGACATGCCCAAAGGTGTGAGCGTAAAGCTCGTCTCGGGCGGGGGATAGACCGGCTCCCCTGCTTCCGACTTGTCCTCTGATGATAACCACGTATCTTTAGGCCATGGTATTGTCGACAGGTACTCTTTCTTGCCGCATACCAGCCCGCCAGCCTTGTCGCGCAGGACACAAAGCTCGTCTGGTTCGACTTTGAAATGAGGCGCGAAAGTGTGGGTTGCGGAAGAGTCGGTGATGAGAGAGCGGAGGAGGCGGGGCGAAATGGACAGGGGGGCAAGGGTGTAGGCGGAAGAGGGAGGCGAGGGAGGGAATGCGGGAGGCGCCATGGTGGTCATTCGAGAAAGAGACAAGGCGCAAGGTGTTCAGCTTGATGTAATTGAACGAAACCAGAAGTAGTGACATCACGAGAGCGTTGCAGGTCTTGTAATTGAAGTTCTGCTGGCATGGACCCGAACTGGCAAACTTGCAACGGTGCTGAAACAAGACAGAGTTATAGACAAAACATGTACATAAGATAATGTCAAACACGGATTTGAACCCCTCATCACCTTTTACAGTCAAGCGGTCCACCCAAATCCCTTTTGAATTCGCTCTCTTCTACGATATGACGGCCTCGTTCTCCACAAGTAGGGATGCGGCCCTCGAAAGGGGATCCACAGGGGGAGAGGAGGTGCTTTTTTGTAGATTTGTTTTTGCGTTTGTTGGAGAAAAGAATGAAAGGGAGATTGCGCGCGAATTTGGGGGTGGGACGCGCCCCGCCGCCACACTAAGATATTTCCATATGTGGCACTTTTGCTTCCGTCCGTCCTCAAAATACACCAAATAACGGGCGTGTACATATCGCTGGCAGCGCATCGAACACAAACCGCCCGCAAACCTGCAGCAAACTCTCCAACCTCCGGCAATCGATCACTCCTTCCTATCCCAGCTACCAGTATCTCCATCGTGGATCGGACAGACCGGAGAGCCAAGACAGTGGCTGTCGCGTTCCGGTGACAGCCTTTGCGACAGCCTTCAAACATGTCTGGGGTCGCCAAGGTGTATATCGCTGCACGCAAGATGAGCGAGGCTGGGGAAGCAGACACGATGAGCTCGTCATGGCATTCCCCGCTTGGTCATATCTCAGGCCCACACCGCGAGGAGGCGGGCGCGGTCTGCACCGCTCGCTAAGGGAACCTTGGCAGGCCATCTCGAGGTACGTATTAAGCGCGCTGCCATGGAATTTTAGTCATGCAGGGCGAGGGGTCGTGGGACGCCAATGGGTTCTCGTGGGCCTCTTGGATTTTAGAGAAGACTCTTTCGCCTGACAAAAGAATCGCGAATTCGATATCCACCTCTTTGCGTCGCCGCCAACCAATCTCCACTGGCACGAGCACATCACGCGCTCTACCAGCCCCACTGCACTCCCCCCCAGACGCCCTCCTCGGTTCTTCCCCACACATTACTCGCTGCTCGCATGACTGCCGCCATGCGTCCTCTCTCTCACAGCAAAATACCCCTCTGGGTCGCCACATATGCCGTACAACCCACTCTATCGGCTATCCGAGCTGGTTTTCGGAGAGGGCCGTGCGTTGTGTATCCATAGCCGCTTGATATGATATGGATCTGGGATCTTCGGCGTTTATGCCAAGCTCCTCTGGGCCAAGGAGGGGTCCAAGCGTCACGACTGGCTCTATGTTGGCTCGGCGGTTGCGTTCCCCAATGGGCCCAAACCCTCTGGCTTCGGCAGAAGAGTCCATGGCACTCATAGAAGAGCGTTCGAACGAGCGGCCTGTGTGGATGCTGTCGCATGCGCGGAGGTTCGATGCGAGGACTGCGATGGTGCTTCCAATTCGTAAGTGACAACCGCGTCTCTACCGCTGTCATGTTGGTGCTTACCGTTCGAGTAGCCCAATAGACAACTACTGGCGATTATACAAGAACTCGGGGAACTTCAGCTGCGGCGTCAAGAGCTTTGTCATTATCGACATCGACCGTTCGCGAACTGATGACCCGTATCTTGAGTTCATTAGGCGGGCTGAAACGTGGGCGGTGGGGCTGGAGGGGTTGATCCAACTCCTCACCGGCCATGGTGGTTCAAGGAGGACGGTGGCAGGGTCGAGACGAGTGATATCAGGAGGGGTTGGATCTCCATGGAGCGAATTCCCATATCACGCCAATCAAGCTCGACTCGCACTGCAAGAACACCCGGCCAAAGACGGTCTCGCGACCGAGGCAGAGCTTGCAGCTTGGCATAGAAGTAAGATTCAAGAAGCCCAACAGAAAGCCGAGAGGGACGCTGAGATGGAGGCTCGTATATGTCAAGCCCAACAGAAAGCGCAATAGAGAGCTGAGAGGGAAGCCGAGTGGGAGGCTTGTCGAGCTCGTCAAGCCCAAGAGAAAGCTGAGAGGGAAGCCAAGTGGGAGGCTCGGGAGAAGGCCGAAAGGGACGCTTGGGAGAGGAAACGCAAGGAGGAGGAAGAGCGCCGTCCAAGATTGCCGAATGGGAGTCAAGTACTAAGGACATGTGGACGGACGTACACCTAGCGATAAGCAAGTCACCTGAGCTTGTTCGATATATCAACGCCTTCTTCACACTATCACTCACCCCGTCATCACCCATCGCGTCATCTACCTCTACATCTACTTCGCCATCTACCTCTACTTCGCCATCTACCACATCACCCATCACGTCACCTATCTCCACCGCTACTCCGCCCTCTGCTTCGTCAGCGGCTCCCTCATCCATCAACGAGTACGGCAAAAGGACCGTGGCGCCCCCGCAGGACTCGCCCAGCAAACGTATCCACTACTACCCCCTCCTACGACGACTCTATCGGCAATCGCCTCATCGGCATTGTCGAACACTTGCGCGCCTATCGAAGCCTACTTGATTGATACATGGTTGCGCTCGCAGATGAAGACTCGGAGTGGACGGAAATCCCGAAATTGGAGCAGGAGGTGCGTTTGGGAGAGACAGCAATGCGCGGGCGGGCCGCGGTCAGCAAGGTAATGCACCTTTATTGAGCAAAGCGGAAGGGGGTTCGGAAGATCAGGAATCTGCATGTGTGTAAGTACAAGACACACCCTGGCTGCTTTTTCTCGCTTCATTTCCGCGTCCACTAACGTCATGCCCATTTTTCGCTCACTTGATCAGCTATAATGCTTTCGTTGCATACGGAAGCGTCGGGGCCGCATGGGATTCAATATGGACACATGGGAACTAGATGTTTGTACTTGATATGGATTATGTAGCATAACTTTCAGCCTGAAAAGTCTCTGGCTTGACCAACCCCTCCACGGCAATCAATTCTGAAAGTTGAACACTCCGCCCAACGCCCCGCCCGACGCCCAAGCCGACACTCCGTCCGCTCACCTTGGTCCTAACCAAACGCCACGCAACAAAAGAGAAGAGGGAAGAAGCTGGATGTGCGATTGCAAACAGGGAGGGAGAGGGGCGAAGTGATCTTGCAGCGGAAGGAAGGTTTTGCAGCAACATGAGATGGATGGATCTATAGCAGATACAATGGGCGTCGAAGCCTTGTGATATTTGACCGCATGATGCTGTGGCAAAGCTTGGAGAGACGTTTACCACGCCGTAGAGGTCTCGAGCGTCAAAAGTGGTTGGTGTAGACGATTCCATCATGTCCTGCGGCATCGATTCCAACGTATCCTGCGGTAGCGAGGCCGGCGCGTACGTGCTAAATGGGCCAGGGTGACGAGAAGGAGGGGATAGGCAGCAGGAGGAAAAAGACGAGAGGAAGAGTCGCCGTAGGCGAAGGAGCCGGCGCAGCAACGTTGTTTGCTTCCGTTATCAAATTGCCACATTCAAAACGCCGAAGCTGGTCGAAACGCCGCAATGAATTAGAAGCTTTTTGCAGCAAGTCGCTCCTTATCCATCAAGCAGTGGTTCAGTGAGTGTCTGCGATACAAGAGGCCGTCCCAGAAGGCTCACAACAGGACAGTCAAAATGGTCAAGCACAACAACCAACTCCAAAAGAACCACTTCCACAAGGACTGGCAGAGGCGTGTCAAGACCTGGGTTAGTCAAGATTTCAGATTGTAGATGGAGCGCAGGGAATATCGGGTGGATTGGAAAGCAGGGAACTCGGGGCGAGAGTCGGAGAGCATAGGGGAGTGACTGTGGATGGATGGGGGAATGCTAGGTTACGAGGACCTTGGCTGACATGGAGATACAGTTTGACCAGCCCGGCAAGAAGAAGTCTAGACGTGTCGCGAGGAGCAAGAAGGCTCTTGCTTCCGGTGCCGCCCCTCTCCAGCGTCTCCGACCCGCTGTCCGATGCCCCACCCAGAGGTACAACATCCGTATCAGGGGTACGTCGACAATTCAATGTCGCAAGATTTTTGCTGATTGTTTGTGCAGAGGGCCGAGGCTTCACCGTCTCTGAGCTCAAGCTCGCCGGTATCAGGAGGAAGGAGGCTCTTTCCCTCGGTATCTCTGTCGACCCCCGACGAAGGTCCAAGTCCGAGGAGGGTCAGGCTCTCAACGTTGAGAGGCTCCAGGAGTACAAGAACAGGCTCGTCGTCTTCCCCAAGAAGGCCGGCAAGCCCAAGTCTGGTGACGCTACTGTAAGCTTGATCTCTTTTTCGCTTTTGACATGTCTGATGGTTTGCAGGGTGACGACCTTACCGCCCACATCACCCGTGAGGCTCTCCCCCTCCCCGCCTCTTACACCGCCGAGGCTCCCCGAGCCATCACCGCCGAGGAGAAGGAGGGTTCCGCTTTCACCACTCTCCGACTCGCCCGAGCTGCCCAGAGGAACGAGGGTGCTAGGTTGAAGAGGGTTGCCGAGAAGGAGGCTGCTGAGAAGGCCAAGTAAACGGTTCTTCCCTGTAGTAGTTGGGATAGGAGTTGGGCTTGTACTTTCTCCTGGGGATGCACATATGACCACGCACTGTTCCATGGGTGTCCAACTCTGTCTGGTGCATGTTTGTTACAGGAATGCGGAAGTGCCGAAATCGTAGTGACTTGTCGCAAAATTGACCTCTGAACGATAATTGATTGGAGAACGGAATCAAATATTCCGTGGGGAGCCCCGTCAGGGATGGCACGAGAGAGTCCACCTGCTGCCAACTTGTCCCCATACATTTCGCGTCAATTCACATCTCTCATTTCCTATCCGCATCTCTTCCTTCTTTCTCCCCACCACACCCTATACCCATATACCCAGACCACAATGGCTCCCATGGAGAAAGGCTTCAGCTGGTCCAACATTGCTGTTGGTGAGTACTATCGCGGTGTTCGGCTCTTCCGAGAACGTCGCTTCCTCGCGCGACGTGAAGAAATAGTGCATGGGAGCTCGGGGGTGTCTCCCGGGGGCACGTTGGAGGCCTTGAGACCTATGAGGTGCATCTTGAGCATCCTCTGTGCTCGCAACGCACTGTGCACTAGCCTCCACTAGTATCACCCCAAGCCATCGTAGCATCCTTTCCCCACCAACTTGGATCGCCATGTTACGTGTCGGCTAACGCTACCACTATGTAGGTGCCACCATGAACATGTTTGAGGTCACCACCCTCGGCCAGCCTCTGGAGGTTCTCAAGACTCAGATGGCTGCTAACCGAAAGCAGACCATGGCTGAGGCCTTCAAGACTGTGTACAGCCGTGGCGGTTGGACAGGGTTCTACCAGGGTTTGATTCCATGGGTACGTCTATATCTCTTGGCTCCTCGCGCGATAACAGGCTGGGCGTGGTCGCGTGAGGGAGGAACAAGACACGTATTTGTTCTGAATGCTGATTTTTGTGGTTGCCTTGTTCCGACTTTCACCTTGCCCATGTCACCCACCTCCCCACTTTCTTCCGCCTCAATCAACTCGCCCATACTTCGTCTCTATAGGCTTGGATTGAGGCCTCCACCAAGGGAGCCGTCCTTATCTTCACAAGTGCCGAGATTGAGAAATACTCAACCAAGGCCTTCGGCCTCAACCCCGCGGCTGCCGGTATGCTGGGAGGTATCGGAGGTGGTGTTGCTCAGGCCTATGCCACCATGGGTAAGTCTGCTACCAAGATTCAGATACAAGACACTAACATTGCCCAGGTTTCTGCACGTGTATGAAGACTGTCGAGATCACCCGCCACAAGCAAGCCTCCGCCGGTGCCCCCGTTGAATCCACCTTCAAAGTCTTCCTCGACATCTACAAGAGAGAGGGTATCGCCGGTATCAACAAGGGTGTCAACGCTGTCGCCGTTAGGCAAGCTACCAACTGGGGTTCGAGGTTTGGTTTCGCGAGGTTGGCTGAAGATGGGTTGAGAAAGGTGCGGGGTATCAAGGATAGCGAGAAGCTCGGAGCGGTCGACAAGATCATGGCGAGTACTCTTGGTGGTGCTTTGGCTACCTGGAACCAGCCTATTGAGGTCGTCCGAGTCGAGGTGAGCTGCGCGTCTTTTCAGTCAAAACTAGCCACTGACTTTATATAGATGCAATCCGCTATAAAATCCCAAGATCCTTCTCGTCCGGCCAAAAAGACTGTTTTCAATACCCTCTCTTACATCTACAAGACCAACGGTATCACCGGTCTCTACCGTGGTGTCGCTCCTCGAATCGGTCTTGGTACGTGATGACATTTGGTCAGGAGCCACAACTGACATTCATATAGGTGCTTGGCAGACTATCTGCATGGTCAGCTTTGCCGACTATGTCAAGGCCTTGTGAGTCCTCCAAATCAGCTAGCAGAACTGTGGCTGACTGAAGCGTAGTATCAACCCTGTTGCCGCCACCCCCGCCTCCCCCGCCAAGTAAACCCAATGTCGCCGCATACCATATACCCCCGACCTTTACCGAATTCACGACCCATCCAGAGGAAAAAGTACAATATTGAGATTGTCATGGCAAGTTGCAGGAATGATTGTCGTCATGAAAACTGTGTCTTGAGAGGAAAATGAAGGATTTAATAGAAGAAAGTAGTTAGAAGTTTTCTCATTTTGGGTAAAACATGCCTAGATGCATTGTTAGATATGGACACTGATATTGTGCCTTTGGCAGGAATCGGTCCCTCTGGACAGTAGACACTGGTGTGATATTTTCACATTGAAGCTGGGAGCGGTATGGGTATGATACTTATTTATGCGCTTGAGACCCAGCACGCGTCCGGTCTCAAGTCAGATAAGCGCAATCAACATGGTCGTGTTGGGACAAGTTGAGTGTTCACTTCTGCATCAAAGATGATACAGCAAACTAGTGTTGCAAACGCCTAATCAGTATCACTTCAACTTTGACGATACTGAAAGCTAATAGAGTCTTATGATCAATGAACATCCAATTCTACTCGAGGGGTTGGGTAGCTCATACTGCACCACCGGCGTCCAATCAAACATACCCAAATCCCCTCTATGTGGTGGCACTTGAGAACTGATCTGAGCGACACCCATTCCGGGTCTTCATCACACAACGCGAGCCACCTGCAAAGACAACCACCAACGATGTAAAATATATCTTTCCTTTTCATGTTCGCATCTTCCGATTTTATTTTCTGGTAGTCAAGAGAGCTTCTTCTTTACAGTTGTCGGAGCCATACGGTAGACGAGAGGAGTATGGGTAGCCGTAGGAGATAATCGCTCATGTCGGTGGAAGTTGAGTGATCCTCAAGGATGAAGCTAAAGACGGGGCTGCTTCTCCCATGGCCAGACTGTTTTCGGGTAGACAATAGCCAAGGAGGAAGGCCCCAAGCAGCTGACCTCCAGGAGGAAACCCCACATGCGATCAGCGCAACACTTTGATAGTAGTACATGAGATGTCTTTTTCCCCGAGAGAGACTTCTTCTCCCGGCGCGCTGTACCCTTGCCCAGTCTTCTTCCCCGCATTTTCTATCGGCTTATGACGGCCCTTGTACAAGACCCCGATATCGGGCTACATACATACTCGGTTTAGCAGGTAAATTTATGCCGACGACGAGCGGTACAAGCAAGTCACGTTGTTGGTCCAGTTTGCAGATGTCTCGAGTATGTATATGATACCGTTCTCGGGAGCCAGAGATGGGCTTGGCAGCAGCACGCAGCCACTCTCCCCGCTTTGCCTCTGAGACAACAAATCTTGTCCCCGTGTAGCAGCATGCTGAGGTCTTCAACAGGTGCGACACACGATAAGATACCAGATAGGGTATCTGGCGGGCAATCTGATGACATTATTTCTGGATTTGAAAGTGGGAAGAAGGCTTGGCAGGTGAGAATGGCTGCGGGCTTCATGGGAATGTCGCCAGAGATTGGGGGTCAGGTGGATACATGAGATCAAATAGCATCACCACCAAAACTACTAGGAGGCTAAGGCCTGATCAGCTTGCCAACACGAGTGGGGATATTACCAGCTGGTAGTGGCCATGTGCTGCAAGGAGGCTTCATGCTGCAGGGGACAGATCTTCATAGAGGTCAAGAGAAGGGGGGAAAGACAGCAGCGACGCGCGACGCAGGAGGAGAGCAACGAATGACTACATTATTTGGTTCGGATAAAATAACCTTATCTATAGCTGGGGCCGGGGACCCTCGGATCTCTTGCCCACTCCTCCAGTGGGCCAGTGGGCAGTGGGGCCAAAGGCCAAAGGCTGAGGTTCAGGGGAACAAGTATGTATCTGCGAAGATAGATCTGACGCCATGATGCGTTTGTCATTTGACCAGAATTGCCTCACTTGACCCCCCTGAGCCAGGTACAAAGCAGGGAAGCCAGGCCGAAGAAATTCGGCCCGAGCCCGCCGGAGTGTTTCTGATTCCTGCCTCTTTCGTCCCGCCGCCAGTCACAGAGCCGCCATTTTGCACGCCGCCATCGGGACTAGGTTTCAATCATTCGATATCTTCTCCCCCATTGGCTTGCGATATCCCGGACCCTCGGTATCCCCATCCCAAATCTGCCGCTACGGAGCCCTATGGGGGGTGCGGGGGCGTGTGGGGAGACACTGTCAGACTACGGAATTGATTGGACCACGGCAGGGTAAATGCGGGGTCAGGGGAGACGTACTCACGGCAAGTACCCACCTGCCCGGATTCGACATCACACAAGCGTGAACGGATGATCATTCTGTTCGAAAAGGGAAACCTTGCATTGCGTCCGATTGACTCGAGATCATGCCGGCTCGTCGTACCGGGTCGAAAAAAGCAGATATAAATACCACAGGAGCAAATGATGTAGCCTTGTCCCCCACCGATATTTCGCTCCCTGCATTTGACCACCACGAACCGTTTCCCAGTATAGAAGTCTGCTCGTGCTAGCAGCCACTTGCCCTCATCATATATCTTGGACTCTCATCCAGCAGCTTCATTACCCCCATCACGCCTCGCCGCTGAGTCTTCCATCACCATGGTCCGCCACGCTTCCTTCCAGCCCGACCCCGTTCATGCGACAAACGAAAAGTCCTTCTCTGCTCACCTCGACCAAAAACCCGAGGATGAGCATGTCGAGTCTCCCCTGCATGCAGTCGGGACCCGCACGACCGACTTTACAGACACCGAAAAAGGCAGTACGAAGTATGCCGAGAGCGAGACTGGTTTGACGCACAAGAAGGAGTCGAAGAAGGCTGTCAGGAAGTTGCTTCTCAAGATGGGTACGTGCTGCGACTTTTTCTCGTGTTCAAAGGCTGACTACTTGCGCAGACTTGGGTATTCTTCCGTTTGCTGTTCTCTTGTATCTGTCTGCGTACCTCGACAGAGGCAACTTGTGAGTGATCAAGCTATCACGTTCGACCTGGCGCTGATGTGATGCACAGGGCCAATGCAAAGCTGCAAGGTCTGGAGGCCGATCTCTTGGATAGCAAGGACACCAACTACTCTATCGCCCTTTGCTGTTTCTTCATCACAGTACGTCTCTTGCATATCAAGATAGATCATGCTAACGTTATCCCAGTACATCTTGTTCTCCGTAAGCCCCGACGCGTATCTCACCAGTACCACCCGCTGATGTTGCTCCAGGTGCCCGGTACACTTCTTGCCAGACAGTTCCTGCCTTCCCGGACTATTGCTGTGGGCGCCATGATCTGGTCGGTCGCCGCCACCTGTCAAGCTGCCGCCCAGAACAAGGCTGGTCTCTACGTCTGCCGTCTCTTTGTCGGTGTCGGCGAAGCCATGTTTGGCCAGGCTATGGCCCTTCACCTCTCCTTCTGGTACACCAAGTCTGACCTCGCCAAGCGTGTCGGTCTCTTTATCAGCGCTGGTGCCGTCTCTGGTGCTTTCGGTGGTCTCATTTCGTACGGTGTCTCGAGTATCACAAGCTCACCCATCGAGCTCTGGCGTATCCTCTTCTTGATTGAAGGGTGCCCCTCCGTCATCCTGGCTATCTGCGTCTTCCTCTTCATGCCCAGTAAACCGGAAAAGTCCAGATATCTCAACGAGGACGAAAGGACTATCTGTTTGACGAGATTGAACGAGGAGCACAATGTGGAGTCTGAGCAGGGTCTCAACTGGGGTGGAGTGAAGCGATGTTTGACGGATTGGAAGACTTATGTGATCAGTGTTGCGTGAGTCCATCCCCCACCTGAGCCTTCGTCCCGTTCTGTGAAGCTGACAAATCTACTAGCTACTCGTGCATGAACCTGACCCTCGGCTCCGTCAGCGGTTTCCTCCCCACCATCGTCAAAGGCTTCGGCTACACCGACGCTAAAGCCCAGCTCATGACCGTTCCCCCTTACGCCGTCGCCCTCGTCTTCATGCTCTGCCTCACGTCCTTCTCAGACTGGAAACAGTCCCGAGGTCTCCCCGCTGCCAGTGTCTTCGTCATTGGTATCGTCGGGTGGGCAATCCTCTTGGCTTTGGATGCGGACAGCAACTATTCGGCGAGGTACTTTGCGGTCTGCTGCATTGTGACTGCGGGGTACACCAATATTCCTATCATCATGTCGTGGCAGAGTGGTTGTACCGGTAACCAGAGTCAGAGGGCTGCTTCTCTTGGTATGCTGAATGCCCTTGGACAATGCCTTTCGTTGGCAGCTGCATTCTTGTGAGTACAAGTATTCTCTTTCCGTCTGTCTCTCGTTGACTTTCTCCCAGGTTCCCCACCGCAGAGGGCCCGCAGTACACGAAAGGAGCTGTTGTCAATATTGCCATGTCGAGTCTTGGTGAGTCTCTCCCTATCACGAAATCACACAGGCAGCTGACAGGGATCTTTAGGTCTCGTGATCGTTCTCTGTATGACGGCCTACTACCGATGGGAGAACGCCCGCAGAGACAAGGCCGAGGGTGGTAAGCCTGCCAAGGGTACGCCTGTCAACGTCCGAGACGACTACGACCTTGCTGTTGGTGAGTTCTACATGCTTCGCTCCAAGTCGAGCGATTCAATGACTGATGTTGGATGATAGGTTTCCGTTATGTGCCTTAGAGGGGAAAAGATATCCGGTATATTGCCTTTTTGGTTCTTTTGTCTGAGCTGTACTTTGGGTTGAGATGACGGTACTCAGTTATGGATCGAGGGTTAGTGGGGCTAGTGGTATCGTTCACCTTGCGATCAATGGACGATTGTATAGATATCTTGTACGGTTATTATCAGAAGTGAAATGCAATTTCATACTATACGAGGAAACTCTTGTTTACTGCCGGGTTTTTGTCCCGTTCTATTGAACTGCTGAGGAGTGAAGGATCACTGGTCCCCAACAGGCCACGTTGACTCATACAACACAACTGTCAGGTTGCATTTTGGGAAAGGCTACGCTCCTGGAGCAGAGGAGAGGTGCAAAAGTAGATAGCGAAGTCATTACGCCACGCATACGAACATCCACAGCGGGTGAGCAAGCGTGCGGTGGGGGACGCCGACGAGTCTATGGGAGAAGCTACCAGCTCCAGCCGACATGCATTATTATAACTCAAAATATACACAAATAACCAAAGAGAAGCAAGCGACTACGCTACTTTTGAAAGACCTCTGAGCCAACCCGACTACGCATCCGCAAGCTCTTAACTGATCCAAGACCACACAAGGTTCTCATTATACGCCGCGCCATTGATCGCATCTGCCAACAGACCGATGTCATAGTCATCATTCGTGAGGGCACCAAAGGCGCCTCGGGAAAGATCGAGCTGGCGCTCAGCGCAACCGGGGCAGCTGTCGGCGACAGTCGCAGTGATCGTGGTACCCTCCCCTATGGGATTATGATTAGCAAGCTACCGTAAGTGAGGAGGCAGAACCTACAAGTCAAGCTGACCTGGTGCCCGCAGATAGGGTTGTTATTGGGGTTCAAGCCAGTGTAGTTGGGCCAGTTGTCAAACAAGGTCTGAGAGACCGCGACGACATAGTCGCTATCCGCGTGGACAGTCCCGCAAGCACCCGCAACGCCGTATTGGTAGAACCAGGTGCCCCAGCCAGAGAAGGGCCCGTCGCCGGAGGGATCGGCGGAGATGGCACTAGTGGTTGAGGCGGCGGCCGAGGAGGTGGTAGATGTCGCGACTGCGGACGTGGAAGCGGCGCTAGACCCGGAGGAGGTAGACGAGGAATAGGCAGAGGTAGAGGTAGAAGTGGGAGTGGTAGAAGAAGACACCGCGCTACTTCCAGCTATAGACGTCGAGGAGATAACAGCCGAGGAAGAGGCTGACCCAACGCTAGCACTGGAAGTGACCTTCGCCGACGACGCAGCAGTACTGGAGCTTGCAGCAGACCGAGAAGCCTGACTGGTGCTCACAGCAGCGGTCGAAGAGGAAGTGCTGGACTTGGTCTTTGTCTGAGATTTGGTCTTTTCGGAGGTAGAGACCGAAAGGGAGGCGGAGGAGCTACCAGAGCTTGTAGATGAGAGGGAGGCGCTGCCGGATTGGGAGACAGACGCGGAAGAGAGCGAGGCGCTGCCAGATGCGGAGAGAGATGCGGTCGGATAGGATAAGATGGTAGAGCTGCCAGAGCTCGAGATGAGGTCTGCGGATGAGGCGGTGCTCGAAGCAGTCTCCGAAGACACAGTGCTTGAAGCAATCTCAGAGGACACGGTACTCGAGGCCAGTCCAGATGCCGAGCCAGATCGGACTGAACCTATGGCGGACACCCAATACGACGCTGCGCTCACATTCTGCGAGGCAGAAGCCGTCACAGACGAACTGAGGGAAGTGTCTGTGACAGAAGAGGTGATAGCGCTTGAGAGGTAGTCTGAAGACGTGGCACTGGAGCTGACGATGGTCGAGTTGACATATGCGAGGGGGTCAGACGCTGAGGCAGTCGCCAACGACTCGGATGCCGTCATAGTACCGGTCGCACTCGACGTAAAGGCAGAGGTGGGCGTGGACCCCGGGGTAATAGTGGTGACGGAAGTCACCACTTCAGTGTAGGTAGCCACCGAGCAGGTGCTCGCGGATCGCTTCACCACCTTTGTCACCACACCTCGCTTCACAGGGTCCACCTTGGAGCCATCACGCTTCCGAAAGTATTCTGGAGTGTTTTGCTGAGCTTCCGCTCGAGAGCCGAGCCCGCGCTTGGCCACTGGGATGTGACCAGAGCCGGAGTGGGGCTTGTGGTGGAAGAGAGGATTGTAGGAGACTGGCTCGGCGATGGGAGCAGGGGCGGCGAAGAGGAGAGGGAGGAGGGAGAGAAGAGCGAGGAGTTTCATTGTGGAGGATGTTGAGATCGCACCGGGCGAGCGGAGTTGTTGAGATTTAAGAGAGTGGCTAGCCTGCAGCTGGGAGGTCCTCGGCAAAGAAGGTGAGGTTGTAGGGAATGTGGACGCTACCAGAGCGTTTGAGAATTATAGACGGTGAGTGGAGCAACAAAGACGGTTGAAGAAAACAAGAGAGAGAAATTTGTTGACGATCCTTCTCCATATCAGGACACCGAACGCCGAAAGCCACATGGGTGATACGCGACCAATTGGCGCGAACGACAAGAGAAAGAACATTACCTGGCACATATAGGCTTTCCGAGTGGACCGTCGAAAGAGACATCTCACTTTCGAATCTGGCGGCGGCCGCGGCCGCCCTGAAAACATTGATAGTCAATTTACGTAACCATTTTATCACTCACGTGACTTGAAATCTTCGTTCAGTTTCATTGAAATCTCGACCAGACGAGCGCACTGCATAGCCAGCTATAAACCAGGAGAGGTAGAGCACCCTCCCAAAATTAGCCAGACACGACCTCAACACGATCTCCAGCAGAAATGTCGTCCAAAGCAGGGCCTTCGAGCGCCCTTCTCGAGTGAGTATGCTCGACTCCATGCAGGCAGCAGGTGCTGACGATACTCGCAGCCAGGAATTCTCCTTCTCCGAGCCTCCCTTCTCCACCCTCATCGACTCTAGGATCCTTGTCGCCCTTGCCGATCAAAAATTTGCCAGCCCGACTCTTGTTCAAGCCAAAGCCATCCCTCTCTTGCTAGAAGGCAAGGATGTGCTTGCGCGTGCTAGAACAGGTAGCGGAAAGACGGCTGCATATGTTGTCCCTGCTGTCCAGAAGATTTTGGAAGCCAAGGCTGTGAGTGCTATCCTCTACCAAACAAGCTCCAGGCTCATTTCATGGAAGGACTTGTCACCTGCGTCTGCCGAGTATCAAGCGACACGAGCTGTCATCCTTGTACCTACGAAAGAGTTGGCTCTTCAGGTCGCTACCTTCATCAGAAACGTCACCAAGTATTGTGAAGGCCTCATTCAATGTGTTAATGTCGCGACCGGCGGTGCCAGTGTTCAAAGGTGAGCCATTACCAACCACGCTCGCACGACGCTTACAAACTTCTCGCAGAGTCCTCCTCAACGACAAGCCCGACATCGTCATCTCCACCCCTACCAGGCTTCTGGCATTGCTCCAATCCGAGACTATCTCCCTCTCCCAGCTCTCTTTCCTCGCCATCGACGAAGCGGATCTCTTGCTTTCTTATGGCTTCAAGGATGATCTGACGAGGATCATGGACCCTACGGCTGGATGGATTCCCAAGCTTGGTGTGCAGGGATGTCTCATGAGTGCCACTTTGAGTGAAGATGTCGAAGGTGTAAAGGGTCTTGTGCTGCGTAACCCTGTAAGTTACTTATTGTCCTTGATGTCCCGAGCTGACCCGTAATAGGCCATCCTCACCCTTACCGAGCCCGCCTCCGCCTCCTCCCTCCTCACCCAGCACTACACTTCCACCACTGAGCGTGACAAGTTCCTCCTTATCTACGTCCTCCTCAAACTCAAACTCATTCGCGGCAAATCAATCATCTTTGTCAACGACATTGAGCGCGGTTATAGAGTCAAGCTTTTCCTGGAACAATTTGGCGTCAAGTGCTGTGTTGTGAACAGTGAACTGCCTCTGGCGAGTCGGTACCATGTGGTGGAGGAATTCAACAGGGGTGTGTATGATGTAGTCGTGGCTACGGACGAGGGGGCTGGTGCGGACGCGGAAGAGGACGAGGACATCAAAGAGGAGGACGAGGAGGACGAAGAGGAAGAGGCGGATGAGGAAAAGGGAGACGGGGAAAAGGAAGAGACGAAGGAGGAGAGCGAGCAGCCAGTTGCAGGCCCTTCCAAGAGAAAGGCTTCCTCCCCTGCTCCCAAACCCCAATCCAAGCGGTCAAAACGCGCCGCCGACCCCAGCTCCTCCCTTGCTCGAGGTATCGACTTTACCTCCGCCTCCTCTGTCATCAACTTTGACCTGCCCCTCACTTCCACCTCCTACATGCATCGAGTCGGGCGTACCGCCCGTGCCGGCCACTCTGGTCTCGCCCTTTCTTTCGTGGTGCCTAGAAAGGACTGGGGCAAGGACAGGGTCGTGTCGATCAAGTCGGCGGAGAAGGACGAGAAGGTGTTTGAGAGGATCAAGGAGAGGGTGAAGAAGGATAGTGGAAGCGATATCAAGGAATGGGACTGGGGAGGAAGGAAGGGCGAGATTGAGGGCTTCCGATACCGAATGGAGGACGCTTTGAAGGCTGTCACCGGCAAACGAGTTCAAGAAGCCAGGAGAGAGGAAGTCAGGCGAGAGCTCCTGAATAGCGAAAAGCTCAAGTCCCACTTTGCTGCCAACCCTCTCGATCTGTCGTATCTGCGCCACGACGCCCCTCTTCACCCTGCCAGACAACAAAAACATCTCAAACATGTGCCGGGGTATCTAATGCCCAAGATTGCGGCGCTGCCTACTAGTGGGGGTGATGTGGGTGACCATGCGGGTGTTGGGTTCGCGAAGCGAGGCAGGGGAGGGTTCAGAGGCCGTGGTGGGAGGGGCGGGAAGAGTGGGCGAGGGGGCAAGAAGGTGGACCCGTTGAAGTTCAAGTAGGAGATGCAGAGAAGCCATAGTATACTATATCACGATGTACCACGTACTGTACGCACCGACTCTCCCATGGTATCATGTCCAACAGACAAGCAGGGAATGCACCGTTTACGTAAAAGATTCGACCTTTGTCTCGCATCATGATGGAAAGGCAGCTGTCGGTTCAATAAGAAAGGAGCATATCTTGGCAAGAAAACCTTGCCGCTATTGCTCGATCTGGAATTTGTATGCAGGTGAGACATCACTTAAACGCTGACAGCCACAGCCCCAAGGATGTACGCCCCACCAGGCGTAGACTCTGACAGCAGCGGTGAAGAGACCACACCCCCTCCAACCCCTCCCCCTCCGAAACAGCCTCGTCCCCATTTCAGTTTTCGCTCCCTTTTCTCTCCTACCAAGAAGCTCGATCCACCTCCATCTCTTATTCCAGTTCCAATCAATGGCAAAGCAACAGAGCAAACAGAGAAGCCGGTCAAAGAGGACACAAAGAAAGAGGAGACCAAGCCAACAAAGAAGAGCGTGAGGATTTTTGCTGGAGAGCTCCTGGGCCAGAAGGGGAATTGGATGGACGGTCTGACGACGACAAGGGGGGACAGAGTTGAACCTGAGCCGCCGTCGCCGCCTGTGGAAGACGCGTCTTTCGGAGCGCCGCATCCAGACATGAGTGATGTTGAGCAGGGCCACTCTGAACCTGCTCAGGCGAAAGGGGCGGCGAATGAGGTACTAAAGCTGCTTCGGCAGCTAGTAGCTGATACCTATACTGAAGATTCTCATATCCCTGGTGATTCCGGATTCGACGCGACAGGTCAACCGGCAACTACCCCTTCAGCACCTTTCTGGGCACCTCCAACACCGACATTCCAGGCTTACCCCCCGCATATCTGCTATGGACCTGGACCTTGGCTGGCAACGGCTCCTCCTGGGTGGGAGGGTATCCAAAAGACTTATCCTTGGTTCGTAGGAGGACAGCCGATGAGTGGCCAAACGGGCACTGCACCTCAAGTCGGGCCTGGGATCGCTTCCCCGACGCCTCCAGCTTCGTCATCACCAAGCGGAGGCGCACCAAAAGAAACAAGAGAAAAGAAGATCAGCGGCGCTGGTGGTGGGGATGAGTCAAGTAAGAAGACTGAAAGACAGTCGGCAAAGGATGGGCTCGGCGAAAGGAACATTGTTCGTTCTCCGCCCTGACTATACATACATATTGGAGGAAGCTGACGTACTGCATGAACCATAGCCTCCAACAGAGAGCTTCCAGCCCGCACAATCATCAACCCAGAACCCTACCACTTCCGGTAAATCGAAATCCTCGTCCGACTATTCCACCCTGAAAAAGTCTCTTGACCGATACAAGGCAATGTACCAAGATGCAATCAAGCGTTACGAAGCGGGAGGGGAGTTTGCAGAGATCATGAAGGAGTTGAAGACAGAAGTCAAGAAGCTTGAAATCAAGATCAAGGAGATCAAAGCCAAGATGGAAGAGTATGAGCGGGCTGCGGTGAGCTGGGCATCAATGGAAAACATAGTCGGCTACTGACCTCGGTATAGACATTCGAATCGACTATGGCCTCACAGGTCGAAGACAGCAACACTGGCAATGCCGTTGACAATTCTGCCTCCGACGGCGCTAAACAAATCAAAGCAACCCCTCCAGATCCTCCAGCTCGCTCGGATCTTGAAGCCAGTGTTGCGCGGTACAAAGGCGAGTATGCGAAAGTGCTCAAAAAGTACAAACAAGGAGAGGCGGGCGATAGCGAAAAGAGCCAACTCAAGGATTCGCTGAAATTGCTGGAGAGCATGATCAAGAAAGCCTCTGACGCACTGGAGCGATCAAAGAAGATTGGAGATGACGGTGCCTCTCAGAAGGGTAGCGACAAGGGAGGATCGAGCAATGTTGAGCCTCTGGCTTCTGCTACTCCTATCGAAGCTTCGCCGAGTGATCCGCCGTCTCTAACAGTAAAGCCGAGGCAGGAGAATACTTCGCCCGCTTCTCAATCAATCGAGACACCTAAGAAGACCTCGTCTACGCCCTCGCCCGACTTATTGCCCAGCCCGAGACTCGAAGCTGATATCAAAAAATATAAGCTCGAGTATAGCAAGGCTCTGAGAGCGTACAAAGACGAAGGGCTTGCGGATGAGGAGAAGAACGAAATCAAACTGCGAAAGAATAAGCTGGAAGAGATGATGAAGAAGATGTCGGGCGCGGTGAGCGAAGCCAAAAAGACGCCCGACGGATCTACTTCTCCTGAGCGTCCTCGAGAGGGGAGTAAAGACCACAGAGGTACAAGTGACTCCGAGTCCAAGGAAACAATCGTGAGACTTTTGCTTGGATGCGGAGAGCTAGTGGCTGACACATTGAATAGACGTCTTCTGGTTCAGCCCGAGAGCCGGCGCCCGTCGAGTCTACCTCACAGAAACCCCACAAGACCGACGAACCTTCTTCCAAGCCTCCTGCCTCTAGTGTCTCACGGTCAAAGCTCGCATCCGATGTGAGCCGGTACAAGACCGAGTACCAGGCCGCCCTCGACCTATACAAGAAGGGAGACTTTGGTCATGAGGAGGAGAAGAAACGCCTGAAAGAGCAGGTCAAATATCTCGAAGCCAAGTACAAGAAGGTTTCGGCCATGTTGGATCAAGGCAACAGAGAGTTGGAGGCGACGGGCGATGTAGTCGCTAAGAGCTCTGAAGAGCAGTCGGCGGTACCTCAGAAGCCTGCTCCCAATTCCCTCGAGGCTTCCCCTGCGGCGTCCCCTTCGACGTCGAAGGGGAAAACTCCTGCAAGCTCCGAACCCTCGGATTCCTCCTCCACCTCCAACTCCTCTATGCAGTTTGAGTCTGATATCAAAAGATACAAGGTCGAGTATGGCAAGGTTCTCAAATCATATCGAGAAGTTGATGCAAGCGAGGATGAGAAGAAGCGCTTGAAGCACGAGTTGAGAAGACTTGAGGGCAAATTCAAAGAAGCGACGGATCTCTTGGGGAAAGCAAAGGGCACTGACCACAAAGACACGGCGCCTGATGTTGTAGAAGCAAAGAAGGATCGCAACTCCGAGCCCCGAGCGGAAGCGATTACTCATCCATCCGCCCCTTCGCCGCAAGTGACGAACAAGCCTGGTCCATCTGACTCTTTGACCCCAAATCCCACAACGTCCATCGAGGAACTCAAGGCGAAGTCGGCCAGATACGAAGCCCAATATCGCCAGGTCGCTAAAGCTTGCAAAGAGGGCTCTCTTCCAGAAGAAGAAAAGAGTCGGCTCCAAGATGAGAAGAGAAAGTTGAAGATGAAGCTCAAGGACGTCGGCGGGAAGCTAGAAGCTCAACGCGCTACCGAGAGTCGTGAAGCGAAGCCGAAAGAAAAGGTCGACCACGACAAGTGCATTGACAAGGCTGGTGAGAAGGTTGAGGAGGTGATTGAAGAGGAGGTTGAGGAGGTGGCAGATGAGAAGGTCATTGACGAGGTGCTTGTTGTTGAAGAGAAAGTGCAAGAGCAAGTCAAAGGTACGAGCAGTAATTCCATCTGCTATGCTCACTGCTGACGATTCTCAGCTGGCAATACATCAAAGAATGAATCCCCTTCGTCCTCCGGTCATACCCAAGACACATCCCCTCCAACAGCAAAGTCCGCCACACATCCAGATGCCACCACGCAAACTCTCAACAAATCTTCGTCTTTCCCTAATCTGCAAGCATATGCCAAAACATACATGGTGGCATATGCTCAGGCTGTCCAAGCCTACAAAGAGGACGGCCTGTCGGACGAGGAGAAGCGGAAGAGGAAAGAGCAAGTCAAGAGGGCGGAAGGAAAGCTCAAAGAGGCTACTCAAGCTTTTGAGGCAAGTACTGCAGAGAAAACTGTCCAGGACCCGCGAGAGAGGATAAAGAAGGTGTCGGAGGACATTGTACCAAGTTCTGAATCCAGCAAGGTACTCTCGACCGCGGCTACCCACTCATCCCCAGCACCCAAGCCTACCTCTTCTGATGCCGAGCGCTATGTGGTCCGATACAAGGCCGCCTATCAACAGGCCTCGAACGAGTACAAGCAACCTGGGGTGTCGGATGATGAGAGGAAGGTACGGAAGGGGAATGTGCGACGCGCCGAGGTAAAGTTGAAAGAGGCTATGCAGGCCATGGAATACACGCCGAAGAACAATGGCGAAGGTGCTACCGGTAATCATTTCAGCGCATCACCAGCTTCCCCTGAACCGGAAAGTGCCACCGACTGGACGACTGTCTTGACACAATACAAAGCAAAGTATGCTCGCCTTACGAAGTCCATCAAAGACGACTCGACGGCTCATGACAGGGCGGAAAAGATCAACGAGGCCGACAAGCTGAAAGCCAAGATCAAGGCCCTCATGGCGGCGGATGACGAAGTCTCGGTGGGGGAGAAGGAGAAGATCACGAGTACGGGAAAGAAGGCTGACGGTGAAGAGGGTCCGTCTGAAGAAGAACGTCTCAAGATCCAAAAGAGGTTTGCAGATTCGAAACAAGCGCCCGTGAAGGAAGAGAAGGAGCCCGAGGATACCTCGAAAGACAAGGAGCATACACCCGTGCCCAAGCCCAGTTCCCCCACTCATGAGTCGACTGGCGCTGTTACCAAAGCCACGGGAGGCCAGAGACAACTCAAAATAGAGATAGCTACAGAGGTATGGGCGCCCCACATTATAGCAAAGAGCAAATCGCCAGCCGGCAAACAGATGGACAAGCCTATGCTACAAGTCTCTCCCACGCAGCCCCGACCTCGAGAAATGCTGCCTATTAAGACCCAATCGACATGGTCCAGCACGCTCGTATCTCTCGCCAAATGCATAGGGACGTCTCCCTTCCCTTTGCTGCCCATACTGTAACATGAGCTAACGAGTGTTGACAGACCTCGGTAATACCATCCTCAATACCCTCCGCGATACAGCCCCAGAAGGCTCCAGTATCCTCAGCACCCTCGTTTCGAGGATCATGACCAGCCTGTTGATGCAGCAGGACATCATCGAGTCTATGCGCAGAGTTCTGGGGAACGAGAATGCAGAGCCGATGGAGGAGTTTGTGCAGCATTTGAATGTGGTGAAGGACTTTTTTGAGGGGCTCTATGCGGGGCATGGGGTTGGAGGAGAGACGAAGCAGGCGAGGGAGGAGAGTGAACGGATGATGGAAAGAGGACAACAAAGCAAGTACGATCTTCGAGTGATGTGGGTTATACTAAAAGAGCGTGCAGGTTTGGAAATGGTTTCGATACAGAGCATTATCGAGCATCTACTGGGACTGACAGACTTTTTGACCCCGGGCATGATCGCTGTAGCCAGACGTACATTTGACGCCTGGCGAACGGAAGGCTTTACTATGCAGAGGCAGTTCCCATCTTTGAGTGAGAGACAGGTCTTGGGACTGACAATATTGTAGTACGGTCCAAGCTATTATGGGAGTCAGGAAAGAGTTGCGAGTCATACATGCTCTGAAGGCTCGGGAAAGGGAAGAGGAGGTCTCGCAAAAGGCCAAAGGGCTGATGAGTGTGCTTGACATGGTGAGTCAGACGTTACCCCTTTCTCCTTCGAATCTGACCGACTGTAAACAGCTATTGGCGTTCATATCGCCCGACACTTACCAGCACGACGATGAAAGGGGACGAGAAGAACTTGTCACAGTCTCCGACACAAGGGAAGTCCACAAGTCTTCCAAGCGTCTGACGTATATCAGCGGTGGATCATCCGAGACAAATCTGCCCACGACAGCTAGTATAAAGCAGTTTGAGAACCATCGCAGCGGCTCAGACGTCCTTCACTCCCCAGAATCTTCCAATTCGACCGCCACACCTTCTGCCTCGCGCCGAGTTGCTCAAGGGCCAAAGTCAACCACAATGACGGCCGAAGAGCATGTCCACCTCGAAACTCATTCACCATTGAAGCTTCCCCAGAAGACCCAGGAGTTCCTGGATGACGGCGGCCAGGAACTTCAGGCAACAGAAGCCGCAAAGTCAGCCCACGTTCTCATACAGGAGGACGACAGGAATGGGCGGCATATGAGGCTGCATAGAGAAGGGTCTACCGATACTGACATCTCACCTTCCCGTGTCATCACATTTGCATTTTCGGATCAGGGCTCCCCTAAGTCTTCTATTGACGATATACAGCCCCCAGAAGAAGACATCTGGTCCGCTCCCTCCAGATACTCCCAATCCTCTGCTGCTAGCGCTACTACCGACGGTACGGTCAAGTCTGACCGGCAGGCTGTCCGTCTGCTGGCCCAAGCGGACAGTGGTCCGCTGCCTGTAAGGCATGATGAGAGAGACGAGGTGGATGATATGCCGGATAAGGAATTGGAAGAGGTCGAGCCGAGTGCTGATGAGGTGAGGAGGGCGGAGGAAGTGTTGTATAACAAAGTCTTGTTGCCTGACACTCCTACAAGTCCAGTCGGACCTGCGATGAGGGTGGCATAGCAGTAGAAGATGTCAGAGGATGTATGTGTACACATTCGACCCAATTATCACCTGGAAGAGAAGAAATCCTAGACGCTTTTGGTAAACCAGGAACGGTGACGTCGAGGGGAGATTTTCCGGCACCGGCTCGGGAACAAGCTTAAGTGCGCCCTGGGCCGGTCTTTGGTCTTCATCTAATCTCTAATCTGCTTTCTGGGTTCGGTGTTTGATTGTGTCGCAGTCTGTCTATGAGCTCTGTGCCCTGCAACCGGTGCACATCCACCCGCTATGCCGGACAGCGATTTATGCAGAGAATCTCGGCGGGCACCACCCTCAGCACCGCCCGTCCTTGTCTCAGCCCCATCGCATTCGGTTGCCACAGACGTCCTGCGCGTTTCAGCAAGCATTTCCCCCTTCCGGCATTATCTGCAGTGTATGCAATGTATCTGCTACTCGAAATCGCTCCTTGCAGCGTTCAGCTCTCAGCTCAAGATAGCACAGATAGTGCCATGCCACGGCTAGCTCGGCTGATGGCGGGCTCGGCCGCCGAACATACCCTCCAAAATGTATGAGATTCGACGTCATGAGTTACATAACCAGGAGACAACTAATCTCTTTCATCCTCATTTTTTTCGGCTCTTCTTGCTCCATGCCAGCCATGCCGGCCATGCCTCCACCTCGGGGCCAAAGAAAGCCAAGGGTCATCATCTGCGGTACGTTTTGCATTTGGAGCTGTCCCCTACACACGACCGACTTCCGGCTTCCGACTCCGATTTATGTGATCGATAGACCAGATCAGAATAGCTGCATGTGGAGCATGGCGCAGATCCACTCCAGCAGGCGATGCGCGCCCATGGGTTGACATCAAGCCGCAAGGTCTCGACTGCAGCCATGGAGTTTGCAGTCGTACGCACATGGCACCTGAGCTGCGTTCTGGCCCTCCTGGCCTCCTACGGAGACGAAGAAGGTACATCCAGCACATGCGCAACTCTAATAGTTTGTGCCCGAGATGAGCCGCGATTTGGTGATTGCTGGCGCTGGAAGCAAATGACACATCAATTATGTTACCTTGAAGGATCGTCTCCCGGTCCCATGACGTTTTGATCCTTCTTTCCAAGAGAAATAGCACGAAACAGGCTTTATCAGGCTATCACCTCTTCCCGTTGGCTGACCCGGCTCCTTCTGATCATGACGATGATCTCACCGAATTTGATGGAAGACGTCTGCTCTTGAAAACGTCATATCCCCCAACCCCTCGTGACTCGCTATATAACGTGCAAGATGACTCACTTTTCTCTCTTCTTCCCATCTTCTATTCGCAAAACCCGCTCATCGCATCACTTCATTCACTAGACCAACAAGAATCAAACGCCATGTCCGCTGCTGCCGCCAACTCCACCGCCCCCACCACTAACGCATCCACCAAGGCCCCCACCAACGGGGCTGCCACCACCGGTACCGGTACCGGCTCTACCTCCATCACCCAGGGTGTCAAGGACTTCTTCAAGGGCTCCCACAAGGCCGACAGCACTGAGGTGAGTCGTTTAGCTCCTCCGCAATCTCCATGAGGCTTACAAGTATCCAGGTCTGCACAGAGCACGCCCCCGAAATTGTCCAGGAGCACGTTCGTCCCCAGGAGCACACCCAGACCGCCGAGGCTATTGACCGTGAAAGGCATGTCCACCACCACCAGGTATGCTCTCTCCTTTTCTTTTTCATAGACACCGCTAATACCCTAGTAGCACCGAATCCAGCCCATTGAGCACAAGGTCGCCCTCGACCCCAAGCATGTTCACGTCACCGGCCCTGCTGTCGTTCGTGAGCACAAAGAAGACATGCTCCCCGAGCACCAAGAGACCCTTCACGCCCAGAGGACTCTGCACACCAACCAGCAGACTACTGGTGACGTTGAAAAGTCTCATGCCCACGTCGGTACCCACATCAACACTCACGAGCACCACCACATTCACGAGACTAGTACGTCATGCCCCTTTTTCCTAATTTGAGCGTGGGACTGATGGTTTGTGTTAGTCCAACCGGTGATTCAGAGGGAGACTGTCCAGCCTACCGTCGTTCACCACACCGCTGCGGTTCACGAGAAGGTACATGAAGCGCCCATCGTTCACGAGGTCACCACCCTCCCCGCTATCGGCCACGACCAGTTCTTGAAGCTCAAGGAGGGCATCTCTGGTGCTACCCACTCTGACAAGAGTCACTCTCACCAACATTGTAAGTGTTACTTCCTTCCGTGACGTAGTGCAGATGACTGATTTGTACTTCAAGACGAGGGTGCTCCTCGAGTTGGCGGCCACACCTCCCAAACAGGGACCACCTCTACAACCGGTCCTTCTTCTACCACCCAGGGCTCTACCACTGCCATCTAAAGGGGTGAACCTACAGTAATTCATTCATAATCATCTGCGTTTCATTTGTATGGGGTTTTGGGAGGGCTTGCGTTGGGGTATAGCCAAGTCGGATCAAGTTAAAGTATCTTCATCTGTAGCCAATAGCATCTTAATTCGTTATAACAGTATACACGTTTCGTTATCATCGTCATGCAAAGACCAATCCATGTTATTTTCGTCTGCCTTGCTGTTACCTAATCATGTAGTGGCGGATGGGAAAAGGTCGTGCCAGAGACATCCAGCATTTAAAGCGAAGAAGTCATTAAGGTCATGATGACGTTGAAACAGAAGCGCGATAAAGCAAAATCCCGAAAAGTCTTTTCCATCTTGCACAAGAACTACATACAACACTTGTTCGGTAGAGATCAAATAGGATAGTCAAGTGGTGCCACTCGATCATGTAGCCAGAAGCCGCTTTTGTAACTGCGCGCCCAAAAGACGGACGCTGATGACAGATCTCTCTCTGCTGCCTTGGGATGTGTGACAGGAAAGATTGTAGAAGCCCTTGGGCATTCACCTGTAATGAAGCTAGACCTACCGCGCTTCCCATGACTATACATGTCGTTCGCAATCCACACTTTGCTACCTTAGTTGATGATTCGGGTATTCAGCATGAGCGTGATGATCCTCTTCGTCTTTTCACCACCAGAGCGAACCTTTATTCGCGTTCTCACTTTTCGTTGCCGATATGGACTCAGCTTCCTTGTACCTTGTACATGATGATTGTTGAGGGTGGTTTATGCGATATGGATTTTGCTTTCGTATAGTCGACAAGTTTCAAGGTGATAGATCGGACTCGCTGGACGAATCTGAGCCTGAGGCAGTTGTCAGCCAATGTGCTTCGTGTTTGGACCCCTCGACACATCTTGCTCTTGTAAAAAGGATGACAGATACTGACTATAGTCAACAAGGTATTGCTCGAAGCCGGGACCTCCAATTTCCATACCAACCTGCACCATCTCTTCCATATGTGCCATACGCTCCTCCGTTCGCCTCCATCGTTCTTCCAACAGTCCCAAGGCACCTTCTGCACTCTCCTTAACTGGCTTCCACCCTAGCCCCGCTCCAAACTCCCGTTATTCCCTGCAGCACCACACGCCTGCGCCTCCCATTGGTCTTACAGTTATCCTCGGTGCTCGAAGCGTCGGGGAGAAATTGACAGTGTCGACGGTGGAATCCGAGTCGTATTCAGAGTTCGAGAATGATCCAGAGTGATGCGACGGGGAAGAAGAGTACAACATTGAGATCTCTTCCGCAGGGGTGATGGGCTGGACTGGAGGCAAGAGTGTCGTGATGGGCTCGTATTTGCTCTTGATCGAGAAGGACACGATGAGGTCTGTGATTTGGGTGGAGTGGTGGCTGAGGAGCCCGTGGCAGTGGTTGAACCCGAAGTCGTAGTGGTGGGATCGGAACTGTATCCGTACGATGAAAAGGCGCTATGGGACTGAAGGGCTTGGGCGGGATTGGGGGGCGGAACAGGTGGCAGCTGGGCAGACGGCGTTGGACTGGTGTTGGAAGGCGCTTCGTCGTCCACAACTATGATGTATGCCTGCTTCCATATCTCGCCCATCTTGGATCGCATACCTTGAGGCTGACCGCATATACCATCATCTCGTCCTTCTGGACAATCTTCCGACCTGGGCTCTGAATCTGACTGCTGGACACCATCTGAGATCCGATATGCATCTCTGAGATGAGGATGTGTGGCAAAGTATCCAGTGTACCCAGTTTGGGGAGTCGGTGTAGGCGCAGGACCTGCTGGGACGGGTGGGACGGACAATCGTGGAATGTGAAGACTGTTCCCAGGTGCAAGGAAGTTTCCAGGCATATCGCATGGCATCATGTAGTACCTCTGCTCCATGACGCCCCCTGCTCTTGCCACATCGATCGGTCTAGCAAGCCCTGCGGCTACGCTTGCATACGGCACAGGAGGCCCCCTGATGCTGGGTGTACCTGAGAGCTCATCGGCTGCCACCCAGGGGTATAGTACATCTGAGGATGATTGTAGCCTCCATGGGCAAGAGCAGAGGACGCTGTCATTTGGTGATTAGGAAGAGGGAGAGCGGATCCATCGTCAGGATGGTGCGGCGCAAGGTAGAGAAGGCCGCGATATGCTTGAGCATTTGCTGCTCCCACCATCCGGGTGGGGAATTGAAGTCTGATTGATAGAGGTCTCGCGTGACGTGTGTGGTTGACGCAGTTGGAGCCGCGGTCGAGGGGGCAGGGGCGAATCGAGAGGGTTTCTGAGGTCGGGCGAGGGATGCGTAGGGGACGGGCGGGGATGATATTGCCATCGCTGCACAAGGTGTGGTGTCTGGAGGCGATGTGCCAAAATGTGCAAAGAGAGTCATGCTGAGGAATGAAGAGAGGATGGTTGAGTCAACCGGATACAAGAACAAAAGTGCGGAATGCAACGTGGCCTGAGCGTCGTTCATCTCGTAGTTCGTGTCTTTCATGATCAAAAGCATTTCCGCACAGGACTGGCATCTGGTAGTAGTCGATACAGTAGCAACCGAGGCCAACTATGCATGGGTCATAACAGAAATTAAGCCGAAATAAGGGAATCTTCCGCTTCTAACACTTCTTTCAAAATCTCGCGCACTCTAAGCCACCATCTAGTCGACGTCCATCTCCTCAACCTTGGCTTCGGGCTGCTCCTCGGCCTTGGGCTCCTGTTGGGGCTCAGGGGCGGGGGTCTCAACCTTGGCCTTAGGCTTGGGCTTGTTGAGGATAGCATTGCTGCTGTAGACGATGTCCTCTCGCTTGGTGTTGATCTCGGCGGAGGTGATGATGGGGTTGACATTCTTGGGCTTCTCGGATTGACGGAAAAGCTGGTTTTCGAGCCAGTGTTGGGTGTTGGCACACTTCTCGATCTGTCAAGGTGTCAGGCGGGTCAAAGCAAACGGCAGGTAGTATACTCACAACCTTGGCCTTCTCGGCCTCCTCGATGTGGGCGTACTTCTCGTCGTCACCCTGGGCAGCAGTCAAGTAGGTGTTCAGAGCCTCCTTGAGGGCAGCAGCGGCCTTGGGCCTCTCCTCAGTCTCCTTCCACCTCAAGTAGATAGGGTCGCCCAAAACCTTGAGAGCGTCGAGCTTGGCAACGTAGGCAGACTTGTTGGCGTCCTCACCCTCCTCAGAGTAGAGCCAGTCCTCAGCCTCCTGGAGACCCTTGGAGAGAGCCTCCTTCTCTTGGGGCTGAACGTAGGCGGCGTATCGGTCGTCGAGCTTGCCACGGGTGTCGTAGACGTACTCTTCAAGGGCGTTCTTACGGTCCTACGAAAGGGTCAGCGATGACCAGCTTCGATTGAAATACACTCACCTCGGTCTCGAGCACCAACTTGTCGTCGGCGTGCATCTTACCCTCAGACTCGGTCAAGTCGTTGACCTTGTCTTGACCCAAACCAGTGTACTGGCCGACAGTGGGGCAGTCACCCTTCCTCACAACCTTCTTGACCATCTTCTTCTCAACAGTGGCCTCCTCACCCTCACCGACGGTGACCTCCTCCTCCTTCTCAACCTCCTCCACAATGTAGGCGTTCTCAAAGTTCATGATACCGTGCAAATTGAGACGGGCCTTGACCTTGACGATAGCAAGGTCGCCGGAGGCAGGAAGCTCGACGTTCTTGACGGTGAACTTGCCGATCCAGGGGTTGATACCCCTGGGGAGGGTAGCGGGTTCGGCGTAAGAAGCCTCGAGGTCGAAGGGGCCCTTTCGGTAGAAGGTAAGGACCTTGGTAGAGGGGATTGGGTTACCAGTACCAAAGACGGTGAGCTCGGTGTCCTCGTCGGGGTTACCGGCCTCCTTCTCCCATGAGACCTTGATGGGATAGGCAGTGATGTCGTGAACGGCAAACTCCCTGACTCGGAAGACGGGAGAGAGGGTGGCACAAGCAAAAGTGGCACCTCGGGCGATGGCCTCATCCTGGTTGTTGGTGAAAGAGAGGGTCTTGCCACCGAAGAACTTGGAGATTCGCTCCTTGATAGCGGGGACACGGGTGGAACCACCGACAAGCTCGACGGCGTCGATCTGCTCAATGGTCAAACCGGCCTTCTGGAGGGCCTCGGCAAGGGGGTTGCTGACTCGGTCGAGGAGGTGAGCAGTGAGCTCCTCGAAAGTCTCTCGTTTCAGGGTAGAGCTGGCGTCAATGTCGTTCATCAAAGACTCGACGTTAAGAGGGGCCTCGCCGTTGGCGGAGAGGACCTTCTTGAGACGCTCACAACCGGTGGTAAGACGGAACACGGCCTTGGGGGAAGAGAGGACATCGATCTTGTACTTGGTCTTGAACTCCTCGGCAAAGTGCTGGACAAGGGCAAAGTCAAAGTCTCGCCCACCAAAGTGCCTGTCGTAGGCGGTGGACTTGACGGTCAATTGACCCTTGGAGAAGGCAACAACAGCGACAGAGTAGTCGGAGTGACCGACGTCAACAAAGACAATGTTTCGGGCAGCCTCGGGGTCCTCGGGGAGGTCGGCCTTGGTGATACCGTAGCCAAGAGCAACAGCGGTGGTGTCGTTGATGAGTCGGAGAGCGTTGAGACCGGCAATGTTGGCGGCGTCAAGCAAAGCTCGTCGCTGGACGTCGGTGAACCATCCGGGAACGGCAATGACGACGTCAGAGACGGCCTGCTTGAGCTCGAAGGAGGCAGTGTCCTTGAGCTTGCCGAGGTAAGCAGCAGTGAGCTGGGTGAAGGAGAAGTCGGTGGGCTCGCCGAGGTAGTCGACCTGGGTTCCATGAGCTACGAAAAGAGATATTTCAATGCACTCACCTTGATACCGACTTCGCCGGCAACGTCAACAAGCTGAGCGTTGATGAACTTCTTCTCAATCTCGGACACTTCGGGGTCGTTTGCTGTTCTACCGATCAACCTCTTCAAGGAGCCGATGGTGTTCTTGAAGTTGGAAGTCTCGGCAGTCTTGGCAGATTCACCAATGTGTCGCTGACGGGAAGTGAAAGAGACAAGAGAGCTGATTTTAGAGCGTCAGCTTTCGTATCTTTGTATCTGTGCTCTCCTGGATGGGTCCTTCCACGGCGTTCCTTTGGAGTTGATTTGCCACTTTCAACGGTGTCCAAATCTGATTGCCTGCCATGAAAGCCAGGGCCATAAACCTCTGGCCAATGTGGCAGCATCACGACAAATCACAGTGCCATGAGGACACGTCGTGGTTTCCGACATTTTCACTGCCCATGTCTTCCAAGACGTCCCTCCCAGTATTCGCCCTGAATCTCGCCACAGATACCACGAATTTCAGAAAGACTTGAAGAAGTTCTACTTACGGAGTGGCACGGTTAGAGACCTCGTTGACGATGATGTCGATACCCCTGTGTCGGGCGACACCAATCTTCGAGGAAAGGTTACCGAGATCGATACCAACAACACTCTGTGACAAAGTCAGCACTTCTTCGTATCCAAGCAGCGAATTCGAGGACGTACGGCCATTTTATTTGATGTATTGGTTTTGGTGGTGTTACAAGGAAAAGAAGGTGAGGAGAGAACACGTCGTAAAGGTGCAAAAAGTGAGGAATCACGCAACGGAATCAAAAATCATCATCTGCATCGAGCGCTCCAGAATCCGCTCGAAGCTTTTCGGCGGCCATGACCGACAGCGCATAGTTGAGTGAAGAGTGATGTGGTGAGCCATGAAATTCCATTGTCTTTGACTGCATGAGTGATACGGGGTATATATTTTACTTCATTAGGATATATTGAAGTTATCGCAGCGGCAGAATGCGGGAAACAGGAATGGAAAAGTACAAATTGTGCACCAGAACCATCCTCTCAAACCCCCGACCTTGCCGCGCGCGCGGATGTCTTTTGGTATCGCGATACCTGGTCCTTACCGAGCACCTTGCGTGTATGCATGCTTGTCTTCGAGTGATTTTCATCTCTCTTGGCCTACAACTGCATGCATATCAGGGATAGTAGGTCCATGAAACTGCCTTTCGGAAACGAACGGAAGCAGGCATTACGTAAGTGATGACGTTCGTCTTCTAGAGAGTTCTGTATCCGTGAAGCAACCTCTTGCATTCCCATTTCCACGACCTATAAAATCATACGCAACCTTCCTCGCGAGTGTCTCTTTTTTACTTGCAGCTGAAATTAGCAAACACAACAGACAATGGTCAACAATACCGAGTATTACAAGGTGAGTGTCTACCACGCGACCACCGCACCTGTGGACCATGGCTGATGGTACTTTCTAGATCCTGGGTGTTAGCAAAGACGCCAGCGACGCCGAGCTCAAGAAAGTCAGTATTAACGCGGTATACATTTGGAACGTTTACTTACCTGTCTGTAGGCCTACCGCAAAGAGTCATTGAAATGGCACCCCGACAAGAACCCAGGTGACAAGCGTGCCGCGGCGGAGGAAAAGTTCAAGAAGATTGGTGAAGCCTACGAAGTCCTCTCTGATACCGTACGTCTGCCTGTCATCGTAGACTACCATTCCTGTTCGCAAGAGCTAACTGGATTATAGAACAAGAGAGAGATCTATGACCAGCTTGGTGAAGAGGGACTGAAGAATGGAGGAGGCGGCGGAGGTGGTGGGTTTGGAGGGTTCCCGGGAGGCGGAGGTGGACATTTCAGTGCTGCCGACCCCAACGATATCTTCAAGTAAGTATCTCAGCTAAGGGTCTCTTATACCTCGCCTGGCAGGAGCTGATATCATTATTCTAGCACCTTCTTCTCCAGCATGGGCGGCGGCGGAGGTGGACACGACGACATCTTTTCCTCCTTCGGCGGCGGCTCTTCATTCGGTGGAGGCGGGGGCGGCCGTGGTCCCCGAGCGCGTACGCGCGCAAGCGGTATGGGCGGGGGCATGCCGGGCGGCTTCGGCGGTGGTTCTGCTGACCCTCCTCCCCCTGTGGGCGAGATCATCAAGCCGCTCGCTCTTACGCTTGAGGAATTGTACAAGGGCGGTACGAAGAGGCTGAAGATTACGAGGCACTTGCAGAGTGGAGGACAGGCGGAGAAGATTCTGGAGGTGGCGTACAAGGCGGGCTGGAAGAAGGGTACAAAGATCAAGTTTGCGGGTGCTGGCAACGAGGACGAATACGGACAAGCTCAGTGAGTCAACTAGGATCCTTGTGAGAAATATGACTGATGAAGTTAGAACTGTTGCGTTCGTAGTAGAGGAGAAGCCTCACAACCGGTTCGAACGTGTCGACGACGACCTCGTCACCAAACTCAACATCTCTTTATCACAAGCCCTTCTCGGCCCCGACGGCGGAGGTGCCATCACCAAAGAAGTAGAGCAGCTTGATGGTAGGAGAATTCAGGTCACTTTGCCTGAAGGAGTAAGTCCCCTTTTTGTATTGTATTGGACATGAAGCTGATGCAAAACGTAGCAAATTGTTCAACCGGGACAAGAGACACGAATCCAAGGAGAAGGCATGCCCGTGTCCAAAGCCAGCTCGCCAAAGAGGGCCGGAGATCTCGTGGTCAAGTGGAACGTTGTCTTCCCCACCAGAATCTCTCCAGAGCAGAAGAAGGAGCTACGCAAGGTGCTCGGCTGAGCGGGAGGGGATCAAGACAGTAGATAAGGGTTGAAGAAGTAGCCTGTGTGTCAAAATAGAATTCTGGGAAAGAAGGGGTAGTTGCAATGTGCAGCACCCACAAAAGACAATTATTATCATTTGACGAATTAATGCATTTCTGTATCGCTTTCGCAATGCGCGTAGGCCCCGGAGTGTGAATACAAACAAATAGCAGGCCCGTTATATTGGTAGCTTAGGCGAGGTTGATATCGTTTAGGGCACAACAGACTGCCGCTCTGTAGACCGATTGTCAGCTATGGACGTTAGCAAGAGGAGAAGGGCTGACCTGTGATGTCCGTCGTACTGCCGCACAGTCTCTCCCAGACTCAGATCCCACAACCTCGCAGCATGATCGCTCGACGCTACCTCTCATCAGCTCCCTTCGCCCGCAATCCTAGTGTTTCACTCACCAGTCACCAGATAAGCACTATCCGCGCTAAAAGCAGCATCCCAAACCCATCTCTGATGCCCCACCAATGTCTTTTCCAGCGTATAATCAATCCCCGCTGTAGACCATACCTTGACAGTGTGGTCGGCGGAGCAGGTGGCGAGATATTTGGTGTCGGGGGACAAGAGGCAGCGGGTAATGTATTTGGTATGGGCCCGGAAGGAGGTTACGGGGATGAGGTTGGCGTTGGCGTTGGGGACGGGGATGATGCGCCAGACGTAGACCATGCCCTGATAGAGAGTCAGAGGGGACTAGAGATAATACGGGGAAAGACTTACGTTGTCGTTGGCGGCTACCAGGGTATTACCATCTGATGAAATACAGACTGTTCTTATAGGAACGTCCTCATCCGGAACCTATCATCCCATCAGCCCTCATTTGACCTCAGTACAATCATATACTCACAAGCTCGTGGGTACAGCTATTCTCTGCCAAGTCCCAAATCTTGACGCTTCCCGACTGATCACAACTTATAAGCTCGCCCTGATTCGGATGAATCACAACGTCGTTCACGGGGCAGTCGTGTGTGTACATTCGCTGCGTCTGCGCCGTCCTAATATTTCTCATCAGCGGCACACTTTAGCCGTAGAAGGAGGAGGATTTACCGGGTATCCCACACTTTGACACATCCGTCTTCACCGCCCGTCACAATCCATTTACCTAAAGCGCTGTAGGCAAGTGCTACGACGTTGCCGCTGTGACCATCCAGAGTTGCTATCTACATCCCTATTAGTTTATCGATCGATGCACGAGTGCGATACGCACAGGAGTGCTGGACATGGACGATATATCCCAGATACTGCAAATCGTAAGCACTGTGCTCTGTCAATAGCTGGGCAGTGTAGAGACGTACCGGACGGTGTTGTTTCCTGCAGCAGCCACAAAGGCTTTATTAGGGCTAATAGCTAGCCTGTTGACTTGTTTCTGTGTTCGTCCTGTCAGCAAGGCAAAATAGAGGGTTGGGCGGATTGCAACTTGCCCAGCCTGGTTGCAGTGTGATCTGGCGGCAGCAGATACCACTCCATGCTTCCCAGAATCGTATCGTGTGATCATCTATGAGGGAAAGATTAGATGTAGCTCACTTCCAAAGATATCTCTGGTGACCACGGCACAGAGAAGCGCGAGATACTCACAGCCTGCCGTACAAAGAATCACGCTCATCTCTGCCGCTGGGGCTTGTGCCGAGTCGGAATTGTACTCTTGGTTGGCAGCATCTGCTGATGTTGACGCCATCTTGAGGGAGGATAAAAAAGGGGAGAGTTGAAGACAGCTGGAACAATGGTGGTCAAGACTCGAGAGCGCAATCAGGTCAGAGTGAGTGGGTTAGAGGTCATAGAAGCCGTGACATCACAATATTTGCTCGCTGTGGCCGGCGGTATTCTATACGGCAGAGCGCGTCGTGATCTTTCCGCTTGCCATGTCATATATATCCACAATGGCCGATCCTATGGCTTCCGCCGTCGAGTATATGGATGGGCACCCCGACGAGAGCTACAGAAAATTCGCCCAACAGTTCAACGTCGCCCACAGCACACCGACCAATATAAAGGGCTCCCATCCTCCTCACGCCTAGAGTACCCGCAAAACTCTCTCGAACGCTCAAGAAGGGAATTGGTATCTCGGATCAAGGCGTACACAGAGCGAGGGACACCGCCTTCGTCTCGAGATGTAAGAGAGCTTGCATAGAGGATGCACGGCGGAGCTCTGGAGGTTAATTGGGTTTCGAGCTTTCTCAGACCATACGCGAGTGGTATTAGCTTGTGTTGCTCGGACAGGTCAAGCCCTGCGAGTCCGCCTCCACAGGAGGTAACTGGAACCCCCTCGCTATCTGCAGGATCTCCAGCGGCTGGATCAAGCCGTGAAATAAGGGGGAGCTGGATATATCTGTAGTTTAGACAAGGTGTGTAAAGGGGCAGAGGAGGCTATTGTGTGGCAAGAGCACCGGAGTGGCGTCGTGCGCGCTTGAAGAAAGAGTATGAGGAATTGAAACGAGAGCAAGAAGAGGAAGAGGCATCAGAGGGACCTTACACGACCTTACACCACCTTGATTAAGCTGGACCCAGAGGCCAGGGCAAATAAAGGGTCTGCTGGTAAGCGTTGCCAGATTGCGGTTGCCAACCAGAAGGATACTTTAGTGACAGCAGGCAGTATGCTCCTGGAACATCTTGCACAAGAAGCACCATTATGTACAGTATGCATGCGTGACTGTCGAGCTCGTAAGAAGTCCTAGTCGTAGGGCACATAACACGTGACCACGACTGCGTATGGCGTTCCGAGGAGACCTTGGAGCACGGAGCATTGCGCATCTGCGCTGTATGGATGGAGCGAGATGCTTATGCTGTCAACAAGGCTTCAGCAAGAAATCCAGGAATCCTGCCGGATGCATCCAAGAGAATAATCCCAAAATGGCAGTTGCAGCTTTCTAAATGACGCCGAATGACGCATGGACGCTATGACGTATGGTCAACAATTTCGCCACGACTTATATATTTGCCCATCTCCTTAGATCTCGTCTTCTATCCATCCCTCAACACCCCCACAGACACAAACACAAGCACAATGGTCGACCTCGGTGCCCCTATCGGAACACACAACGCTAGCGAATACATCCAGCAGGAGAAGGCTGGCTTCAACCATGGCGTCGGTGGTGCCCACGCTTCAGGCGGTATGTCTCCCCTCCCCTACGCGGTATTGTTCCCATCTGACGTGGTCTTAGGCATCCCTACTGGTACCCCTATCGCCGACAAGTTTGGCAACAGCGGCTCGACAGGCGTATCCACAACCGACAAGCTCGAAAACTCCCTTGACAAGTATGGCTCCCACGGCACTGGCTCTCGCGGGGCGGGTGTAGGCAGCGGGAACGTAGTCGGAGGTCAATACGCTGGTACTGGGACCACTGACGGCCTTACCGGTCAGAGTGAGTCCACCTCGTCAGTATCCAAGGGTGAATTTGGCTGACGTGATACAGGCGGTGCGCACACTACCGGCGCGGGCTATGGTGAGACCAATCCTTCGTCTACTGGCACCGGGGTTCCTGGAGGCTACACCAGTGGCCAGGCTGGCTCCCACGGTGCTCGTGATGCTGCTCTTGCTGGCACAGCCGGAGGGGCCGCCGGCGGTGCCGGGGCCCTCGCTGGGGACAAGTACGCTTCTTCCAAATCTGGCCCTACCTCAGGCGCTACATCCGGCCAGTACGGTTCTTCCACCGACCCCACTTCCGGCTCTCACTCTGGGTCTGGACTTGGAAAGGGTGCCGCCCTCGGTGCGGGAGCGGGAGCCGGAGCAGGCGCGCTCGCGGGCCACCACGGCTCTTCCGCCAACGACCCTTCTTTGACTGGCTCTGGTGCCCGAGGGACCGGTCTTGGGTCTTCTGCTGGCGCAAACCAGGGCGGTATCAGCGGTACTCCTGTTGGTCCTAATGACTCTCTTGTCGGTGGACAAGGTGGTACTGGAGCTGGTGTTGGCACTGGTGCGGGCGCTGCCTCCCTCACTGGATCTTCAGGTAGCGGGGCCGGCAAGTACGGTCGAGCCACTCACAACCCCAACATCGGCCGTGAGTTGTTTTCCCTTTCCTTCACGCCCCATACTAACTTACAAGACGCAGAACCCATCTCCGACCCCAAATCCCTCGACACTGGTGGTCCCCACTCTCTTGTATGGGACGCTGCCGCTGGCAAGTATGTGCACCGACGTGAACTCCAAGGAGGTGTCGGGAGCACTGGTGAGGATGTTGTAAAGGGCGCTGCCAAGAGGGCCATCTAAAAGGACAAGAAGTAACGGAATAGAAGTTCAGCAGTAATGTTTCAATAATAATTGTAGCCTCGAGATATATGAATCGTGTAGTCTTGCATCGTGTTGTTTGGCTCTACAACGAGCCCTCTGCTTCTTGAGGAGCCATTGGGGCCCCGAGAAAGAGATAATTCACCAACGTTGAGAGACCTCGCCTGCTAGCCGCAAGCGCAAGCGCAATCGTTATCTGCGGCAGGGCATTAAGATAACGATGAACGACGCGTTGCGTGCCTCTCTCGCGCTCTCTTGATCTCTCCCAGCTGTCTGTGAACGACACTCGATGTACAAAGAGCACAGATCCAACGGCAGCAGTCCATGCACCCCCAATGCCCCCTCCAGTGCGCCTCAAAGGCCGTTAGCGGGTGTCCCCACCGTGCCTTAATCTACTATCTCTCTGCCACGTGGCCTGTTTTTTTGCTTCGCTTGACCGAAAACGAGTCAGAACTTGGATTTCTCCTCCAACAACCATCCACAAAAGCGGGCACCACAGCCCCTCCTCCCCCCATCCGCCATGCTCCGAACACTCCCCCGCGCCCGTGCCGCCCTCCGACCCCGTGCCCTCGCTCCACTCCCCCGCTCATCCCTTATCAGAAACTATGCCGTCGCTGCCCCAGCAGTCGGCTCGTATTCTCAGGTCGATGGCGAGCCTACCCTCAACTCCCCCTCGGAGCTCGCGAGAAAGATTTCAGCTCGAGTACTGCCCAAGCTCGAGAAGCCTGATGTGAAAAAGGTCCTTGTCGTCGGTAGTGGTGGTCTCTCTATCGGCCAGGCCGGTGAATTTGACTACTCGGGTGCGTATCTATGACAAGTTTGTGGACCGCTACTGACGAATCGCTGTAGGATCTCAGGCCATCAAGGCTCTCCGAGAGTCAAATATCGAGACGATCCTCATCAACCCCAACATTGCTACCATCCAGACATCACACCACCTTGCCTCTGAAATCTATTTCCTCCCCGTCACACCCGACTATGTCGCTTATGTGCTCGAAAAGGAGCGACCAGACGGTATCCTTTTGACTTTTGGTGGTCAGTCCGCCCTGAACGTCGGTGTCCAGCTCGAAAAAATGGGTGTCCTTGAGCGACTGGGTGTCAAGGTGCTCGGTACGCCTATCAGGACGCTGGAAGTCTCTGAGGACCGAGACTTGTTTGTCCAGGCTTTGAACGAGATCGACATTCCCGCTGCCCAGTCCACTGCCGTGTCGACTGTCCAGGCTGCATTGGATGCGGCGGCCGTGATTGGCTACCCCATTATCCTCCGATCGGCCTTTTCGCTTGGTGGTTTGGGGTCTGGTTTCGCGCACAACCCGGAAGAGCTGGAAAATCTGGCTTCCAAGTCGCTTTCGCTCTCACCGCAGGTGTTGATTGAAAAGTCTTTGAAGGGTTGGAAGGAGGTCGAGTACGAGGTTGTCCGTGATGCTGCCGACGTGAGTCCTTATCTCTACGCGAGGGCTACCGCTGATGCTCTGCCAGAACACCATCATCTGCTGCAACATGGAAAACTTTGACCCCCTGGGTACGCACACTGGTGACTCTATCGTCGTTGCCCCCTCCCAAACTCTGTCCGACGACGAGTATCACATGCTTCGATCTGCTGCCATCAAAATTGTCCGACACGTCGGTGTCGTCGGTGAATGCAATGTCCAGTACGCCTTGGACCCCAACAGCAAAGACTACAGGGTCATCGAGATGAACGCCCGTCTCTCCCGATCCTCTGCGCTCGCTTCCAAGGCTACTGGCTACCCCCTTGCCTACACTGCCGCCAAGATCGCCCTCGGCCACACCCTCCCCGAACTCCCCAACGCCGTCACAAAGTCTACCACCGCGTGCTTTGAGCCTTCCCTCGATTATATCGTGACCAAGATTCCCAAGTGGGACTTGGCCAAGTTCCAGCATGTCGAGAGGAACGTTGGGTCTGCCATGAAGTCGGTTGGTGAAGTCATGGCTATTGGTAGGACTTTTGAAGAGTCTCTTCAGAAGGCTATCAGGCAGGTTGACCCCAATTTCTGTGGGTTTGACGCCTACTGGAAGCCCGAGGACATTACCACTGCCTTGACCGAGAACAATGACCGACGATTGTTTGCTATCGCCCACGCGATGCTCAACCTCGACTACTCTGTCGACAAGCTCCACGATCTCACCAAGATCGACAAGTGGTACTTGTACAAGCTTGAAAACATCACCAACGTCTACAAGACTCTCCAGAACACTCCTTTCGACAAGATTGACAAGGAGCTGTTTACCACTGCCAAGAAGACGGGTTTCAGCGACTTGCACATTTCCCAGTTGGTCAATGTCAAGGAGGACGAGGTGCGAGCTGCCCGAAAGGCCGCTGGTGTGACTCCGTTCGTCAAGCGAATCGACACTTTGGCTGCCGAGTTCCCTGCCTACACCAACTACCTCTACACCACCTACAACGCCTCCACACACGACCTCGAGTTTGAAGAGAACGGTACCATGGTCCTCGGTTCTGGTGTCTACCGAATCGGTTCTTCCGTCGAGTTCGACTGGTGTGCCGTCACCTGTTCTCGGGCTATCCGATCCCAGGGCAAGAAGACCATCATGATCAACTACAACCCCGAGACCGTGTCTACGGACTTTGACGAGGCCGACAGGCTGTACTTTGAGGAGCTCGGATGGGAGAGGGTGATGGACATCTACGAGCTCGAGGGCGCAGACGGTGTCGTCGTCTCTGTCGGTGGTCAGCTTCCCCAGAACATTGCCCTCCGACTGAAAAAGTCTGGCGTCAACGTTCTCGGTACCGACCCCGAGCAGATTGACAATGCCGAGGACCGACACAAGTTTTCATCCATCCTCGACTCTATCGGTGTCGACCAGCCCGCTTGGACCGAGGCTACTTCGCTCCAGGCCGCCAAGGACTTTGCCGCCCAAGTCAACTATCCTGTACTTATCCGACCATCGTACGTCTTGTCTGGTGCTGCCATGAATGTCGTCTGGGACGAGGGAGAGCTCGAGGCCAAGCTCACTGCCGCCGCCGACGTCTCGCCCCTCCACCCTGTCGTCATCTCCCAGTTCATCGACAATGCGCAGGAAATCGACATTGACGCTGTTGCCCACCAGGGCAAGCTCCTCGTGCACGCCGTTTCCGAGCACGTCGAGAACGCCGGTGTACACTCTGGTGACGCCACCCTCGTGCTCCCTCCCTTCTCGCTCAAGGAGAGGGACATGGAGAGGCTCAAGGAGATTGCTGAAAAGGTTGCCAAGGCTTTCGACATTTCTGGGCCTTACAACATGCAGATCATTAGGAAGCCTGAGGAGAATGGGCAGGAGGCAGAGTTGAAGGTTATCGAGTGTAACTTGCGAGCTAGTAGGAGTTTCCCCTTTGTCTCCAAGGTTCTTGGTAAAAACTTTATTGATGTGGCTGCTGCTGCCATTACGTGAGTGATCAAGTGTCCGGATCAACTTGTGCTAACGATTATCCAGCGGTACTGACGTCCCCGAGCCCATCGACTTGATGAAGGAGCAGCGAGACTATGTCGCCATCAAGGTGCCCCAATTCTCCTGGACCCGATTGCCCGGCGCCGACCCCTTCCTCGGTGTCGAGATGGCTTCCACTGGCGAGGTCGCGTCCTTTGGTAAAGACGTGCACGAAGCCTACTGGGCCGCGCTCCTCTCTGTCAACGGTTTCAAGCTCCCCAAACCCTCTTCCGGTATCCTCCTCGGTGGCGACATTACCCGTGCTGAGCTGCCCTCCATCGCTAGCAACTTGATCAACTTGGGCTTCAAGCTGTACACGTATGACCCCAAGGTCGAAGAGTTTATCAACCAGCAACCGTATTTGGCGATCAAAAAGATCTTTGTCCCCGTCAAGGACAAGAGAAAGTTGAGGGAGGTTTTGGAGGAGAATGAGATTTCTTGTGTGATCAATGTGTCTAGGTCTAGGGCTGCTACTACTGCCGACGAGGACTATGCGTCTAGGAGGGCTGCTGTTGACTTTGGTATTCCCGTAAGTCGCCCTACAGTATGCTGTGTCATGGCTGACCCTCTCTTCAGCTCATCAACAATGCCAAGCTCGCCGTGCTTTTCACAGAGACACTCCAGCAAAAGTTCCACCAGTCACCCTTGCCTTACGTCGAGGGTACCAACCCCCCAGAAGTCAAGTCTTGGAGGGAGTTTGTCGGTGAGGAGAGGGCCTACTAAGAAGGCGTGTGGGGTATAGGCATATTTTTCATTTCCAATTCTCATTTTATCATACCATAGTAGGGAGCAGAAGTTGTACTTAGATACGAGGACTTGAGCAAATAGATTCGGATCATGCATTCAAATATGCATCGGAAATACTCACAGAGCAGACACGTAAGCAGGATGGAGGTGCAGGCCCGGGCGCCGATGTCCGCCTTTGCTTCCTGCTCCTTGGCAACATCCCTCTCTGCATCTGTTTTCCACCTGCCACCTTGCAGCAATGGGCGACAATTGCTCCCGCTCCCTGCCCCTCCCGCCCGGCGCATCCCAGCCCCTCCCCCGTGCACCGAGCCCGCCCCCGAGCCAGCTCGCAGAGTTTGCAAACGTCAACGGCACTGCGAACGGCCTCTACGGCTCAACCTCCAGACGCCCCCTGCCCCAGCCTTCTCCTACAAAGCCAGGCTTACCCCCCACTCCATACGCGAGTCGTCAAAGCGACACCGATGCGCCGCGAAGTGTGTCGGGGCGGAGGGCTTTGCCGACACCTCCGTCGGTTTCCAACGGCGTAGGGTCAAGAAGCGATGCACCAACGCGGACTCGAGCACTGCCTACACCACCGAGCGGACCACCACCACCCCCTCCTCCACGACCTCCTTCAGAGTATACGTACATGGAAACTAGGGCCAAACCTCCTCTGCCTGTGCAGCCTGATAGAGCTGCGGCTTTGCGGTCCGAGGGTGCCTCGTCTCCTGCGTCAATCCACAAGCAACCCTCAGACGCTGGGCAAAGCTCTGCCTATACGTCCGAGTATGCTCGTTCAGACTACAGTCATGATGTGGGGACTCTACCGTCTTCCGTCTCTAGCCATACTACAGCCAACCCGCGTCTACCAGAGGTCTCGGTAGATAATGCCGACAAAGAGTGGCTTCCCATACTCGAGAGATTTGATCTACCAGGCGAAGAGGGGACTCTGCGAGCCCCTTTAACCACCAAAGATCCGATTGGCGACCGGGTTACGCCTACCCAGCGCAACTGGGAGTCGTCAGACTACTTTCAACAACCCGCTAGCGGGCGAGATCGAGCTGCCAGTGCTGTGACAATGAAGGCGGGGGATGACAACGCATACGGACTCGTGACACCAAGGAACGACGATGTGAGCTCAATCTTTCCTCCGTCCGTGGCAACACCGGGCAACGCCAGTCAAGCCATGAATGAACTCTGGCAACAAGACGGCTTGAAGAATGTCGAGACGCCCGACTCGGGACCTTCCTCAAACAGTCCCTCCGTCCGCCATATCCCCGATCCTCCTCATCGCCAATCATCCTCTACATCCTCCCTCCACCCATCGGTGCGTTCCGCCCGCTCTCAACAATCTCAATTCGCCCTATCTCCCTCATGGACCCAGCAAACACAGACTCCCTCGCATTGGGTCGAGCGCAAGCTGCAGATCCACGAGTCACATCGCAATTCAGGCCATTCGGCTGATGATGGATTTGACGAAGGGCCCAGTGGAGGGTGGGAAGAGGATGAGTGGGAAGAGGGAGAGGAGGAGGAGGAGGAAGATGTTGATGAGGGCCGATTCTTCCAGCCTGCATTCTTGAGCGAGATGGCTTTGCAATTGAGGGATAGGGTTGAACGACGGAGACATATCAAGTCGGGTATCGCTTGGGTCGGTAGTTTCACCGGCAAGGACATTGTCACGGCCATCCAAAGCATGCTCCCTTCGCATACAAGAGAATGCCCCAGCGACAGGCGATTCGCCCTCACCCTTGCTCAGAGTCTACAAAATCAACTCTGGTTTGTCGAGGTCGATTGGGATATCAAGCCTCTGCGCGATTCTCCCGACGATGTGTTTAGATTCATGGGCGAGATGGAAGGGATGGGATCCGGGGGTGATGCGCTTACTACGGAGCTGCCAAAGGGACTGATGACGATGGCAACGAGATGCTATGCGCCGTCGTGTTCGGGCGATGGACGGTGTTACGCGCCAAGGTGTCCGTATAGGACTGGCCCGGACGCGTTCCTTCCGAAGAAAGAGACGACACCGCTGCCAACGCCGGTTTCTAGTATACGCGGGGTAGACTGGAAAGAGGAGATAGACCCTATTGCGCTGCATGGGCTGAGCCCGCAGGAGATTACGCGGCAGGATGTCATTCGCCAAGCGCTTGCTTCCGAGGTAGCCTACGAGGCCGACTTGGCTGCTATGGAGACACTGTATGTCAACCATCTTCGCACTGCGGAGCCTCCAATCATCAAAGACCCCATGGATCGAGAAGATTTCATACAAGAAGTCTTTCACAATGCTGGTCAATTGAGAGAGGCTAGTGTAGCATTGATTGAAGAGTTTACAATAAGGGTGCAGGAGCAGCCTGTGATCCAGTTTGTCGGAGACTTGTTTCTGCAGGCGGCGACCGAGTTTAGGAATATATACCCCGAGTATACTGGCAAGCTGCCTCAAGCGGAAGCTGCGCTGAGTAAGGAAATGGAGGAGAATCCGGATCTTCGACTATATATCGATGTGAGTCTTGCGGAAGAGGCGTGTGCTTTACTAATGTGTCTGTAGCGAGTCGTTCGAGAAAATGACCGTAGACGAGACCTCAAACATCTCCTTACTCGCCCTTCTTCCCAACTACAACGCTACCCCGCACTTCTCGAAGCCATCCTCAACGTCACCAACCCCGAAGATGCCGACTACGATTTCCTCTCCCAAGCCCTCCAGTCTATCCAATCCATCATGTCCCTCTCGCAGCTCAAGCTGTTCCACGCTAGTGAAGGACGGGGACCTGCGGCAAAGATCATGTGGTATGACCTGGTGGGAGAGGAGGCGAGGGAGCGGATCCCGAAGAAGGAACAGAAGAGGCAGATGCATATCTGGGAGTTGATCCAGGGTGAGATGGAGTATGTTGCGGATCTAGAGGCTATTGAAACGGTAAGACCAGTGTGTTGGGGGTGACGCATCAAATGACAATTGTACAGCTCTTTGTCGATGGTTTGAGGACAGCCGAGCCTGCAGTCATTGACCGAAACAGGTTGGACGTTTTCCTCGACGAAGCATTCCACAACTATCGATCGTTGCTCGACGTGCACTCGCGTCTATTGCGCAACCTGCAACAGCGACAGTTAGAGCAGCACCCGAACGTGGGGATGATTTCAGATTTGGTCTTTGACGCTGCTCTGAATTGGCAAGAGGCATACATGGAGTATGTCACGCACTATCCTATTGCCAAAGCCAAGGTTCAGGAGGAAGAACATAACAATCCAAAGTTTGCTGCTTTCCTCAAAGTACGTTGTTCTTCATACAAGGTCTTCATGACTAATCTACTCCAATAGGCGTGTCTCAAAGATCCAGCCTCGAACAGACAGGATGTCTACCATTTCATCAATCGGCCCATCCCCCGTCTCCTCCGATACAACCTCCTGCTAGCCGACATTCTCAAATGCCTCAAAGAGCTGAAACCTACCGAAGACTCAGATATCGACCAAATCCCACAAGTCATGGAAGTCATTGCCGACCTTGGTAAGGCGACCCAAAAAGGCGTAGCTGTCAATGAAGCCAAGGTCGAGCTTTGGGGATTCCAGAAAACGCTTGATGGAGGGAGATTTGGACGCAAGATGGTCGATGATCTGGATTTGGTCAATCCCATGAGAGAGCTGATACACAAGGGGAAGGTGTATAGACAGCCGGAAGGAAGTATCACGAGTGGATGGACAGAGCTGAGCGTGCTGCTTTTCGATCATTACCGTGAGTTTCTCAGAAATCTATGAACTGGAATTGAGACCCCTGTAGTGGTGATTACCAAGGAAGAGAGGCAGTCGAGAGCTTCTAGGTCGTCAAAGAAGGATCAGCGTCAAATTAGGTCTATCGTCAATCGTCGCGTAAGCTCGTCTCTTTCAATTCATTTCACCGGTACTGATTGGCACAAAGCCAATTCCCCTCGAGCTACTTTCGCTTGGGTCTTTTGGTGACCCGCCCCGCACTCAACGTACCGCTGGCCGGCTGTTTGGTGTAGGCGGTGCCTCTCACAACGACGCCTCCGCCGACGGATCAGGGACAGATACTTCCAAGCTTTACCCGTTCAGTATCTCCTTCATTGGTGGACAAGAAAGGCTTGGCGGATCGTATACGCTATGGACGGACTCGTACGCTGCTCGGCAAGAGTGGCAGGAGAAGCTGCAGCATGCCAAGGTATTGCGAAACGAGGTTGACGATGCTGGCAAGGTACGTGCAACTCAACCAAAATTGTCATGGGGAATACTCACAATCTTCTAGGTGTTTGAGATGAACCCTCTCAGTGTCGACACTTTCTATATGCCCCCGAGCTACGCCCTGCAGAAAGACAAAGAAAAAGAGTTCATCGGACGAGTGACCTGCAGTTGTCCTTTCAGTAAGTCACTCTGCTCTTCAGCTGGATATTTGACTTATACTTGCCTTAGCCACCCAAGATGGCCGTCGACTGACTGCAGTCGGCTGTCAGGACGGCGTATGGATAGGTCTCCGTGGTGATGCCAGATCTCTCAGGAAAGTGTTGCACGTCAAAGCCGTCACCAACATCGCTGTCCTTGAAGACTTCCATGTCTTCCTGGTCTTGTCAGACAAGGCGGTGGTTGCGTACCAGCTAGAAGCCTTAGTACCGAGTGCCGGCCAGAAACCTGTCAAATCGACCACGGAACGAATTTCCGGGCCGAAAGAGGAGATCTCCTCCTTCGTAGTCGGCAAGATGGCGGACGAGTCCACCAACACGACCAGAATGTTGGTTGTCATGATGAAAATCGAGGCTACTCAGACAGTGTTCAAGGTCATGGAGCCCGTAGCGAAAGAGACGGTGGAAGATGCGGCTAGACAAAGAAGGCCATTCGGGTTCTCGTTGTCGGCCAAGTCGGATTGGTTCAGGTCGTACAAGATGTTCTATCTTCCGGCCGAAACGTATGGGGTGCATTTCCTCAAGAAGCAGCTTGCCATTGTCTGTTCAAAGGGCTTTGAGATTATGGATCTTGGAAAGTGAGTTGGAATGGTGTGCAGGGGTGCGTGATGCTGACAATTTCTTTCAGCCTCAAGGGAGGACCTATTCCAATGTTTGACGCGGCCAAAGTCAAAGAGAAGCCTGCTTTGGCCGAATTGGAAAGCAGATGCTCCAAGGGGCGACCGATGGGAATGTTCAGGTCTACCGAGACTGAATTCCTGCTTTGCTACGACACTTTCGGCGTCTTCATCTACCGGTGAGTCTGATGGGATGTGTCTGCGTATGATGTTGACAGGAAGCGCAGGTATGGCGAGCCGAACCGAGACTACCGAGCTATCGAATGGGAGGGCAAGCACGACAGTGTCGCCTTCCATCCACCATACATTCTGCTCATCTCGGCGCCATTCATCGAGGTCAGACATGTCAACACTGGCAAACTGTTACAAATCTATACTGGCAGTGACATGAGATTGACTTGGGAGTACGTACCGCCGCTGATTGATGTTACAATGCTGACTTTGCCATAGCGGATCCGGAGGTCAGAGGAATGCGCCAATCTTGAAGCCCGACAAGTAGTGCGTATCACCGCGGGCTCGACTTGCTTGTGCTAATGTTCTAATAGTGGCTATGGAGACGAGACAAAGATTCAAGAACCTCAAATCCATATTGCTTGTCGGGCTCCCGATCAAAAGTCGGGAAAGGGTGGTCAGCCTATCGGGCAAGTTGTGTAAGTGGTGTGGCCATACATTCCAAGCGATACTGACCCGCTGTACAGCTACGAATTAAGTCCGACATTGCTGCTCAACAATCCACTCATGAACCCATTCAATACGCATGACTCCAATTACCTCCCGCCGCCACCTCTCACATCACACGTCACCCCCCAAATCAGAGTATGTTCTGGATCTGTTGTGGAATGACATGCTAATCACCTGGAGCAGCAAGCCCGTCCTCCCTCTGTCAGGACTACTCACTCAATGGAACAAGCGCACAATGCACACGGGTTCTATCAAAACCCCAACCCTTCCGGGTACATAGGGTTACCCAATGCCGGTTCATACTCCGGCCTGCCCGCATCCCAACAACGCCCCTCCACCCTCGTACATCGCGACAGCCATCACTCGCGGGACAGCGTTTCGTACCCCGAATCTGGGTCGTATGGGCATGGCGCGTCACCTCGGGCTAGCACGGGACAATTCCAGCAAAGTCAACAAAGTTTGGGGGTGTATAATACCGACTGGGGCTACGGAGGGGGGCATGGAGGTTACGGGCAGCAGTATGGTCAAGAGACCGGCCAGTACGGGCAGCTGTATACCCAACAGCCGGCTCACTCACAGGCGTCTCTTGGGCAAGGAGTCCCTCCCCAACAAGCTCCTCAAGGATACGGTGGGGGATATAGCGACAATGCCATCAGGGCATGGGCCCAGGGAGGAGTGTTTAGGGGGAGCAATGGTAGGGGCTATTGATGAGTTGACTGAAAAGTGTACTGTAACATGTGCTATATGTTCTTTTCGATTTCTACTCTAAAGGGTATCCCACTTCGGGCATGGTCGTTGTAACTACTGTAAACAAAATGGCTTGCCATAGCATCAGATGCATCCCATATGCACTCGGTCTTTCTCGTCAGCCTATCCAGTGATGAAAGCGGGCGTCGTCGCCGCGCCTCAGGTCCGCTTTCGAGGTTGAGTCGCTGTGTATGCTCAGCAACGCCCAACGATACCTCCCTCCATGCCTCAACATGTACTGAATACCTGCTTTTACATGCAGTCTATGCATGCATACATTGTAACAAGGTTTCCCGCCCAGATTGGCAGCTGAAAAAGGTGCCACTTGGTCGGCGTTTCGTTTCGCGGACGAAATTTCCGCGATTCAGAGTCATCGATTTCAGCAGGGCCATAGAGAACAGTACTCCGTGCATAAACCCCCCCTATTTCAAGGTGAGTACCCTATGGGAGGCGGGCAGGTGTGTTGGCGCAAGGCGATGGAGTGGGTGTAGAAGAGAAAAATGGAGAAAAGGAAGAAACTGAGCATGCCCGCTGACTTTTGACGTAGCTCCAAAGAAAACCGCCAGTAGGCAGGAGTTTTAACAACCAGCAAAAATGGCTTTCGTGTCGAAGAACATCTTCGACCTCCTTGGGGGTGAGTTTTGGCTGGGATCAAAGTAGGAGAGTGAGGATAAAGAGGAGATGGAGGGATGCAAGAGTCATGTGGGACGATGGATCTGGGACTGACTTTTTACTTTCAAGACAACGACGCCCCTGCCGCTGCCCAGGCCCCTAAGCCTGCCGCCAAGAAGGCCGACGCCCCCGCTCCTTCCGCCCGAGCTGTCCCCGGCGCTGCCCCTCGAGGTGGTGCCCGAGGTGGCCGACCCTCCGGCAACCGTCCCGCCCACACCACCACCCGTGACAACCGAGTCGCCGATAACGAAGGCGCCGAGACTGCCAGTGGATTCGACGGCGAGCGAGCTCCCGCCAACAAGAAGGCCAACCACGTTCGTGATGCCCACACCAAGGGCCCCCGAGGTGGTAGGCAGAACAAGACCTCCGGTGGACACACTTCCTCTGGTGCCGGCCACTACAAGGGCGGTAAGGTCGTCGCCCAGGCCGGCGAGAGGAGGCAGTTCGACAGGAAGAATGCTTCCGGTACCACCGACTCTGCTAAGAAGACCGAGCACGGATGGGGTGCCACTACCGGCGCTGCCGAGTTGAAGGGTGAGCTCAATTTGGCAGCTGCGGTCACACGAGCAGGTAGCTGATCATGATATAGACGAGGTTGCCGGTGAGAAGGACGCCCAGGCTGAGGAGACTGCTCCCCAGACCCCCGCTGAGGACACCGCCGCCGCCCCTGAGCCCGAGGCTGAGGAGGAGCCCGAGGAGGTCACCAAGTCTTACGAGGAGTACCTCGCCGAGAAGGCTGAGGAGAGCGCCCGTCTTGCCAACCTCGGCAAGAAGCAGGGTAGGGAGGTTTCCGGTGATGTTGAGGGCAAGGCTTTCGTCCGTGAAGCCTTGGACGACTTCTTCTCTGGCAAGGTGAGTCTTTCTCTTTGGGCGGAGAGCTACATTTGACAGTGTCCTAGACCAAGACTGCCGAGACCAAGTCCAAGCCTAAGAAGGAGAAGGTCCACATTGCCATCGACGGCCAATTCGCCCAGCCTTCCCGACCCCCCCGCCGAGACGACCGAGAGAACAACGGCGAGCGACGTGAGCGAGGCGAGCGACCCGCCCGAGGCCGTGGTGGTCCCCGTGGTGCTTTCGCCGGCCAGCGTGGCCAGACCCGAGGTGGTCCCCGTGGTGGTCGAGGTGGCCGATCAGCCGGCCCCGCCATCAACGCCAACGACACTAACGCGTTCCCCGCTTTGGGCGCTTAAGCGTATCACATGCCCTATCATCGACTTTTAAAGTCTGATCTGGAGGGATGGGGTGAAAAACGGAAAACAGTCGAGGACTGAAGTTGTGGATGGAAGGTGCAGAATGGAAGGGAGAAGGAAAGGCTGCCTAGCTTAGGGATTTTCTCTTGCAACTGTAATGATTTCAGCTACTTTCACTTTTCTCCTTCATGACTGGGCTGCCTTTTGGAACTCTCAAAGCTTGCTGGATTCCGAGTTGTCATTGCATTCACTTTGGATAGTGTGAACAAGCATTTCTTTCTCTTCCCGGACCACATCCTCTGCATTGTGAAGGATACAATCTTCCACAGTCATCTGAAATAGCTGAACAGTTGCATTGGCATGCTGGAATGCGCCGTCGACCCCCAGGACGCATACGTAAGCATACCTAGGCAAAATTGATCCCGTGCCGCAGAGGTTGACCAGTGACGAGGCTCCTGCTGTCTATGCATCCCGCTTTCTTGACTCTTTCTTCATCCTTGTCCGTTCTTGACAAGTTCACCGCCTGCAGCACGCTCATCGCTCCCCCCGCCACCGTTGCCAAGACCGCTCCACCCGCACTACTGCGCCGTCTCCCGCGCCAGCTCAGCGAGGAACCACTCCATTATCCTCGCCTTTGACGAACCACTCGTCTTTCACTTTCACCTACGCCCGCTCCAACTCAATCCAGCAAATATTTGCCATGGCTGAAGAAGCCCCTGTAAAGGCCGTCCAGGTCAAGCTTGTGTTGCTCGGTGAGTCGCCGTCTCAGCTTCGGAATGGCGCGGCCGATAGGCGTCATGTGGCAAGGGAAAGACAGGAGAAATCATGCTGGGGAACTCGCAGTCGGTGTTCCTTCAGTGGATAGGCGGAAATGGTGGTGAAAGATGGATGGAGATCATATGGGTAAAGTGCGGCGCTGACAAGTATACGCTTTGTTCCCACTACTCGCCACCCATTCACGCCCGCGCACGCCTTGTCTACATGCCACCCGCATCTGCTTATCTCGTCAAAACAACTCAACGCGCTGCTACCACCATCGTAATGATGGCATGACACAACATAGGTGAAGCTGCTGTCGGAAAGTCATCGCTTGTCCTCCGATTCTGCTCGGGCGACTTTGACGAAAACACCTCCCCCACCATTGGCGCTGCTTTCTTGACCCAAAGTAAGGAATCGTGTCTAGCCTGACAGAATGAAATTGACCGTACGGTAGAATGTCGATTGGAGAACAGGGTGGTCAAGTTTGAGATTTGGTGAGTCTCTACCATTCCATTGCAGGATGTGCACTGATGCTAGGCTTAGGGATACCGCCGGTCAAGGTTGGTATAATTGGACTTGTAAGAGAACATGGCTGACCCGAGCACAGAACGTTTCCACTCCCTCGCTCCCATGTACTACCGTAACGCCCAAGCCGCCGTCGTGGTGTACGACATTACGAAGGCTGTACGCTACATCTCACCTTCCACTGTCCCCACTAACAATCCCACAGAGTTCTCTTGAAAAGGCCAAGGCTTGGGTCAAGGAGCTTCAAAGGCAAGCAAACGCCAACATTGTGATCGCACTCGTCGGCAACAAGTCTGATCTCGTCTCCACTTCCACATCATCCGCATCTCCAGCGGCGGGCGAGGAAGAGGAATCTGAGGAGGCTGCTGAGGCTCCGGCGGCAAGTGGAGAGGAGGATGCCCGACAGGTGTCCACTGCCGAGGCTGAGCAGTATGCAAAGGAAAGTGGATTGTTGTTCTTTGAGGCTAGTGCAAAGACGGGAAAGAACGTCAACGAGGTCTTTACTGAAATCGGTACGTTTGGATCGCCATCTCAAACGAGTGTTCTGATCGCTTGCATAGCCCAAACAATTCCCTTCGACTCTGCCCCCAAGTCCGCTGCCGGCGCCCAGCAGAACGCCAGACGAGACGGCGCCAGCGCACCGGAAGGAGGGAGAGTAAACTTGGGAGAGGGACAGCAGGCCAAGAAGGGTGGCTGTTGTTAGATACTGGTGTTTTCGTGCTGAGGAGCTAGAAGATCCAGAGTAAGGAAAGGTGGAGTTGCAAGTCAGTTTGTGTCTGGTTCTATCATTTAGGTTTATCCACTTCTTTCCCTTCATCAGTTACTTTTATATCTGTGTATGTTCTTTTTTTTGTTCGGAGGCTCGTGAATACGTATGTTATGGACTTGACGCGCACACGCTGAAGGACATCATGTTGCACCAAAAAATGACAGGAGTCTATCGGCGGGTGAAGTCTGATGTCGCTCAAGTGAAGCACGGATCTATGGCAACGCTTTCGGACAGTGGCATGGATTTCGAGCCATATTATCGACTCGGTGCGCGTATGGGCGTAAAGTTGAACAATTCTGGATCATGCACTGTACTCGTATTTGAGTACCCGCTTTTCGAAGAGACGCATTGCTGTAGGGCAACAAGGTTACCCGCTGTCGCACGTGATCCACCGTCGACCGTCGGTCTTGCATGCGCTACCGACTCGGGAGCGACAATGGCCTCTATAGACCCGACGGGCTGATTAATGATATATCGTGCCTCTCGCTCCTACGAGCTACATAAGTGGTAGCCCAGAGACTCAGAGAAGCTCCCTTCATAATAACTACTATCATCTTCTCGCAGAACATCCCATCGCCCGCCAAGATGCCTCGCACACTTCTCGCCTCATCCACAGAGTACACCCCCGCTGCCAAAGATGACAGACCTGGTAAGATCCACAGCCAACATTTCCCTTTGTTGCTAATGCTGATTCCTGTCTCACACCAGGCGTGATGGAACTAGTGGCACCCGTTCCTCCACCCAAGACAGAGCTAGGGCGATACAGGCTTCTTTCACCTAACGCTGGTGGTAAGTACAGTCCCCTTCGAGTCCTTTCTTCCTTGGCTTGTGAGACCTCCTGCCGCAGTACTGACAAGTACACAGTCCGAGTATCTCCTTTTGCCTTGGGCGGCGCGAGTCTTGGTAATCAATGGACCGGTTGGTCTGGGAGAGGCATGGATTATGAGGAGAGCAGCAAGTATCTCGACGTGTTTTACGAGGCGGGCGGAAATTTTATTGATGTCGCTGGTTGTTATCAAGGTGCGTCTCTTACCTGAGCTTGTGGGCTGGATGGTCTGGTGCTGAGATAAAGACAGATGAGCAGTCCGAGATGATCCTGGGCGAGTGGATGGAAAACAGAGGCATTCGAGACGAGATCATTGTTGCTACGTAGGTCATCCCACTTGTGCTTGGACTTATCTAATCCATCACATTCGATACCCAGCAAGTACACCAGCTATACTCTTGCTAGGAAGGAAGGCCCCTTCGAAGGCATTGCGATCAACTACGCTGGGAACAGCAAGAAGAATATTCATCTTTCTGTACGTTCCCTTGCCATGAGCAGCTAAGTGCACTACTGACACTCTGCCAAAGGTCGAATCATCCCTGAAGAAACTCCGAACCAGCTACATTGACGTCTTCTACCTCCATTTCTGGGACTACACCACGTCCATCCCCGAACTCATGCAGTCCCTGAACGACCTTGTCAAAAGCCGAAAAGTGCTTTACCTTGGTATCTCGGATACCCCTGGTACGTTATTTGATCCACCCGAACAAGAGGATGGCTGACACCGACATAGCGTGGATTGTGGCTCGCGCCAACGATTATGCGATCCAGCACGGGCTGGCGCAGTTCGTCATCTATCAAGGCATGTGGAATGTTGGTCTTCGCGATATGGAGCGAGAAATTATTCCCATGTGCAGAGCCTATGGGATGAGTGTCGGTAAGCATTACTGGTCATCATCCGATACTGTCTGCGATGTAATAAACAGCTAACCATGCTGTAGCTCCCTTCGGAGTCATGGGCTTTGGCAAATTCAAGTCTCCCGATGAGATGAAAGACCAAGCCAAATGGCGAGGCGGGGCGCCGCCTAGCGAAGCCGAGCTGAAGGTCTCTCAGGCGTTGCACGAGGTCGCTGAAGAGCTCGGTGGTGGTGTCAAGGCTGCCAGTGGTACGCATGTCTGACTTTGACATTGTCTGGGGTGCTGATGAAGGATACAGTGGCCATAGCATGGGCTAGGCATATGGTGGCTGACGTCTTCCCTGTCATTGGAGGTACCAACATCGAGCATCTCAAGGCAAACATCGAGGTCCGTCCGCACCCGTCTTCCACTGACACATCCTAACATCTATGTAATAGGCCCTGAAGATTAAACTCACCGAAGCTCAAGTCGAAAAGCTCAACAATGCTACCCCCTTCGACCTGGGATTCCCGACTTCCTTATTTGGGCGTGACCCTCATTACCTCCCTGGTGGCAAGCCTGAACCTCACGCGATTCACGTCGTAAGCTGTATCTTTCTATTTAATGATGGTGCTGGTCTAACAGTACTCAAGCGACAAGCTGGAGAGATTCAGTATACCAAGTACCCTTGAAAGCCTCCTCGGCGGCGGCTCGCTTCAGGTTGAGTGATATTCAGAAGCTGATCGGAGGAATGGATTAAATGAGAAAGAACAAGTGATATATGTAGATACTACGATAGTTATGCACTTGCCTGTCTATATCTACTACTGTGCTCAGATGTTCAAGACTGGATTCTAGGACAGAGTTGGACAGGAGTTGATGGCCATTCGCGAACCTGAATAAATGTGATGACATCACGATATGCTTTATCTCCCCTTTCATCCTGCTTTCATCTCCCAGCTGTCTCCCAATCGGCTCTTCGTTTTTTTCTCCTCTTTTTACTCCTCCACCAGCCAAATGAACTTTACCAACGGCGCTGACGCCGCTCAGCTTCTCTCCCTGGACCACATTCGGAACCAATTGATCCGTCTCGAGGACACCATCATCTTCTGCAAGTTCCTCTCTCCCATCCATCACTCGCCATGCTGACCGCTTCGCAGTGCTCATAGAGAGGGCCCAGTTTGCCTACAACAAGCGAATCTACGAGCCGGGAGAATTCAAGAATGAGATCAACTTTGAGGGCAGCTGGCTCGATTGGTTCTTGTTTGAGATAGAATCTTTCCATGGTATGCTTTCAACCTTGATTATATCACGTCTATGCGTGCTGACAAGGGACACGTAACAGCAAAGGCACGGAGATATACTAGGTGAGAATGCAAGAAGCTCTTATAGCAGGGCAAAAATGACGATACATGGCATAGCCCGGACGAACACGCCTTCACTCCCCTCGACAAGCTCCCCAAACCCATTCTCAAACCCCAGGAATACCCCTCTTTGCTCTACCTCCCCGCCGCCGAACATCCCTCTGTCAACGTCAACAAGCGCATCCTCGACTTTTACATTAAGCATATTGTGCCGGGAATCACGGTGGGCAAAGGCGGATTGGAAGATGATGGTAACTATGGTAGCTCGGCTACGAGGGATGTGGAGGTCTTGCAGGCGTTGAGCAGGAGGATCCACTTTGGTACGTCACAGATGCTTTCTACATGATATGGCCCCCGCCCCGCTGACTGTATATAGGCATGTTCGTCTCTGAGAGCAAGTTCCTCTCTGCCCCTTACGATTTCATCCCCCACATCCTCTCTTCTCCCCCCAACAAAGAAGCCCTCGCTGGCCTCATCACTAAACCAGCCGTTGAAGCCAAGCTCCTCGTGCGGCTAGCCAACAAGGCTCGAGTGTATGGTGGTGAGATGGACGCGGATGGAAAGGTCATCGAGGTACCGGATGATGAATTTGCGTTGAGGGGCAAGATTGATTTGGAGTCTGTTGTGGGGATGTACAGGGATTGGGTCATCCCTTTGACCAAGGATGTTGAGGTGGGTGAAATACATTCATGGAATGATCCGGAGCTGACTCGAATCAGGTGGACTATCTCATTCACCGTTTGGACAATGTCCCGCAGTCCCAGATTGACGAGTGGCTGGAGAAAGGCAAGAGCCAGTAGATAGGTCATTGTTATCATGCATTTGTAGTCTATATACAGAACCCTCTATGGGTTGTCACTTCTCAGGATACTCCAAACCCTCGGGGGCACGAATATACTTGGCATACTCTTCCCAACCATCCTTGCCCTGCCACATGGCTTTCAACTGTAAGCCACATCAGTCAGTAACTACCAGTCTCTATTGCAGTAGACTCGCCTTTTGTTCATCAATAAACTGATGCTGTTCCGGGTTCCACCCCGGCACAACAACTTCACTAATCAGACACCCTACCCTCTCCTTCACATCGCTTTCCTCTGCACCCTTGTCTCCTGCCAGGTTGAGATCTTCCTCTGGAATCTCGCTCGCCTTCCACCAGCCGCCGGGGACAAAGAGCTGTTTGACTTCACCGCGCCAGACATTGGGCCCAATCACCACTTTTTTGACAAGTGGTCCGGCCTCTGGCTCGGAGGGAGGAGGGGGTCGGATAAGGGTGTAGAGCGCTCGACCGGCGTGGTGGACGTGAAAAGTCTTTGTAAGTGTTAGTATCTCTTCAAAGAGTGGAGAACATGTGATAGGGTACTCACAGAGTGGAGGTTCATATGCATCCTCCCACGATATGATTCGGGAGTAAGCAAGTAGTAGATCTGAGACGCATCAGTCTTGACGTCTTGCGCCTCTGCGGGCTTGGCATCGCTCTTTCCAGAGATCAGCTCCGCGCCCGGGCCAGAGTTGTACTGCTCCCGCCCCCCAAGAGCGGCCGACTTGGGCACGAAAGGGTCGGCAGCAGGGGGAGTAGCAGGGACGGCAGATTCAAGGGCGACGGTCTGGGCAAAGAAGCCGCCTTCGAAATGTTTGATCAACCCGTGCGCGGCGATAAGCTCGCTGTTGGTTGTGGGGTAAGGGTAAGGGGGGAACGACATTTCTGATGATTCGAAAGAGGACATGGTGAGAGAAAAGGTGGAATAGGATGGAGGATGATTTATGAGCAAAGCGATGGACAAGCGAGGGGGGTTTCAGGGCGTTTCATGGCGACCAAGAGGCCCTTTATGCAGTCAGTGCACTGTGGCCTGACACGAGATAGGAGCAGACGCCGGTCCCTTCACGCCCCCGAAGTCATCCTTTTAATGTACAAAGGAAAAGGCACATAGCACCACATTTCGGTCATCCGGCCTTCCTCAGATCCACCGGACAAACTTGCATTGTCTATTACATATGGACGCTCTGAGAGCGATGCAATGGTAGCATATGAAAGCAACATAACATGATACCCCTCCAAAACCCAACAGATAGTTCCCAGTATATGAATCATCTAGAATCCCCCAATGATCTTCTCCAGCTCATCTTTCACCTCCTCCCCGCTCTTCCCCTCAGCCCACCACGCCTCCCCACCCAGACCTTGTCCATCCTGAAGACCCACGCCATCCTCTTCGACCTTTCTGCTCTTCTTTGAAGGTGTCCAATCTTCGCCTCGTCTACGTTTTATGAGGTATTCGAGGTATGTGAGGGAATGGGATTGTTGTTGCGGGATGGAGATTGCGCCGGGGGCAATAGGGGCGCCGGAAAACCAGAGAACGTTGCCTCGGACGTCTTGCGGGAACAGTTTCGCTAAGAAAAGGCATCAGCATCCTGTCCAACCTCAAAGAGAACAAAGCAAACTGACCGATTTCCTGTGGGAGCGTCTCCTTGTGCGCCACCTGATCCAAAGCCTGCTGCCCACCGAGCAACCCGGCAAAAGTCTTGACCGGCTGCGCCACCGGCTTTGTAGGCGGCGGCGCCTGGACAAGGGGAGCAGGCGGCGGCGGTACGTGTCCCTGCTGGCTGACTACTGGCGCGCGGAAAGTCTGCTGCGGTACGGGCGTCCCTCTCCCCGAGCCTGGCAGGGCGATCCCACTGCCACCTCCATAGCTCGGGACAGCCGGCGTCGCTGGGGGCCGCCCTCTCCCGCGTTTCGGCCTGTCCTCGTCATCGTCGTCGTCGTCGTTGGCGATATCCCCTCCAAGAATCTTTTTGGGGTCGCCAAAGAAGCCCGGGCCGCGCACGCCGAGGTTGAAGGGAGATGGGAGCATGCGGAGTTCGATAGGGCGTTCAAAGGGGACGATGGACATGAAGTCTGTTTGTCGAAGTTCCTGTGGAATCGTCAGTGAGATGCAAGGTACGGGTTGAGGGGGATGTACTTCGGGGATGCAACTGTTCCAGTTTTTGATTCGTACAATGTTGTAATCTCGGTGATTGAAACGCGAGTTGCAGACATCTGTCACACATCAGCTCGAGTCACGCGTGGTAAGAAGTAAACTTGCAGGTAGGCCATCCAGGGTAGAATTCTCCTTCTCTAGGCCGTCCACGGATGTACTTGACATAGAACTGCACCGAGATCCTCTCGAGGATATCTTCCACGGGATGATCACAAAACTGCCCAGTTTTGAACACTTCACGCTCGTAAAACATGGTATCCGATTGATGTACAGTCTGATCCATCAGCAACGCCCGACAAACCAAAAACTCACTTGTTCTGGACGATAATACCAGCAAACAGAAGCATGGTGCGTCTGCTGCCCCTTGGTCGGCACAAACGTCTTGAAGATCTGCCCCACAATAGGCCTCGTAGGATCATCCGGGTTGATCAAGTGCACATAATCTCCGACCCTGTACGAAACACCCTTGTGCCGCGCTTCGTCGGTGAAGATCCGGTCCTTGGTGCCGACACGGAAAGTGGTGATGGCATACCCGACTTGGTCTTCTGAAGCGCCAGCGCGCATTTCTTGGGTTGCTTCGTGCAGGGAACGGGCGTTGCCTGGTCCAGCGGGGATGGAGGCGAATTGGGTGACAGAGGGCGCGGGGACACCGGAAGGAGGAAGAGGGATGGGGTAGGACGCCGTGAGGGCATTGTAGAGTCTTTGAAGGACAAGTGTTTGTCCGTACTCTGGCGAGCCATCATGGTACCATCGCCTGGCCTTTTCAAACAGGCGGGCCATGTCGAGGTCGAAATCTTTCAAGGTGAGGTACCGCGCGGCATCGGCGGTGGCAGCAATTTTGGCAAAGGAGAGCGGGTATTCGTAGGAGAGATAGGGGGTGCTGGGGGTTTCGGGGAGAACGTCAAGGACTTCGGCGAGACGTTGGCCGCTGCGTCCTGTCAGTTGTGTTCTTCAAGCACAAGAGCCACTGACCTCGCATCCTTGTAGCCCTCAATAGCGCCCACGACTGCTCGTATTCTGAACGGCCACTGGTCCGGCCCGCCCGTCGTCCTCTCATAATCCGGCGCATCCTCTCCCCACCATCCACTCCCTGGCACGCCCCCAGGTGCCGGGTTCCCTGGGAGCACTTCTCTAGGCCCCGGCCATCTGGGCAGTGTAGCATCTCGGGCGGCTACGACAGCTTGGTCTGCTGCGTACTGGGCGGCTTTGGCAGGGTCCATGGGGACATTGGGGGTGGCCGTGTAGGCTTGTTGGAGCGTTTGCGGTTGAGACATGGTGGGCAGAGGGAGGCGGGGGGAAGGCTGAGCAGATCGGGAAGGATTGGGGAGGGAAGCAAAAGCTGGCGAGCGGGAGGAGCCAGCTATGGACGGTTCAGGGATGGGGCTGAGGGTTTGGAGAAGAGCTGGAGGGATGGATGGGGCGGGGGTCACGGATTTAGCAGGGGTCACGGAAGTGCGTTTGGCTCGTCGTCCGGGTTTGACAGGGCTGCTGTGGTACGGATCGGTGTGGGAGAAGGTGTGGGAACCGGCAGCGAACACCCAGTCTTGGTGGATCTGGTTTTCAAGGCGAGTTGCGTCGGTGTAGATTTGGGAGCCTTCTTCGTTGTCTGGGGCGGGTGTGAGCAGGGGGGAAGAGGGGGTGGATGGACTGACAGTGTTTTGCGTTGAGAAAGACAAGGTGGAGTTGTTTAAAGAAGGATTCAGGAGTCGCGTACGCCTGAGATTCGAGTTGGGCCTGAAAACGTCGTCAATTTTGTCTTTTTCTTTCTCTTTCGCCCTTCATCCTCATTGCCACGGCCATACGTACGGCTATATGGTCGAGACACTCTGGCTCGGGGATGGCGTCGTAGTAGTCGGGAAAGTCGTCCTTGTCGGGTAGCGACTGGAATAATTTGCTAATCTTTCGACTGCAAGCAACATTGTCAGCGCGCGTGTGCGTGAGTCGTGTCAATCGTGTGTGATGACTTTGACAGACAAGAGCACGACAGCAGACGAGTACTCACCTGCCCGACTTTGCAGCGTAGACGGCGTCGAGGATGGCCTTGCATGCGCGCCACTGGTCGTCTGGCATGCCGCCGGGGAGTGGCGGGTTGGAGGGGAATGGGCGGGGGGCCATGTCGCTGATCTGTGCTGGATGCTGGAGCACTCCAAGTCGACTTGCTCCCTCTACACCTGTTGCATGTTGACCCTCCTACGCGTCAAAACATTGCACAGAGCACCCCACATACCACGGACGCCGCCGCCAAGTCTTGATTATCTGGCCTCCGGATCCGTGTGTCATTCTCATCTCTTGCACTTTCTCGTCATCAGCATGCCCGACAGCGACTCCGACTCGGGCCCCTCCCAGCCACCCCGCAAGACCCTCCAGCGCAGCCAAGGACAGCTCAAGAGAAATGCGGCTTGCCAGGGTGAACCGGATGACGTCCGAGACTTGGGATGCCGCTGATATATAATTTAGAGTGTAGAAGGCGGCGCGTGAAATGCGACGCTGGCCGGCCGACCTGCCAGAGCTGTATACGCTCTTACCACTTTCTCTCGAGGACGTACCCGGATGCAGAGAGGGACGCCAAGGGAGTACAATGCCATTATGCGGATGAAGAATATTCAGATCGGCCGCAAGAGCCCATTATACCACCTCGGCCACCGAAGCGGAAGGTCGGCTCTGGCAGGGGCGAGGCAGAGCACAAGATCAAGCTGCTCGAGGACAAAGTTGGTGTGTATGTTTTGCAATCTACTGAGAGACCGGCTCAAATCATGTAGCGGAGTTACAAAAAGCCCTCGAGCAATCGTCGCCGTCCAAATCTCCTAGCGTGACTGTCGGGAACGCTTCACCACCTCAAGCCACGAGTATCAAGGCTCCTCCGCCCATACCACCATCTGCTCCACTATGGTCCGAATCCAAGAGCAACGACCCACTCCCAGCCAACATAGACGAAACCTGGCCTCTGCCCACTGCCCCAGCCAACCCATACAATCTCAGCGAAACGTTTCCTGATCCCCAGCAATTCACTCTGATCAGCCCCACCACCGATGGACAGCCGGTCCCGAAACATCGATTGGACTATTTTGAGCAGTCGCTGGATCCGCCTGCTGATGCGGAATCGGGCAAGCTGGGGAATGCTATACTGGACGTGCTCTGGCCGGGCTGGCCGCCCACACTACCGACACCTTGTATGTTGCTCCTCTGCGGATCGTGGTACCTGCTAACTTTTGCGTAGCCATGGTCGACCATCTGTATGTCAATGTCAGCATAGACAGCGTGTCACTAATTGCTTAACAGTGTCGAAACATTCTTCAAATTCGTCCCTTCCGTTTCCCGAGTCATCAACCGTCAATCCTTTCTCGCCCGTCTCACCCTACCTCCCACCCATCCCGAGTTCCCCCAGCGTGCGCTCATCCACGCCATCTGCGCCGTCGCGGCCCGCTACACTGCTGCCGTCTCTGTACGGTCCGTCGCCGACGGCATGAAGGTCGTCACGGAAGATGCCAAGCGTGCGAACGGGAGGGGGCAAGAGATGGATCTGAGCATGGAGACGTGTTTTGCAGAAAGAAATGCGGGGTATGCGATGGAGTTTATGAAGTATAATCATATGAATGCGAGGGGAATATTTGATATCCTACAAGCTATGGTAAGCCCCACCTCTCATCTAGTCTAGGCGCCAGCTAAACTTTTATTCAGATTGTAATGGGTCACTGGGGCCAAGCGCACTCGCGATGGATGGAAGGCTGGGTCCTCATGGGCGGAGCTACAAGACTCGTCATCGGTCTCGGTCTCCTCGAGCATACGCCCCAAGCCCAGCACTTTTCCCCCGCCATCAGTCGTTCAATCTTGGGCCCGCCCAAGACGGATGCAGAGAGAGAAGAAAGGAGGGCGACGGCGTATTATGTGTTGATGTATGATACTACGCAGTCGGCTTCCTCTGGGTGGGCTGGAACGCTGCCGGTGGCTGAAATGGTGGGTTGGTTCTGGAACTCTGGTAGGGGTGGTCTTGCTGATGTTGGGGTAGACTGTGAGGATGCCAGGGTCCAAAGCGGATTTCGAAAAGGGCGGCACCATACCCGAGAATTATCAATCTTTTCATTCCCGGGACTTGTTTTACAAGTGCGCCCCCCTCCCTCATTGTCTTTCTCAATCTAAACTAACATACGCCCAGCCACCCCGTAGCAGACTCCTTCGTGCTCCTACTCAAAGGCCACGTCCTCCTCCACCGCACGTGCCAGTTCATTCGCCGCTGTCGGACGTTGGACCCCGACGAGCGAGAGCTGCTGAGAGATGGGCCAGAGTTTAGGCAGCTAGATGGGGATATCGCCATGTTGAGCATGTCTTTTCCCCAGTCGTTGAGGGAGCCGGTGCAGTATATGAAGGGGTTTGCGAAGGGTGTTGACGCGGATCTTATTGTACGTCCCTTGATTCTATTGAGCTGTGGCTGACGGCAGGATATTGGACAGAGCGCGCACTTGATACCGCGAATCACGGCCATATACCTACACGAGCCGTTTGCGCATCTTGACGACCCGAGCTCTATCTCTGCGACTCGTGTATTAACTGAGGCTAGAGCGTGTCTCAATATCGTTTATTTGGTCATCAGCAGTAATGCTGATATCTCATTCACTGTGACCCCCATCACTTCTCGTGAGTGCCCAATCATTTGATAAAGTGAAGCAGGCTGACATTTTCTGTAGTGTGAGTATCATAATAGTGTCATCGACGTATCACTAACTCCCATCAAGATACCTCTTCACTGCCAGCCGGGCTCTGCTACTCTTCTATCAGCGTGCTTTGGAAAATGGTGATTCAACTGAAGCGACCACCATCCACGGCGAAATTTCCGTCTTCAAGTAAGTCTATCCATGTCTCCGAAGCGCACTAGTGGCTCACACCCCCAACCAGGATGGCCTTTACCGCCCTCTCTGCCCGATTCTCTATGGGTGTCCGGCATCTAATCCTCCTGGAAAAGATGATGGAACACATCGAAGAAGACGTCCTCGGTCAAGTCGTCACCAACCCAGACTTTTCTGCCCTCTTCTGCCGCCCTTCACGCGCATTCCCAAATAGCATCAGCGCGGTCGACTCTGCCACGGGCCAAGTATCGGCGATCCGTGGGCAGGAGAGTATACCAGGCTTTGCGTCGCAAGGAGGGGAAGCCTTCTTCCCGGAGACACATCCCGACGGGATGATTGCAAAGGAGCTCGATAGGTCTGCGGCGCAAGGCAGGAGCAAGTCGGGGCATAATGTGGTGCAGAGAATGATGGACCATAAACGCAATTATGTGGGCCCGAGCTCGAGGTCGAATAGTGGGAGTGGGAGTGGGAGCCAGCCGGGGTCGGGGGGACCGAGCCCAAGTGATGCGTATAAATGGCTGGACATGCAGGGGCAGGGGCAGGGGCAGGGGCAGGGGCAGGGGGCAGGAGCTGGTGTGGGTGTAGGCATAGGGATGGGATATCCCCAGGTGTCAGGACAAGTGTATGTGCAGCAGTCGCATTCCAGGACGGCGAGCTCGACGGGGTCGGAAATGGTGTTTGCGCAGGGACAGCCCGGGCAGGGGAGGTTGACGATGTTGAGTCCTGAGCTCGCTGATGGGGTAAGCGGGCGCTTGCCTGGAAAGTCGTCGGGTCCTAATCTATAGAGCCCGATACTGGCCGTGTCTCATGCATATAATCCTTGCTGCGGTGACGCGGCGACAAATGGACAGACGCGCTGTTTAGGCTGTGAAGAAAATTTCGTTTAAGAGAGAGAGTCGGGGAATTACGCAAAGGCTGATAACGATATAAGAAGCGAAACGGAGGCGGGGAGCGCCAATGAAAAGCGTCGGCGCCATCTAGGGCCGCGGGGATGCGGGGATGACGCACATGGTGAGCCTGAATCCTCCTGAATACCGCATGGCCACCAATTTGCTCGGGCTTGTGGCGGCAGGCTGCTCGCAAGCTGATTGGCGCAGATAACTATGCGATGACTCCGATAAGTGTATGCAAACTTTGTCTCTGATTCGCTCGTGGAGTCGCCGTCTCATGACACCGCGGCAGCGGCTAGGCAGGCTATATATATTTCACTTTACTGGGCATCGCCCGTCTCACTTTGAATCTTGTCCACCTTTACATCTCCACACGCACAAAAGATGTCTCTATCAGAGAAGCAAGACTTTGGCAGCGGATCACAAACGCCGTACGAATGGTCCAAGAAGGAGGGTAACGGTGTCGACACCATCGTCACCCCGGCGAACGGGGAGCACGGTGGATATGCCGGCGAGGGCAGTAAGTCGCTCTGCATACATTGCACGAGCAAGATGTAGCTGACTTTGCTCAGACTATGTGCGCCCCGCCGAGGGCGGTGTCCACCGCCAACTGAAGCAACGACACATGGCCATGATTGCTCTTGGAGGTTTGTCTACCGTAGCCGCTCCATCGTTCATCAGCTGATGTCCTTGCTCAGGTGCCATCGGTACTGGTCTTTTCGTTGGGTCCGGTTCAGCACTGGCTACCGGTGAGTCCAAGTCCGAATGTTTCCGAAATGTCGCTGACCTCCTACAGGTGGTCCGGTCGGTCTGTGGCTGGCATACATTCTGATGTCGTCGATGGTGTACGCGATGATGGTGGCATTGGGAGAGATGGCCGGTGAGTGGTGTTCGTCTTTCTGTCCACAGACACTCCTGACTTGTGACCGACCAGCTTTGTACCCGGTGTCTGGAGCTTTCACGCACTATGCTAGTAGATTTGTCGACCCGAGTCTCGGGTTTGCCTTGGGTTTCAACTATTGGTATTCGTGCGTATCTACCGTGTCATGTCAAGTCGGGGGGGCATGGCTGACAATCTAATAAAGATACGCTATCACAATCCCGACGGAAATCGTTGCCGCGACTATCGTCATCAGTTATTGGGACGCCGACACGAACGCCGCTGCCTACATCACTGTCTTGCTTGTCGCCATTTGGGTTATCAAGTGCGTTTTCTTTGACTCACAGTGAATCAATACTGACCCATGCATCAGCTTCCTAGGAGCCAAGGCCTATGGTGAAGCTGAATTCTGGTTCTCCTCCATCAAAGTCATCACTATCGTTGGTTTGATCATCCTCGGTATAGTCCTCATGTGCGGTGGTGGTCCCGTAAGTGTCTTTTCGTGACCCTTTCGTCTGCTCAAAGCTCATAACATTATAGAATCACGATCCCATCGGTTTCAGATACTGGCGTAACCCTGGACCTTTCGCCCAGATTGCTGCTGGCGACGGTGTCATCTCAGGATCTTGGGGAAGCTTCTTGGCGTTCTGGGATGTGTTTGTGCAAGCCGCCTTCTCCTTCATTGGTACCGAAATCATCGCCACCACTTTGGGTGAGGCCGAGAACCCTCGAAAGACCGTGCCCAAAGCTATCAAGCGTGTCTTCTTCCGGTGAGTCTTGCACCTTCAGTGAGGCATTTGTCTGACCATATTACAGACTGCTGTTCTTCTATGTCATGGGTACCTTCGTCATCTCTGTCCTTGTCCCCTACACCGAGCCCAACCTCCTCAACGGCTCCGGTAACGCCGCCGCCTCTCCTTTCGTCATTGCCATCTCAAACGCCGGTATCAAGTCTCTCCCTTCCATCGTCAACGCCGTCCTCCTCATTGCTGCTTGGTCTGCCGGTAACTCTGATCTCTACGCTTCGTCCCGTACGCTCTATGCTTTGGCGCTCGAGGGTCAGATGCCCAGGATCTTGAGGAGGTGCACCAAGCGTGGTCTTCCCATCTACTGTGTTGCGATCACTGGTATCTTTGGTGTGTTGGCGTATATGAACACTGGTGGTGAGACCGCCGAGACTGCTTTCAACTGGCTTTACAATCTTTCTGCTATTACTGGTATTATCACCTGGTGGTAAGTTTTTCTGCAATGCCAAGAGTCACGTGGGAAGAAGCTGACTCTGTCGTAGGGCCATCTTGTTGGCTTACCTTCGATTCTACTACGGTCTCAAGAAGCAGGGTCTCAGCCGAGACGAGTTCCCTTACAAGGCTCCCTTACAGCCGTGGCTCTCTTGGTACGGGTTCTTCTTCTTCACCGTCATCATCCTCGTAAGTCTCTTTATGCCTGATGCAAGCCATCCCACTCACACTCTTCCAGTTCAACGGTTTCCCCGTCTTCCTCAAGGGCAACTGGGACGCCTCCTCTTTCGTCGCGGCCTACATCACTCTCCCCATCTTTGCTGTCTGCTGGATCGGCTGGAAGGTTGTCAAGAGGACCAAGATGGTGCCTCTGGATCAGATCGACTTTCAGACTGGGAGAAGAGAGCTGGATGAGGAAGAGCTGGCTGATCAGGAGAGGTTCAAGGAGGATACCAAGTTCTCCAAGATCATGGGGATATTGTTCTAGGGGGTTATGTCTGTAGAAGTGCAGGTTGTTCGAAGAGATGATCCTACGGTTGAGATATTAGTCATGAGTTTTTGTAATCATTATCATAATAGATATCTAATGGGATACATGTATTGTTGGCGCTCGCAGAAACGGCTACTGAGGAGTACAAAGTGTGCTTTTAGTTGTGTGGTTCCAGTTATGAACTTATGAGTGGTGAAAGGGGGGGGGGAGTGGGCAGGAACCACAAAGAGCCAAGAGGTTTGCGTTACGGCGGAAGTGTGCGAACCCGGGCACGAGTGATCACACCACGTCTCCCATCTACTATTTCCCTGCACGTTCAACTTCTTCAATTCACATCTACACTTTCATCTTTAATCGTTCCTTCTCTTGTCATCTTACGCAATATAGGTACACGCCACGGCATCCGATTTTTTCAAGCAACGCCCAATCACTATGCTGGGTATTGAGAAAATCGTCAACTCCAACCAGTGACTCACGTTCTTCCTCTTTCCTGGCTCCTCTGACTCATCTGTGTGCAATTTTTGGCTCGACTGTTCTTACATCTCCCGCATCTTCTTCGTCTCCACTTCCAACTCGCTCTCGCTTATGACACGATGCCTACTCGGCAAGCTGGGGTCTGTCTTTATCGTCCTGATCCTCAACCAACCTCCGCCGTTCGCGTTCTCTTCTCATCCTATCTCACCTATCATGAGCGCATCCCCAAACATCTTCTCATTCGGCCTCTGACCCATGCCGGAGGACCAGACAACAACCGCATTTCAAATAGCAGCTCACGCCGAGCATCACACTGCCTATGCATTGCTTTCATCTTGGCAGCTGGGATAGAGGAGAAGGACGGGCTAGTGTACAATGACGGAAAAGCTTGAATGTTCGGTGGGCTTAGGATCTTTCTGCTGTGGCTATGTAATGCCTATGCAAAACAATCAAAACCACCGAAAGGTATACATTGACCATGCTTGAATGGTCAACACAAGTATCCGTTGTGTACATGTTTTCTCAGCCCGCTCTGATCAGTGGACTCTTTCCCGCATCCCTCGCACGTCTCCCGGACCCCATCATGCTCGACCCTCATCTGCAGTTCCGGTAAGTGCAGGTATACGTCCCTCGGAATCAGACACGTACGTGATGTTTCATGTTACCCTTGGTCGAGTAAACCTCACCACTTTTCTCTCGCATTGTTGAGCGAGGGAGGGTGGGACGTGGTCGTAGGGAATGAGCATGGCTTGGAGGTGCCGCATGGGTAGTCGCTGCACCCTGAGACCGGGTGGTGAACCTGGGAGGGTTAATATGGGGCTTGATACGTCAGAGGGGAGTATAGTCCTGTATTGTCGTTAGCCAAGGTCAAAGAAGGAGCGAGGTACACACCTCATCATGACTCTCCACCAGAGACGGAAAACCACTCGCGTCACCGGCCCCACCCCGCTCTCTTCTCTTTTCTTCGGCCTTTCAGGATTCCGCCCAGTCCTGAGTAGTGCACCTAGACTGCCGTGAAGGTAATAGCGGCCACCACAGGTAGCAAAGCAAGACTCTCGTGATCAGTATGCTGGGCGGCGAGAAGGTGCTGATAGGACGTCGTCGGAAGGCCGATGGATCAAGAACGAGGACTTCGAGTGGTCGGGATGGATAAGTATGGGTGAAGAGCTGACGTTTGGAGACCAGGAAGCTGCAAGGGCAAGTCAGCCAAGTGAAATGAGGCCATGTACGGCTTACGAGGAGGGTACCGCCGCCACCAATAGGTGTCCGAAAAGCCTCAGACCCAGTGAGGGTGGTCATCTCCAGCTCGAGCATCGCCGGTGCAGGTGTGATATCGATGGAGGATGTGAAGACTTAATTGAATTTTGAGCCTTGCGATGCTGGTGTGGCTGACAGGCTGCTCCTGCAGTCCTGCCAGCTAGCAGCGTGATCAGTAGTCAAACCATAAGCCATGGGTTGAGATAGCAGACTTACTTGACTTCAGCACATCACGGTCGACCTGTTCCATGTCCCGGCGCCGCTTTACTCTTCTTCTGCTGCCGCTATGCTCTCAGCGCTATTCGCCACCAAACGATGATCATCAGCTACTACACAAGCCCAAGATAGGTTTGGACGTACCCAGCTCTCTGCCCTGTGTTCTTATTGCTTGAGCCTCGGCGCCGGTGGATCTCGATGATTGGCAGAAAGAAGACAAAAGAGAAGGTTGATGCAGAAATGATAAAGAGAAAGAGAGAGAGAATTGCCTGGCCGTTGACGCCCTGTATGGATTGCCATGGTGGAGAAAGGAGGCTGCTTGTGCCTTATGGGCGTTGTTCGGCTTGTCGATGATCTGGGGCAGGGCAGAGCATCAGGGGCAGCGTCCCTATACATTGCTGGCTTGCAGAGCTTGCAGACATGGCTGTTACACGTCTTATGATGAGTATAAAGTACAAAGAGTGGTCGCAGTGGTGGGCGATGGATGAGGAGGAAGGCAGGAACCACACACACAGTCTGGATTCCGGAGTGGGCACGGGCAATCACACCATGACTACGTTCGCACGTTCATCTTACATCTACACTTCCTTCTTCTCTTGACATCTTACGCAAAATCTATCCGACTTTCCTCCAACTAAACATGCTCCCCTCGCGCGCAGCGGCAACGAAAGCCCCTCTTCACCCGGCCATCCGTTACCTTCCGTAACGGCGCACCACAGCGCTCCAAAATTTTAGGCCGCCTCCTTATCTCTCGCCGCTTCGGATCCATGAACACTCTACATAAAGGTCTTGCATGTCCCTCGTGAATGGACCCCCACCGTCTCACTTTCGACACCTCACACGACCACGTTCAGCGGACTTCAGCCAACCCGCGGCCTATTCGTTATCCCTACGCGAACCTCTAAGCGAAGCCCTTTTCGTCAAATTATTTTCGAAAACGAGTCCACGACCACTACTGCCTTTTTTACCGTAGCCGCTCCTCTACTTTACATCATATCTATCTAATCCACAAGATCGATAATCAAGGCTGCCGACATGCTTGACTCTGAAAAGGACGGCAGGATGACTGGGTCACCAGACAAAATTGTGTACGAGTCGGAGAAGGAGGTCTCTGTGGGAGAGGCTTCGGATTCTCGTATTGCGGAGCTGGGAGGATGCGAAGGCTGTAAGTCTGGTCTCATCTACTCACTGACATGGCTGACAATGGTCTCTCAGCCGTCGTGCATCCCGGAGAGGGCCATGTCAAGAGGCAGCTGAAGCAGCGCCATATGGCAATGATCGCACTTGGAGGTTGGTCTATTCGGTCTGCAAAAAAAAGTGCCGTACTGACCATATATACCTATAGGTGCTATCGGTACTGGTCTGTTCGTTGGATCAGGATCAGCTCTCTCCACAGGAGGTCCCGTCGGTCTATGGCTTGGTTATGTCCTCATGTCGAGTATGGTGTACGCCATGATGGTTGCTCTGGGAGAGATGGCTGGTGAGTCTTGTCACTCTTGTTCAATGACGCAATGCTCATGTCGCCCAGCTCTGTACCCTGTTTCCGGAGGGTTCGTACATTATGCCAGTCGCTTTTGTGACGAGTCACTAGGGTTTGCTACAGGTATCAACTACTGGTATAGGTACGTTTGAACGATCTCATGTCGGCGCCAAAGCTGACAAAATATTCAGTTATGCCATCACAATTCCAACCGAAATCATCGCCGCGCAGATTGTCATCTCCTACTGGGACACTACCACGCACGCTGCTGTCTACATTACCGTTTGCCTCGTCTCGATTTGGTTCATCAAGTGCGTAGCATTCATTCGTGGTGTCATACCAAGCTGACCTTACATCAGCTTCCTCGGGGCGAGGGCGTACGGCGAGGCCGAGTTCTGGTTCTCTACTATCAAGATTATCGCCATTGTCGGCCTGATCATCTTGGGTATCGTCCTCATGTGTGGTGGTGGTCCTGTAAGTATCTCTCGACTCTACTTCTTCAGTGACTGACGCAAATTACAGGACCACGACCCCATTGGTTTCAGATACTGGCGCAACCCCGGACCTTTCGCCCAGATGACTATCAACGGCGGCGACGATGTCATCTCGGGGAGCTGGGGTCAATTCCTTTCCTTCTGGAATGTCTTTGTCCAGGCTGCCTTCTCTTTCATCGGTACCGAGATCATCGCCACTACCCTCGGTGAGGCCGAGAACCCCAGGAAGACCGTCCCCAGGGCCATCAAGCGAGTCTTCTACCGGTAAGCACCCTCACATCATGCTTACTGCATCTGCTGACCCGTCGCAGAATCCTCTTCTTTTACGTCGGCGGTATCTTTGTCATCTCCGTCCTCGTCCCCTACACCGAGCCCGACCTCCTCAACGGTTCCGGTACCGCCGCTGCCTCTCCTTTTGTCATTGCCATCGAAAACGCCGGTATCAAAGCCCTTCCCTCCATCGTCAATGCCGTGCTCCTCATCTCTGCGTGGTCTGCGGGCAACTCGGATATGTACGCTGCGTCGCGTACTTTCTATGCGATGGCGCTTGATGGGCAGCTGCCGAGGATCTTTAGGAGGTGCACGAAGAGCGGCTTGCCTATCTGGTCGTTGGTCATCACCGGCGCCTTTGGTCTTTTGGCGTACATGAACACTGGCGGTGAGACTGCGGCCGAGGCTTTCAACTGGCTTTACAACATTTCTACCATCACTGCTATCGTCACCTGGTGGTAAGTCTTCTTGAATCAAGATGGAAAGGATCTGACCATTCTTCAGGACCATTTTGCTGTCGTACCTTCGGTTCTACTATGGGCTCAAGGTGCAGGGCATCAGCCGTGACGATTTCCCATACAGAGCGCCCTTGCAACCCTACCTTTCTTGGGTCAGCTTCATCTTCTTCACCGTCGTCATTCTCGTACGTGCCCTCCTCATGTTCTCGTATACCACTCACACATTCTTGTAGTTCAACGGCTTCACAGTATTCCTCACCGGCAACTGGGACACGGGAACATTCGTCGCCGCCTACGTCACCCTCCCCATCTTTGCTGTATGCTGGATTGGTTGGAAGCTCTGGAAGAAGACCAAGTGGATCCCGTTGGACGAGATTGACTTTGAAAGTGGCAGAAGAGAGTTTGACGAGATGGCAGTTACTGACGAGGTCAAGTACAAGGCAGAGAATAAGTTTGAAAAGGTCATGGACTTCTTGTTCTAGGGAGTTCGTTCGTTCTGGGGGATTTCTTTGATTGGCATCGTATAGATTTTTGTTATGTGGCATTTATGAGGGGTCGGATGGTAATGAGGTCGTTTGCATGATCGTTATGATCTTTTCTTGTTCTTGAGCATTTATATCGCCTGGCTTTGTAATCATTTGTAGTCTTAATCATTCATTAGTAGTGCCGGTTTTGCATGTATAGTGATAGAAAACCATCAGCAGACCATTGGGACTCGGGAGACCATCGTGAAAGAAAATGCCGGCGGCCGGCGGGTGACTCTCCCAGTTTGGTTCGCTTTCTGCTTGTTGCTCTTCCTTGCCTGAAGTTATTGACATTTCCCCCATGATACCTTCTTCTGACATTCTTCCAAGAGCTCCTCGCCAAACATGAAACCGCACAAGGTTGCTGTGCAGCGCTGGTAGGCAGCATTCGGATTCCATACGCGAACTTCTAAGCGAAACTCTTTTCGTCATGTCAAAATATTTTCAGACGAGTCCGACAAACTCTTGCTAACCGTAGCCGCAGACGAGTCCGACTAAGGCGACTATCCACCTCTCTTGGCTTTTTTATCGTAGCCGCGCTTCTATGCTTTACATCTTATCGCTATCTAATCCATAACAGCGATACCCCAAGATTACCGACATGCTTGACTCTGAAAGGGACGACAGGACGAACGGATCACAAGACAAGGTGGTGTACGAGTCGGAGAAGGAGGTTTCGGAGGGGAGTGCTCTGGATCCACATCTAGCGGAGCTGGGGGGATGCGAAGGCTGTAAGTCTGGTCTCATGTAATCGCTGGCATGGCTAACCATTGTCTCATAGCCGTTGTACTTTCAGGAGAGGGCCACGTCAAGAGACAGCTCAAGCAGCGACATATGGCCATGATCGCCCTCGGAGGTTGGTTTACTCAGTATGCAAAAAATGCCGTACTGACCATACACGTTTAGGCGCTATCGGTACTGGTCTCTTTGTCGGGTCTGGAAGTGCGCTCTCCACAGGAGGTCCCGTCGGTCTATGGCTTGGTTATGTCCTCATGTCGAGTATGGTGTACGCCATGATGATTGCTCTGGGAGAGATGGCTGGTGAGTGCTGTCGCTCTTGTAGGATGACGCAATGCTCATGTCGTCCAGCTCTGTACCCTGTTTCCGGAGGGTTCGTACATTACGCTAGCCGGTTCTGTGATGAGTCGCTGGGGTTTGCGACTGGTATCAACTACTGGTATAGGTACGCCTGAAGAACTACAGTTTGGCGCCACAGCTGACAAAATATCAAGTTATGCCGTCACTATTCCAACCGAGATTATCGCTGCGCAGATTGTCATCTCCTATTGGGATTCCAATACGCACGCTGCTGTCTACATTACCGTTTGCCTCGTCTCGATTTGGTTCATCAAGTGCGTAGCATTCATTTGTGGTGTCATACCAAGCTGACCTTACATCAGCTTCCTCGGGGCGAGGGCGTACGGCGAGGCCGAGTTCTGGTTCTCTACTATCAAGATTATCGCCATTGTCGGCCTGATCATCTTGGGTATCGTCCTTATGTGTGGCGGTGGTCCCGTAAGCCTCTCTCGACTCTACTTCTTCAGTGACTGACGCAAATTACAGGACCACGACCCCATTGGTTTCAGATACTGGCGCAACCCCGGACCTTTTGCCCAGATGACTATCAACGGCGGCGACGATGTCATCGAAGGAGCATGGGGTCGTTTCCTCTCGTTCTGGAATGTCTTTGTCCAAGCTGCCTTCTCTTTCTGTGGTACAGAGATAATCGCCACTACCCTTGGTGAGGCCGAGAACCCTAGGAAGACCGTCCCCAAAGCCATCAAGCGAGTCTTCTACCGGTAAGCACCCCCAACTCATTCTTCCTGCATCAGCTAACCTTTCGCAGAATCCTCTTCTTCTACGTTGGCGCTATCTTTGTTATCTCCGTCCTCGTCCCTTACACCGAGCCCGATCTCCTCAACGGCTCGGGCACCGCCGCTGCCTCTCCTTTCGTCATTGCCGTCGACATCGCAGGTATCAAAGCCATCCCTTCCATCGTCAATGCCGTGCTCCTCATCGCTGCGTGGTCTGCGGGCAACTCGGATATGTATGCTGCGTCGCGTACTTTCTACGGCATGGCGCTCAATGGGCAATTGCCGAGGATCTTTAGGAGGTGCACGAAGAGCGGCTTGCCTATCTGGTCGTTGGCCATCACCGGCGCTTTTGGTCTCTTGGCGTATATGAACACTGGTGGAAAGGCTGCGGCGCAGGCTTTCAACTGGCTTTACAACATCTCTACCATCACATCTATTCTCACCTGGTGGTAAGTCTTCGTTTTTCAAGATGGAAAGACAGGGGATCTGACAATTTTTCAGGGTCATTCTGCTGTCGTACCTCCGATTCTACTATGGTCTCAAGGTGCAGGGCATCAGCCGTGACGACTTTCCATACAGAGCGCCTCTGCAACCCTACCTTTCTTGGGTCAGCTTCATCTTTTTCACTATCGTCATTCTCGTGCGTCTCTGTTCCTCTTTCTGGCTCTCCAATCACGTCACTAACCCGTTCTCTGTAGTTTAACGGCTTCACAGTCTTCCTCACTGGTAATTGGGACACTGGAAAATTCGTCGCCGCCTACATCACCCTCCCCATCTTTGCCGTGTGCTGGATTGGCTGGAAGTTCTGGAAGAAGACCAAGTGGATCCCGTTGGACGAGATTGACTTTGAGAGTGGCAGAAGAGAATTCGATGACATGGCGGTCGTCGACGAGGTCAAGTATAAGGCGGAGACCAAGTTTCAAAAGTTCATGGACTTTTTGTTCTAGAGGGCTGGTTTGGGGGTGTTCTGCGGGGCCTCTCTCTGTAAGCTTTAGACGGCATCATATAGAGGTCGGTTATGTGGAGTAATGAGGGGTTGGAGGGTAAAGAGGTCGTTCGCATGATCGTTATGATCCTTTCTCTTATTTTTGAGCATTTATATTTCCTGGCCTTGTCATCATTTGTAATCGTAATCATCCATCCATCCAGTAGTGCCGGGTTTTGCATGTATCGTGGTAGAAAACGACCGGACAGCAGAGAGTATAGTGGGTAGTGGGGAACGTCTGCTGACGATAGTCAGCACGTCTTGTTGTCTCTATTTGATGCCTCGAGTTCTGGTGCTACTAGCTTTCAAAGGTGTCATGCCTCCTGCCACTTATTCAAGTCCCCCAAGGCCCCACAGCCCCGTATGGAGTTTCATACAACGGCTTAATGCAATTCCCGTTATTTCCAGCAGCAAGATCCGGCGGCCGGGGGTATTATGCACTCTGCGTTCGCTTTCTGCTCGCTCTTCCTTGCCTTCACTCCCCCAGCTGCAATCATCGTCCACGAGTAGCCCAGCCATGGTCCGCATCGCCCTCGCCCAGACCAGCCCCCTCTCCGCCCCTGAAGGCGTCCCCGCCCTCGAAAAGCCCCACTCCACCTCGCCCTTCCCATCCGTTGACCACAACATCATCGACGCTGTGCAATGCGTGGAACAAGCTGTCAAACAGGGCGCAGATGTGGTCGTGTTCCCAGAGTACTTTCTGCAAGGTATCGTGAATGAAAACAGACAGGTGCGTAACGGTGAATTGTGAGCTCCATGGTACTGACGCAAAGTAGTACTTGACATTTCCCTCGAAATACCTTATAACATTTTTCCAAGAGCTCGCCAAACAGCACAAGGTCGCTCTCGTTGGCAGCATCGTGCACGGCGCCCGTTCCAGCGCTCCTTTCCCCGAAGCCAACCCCTTCTCCCACTTTCCTCTCAGTTCAGGCCCCTCCACATCCGCCGAACACTACAAGATCACGCCTGCTCAGCTCGAATGGGCCAAGTACCTCGAGCAGCACCCGCTCAGCGCAGAGGAAGGAGTAGAGCCAGTCGCCAAGAATATCGCATTCTTCATTGATGATGAGGGAAAAGCTGTGGGAGAGTATGAAAAGCAGAATCTTTGGCACCCCGAGAGGTCAGTCCCCCTTGACGCATTTGGTATTGGCAGAGCTAATGAATTGTATAGGGAGTACCTCAAGCCCGGAGTGGAGCCCAGACAGGTCTTTGACACCAAATGGGGCAAGGCCGGTCTTTTGATCTGTACGTCTTGGCTGGCGATCTTTAGCAACTGCTCACTTTTGAATAGGTTGGGACATGTCCCATCCCGCTGCTGCTCAAGACCTCGCCAACCTCGGGGCAGACATCATCTTTGCTCCTACGTACTGGATGGCCACCGACAGTGAACCGTACGTCTTTCGTCCCGCTTCTTTAGGTCTTTGAGCATTGACCCCTTTCTGTAGCCTGATCCACAAACATGCACACTCACCCGACTATGAAACCACCGTCGTCTCTGCCCTGTGCCTCACAAGATCATTCGAGACAGAGACAGTCTTTGTCATGTGCAATGCAGGTGGAGATGCGCTGCAGGGGTTCATGGGCGGAAGTGGGGTTTGGGCGCCGTTGAGGGGGGAGGGTGGGGGGTGTGGAGTCGCGAAGGATTTGAAGATTGTGGATGTTGACTTTGGAGTTCTGAAGGTTTGTTTGATCGTGGAGTGTTGGGATGGGAAGCTGACCTAGGCGCAGGATGCGAGGGAAACGTACAAAATCAAGGAGGATTGGAGTCGCAAGAACGCTACGTAGTGATGATTCTAAAAAGGGATGAACTTGCCTTGATATCATCTGTCAGCTTACTGTGCTGGAAATTGATTCTACGCGCTTCCCCTTCCTGTTGTCTGTAAGCTGCTGGGCATAATCAAAACTCAAATTGCGGCCAGCTTGAGGACATCCCACGATATCCTCAGCCTTAGGATACTCAAGCTCGCAGAACTCTCACTCGTTCTGACTTTACCTTCCTCGATGCCCAAGTGCTTCTATGTTGCGAGCATTACGTGCTTCGTAGATGCTCCCGATGCACATTAGTGCCATTGCGGGTGGCATAGCAATGCTCATACTACTACATTGACGAATTCTAAAGACAGCGCCCCTACTAAGAAGCAAGCTTGTGTCTCATTATAAGTTCCGAAGAAGCCTTCCGACGCTACCTCACAACCACAGCGCTCTCTTGAAAGCGTAGTCCATCTTCGCCAGAAGAGTGGTGGAAGACGCTGCTTCCGTCAAACTGTCAAACGAGTCAGCAACCTTTACAAGATGTCGACGCAAGACCCACCTGACAATGTCCTTTTCCACAACTAGCCCAACCCTCTTACACGCCTTCTCTATTTGAGCTACAATGTCTTTCACCGTCTCCATACAGGTCGCATCACCAGACTGCCCCGGCAAGGCTTTGAAAGCGAAAAACTCCTTGGCGAGCGGGTCTATCGACGCATGTTCCACCGAAGGAAGCGGGGTATCGGGAGGATGTTCCGAGCTCGCAGCAGAGGGCGGTGGCGCCTTGTTGCGTAGCGAATAAGTACTATACCTTGTTGACTCGTCGGTGGGGGAGAAATGTATGATGAGACCAGCATTCTCTTTTGGGTCGCGGCTGGCTTCTTGGAGGGTGGATAGGATGTAGGCACCGCGCTGGATTTGGGTGATGCTAGCGAGGGGGATACGGGTGAATTCGGTCACTTTCTCAAGAGAGTAGTTGAAGGAGGCGACGTAGATGGCTTTTTGAGTCTACAAGTTTGGGTCAGCTACACTTTATTGCAGTCACAAAGAAACCCACCAGGATGAGAATTTTTTCTTCAAGTGCAGAGCTGATTTTGGTACTTTTGGCTTCTGGGGAAAGAAGAATCCAGCCTCCGATCTTGTCTTCACCTTCACTCAGCACTCTCGCAGAGCACGTTTCAACTGCAACAAGATGAGCGTTCACCCCACTTGAACGCATGGCAAGACTTACTCGCAACATTCCTCAGCCTGTCCAGCTTGACCACGCTAGCCGCATCCTCGCTCGTCAGCGTTTCCAAAAACTCGCTGAACACTGCGAGGTTGCGGTGGCCAAGGAGAAAGGAGATGACGGCTTGGGCGAAAAAGTCGGAGATGGCGCCGTAGAACATGCGACTGAGGGAGCTAACTCCGTCGTGCAACTGTTTGCTGTTAGTACAATGGTTGATGGGAACCCATAAGATACTCACCATCCCCGAGAAATCTCGCTTGCCAGTCCGGACGAAATCACCTTTGAGGGCAGAAGTATGCGCATAACACAGACTGATCATATCTCCATTGTTGGCCCAGATGTCATTGAAGACGTTCTCGACGACTGGCCCTTCGGCTTGGAGGCCGAGCTGGATAAGCATATGTACGAGGACGCGGCGAGCGATGGCGGATTGAACAACATTGGTTCGATCAAGACAATCAATGCAGCTATTGCAGGTCAGCCCCGTCCCATCCGAAGATTAATCGTACCCACTTTGTCCTGAAAGCACCCTTCTGTTCTCGAATTGCCTCCCCCTGCAATGTCCAGAGATAGCCCATCGACTCGAAGTCCAACGAATCCACCAGCTCCACGATATTCTCCCACTTCATCCCTGAACACTTGGCGTGAAAGTCAAATTCGGTGTATGTGATGTCATCTCTTTCGAGCTCGGTGGTGAGCTCCTTATAGCCGTTCGTAATGGGAGCTTCTCGACCGTCTTGCTCAGAGAGGTTGATGATCGTCTTTGACGAGTCAGTAGGATGGTACATATGAAGAAAAGACTCACGATGTGGCCGTAATGCGAGACGAGATCGTTAAAGTGGAGGTTGGCCACTGCATACGTCTTGTCAACGGGCTCGTTCAATACTGGAGGCGGTTTCATTGAATAAGGTGATTGGGACCAGCGCAGAGGGATAGACCCTCGGACTTGGGTAAAGCTGAACAGTGACATCTTTCCTTCGACCTACGCCTTGTCAGCACAGGGTAACCTATACATGCTCGACGTACCTTGGCACGCACAGCCATTTCAGTCTCTACCATGTTTGCCACATGTCCATTGTCATCTATTCCCCTCCTCTGATACCTCAACCCAGCCCGATCCCTGCTTCGTCTCGATATCACCACAATATCCACCGGGACTCCGCTCGCCTGTGCACTGGGATCAAGCGGGCTGGGTGGGATGGGTATCGTAAATGTCGACGATTGAACCCAGCCTTGCATGATGGGAATGACGTAGGAGTGAAGCCCCAGATCTATAAAGTCCTTCATGAGGTATTCGTTCCAAAAGAAGCGCTTGTCCGCCCTGCGCCATAATGGGACACAGATGTCGGGCTCGACAAAGTCTTCACCGGTAGAGTGCCCGGTAGGATTCTCGCTGTTGGGCCGAAGGGTGCTAGCAGAGGAAGTGGGGAAGAGCGAATTCTCTTTCGCGATAAGATCTGCCAACGCAGCACCCGATGCAGTCCGCTGCGAGACAGTATGCCGCTTCGCCTGCAGACTGTGCGTGATGTCGAAATCGTACGAGAAGAAGAATCCGTTTTCAAATTCCCTCTTGATCTGACGCACAATCTTCTCCTCTAGCTCTTGTCTTTTTGGGGGCTCGGCAGCGGATTCGGATCGCTTGCGGAATTTAGGGATGAACTTGGTCCATTGGCGGGCCTTGGTAGGGATGGGAGACTCGTCGGCTTCTGGTGTCAAGGGCCCTTCGTCCTCGTCCTCGTCCGAGGAGGCGGCAAGGTGGTCTCGTTCTTGTGGCAAAGACCCAGCGCCTGAGATGGGGATCGCCAAGCTCCATCTCGTTGTGGCTTTCGGTTTAGGCTTGCGCGACTCTTGCAGCGCAAGAAGACGCTTTATGGAGACAGCAGAACCGTCTCGAGTGAGCGGTATGGCATGTATATCGCCTAGAGTGTACACCTCATGCGAGGGCTCGTTGTCGTCGTGGGGAGGGAAGAGAGGGGTGCCAGTGCGCGGCAGGAAGACAAACAAGTATGCCGCTACATCATCAGCTCATGTCTCGACGAAATAGACTCACCATCCCATAGCCTTGCAATGCCAAGCACCCCCCCAAGGACGAGTTCACCCTCCTCTGCTCCGTCGAGAGGCTCGATCCTGCCCCTGACGCCCCAATGGATGAGCACGCCCGGGGCACCTCCCGGTGGGGCGAGGATGATGCCGGCATCGTGGGGGAGGAGGTGGATGTGTCTGTGGAGGGTGGGGGGCAGGGGTGGCACTGTGAAGCGCGGGGGGAGGGACGCTGACTGGGGCATCTTGTGGTGGGCGATGGTGATAGTTGGACAAAGACAACCACAACAACACCCTCCACCCTGCAACCCCTTACGTCACCACTAAGTCTCTACGTATCGGCGGTACATGCAACGACGAATCTGGGCTCTTCTCTTCATGCATGATGTCCTCAAGGATACACCGCAACTTTGGCATACTCGCACAGCGAGAGGCAGTCCGCCTGGAAAACTCGGCAGCATACTCGGCCCACCCCAAGACGGTCCACCCATTCTACTCGGTCAAGAACTCGCTCGCCCACAGGCAGGACAATCGCTATTCCAACATTCTGGCATACGACAGGACAGCTGTCGTTGTGAACGGCAAGTACCTCAATGCGAATGTAATCGACGACGGAAAAGGGGGTTTGTGGGTTGCTGCTCAGGTAGGTTTGGAGGAATGTTGGCTGCGCACAGCTTACCTGTGATACAGGCTCCCCCTCCTCAAGCATTCGACTCCTTTTTCGAAGCCCTATACACCGGAGCGGCTCTTGGAAAGCAACCGAAAGATGTTCTTCTGGTGCAGCTCACAGGGTGGGAAGAAAGAGGGATCACCAAGGCGGATCCGTACTTGCAAGTCCATCGATGTTGTGTATCCTTTTCGTCCTTTGCTGACTCTTACAAGGGATCACAAGATGAGCGATATCACACTGCTGAATACTGGAAAGTATAGATTGGAGGAGCTCTCCAGTACACTATCAGAAATGGTCTTGCAAGGCAAAGACAGAAGTGTCAACTTGCACCATTACCATTTCGATGCTTGGCCAGACCACGGTGTGCCGCAAGGACCGGGCGTACAAGCCCTCCGTGCGTTGGTGCGAGAAATTGAGGCAAAGAGAAAGGAACTAGGCTGTGAAGTTTGGGTGCATTGGTGAGTCAACCTGCCGTGGCGTGGCTTACGAGGTGACGCTGACCACATGGCAGTTCTGCTGGCGTCGGGCGTACCGGCACGTTCATCGCACTCTCATCGCTGCTCACTCCAGGGATTGCATTCCACAAGTCTCCATTGGGCTTGCTTCCTGAAGCGATCCACGACGACATGGTCGCACAGACGGTAGATACGATCAGAGAAAGTCGGGGGATGTTGGTGCAGAATCTGGAGCAGTACAGCTTGATTTATGAGATGCAGTGAGCGCTTCTTTCAATGTATTGTATATAGACCTTTCCCCTTGCAATCATAGGATGCATATGTAGATGCAATGGACTTTTGCCAACGCCGCCGGGCATTCACGGTATAGGTTGGTTGATTTTGGAGCTTTCCGATTCGCGCCGGAATTTGTTGTACCTGAAAAGTGTCAAAAGTCCCAGCTCGCATCATCTCTTGCATTGTTTTCTCCATCCACTCCAGCGCAATGCTCGCCCCCGCCATCACAAGGGCTGTCTGCAGGTCGCTCAGAGCAGATGCCCAAGCAGCTCGCTTCCCTCACCGCGCATTCTCCTCGGCCTCGCCAAAACACTCTTTCGCCCGCCAAACCCCTCGCCCTATAAATCTCCCCTTCTTCACCCCTTCATCACGCACTTCCTTCTTCTTTCCCTCCCACACCTACAAGTTTCCCAGGTCCCTCTCCACCACTGCTTCCAAAGCCAAGGCAGAGCCAGTATACGATGATATTCCGCGATCACTGCCGTATTGGCTGTATGGCTGCTCGGCGGTCGTCTTTGGGATTGTAGTCATCGGAGGCCTGACACGGTTGACAGAATCGGGGTTGAGTATCGTGGAGTGGAATCCGATAACGGGGATCCTGCCACCGATCACCAAAGCGGACTGGGATCAGGAATGGGAAAAGTACAAGGTGTCGCCAGAGGGGATCATGATGAACGCCAACATTAATATTGACGAGTTTAAGAAGATCTTTTACATGGAGTGGGGTCATCGAATTGCTGGGCGTGCACTCGGTATGGGGTAAGTAGACATCCCATTCCATGCTAGCAAAGCTGACACTTCTTAGATTCGTTATCCCCACGATCTACTACCTCGCCCGCTACAAGCTTCCCCGTCCTCTTCCCACCAAGCTTCTCCTCATTGGTCTTGGTATTGGATTCCAAGGGGTTCTTGGGTGGTGGATGGTCAAATCTGGTCTTGATGAGCAGATCATCAAGGACAACTCCGTCCCCCGAGTCTCCCAATACCGTCTTGCTGCCCACTATACCGCTGCTGTCGCCCTCTACATCGGCATGCTTTCCACTGCTATCGGCATTCACCGTGATATGAAGCTGGCCAAGAACCCGGCCATCATCCAGGCGCTCAACAACCCCGCTGTGAAGAAATTCCGAGGCCTGGTGCATCTCTCGGGGATGATGGTGTTCTTGACGGCTGTTACTGGTGCTTTCGTGGCGGGGCTGGATGCTGGCTTGATATACAACGAGTTCCCTTACATGGGTGAGGGGTTCATTCCACCCACCGAAGATCTATACGATCAGAGATACGCCAAGAGCGGCTCTGACAAGATCTGGAGAAATATGCTGGAGAACCCCGTCACTGCTCAATTTGATCACCGTGTTTTGGCAAGCCTCTTTCCAGACAAGTTCAAGCAGAGCTGACTGTGATGAACAGGCTACAACGACATTCACCCTTCTCTGTACCCTGCCCTTTGCTGCCCGCCGTCTCCCCTTCAAGAGCTCTCGCCGCCTCGCGGGCCTCGCCACAGCTGCCGCCGTCACCCAAGTCTCTCTTGGTATCAGCACTCTGCTCTACCTTGTACCGATTCCCCTGGCATCGATGCACCAGGCAGGCAGTGTGCTGCTGTTGACGGCCATTATGGCGCTCGGAGGTTCATTGAGGAAGCCGAGCAAGATGATGAGGATGATGCGGGTGGTGAAGAAATAGAGAGGTGTACACATATCTGGGCATATTTTCATACATTCATAGATCTCACTTTGGTTGTTCTGAGCATTCTGCATATCATTCACCACTTTTCTACTTGCTAAAGAAAGTGTGCAGCAAGGTACCGAGTATGTACAGCGAGCGGCCCTGCAGTAATGTTCGAGTGGAGATAGCTTGTCCAGCCCTGGATTTCCCTGTGGGCCATACAAGTCTAGCTAGGATCTGGACATGTCGAAAACGACATTTGTGGCAAGAAACGAACAGACGGAAGGGATGGACGATTATGACCTCCACCCGAAATATCGATCGGATTTGGACTTGTTGGCCGCGCAAAATGTTTCCAACTCGCCTTCTTCCACCGTCCATCGCCTCTTTTCTCATTCCTCGCTGTCTATTCCTTCAACCACCATGGGCCGCTCCAAGAAACACTCCAACAAGAAACCCCCTCCAAAACCGCGCCCCGCCCAGCCAGAGCAGCCCCAACCATCGAGCTCCAACTCGACCACCCTCCCTCCCCTCCCCGCCTTCCCCCTCCCCCCGCCCCACACTCTCCCGCCAGTGATGAACCCCGCCCACGCCCACTCGCCTCCTTCCAGCGCCCAGCACCACCCGCATTCCCACTCGCACCACGCCCACGCCCACGCCCACCCCTCGCACTCCCACTCGCACCACCAGCCCATGACCCCCGCCTCCCTCTCTGCCGCCCTGCACACCTGGTCTGCTAATGCACTAAAGAGCATGGGCTTGAACATGGGCGGAGAGGGAGAGGGGGGCATGGCGCTGCCGACGTTGACGGAAAGTCAGATCAGGGGCTTGACGGGCGGAGGGGCGCTGGGGGATGGAGGGTTTTTTATGGGGCCGGCAGGGCCGTCTGGATCGGGCGGTGGGCATAGCCATGATCACGGCCATACCCACACATACCCCGACCCTGCTACGGGCTCTCCCATAGACCTGCCCTCATCGCTCGCCGCCCTGTTTGAGGCGAAACTCACTCTGGACCGCGAAAAAGCCAAGCTACTCAAGATGCAAGAAGAGCTCGAGGGACAGAAAGAGATACAGGGGTTGAGGGAGATGATGGATAGGCCCATGCCGGAGGGGGCGTTCAGTTTGCCACTGCCGATGCCCATGGGAGGGCCCGGGGGGATGGGCATGGGGATGCCGTTCAGGATTGCAGAGGGAGGTGTGGGGATGGTTGGGATGGGGGTGATGCCAGTCAGAGTTGGAGGCCAGGACGGAAAGATGGTCCTTGAGGAGGGATGTACTTGTGGACAGTGAGTTTCTTGTCTTTCAATCGGGCCAGCTGCCTGACACAAGTAGATGTCAATTGTACATCCCGGAACCAGAACCGGACGAATGCTTTGATTGCGAAGACGATTGTGGATGTGATTGTCATTCCTACGAAGAATACGATTGCGAACACGATGAGGAATATGTGGATGAGGAAGACGAGGACTATGATGATGAAGACGATGAAGAGTACGAGTATGAGGACGAGATTGATGACGAGGAGCTCTACGAGGAGAGGCCGCCTCTAGCTCAAGACCCAGAACGATTGGTAAGTCGGCGTGGGATATAACACGGCCGTCGCTGACGACAAGCAGGACGAATACGTCAGCCAACTGTTCAATTGGGTGAAAACTGTGGTATACACAACAATCGAACAAAAGAGGTTTTCGGCACACCTCAGACAGCAAGCCAACGCCGCATCATCCTCATCCGCATCCGCATCAGCATCTATACCAGCATTGCAATGATATTATTTTATCGTAGAATGATGTACCTATACATGTCTCGTATAAAGATGATGAACTATGCCAGACGTCCAAAAACACAACTCTCTTCCACATCTAGATCTAAGCCACAACCTCCTGGCCTCTGGGCTTTCCTCGCCCGCCCTTGGCTCCTCGCTCTCCCCGCTCGCGTTGCACAGTCTCGCCGCCGACACTGCTTTGTATGGCGAATTGGACGGCCTGGGATCGGAAGGCAAGACCGCGGGTGACGTCGATGAGGGAGGCGGTGGCGGAGGGGTGGGGCCGTGTGATGTGGAGCATGTTCTGGAAACGAGTTTAGAGTGAAACAATGGGCCTGTAAAAGTACTCACCTCCTTGAGGTCAATCTTGGCCTCGACACCCATCCTGGAATCTCTGATGAGGTTTACAATCCACTTTTCACCATCCTCCACAGACATGTTCAGGGTCTTGGACAACTGCCTAATGTCGATTCTTCGATGTATACGGCAGTACACTTCAGAAATCAACAATCGCGCATTCTCCACAAACTCGTCCACAAAGCCCGACAGGAAAAAGTCTTGCCTGACGACCTCTTCGGCCACCGTCAATCGCTCCTGCGCCTGGTCGAGGTTAAAGTCCACAAACAAGTCCTTCAAGAATGCGGTGATGGGGTCAGAGTACTGGTACTCTTCCATATCGACAATCTTTGTGAGCTCCTTGATGTGGTCTCGGCTGGAGCGGGAGGGGGCAGAGGATTTGGTGGATCGGCGGGTGATGATGGCGGCGGCTACGAGGTAGCGGAGGAGGTAGGGGCAGGAGGTCTGGATGGTGTTGAGGTAGGCGGGGGAGAGGAACATGTCGAGCAAGCCCTGCTGGCCTTCTTGGAGATCGAGGTTGAAAAAGACAAAGAGGGACCAGTGAAGCAGCCATGTGCGGGCCTGGAGCTGGGCGGTGGGCTTTGAAAGGGTGGTGCCCTGCGAGTTGTCGATGGTGTCTCGGACATCACGCAGTTGGGCGAGGGCAGACTCCCAGTCACCGACGAGAATGTTGGAGGCGAGCTTACCCCACTGGGCAGAGACATTGAGGTCGTAAGAGGGGGAGAGGATGAGGAATTGGTAGAGGAGGTCGGCGGCGGCACCGTACTCTCCCAACGAGTATTTGTATTGACCAAAGTGGTAGAGGGCGTTGATTTGGTCATTGTCAATCTGGCTGCAGCGTCAGCGCGCCGTACGTCGCCCGTAAAAGTCTACGCACATTGTACTCGGTCCTCAACAGCTCGAGATTTCTCTCCTTGTCCCCACCGCTTCTGAGCTTTGCCACCGCCTCGGGGTTCTCAATGACGCTTGTGACCGGCTGCGCCTTCTCCTGGAGCTCGTTGTACTTTGCTGTGGCTTCCGTCTTCAGCTTGTCAAAGTCGACGGGTTCGGCGTCGTTGATTTGAGAGTGCAGTTGCTGGACCCAGTCGACCATGTTTGTGCTCTTTGTGAGGTCATATCTGCGGGGCGTGAGTACGGGGCTTGGCTGGTGGGAGGGGCGACTGACTGGGCACGGGCGAGCTGCTCCTGGGGGTAGATGTGGGTGTCTGCGAGGTGGGTGAGGAGGGGGATGGCGAGATGCCGGTCGAGGTTGGGGATGAGTTTCTGCGGGGGTGAGCCGGGGTCGACGGGCGGCGGGGGGCTTACCTGTGTGAGATCGTACTGGGCCATGGTGTGCGCTGTCCCGTTGTTGGCTGGTTGACGTTATAGCGAGTGAAAGAGAACAATCGTTTTTCGGCGTGGCAGTGTGGCACTTTTGCCTCCGCCAGAATCCATATGCGCCCCCACTTATGCGCGAGGCACAATCCTGGGTATCGTATGCATTCGTTTCTTTTCTTTGCGGCCTGGCATGCACTCCAGCTCCATCCCATGCCCCATGCCCCATGCCCATGCACTGGTCATGTATGCATGCACCCGCTGCCAGAGCATCCCCGCAGCGAGGCGGTGTTTCAGCTCCCGCCGCGCATTGTCTCGACTCTGGGTTCAGGATTCCAGTGCTGGTGCCTGATTGTCTTCTTTCCTTTTGTCCCGCAACATCGCGACCTGGAACTCGTACACGAGATCACCAATTCCATCCCATTTCTCATCTGCATCTCTTCCTTCTCCCCCCTCTTTCTCTGTGCCACTCACCCGCAGCATTACAATAGCCACACCCCGCCCCACCCGCCCGCGCCTCGTTCACCGCTCCCCCCATGACGTCCACCACAGACGGTGGCGCTGCCGTATCGTCCCTCGTCGCCAACTATGAAAAGACACTGTCACAGGTCTCCGTCAAGGCTGTCGGCTCGCAGCTCGCGTTAATGACTGGTATATCAATAGCCACCCTGCTAGCATTCAGCTTCTTCAGACCGAGGGAGAAGAAGGTGGGTCGCTGCGAGATCCTCCGGTCGTGGAGCAGAGTGCTGATGCCCGTGCCCAGGTGTATGCTCCAAAAGTGTGTCTTTTGACCCTGCAAGGCTTGGCATCACTGACCACGCCGCAGATAAAGTATCAGGTGCCCAGGCCCGTCGACCTTTCAGAAGATCCAGACTATGAACCGCCTCCGCCCCCCATATCAAATGGCTTCTTTGCGTGGTTCAGCCCGGTGCTTCACTTGAAGGAAGAAGCCATGATTGCCAACATTGGTGAGCCGATCACAGCCTTTCACAACATCATACCGACCCTTTGCAGGTCTCGACGCCGCCACCTTTCTTCGGTTTCTGAGAATGCTCCGCAACATCTTTACATGCGTCTCGGTCCTCGGCGTTGCGCTCTTGATTATCAATATCGTCTACAATCTCAAGAATGTGGACAGCAGCAGCCGAAATTCTCTCAGTATCACGACGATTGCAGACGTCGAGGGAGGCTGGATGTGGCCTGCCGTCGGCGCGAGCTATGTGATCAATGCTATTGTCATGTTCTTTAGTGAGTCGAGCTCCCATGTGTGAGACCACAACTCATGTGATTACAGTATGGCGTAATTGGCAACAGATGGTCCTACTCCGAACCCGTTGGTTCCGCTCCCCTGCCTACCAAACCAAGATTTACTCGCGAACACTCATGGTCAACCACGTCCGCAAGGATTTCCGCTCTGACGCCGGACTCCTTTCCCTCATGGGTCTGCTCAAAGTGGACGGGATCAAGATTGGTCCGCAGATTGAGGCGACTTGTATCGGAAGGAGGCTGGAGGACTTTCCAGAGATGGTGGAAAAGCACAATGAGGCTGTGGAAGATCTAGAGAAGCATCTGGTCAAGTATCTCAAGAATGGGCAGATCGGAAAAACTAGACCGACGATTCGCAAGGGCGGTTTCTTTGGTCTTTTCGGCGGTACCAAAAAGGCGAGTACACCCGCATGACTATAGTCGCATGCTAACACCCGCACAGGACGCTATCGACTTTCACGCCAAAGAGATCAAATACCTCCGCGACAAAATCGACGCCAAACGCGCCGCCATCGACTCTCTTATCCGCAAAGAGCGCCACGCCCGCAAAGCCAAAGGCGGCAAAGGCGTCGTGTCTCGCGTGGAAGGCGAAAACTATGGATTTGTGACGTTCAAGACTATCGCCGAGGCGCATCGGATTGCGAGGGCGCATAGGGGCAAGCAGAAGGAGCTTTTCGGGGCGAGCTTGCAGCTTGCGCCCATGCCGCATGATATTGTGTGGGAGAATATCTCCAAGGAGCCGGCAGAGCTTGGATCGAGGAGGACATTCGGGTGGGGCCTGATTGGAATCATCTGCTTCTTCAACACTATCCCAGTAAGTATTTTCTTGAGAGGTTTCTCGGCTGACTCGTCGCCGCAGCTCCTTGTGGTGTCTATCCTTGCAAACTTGTCCGCCTTGACCGTCTATGTCTCATTCCTCGAAACCTGGAAAGACGCCGGCAACTGGGGCAACTGGACATTCTCTCTTGTCTCTGGTATTCTCCCTTCCGCCGTCGCCGCCCTCTTTGGCTACCTCCTCCCGCTGCTCATCCGCCGCGTGTCCAGATACCAAGGCGCTCCGACCCGCTCTCGCCTCGACCGAGCCGTCACCGCGCGATACTTTTTCTTCATGATCATTTCCAATTTGTTCATATTCTCCTTGTTGGGAGTGCTGTATACCGCGATAGCGAGGATTGTGGTGCAGATTGGCAAGCATCAGAGCTTTGGGACGATTCTCAAAGGGTTTGAAGATATCCCGGATGAGATTCAGGGAACGTATGTGCAGCAGTCTACTTGTAAGTTTTGGTCTCATGGGGTGGGGCAGTGCTGACAAGAGGCAGATTGGTTGACTTGGCTTCCTCTACGAGGCTTTTTGGTCATTTTTGAACTCATCCAGCTGATCAAGCTCGCTCTCGTGTCTATCAAGAGGTTCATGTTTTCTTACACTCCTCGTAACATTCGAGACATGACCAAGCCGCCCTTCTTCGAGTATGCCATTGGTTAGTAGTTCAAGCTGAACTGGCGAACCTGAGCTGACAGATGGTAGTCGTCGTCAATTTGCTTTTCATTACTGCTGTCGGCCTCATATACGCGCCGCTCGCGCCACTTGTTGCCATTGGCGCGACTTGTGTCTTTTGGTTCTCTTCCGTGGTGGTACGTCCTCTCTCGCAATAAGGCCGCATATACTCATCGGGTGCAGTACAAATATCAGCTACTCTACGTCTACATCTCGCGAGCCGAGAGCGGTGGTAGGATGTGGAATGTCTATGTCAACCGTCTATTGGCATGCTGTGTTTTGATGCAGCTGCTTATGGTTCTCAGTAAGTCGTGCAATATCTGACGGGGCGTCTGCTAACGGAAACACAGCTACCGGTCTGATCCGTTCCCGCTGGCTCGACTGCATTGCAGCCGCTCCCCCCGTCCTCATCATCATCGCCTTCAAAATCTACATCATCCGCACCTCCGAGCACAAGTTCCGCTACTACCAGCCCACCGCGCAAGAGCAAGAGCAAGAAAAGCTCGAGCTCATGTCGGGTGAGAAAAAGGGCACCAAGCATTCGGACATGGAGAAGCGATTCTTGCACCCGGCGCTGCAGCACAACAAGCTGTTTACGATCATGGTGCACAAGCAGCAGGAAGGGGTGGCGAGAGAGGTGTTGAGTGCTTATCCGTGGTTTGCTGGGAAGCACGAGCACGATGGTGTGGAGATCAAGGCTGTGCGAGAGGTGAGTCTGCGTTTGATGGAAAGAAAGGGAGCTGATTTGTCTAGGAAAACCTCGAGTACAATCCGGACCGCGACGGTCCTGCCGACGAAATCCACCAGGCCGACTGGGACGCGCGCTCGATCGCCTCGACGGATATGCTCAGCACCCTCGGCAGCAGGAGCAATTTCCCCTCGCCTGGGTTGGAAGACTACAAGCACTATCCTCTGCCGCTCGTCGAGTCTTCGCCTTCGCTCCATCCTTCTGTCCCGATGGACAACCCGTCGACGGACTACCTTTTGATGGGCGGGGATAGGTCGGAGCATTATGGCGGGCCGCAGAGGAAGGCTAGCAGGCCGTACCCTGCGCCGGTGCATAATAGGGACACGTCGGATCTTGATATGGCGGATGCGGCCTCGCCTTTGTTGGGACAAGATCCCTGGGGCGGGGAGAACGAGCGACAGGGTGTGCCGTACCCGCCTTCGGCATATACGCAGCCCCCGTCGGGGTATGTGCCTCCTACGATGAGGCGGGCGGCGTCGGGGCAGTCGGAGGAGGATCTGGGGGTGACAAGGTGGGATGGCGGGAAGCAAGAGCACAGACCTGCCATGTCTCGTGAGACGTCTTCGGATTCTGTGGGGTATGCGGCGGGTCATGGAGCGCAGGGGTATGATAGTAGGGGGTACCCGTCGAGCGGGTATGGTGGGTTTCGAAGGGATCAGTATTAGAATATAGAAACGAGTCATGGTGCTGGACGCCAGAGAGACGGATTTTGACGAACTTCGACGGCGTTTATGAAACTGTCTTGTACTGTGGATGCATGGATGCGAGATTAGGCCGGCGGCAGGTCCTGCAACAACATTCTCCAAACGGCCCATCCAATTCTCCCAAAGCCTTCTCCACCAGTACCGTCTTTCCCGCCAGCTCTCCGCCTGGCCTCCTGCGTGACTTCTTCATCAAAGACACCAGTGGCTGCGCGGGCATTGACGATATGCCCGACGATGGAGGGGGTGAATTCGGGGTGGCCTTGGATGGTGAGGACCTGGGCCAAGGGGTGGGCTGGGGTGGAGGCAGAGTGGGGTTTGAGGAAGGAATGGACGGGGTAGCGGGCGGATTTGGCCAGGAGGAGACAGCCGGGGGGAACGGAGGGAACATGGTCTTTGTGCTGACACCAAGTCAGCGACATTCTGTAGATAGTGGACTCACCATCTGCTCGAGATAGACCTTGTTTTCGCCTCCTTCTCCCTCGACGTCGCCAGTCCACCAGTACTTGCCTTCTGTCGTAAGCTGGCACCCATGGACCCCAATCTCCCAGCCATTCTGTCCAGGCTCGCACGCCCCGCCGAGCGCGATAGACAGGATCTGGTGGCCGAAACAAATACCGAGCAGTTTGACGTGCTGCGTCTCGGGGGAAGACGCGATCTTGGAGATGAACGAGATGAGGGGCGGGATGAAGGGGTTGGCGGTGTCGTATGCGGTGTGTTCTGCAACGTGTCAGGGCTGCCATGAGGAGATAAGGAGAGGACAGACTGGATCCGGTCATCATGACTGCGTCGTACGCTTCGGGCGCTCCGTGCTGGAGACGCTCCCAGGGCGGGTACTCTTTCTTGTCAACGACATCGTAGGGGTCTACGATGAGCTGTGTGTTCTCCTGGACGTGGGTGTCTGGGTAGGAGCGGAGGGCGGCGGCGAGCCAGTGGGTGTAGATGCGGTGGTCTGTGGCGGTCAGCGGTGGCGGTGGCGGTGGCAGGGGCAGCTTACAGTCTCCGGACTCGTGGACGACGTCGTCGTTGGGGGTGTCGCAGAGGAGGAGCGCGATGCGGACAGGCGACATGGGATTGTGCAAGTACAAAAGAGAAATCAATTCTATCACTCAACTGCCCATACTCTTATCGGTCGACGGTCAGCCTATATGTCACGTGACCCGCCCCTCTCCTCTTGCACTTATCTCCTTTCTGAATCCAGTCTGCTCTTTATCTCATCTCGTCTGCCATGCCCACAGACAGACTCCTGGGCGCTGACAACGGCGCACTCATACCCCGCGCTGGCCCTTCCCGCCGCCTTCAGCGTGCCCCAGACCGCAGTCTCTTCCGCCAGAATGTCCTCTCGGTGCGCTCCTTTCTCTCCCGTCTTTAGCCCCGCTCACCCGCCTGCAGGAAGACACCTACACCGACGCCCTCTCCCACATCATATCCCGCGATTTTTTCCCCAACCTCCCGCACCTCAAAGCTACCAACGACTATCTCACAGCCCTCCAGGACAATGACCCGGAGCTCCTGTCGTCGTCAATCCGCACCCTTGCCAGGCTCGCCCAGGAGAAGGAGCGCGGCAGGCGGAGCGTCGATGATATAGACGCAGAGAGTATCAGGAGGTCGACCTTCGATATCACAGGGACACCGTATATCTCGGTGCCGGGGGCGAGGGATATGCGGACGCCTGTTGGAGCGCGAGGCTGGGATACACCGCTCCAGAGTACTCGTCGGAGACGCAACTCGTCAGATTTCGACTCTCTGGAGGGTGAACGTCCTTCATCTTTGGACACATCTCGGAAACGCCAGCGCCGCGCCCTAGTCCGTGCAGACCTCTCTCTCGACACGTTTCAACGCAACTTTACGTCTGAAGACAATGCCTCCTTTGCGCAGATCGTCAAGGAAGACAACAGGATCAAGAGGGAGGAGCGCTATGGATGGGCGTTTGAAGCGGAAAAGGCGGCCGAGACGCGGCGGATTGAAGGAGAGGTGAAGCGAAAGGCGATTCTGGATGCGGCGACGAGTGGGCAGTGGCGGGTGAATAGGGAGGGGAAGCGGCTTACCGGGGGACTGGCGGAGGGTGGAAAAGAGAGGGCAGAGGGGGAGGCTTGGAAGGATGTCAGGCTTATTGCAGGTGCCGCATTGAAACCGTCACCGCCGGATTCCGACACATCCCAAGCCCTCGTCCCTGCAAGTTCCACATCAAACCAGGCCTTGGTCCTCTCCGACCAGCCCACTTTCCAGCTCCCCACCGAAATCCCCTTACCGCCCAAACATCCTCTCGCGGAAGCTCTCACTGACGCCGGTCTGCCCACTACTGCGCTGATATCGGCAAAAGATGGCCAGATCGTGCCGCATCGCGAAGTCGCGACTGGGACAGGCGACAGACGTGATCTGGGAGAGGAGGAGGGAAGACTGGAGGTTGAAAAGAGGGTGATGGGGGATGGAGAGACGGAGACTGTTTCTCTTGGTGGTAGTGGGGTTGATTTCTGGAGGTACAAAGTGCGCCTTCTCCAGCTCATCTTGATCCAAAGCTGATATCGTAACAGGCCCGAAACAACCTCATGTACCCAGCAGACGCCGACTCTGACCCTTACGCCAAACCGTCCTCGATTCATACCTTCCCTATCAACGGCCCGCGCCCGAGCATCGCCCACGCCAATACACGTATACCGGAAGAAGATGAGAAGGGTCTGGGCACGAGGGCAGGGTCGACCAAAGCTAGTAGTCCGTCGAGAAGTGTCGTCAGTGCGGCTGTGCGTGGAGGACCTCGTGAGTACCCTTATTGGTTTTGTGCTCTTACTGACGATGACAGGCGAGTCAATGCCGACGATCAACAACTACCCCCTGGTCGCCACCGACCCCTCCCCCTCCCCACAAGATATGCCCTCCCTCCTCACCTGGGGCTCCCTCCTCTCCACCCCTCGAGCGCTAGACGGCAACAACGACCCCTTAGACTCGACACCCAGTTTCAGACTGCCAGAGACGAAAAGGCGAGACGAGCTCGGCCGCAGGTTGGCGGACAAAGCTGGGCGGGATATCAATGAGCGTGCGCGGGGGTTTGCACGGCCTGCAGGGAGAGCTGGGGGCGTTTTGGGGGTGGGAAGGGGGAAGGCGGATATGGGGCCGCCGGGGACGCCCAGGAGGCAGGCGGGCAACTTGACGCCCGCTGCGAAGAGACTGTTAGATAGGACCGTGGGGAGGACGCCGGTCATTGGCAGTAGAGCGGCGTCGAATGACTGGGCAGGCAAGAGTTCTACAAGGAGTGCCGGGTGGACACCGACGCCAAAAAAGAGATGATGTTGTATACTATCAGCATGTAATGTACTGTATAACACACAGCGACTGTACTCTGTTACAAATCACCCGAACAACGGCATTGCTAGATCACACTCTCCCCTCTCGAATCCTTCGATGGCTCATGCGAGCATCTCCATTCATCACCGATCCGTCCGCGCCATAACGCGAGTAGGCGTTCGTACCAAGCCCGCTAGGAGCGCGCGGGTACGACGAGTCGAGGTCGGCTTGGACATAGCCCGAACCAGGCGCAGCTGAGCGGTTGTCGTGGGATTGTTCATAGCCAGGATTAGTGCAGTTTGTCAGTTTGGCCATCAAAGTGTAATATCATGGTACACACCTCCGTCGTATCTAGCGCGAGAATAGGGCGAACCACCCCAAGACGAGCCTACACCATAACCAACTGAAGAGGGCGCACCGGCTGTGGTGCCGCAGTGTTGAGATCCTATTGTTGTAGGAGGGACTGAAGAAGAGGCTAGAGGAATACCGGCGGGTGCATATCCAGGAGGAGGTCCTGCCAACTCTTCTCGCAAAACATCAACAAACAGCACTAATCTACATCTGGGCTGGGTGCATACCTCGACCTTCAAGATAACCGTAATGACCCAGACGACCTTGCTTCATCTTGGTAGGGTCGAAAGCTTTGAGATCCCCCCCGCCGCCACCTGCTTGAGTCTGGCCAGAGCCCACAATGGAGGGAGAGGCCATTCCCATAGAACGATTGTGGTCCATCATGGGGTCTTGCCCATACATCCCCTGCCCTTGACCCATTGGATACCCACCCTGACGCAGTCCCATCATACCACCTCCCATACTGCCTCCCAAAGCACCCGCCATACCGCCTCCCCACTGGTAAGGGTTATACATCATGTTCGACCTAAGTGGCGAACCAACATGAGGTGTGTTGGGAGAAGGCGAAGGTGGAGTTCGGGGCATGACGGGCATCGATGACGAGAGGATTTGAGACCGCGAGATGAAGATGGGGGGATGGAAAAGTAGTCGCAAGCGTTGGAGTGGTGGCGAGTGCGTGGTTTGGAATCAGATCGCACGATTAGATGGCGTTTCGGTGGCATATGGAAAGGTGGGAAAGAAAAAACTTGATGGTCAGCTTTTATTCTCCAAGGTGAGCGATGATAAGGAATAGAGAATCAAGAATCCAGAAGGCATTGGAGCCCCTCGGTCAAGTCATGGGGACCCCGCTCCAATGAGCTTGAATTGTACCGGAAAGGGTCACAAAGGAGCCCAAAGGAGTAACGTTCCAAGACGCGGGCGGCGAAACGAGAAGGAAGAAAAAGAACGATGGAACGGACTGAGGATTACCCATGCCCTGCATAGACATGCCCATGGTTCCCATGCCTCCCATACCCCCCCAATTTCCTTGCGAAGCCATTCCGTTGAAAGGATAAGCCATCGCTGGACTTTGCTGATGCGATGCGCCCATGGGCCCAACACCGCTGAGTCCGAAACCAATACCACCGTAGCTTGTTTGTGGCATGGGCTGTTGATAAGACGACATCTGATGTTGCCCACCCATGCCTTGGCCGGGAAGATCCATTGGTCCCATTTGCGGTGACGTTCCCCACATAGCTCACGAAGGTGGAATGAAAAGTAAAAAAGGTAGAAAGATGGGAGGAAGGAGAACGAATGGAGCAAATTGCGCCTTTTGAATTATTTCTGGGATCACAGCACAAAATTAGAAGGATTGCCCCAAAGTAGGTGTCACAAGACCATGCTGAAAGGCAGGGACGAAAGGGTATCCTTCGTTGAAAGGACAGCCCTCGAAGGAAGCTCAAAACAGTAAGACCGTTCTTGAACACTTACATATCATACGCCTGTTGTTCCTCGAGCTCTGGGTTGGTGCTTGCTTGGTCATTAATAGCTCCTGCATAGTGGCCGCTGTATGAATCGTGTCAGTGAATGACGAGATACACCAAAACAGATCATACCCTTGCATGTTCTGCATGTCCATAGGATCCATGCCTCCGTACATTCCCCACCAGTACGACGGATCCCAGTAGGGATAAGCATACGGGTCGTGTGGGTATTGCTGCATGTACGAATCGGCCATCATGGCCTGAGCCTGCGTTTCGTCGACCATGTCGTTGGGCTGGGAGCTAGGCATGTCCGGGCGCTGCACACCCTTGGTAGGAGAGGGTCGAGAGCCACTCGACTTGCGTTTTGGCGAGGTCTGAGATCTAGGCTGAGCAGTGGGCGCGGGAGCGGGGGCCGGGGCGGGCGGGTGGTGCTGCTCAAGATAAGACCCTTGCGCTGCGAACGCCGCGTCCGGCGAAACCATGGAGGTGTTGTACGAGGACAGGGCACTAGGCGTTGCAATCTCTCGAGTCTTTGGCTTCCAATCGCGCGAACCAGTCTCCATACCTCCCTCTCTTTCTTCCTTCCTCGCCTTCCACTCTTCGTACTCTTTCTGAGCCTTCTGGAGCAGCTCGGCGCCGTGTCTGCTGACATCGGAGCTCGACGCAGGCAAATCAGACTTGGCTGTGACGGGAGAAAAAAAGGGGGCGGGGGAATAGAAGTCGGGTTGATTCTGCATCATGGACTCGGACTCTCGGGAGGGATGGAGACGAGGTCGAACTCCAACGTGGATGGACGTCACGCCGTTGACAACAGCTCGGATAGGCGTTCGAGGGGTAGGCGGAGGCAACGCTAAATCGAGTAAGTAATGTCTCCAAATTATTGCTGGAAAGCTCACCAACTGCTCGCGAGATCTCGCGCCTAGCCTGATCTTCGCGCTCTCTGCTATAAGACATGGCCTGTCCCATTCGTTCCCACTCCTTGTCTGCCTCAGAGAGATGGGGAGGCTCTTCCTGTGCTTGTGCTCGAGGAGTTGTCCCCAGAGACAGCCTGCTGGCGTCTCGAACAAGTTGCGCCTCCCATTCACCCGCAAGAGGTGCTGTTTTGCGCGGCGCCGACGAACGAGACATGGCGCGCGCATCGGGCTGGGCTACCTGAGTTGAAGTTTGGGCGGCTCGGGGAGCAGAGGCTTTCGAATCCGCTTTGGCTGGGGACCTCTTGGAAGCGCTGACTACCCTGGCAGACAAAGGACCTTGGTTCTGGTTCTCCTTCATGCCAGACTGGGAGGGGCGTTTCTGGTGGGAGCTATGCACCGACTCGGCGGAGCGCTGCTGGTGGACGGCTTTGGCAGCGGCATTGGTGGTCACTTCCTGGCGAAGAGATGCTTTGGACGGAGTGGCGCGAACGGGTCTTTGGCGGGTGGGAGAGGAGCTGGGCGATGAGCTGACCGAGGGGGACTTGCGGTGTCGCTGGGGGAGAGGAGAGTCTGTGAGGCCGAGGGCAGACATGGAGAGGGAGGAGAGGGAGGAGGGGTAGCCGGAGGAGGCGGAGAGGACGCTGTCCCTGCTGGAGGACATGGCGGATGGGATGAAAGAGGTGCATGGCGGGCGTTACTCAAGCCGTCGTTGGCTGTGTATCCGGTCAGTTCAACGAGTCAAATGGGTCCCAAAGGGAGGCTTGACCGTGGTGTCCGTGGTGTATTACATAATCATTCTGCGCCCTCCTCGGTCGACGACTACCTGAACTCTGCTAGAAACGACTCTTTACAACGACTATCGTGAACGCGTGCATCACAGTATGTGCAGACTAGTATGTAACGAACAAGACATCTAAGAATAGACATACTCCATCCAGCAAGTCTAGCAAGAACAGGCAGAGGCCTGAGGAACATCTTGAGGCGTTGAGGACACGTCGATTTCTGGACTGGTCAGTTCGGTTCCGAGCTACTCTATATTGGGTCTTACTCGTCGCCGCCGCATCCTTGGATTCGCTCCCACCAGGCAAAGCCATAGCAATCTTCTTGAACAGGGTCTTGACATTGAGCCCCGCTTTGGCAGAAGTTTCGATGGACATGACATCCAGTTCTTTGGCCCTCTTGTCGAGTTCTTCGGGCGTGACTTGACTGGGACAGCTAGTCAGCATAGATAGTAGACGAGGGGCTTTATACTGACCGCTTGTCATTCAGATCCGTCTTGTTTCCGACCATAACAATAATGACGTCCTGTCCTCGCTCATTACGGACGTCGTCGACCCATTTGGTTGTATTGAGGAAAGAATTACGATCTGACCGTCAGCAAGCGCCCTCCCGCTGCAGGAACTTACTTGTTATATCATAGACAATGACGGCGACCGAGGAATCCCTGATATAGGAGGGGATCAACGAGCGAAATCGTTCCTGCGAAGCGCATTAGTAAAGCAAACTCACATAGACCAGTGCTTTACCTGACTGAAGACATCGATCAAGCAAGAACATTAGCTTGGAACAACCCGTTTGCATTCTAGCTTACCCAGCTAGAGAGCGATCAGCGGATCATCATTGATCCTCGCCGAACTCACCAGTATCCCAAAGCTGTAACCTCACCGTTCTGTCTTCCAGGTACATAGTCTTGGATAAAAAGTCAATACCTATAACAAGGTCAGCACCCTCGGATCGCAATGGGCCGTACATACCAATTGTCGCCTGGTAGGTGTTGTCGAAAGTGTCGTACATCTTGGCGCTATGTCAGCTGCGACGCACTGACAAGCTCCGGCTTGAACAGAAATATGCTCGTACGAATCGGGTAATCAAACTAGTCTTCCCAACGCTCTGCTCTCCCAGGAATACAAGCTTGAACTTCTTCAAAGGTGTTGAGGCTGCTGAAAAATCGCCGGCGGTTGCGGGGGTCTGAGGATTGGACATTATGGGCAAATATCAGAGTGAGGAAACTTGAGGGCGAGGTTTGGCGGGGCGAGTGTGGTGAATAGGGACAAAGAGATAGATAACAGGGGGGAAAGATTACAGTAGGTGGATGAAATGCTGTCCAATTGATCAAGAGTAGTACATCTGCGTTGTTAGGCCCGGGCGCAAACCCGGCGGGCCGCGGGGCGGAAGTCGCCGACCCCCGTCACTCGCAGCCGTCAGCGAGAAGAGGCGCGTCGCGGTGTCATTTGCGAATCATTTGCTGCGAATTCGCTGGTACTCATCTCTCCCAATACATCAACGGATCAACGCTGCAGAAGATGGCCCAACAAGGATACGCAGTGGTTGACGTGGACGAGGAAGTGAGCGAAGTCCATGTGGGTGTGTGATCTGTTGAACTAACTCGTTCTTACAGCCCTCTGGTTCTCGAGGACCCGGGCTAGAGTTCCAGTGTAAGTCACAGATGAGACAACATAAGCCGCAGTTTGACGATAGAATAGCCTTCCTGGGATCCGACAGCAGTCGAGCAAATCAATCGTCATCGACGCCTCGGGAGGCTCCTTTCAGCATGTTCAATCTGGCCTATTATCAGGTCAGTCTAAGTCTCTGGGCTCCGGGCACACGCAGAGCTGACACGGACGACTCTCATTCAGATCTACTTCGATGTAGACACCAACACTGTCCTCAAGCGTGTCGGCATGGCCATGATACCGCGGGCCGACTTCATAGCTGAGATTTGTGATGGTCAAATTGACATTTATGGTAAGTCACCCGACAAGCTGCTTATCCCCGAAAATGTTTGGACTGACTTTTCATTAGGACCGTTCTGGACATTGACCACCCTCATTCTCATTCTCTACACCACGTCAACTTTGACCTTATCTATTGCGCAGTACCTCAACTCTGACCTTGTCAGCTCCGGTCTCCCTCTGCTTTCAACCGCAACTTCAACAGTGTACTTATATGGCCTCCTTGTTCCAGCTCTCCTATGGGGAACCACAAAATGGCTTGGGATAGGTGAATGGGGGATTGCCGAGGTTGTGGGAGTGTATGGCTATTCATTGGGGGTGTTCATCCCCATAAGTCTACTCTGTTTGATTCCAGTGGGTATCGTGAGATGGGTTTTGATCATCCTGGGAGGCATAAGTTCTGGTTACTTTCTGTGAGTTTGGAACACCTACAGTGATTATTGCTGATGGACAGTGTGCGCAACATATATCCAGTCCTTGCATCAGTTAGTGCCTTTGACATGTGTGCATGAAATCAGCTGACAGATGTGCAGGCAGAGAACAAGCTTGCACAGCTCCTCATTGGTGCTGTAGTTGTACTTCATGGAATCATGATCATAGCCATGAAAGTTATCTTCTTTTCGTGAGTGACATGAATGAGTAGTACTGTATGACAATTGCTGATCAACATGCTCCAGCAATTCTGTTGTTGGTCCTGATCCTATTAATGATCAGCTGCCTTGAAGATTGCCACTTGTGTACCACATTCCCTCATGCAGACTTGCTGCACATTTGCAATAAGGCAGAATCATGGTGCTACCACAATTGTCCTCCAAATCTTGCATGGGGACGTCTGGTTGCTTAGACAAATTCCACATTGACCCGTGCATGTTTATACCTAGCTGTATCATCTGAGTACATCTATCTACTCAAAAATGTCATATGCCCTGTTTGGGTTCCATTTCTTTTTGTTTCTCCTGCACCTTTCACTTGCATTACTTTTTCAATAGCTGAGCCAAAGATCACCTTAGAGAAATCATTGTCTGATGTATTCTTGTTGATCAAGTTAGAGGTGAAGTCAGGTCAAGTTGTTTTTGTTGTCATGAAATGGCACTATTACCATAGACATAAGTGGCTCATGACCCACTCAAGCTGGCTTCAACGCCACTGTGGTCATGCCAAGGTTGTGTCAGGCTCAGCTGCAGAGGCGCTACAACCCTGCCAGGTTGGATTATGGCTGTGGTATGGCTGGCAGTTGTAACGGTTGGACTCCATGCAGTGGTGACATGATGCCCAATGGACAAAGTGATGTTGGGTGTCAAGATCCCTAGCATGAAGACAATGTTTGGGGAAAGAAGTGCATGAATCGGAAGGAAATCATGCATGCATGGTACCGAGAGAGAGTGCGGACGGCAGGCTTTCGAATGGTGGCGGTTTGAGAACGGAATTCGGAAAAAAAAGTGACACATGTGGAAAGAACCCCTTCAAATATAGATGGGTTATCTGTAGATTTTGATTGAGGATGAATTGAATGAAGGACCTGCGGTAATGCTCGTGCCATATAGAACTGTTTTGCTGCCTTGATAAGTTGGAGTAGTGCGACAGTGGTTACTCGGTTCGATTAGAATTTTGCAATTCCTTCATCGAATGCCGTCAGGCGCGCAGGTTCGAGTCCTGCCTGCTCCTTTCTTTTTGCCTTTTTTGTTCATCTTTGTTGGCCTCTTTTTTTCAAGTCTGACCACTTCAAAAAATGGGATATTGTTGGTTTCAAAGTTTTGTGCATGTGTTTGACATGTTGAGGGGGAGGGAACCAACCACAAAATTGGGGGCGCCGTTGGTCAAGATGGCCTTGTAGGGCTTGAGAGGCTGTAAAGGCCAAACTCTATGCAGTGGTGATGTGATGCCCAGAGGACAAGGTAAATTCCAGAAGACAGAAAGGTCCCTAGCAGATGGACAACTAAGACAGGTCTTGACATTGCTGAATGACAAGTTGTGAGATTATATGTATATGCTAGACACTTGTAAGGTTGCAGCTGCAAAGAAACATCAATAATTCAGACCTCTCAACCACTGCAAAAGGTCACCATTTCAGCCCAGCTGGAACAGTATTTGCAGCTTATGTACAATGCAAGGGTGGCTCCTGTAGATCTGTTACAACACTGTACCAAACAAGGTTTAGGACTTGTGAGGTTCTAAGCTGGGGTTTTACAGAATATCATCAATAGGTTCTATCTGCTGGCTAAGAAGTCTCCCTTCCATACCTCTCTGGCTCATCAATGATTTCCAATGCTTTCTCCATTTGCCACCCACTTTTCCCAATGGCTTGTATGGTACAAGTAAGATGGGAGCGAGGTGGTAGCGCAAGTGGTCTGTTGAACTTAAGTGATGATGCCGCGACTTAGAAGTTAATAACACTGTAATTAGAAGTAGTAGCTATGTTAGGTGGGGAGACACCCAGTATCCGCATTATGCGGATGCCAATGCCAGGTTTGAGGGTTATCCATTCAACACGGTGTACAACCTGCTTAACCCAGAGCCCTGGTACAAGCACAACACATATGCCAGAACACGCAAGTAACTCAACATATCTCGACATGGTTGTACAAAGTGGAGATGGAGGCATGGTGGAGGTCTCCACCAACAATGGCGCCCAGTGAATCGTTACATAAGATGGGCTGTGATGGCCTCAGACCTATATTCACAATCTACACGGACCACTTGAACATCATCACCATAATAGACCAAATCTGGAATAACCCCAACTGGTCACCTCCCCCAAACATGCCAACCAGACACCTGATAAGACTGCTCATACTCCAAACTAAGTCTAACCCAAACCTTGCCTTAAAGTGCCAAAAGTCACATACAGACAAAACCACAGTCACCACCAAGATGAACATGGAAGCAGATACAATGGCAAAGTGTAACGGGGTAGGGACGGTAGGGACCATGTACATAGGGGAAGCGCCAGTTGGGATTGTCAAGGATCGGTTGTAGCCAGGTCTGTGACTCTGGTTGTGGTTGTAGTTGATAGTTGGAGGAGTGCCAAGGGACCAAGGGTATATATACAAGGCTGCTGGACAGTAGAGATAGTTTTCCTGGCTCACTTATGTTAATCTTTTCTTCCTCCTCCTTCTCCATGCTTATCCAATCTGACACTTCTATTTGGCTACGCCAAAGGCAACTCTACATGCTACAGACAGAACCAAAATGAAACAATGGTTGAGGTTGTCTATTCTTCTTAATCTTCTAGGTTGAACCAACAACTCTCCACACAAAGGCAGCACAAGACTCAATCCATATGCTCCCCACCCAATTCAGCATTCCAGACAAATACACAATCCATGTCCAAGATACCAGACTCACACATGAATACACTGAAAGGACTGTTGAGCTCCTATGGAACAAACAACAAGACACAAAACTCAACAAGGAACCAAAGAAGAGATACTGCATATACAGCATTGTGGAGAGCTGTTGGTTCAACCAAGAGAGTTGGAAGAACAGATAGCCTCAAAGAGAGTTTGTTTTGGTTCTGCTATTGCCTGTAGAGTTGCCTTCGAGATTATTGAGCAAGGAGGGTAAAGTAGAAGGATGGCTATGAGTGGTGTATGTAAAAGAAGATAAATATAAGTGACATAGGAAACTATCTCTAGGGTCCAGCAGCTCTCTATATATACCCTTTGGCTCCCTGTCACTCCCTGACCATTAACCACAACAACAACATGGGGTTGTGGACCCCAATGTGTCTTCACTCAACTAGTCCCTGACTATCCCAACAGGCGCTCCCCTTATACACAGTCCCTACCCCATCACAAGCATACCTAATATCAATCAACAACACAAATACGTCATGCCCAACATCTTTGAATGAGGGCTGGGGGGATATACCACCCTTGTCCAAGGCCAAACCTGAAGCGGTCAACTACCCACACCACATAGGGAACTTGAGCTCCAACTCCCTGACAATGAATGGACACCCTGCTTCTGATGCCACACCAATGACAACATCAATGAACACCACATATAAATTTGTCACTTGCCCACACATACTACCAATCATTGAGAAGGCCAAAAAGCACCTTGCCAACAGAGAACAGAAGCTCAAGGTATCATCACACACTGACACCTACAGCACAATACCACACACACTGTTCAATGATGGACCCATATGGCACAACAGCAAATCAAGATACTGGCTAGGCCACCTCCCCAACTTTGCACAATACACCAATCAGACAAAAAAGCTCATCTGTTCATACAAGAATGCATACCAGACCACCTGTCAAACTGCAGCCCAAATATGGGGAGCATGGAAATCAGCCCAATGGCACTACTACAGAAACAAAGACCAACAGAACATACTTCAAATTAGCTGAAGCAGTTACATCAACAGTCCTGTAGAGTATGTTGTGGTCCTAGGGCAACAACCATGTTTGTGATATGGGTTAAGGGAAGCCTAGATACCACAACATGTAGCTGTAAAAGCACCACAAATAGGGCCGCATGCCTAAAGTAAATAGGCTTCCAAAGTGGGACCAAACCTGCGCTCCCAAATGCTGATGCAACTATTCAACTATTCAGCTGCCATGCTGGATCAGTACAGAGGCATGCAGTGACAAGCAAGTGTGGATGAAAGGAGAGTACTGGGATTACTGGATGAGGAACAGATGTGGTTTCCTGCATGTGGTGGGCATCAGAGAGAGATCCCAACATACCAGCTGTCAGAATTTAGCCAGCCCTCCACCTCACTCTGAGAAATTAGCTTCTGGGTGGATCTGCTCAGGACACTGCCAATTTAGTCCCCCCACTTGGATGCGCTCTGGAAGCAAAATCACATCCAGGCCACCTGAAAGACAGTTTCCAGAGTACTGCCAGTTCATCTCCTGCAAAACTGCCAGGCAATGGTGTCCTCTGCATGTGTAAGACTTGGTAGTGAGAGTGCAGCTTTGATGATGAAACTTGGACTACAGGCACTAGAGTCTATGATGCTTCTCCAAATAGTGTAGGTCAGAGTTCAAGTATGAGTAAAGCAATTGGTAGCAGCTGTACAATGTCTCAGAGAGGGAAGTGATGTGGTAAAAGGAGAAGAAAGTGAGAGCCCGGTAGGAGCTGGTAAGGAGAAGAAGTCTCCTCCCGTCAAGCCTTTCATACATTGCAGAAGCTATTGGATACAGATGATGTCGAGGCACACTATCTCTATGTATACAAATACTTCAGAAACTTGAGCAAAGATATCACACAGAAGATGAAGACAGATAGCAACAAAAAAGAATTAAAGGAAAACAGGAAAGGTCTTGGAAGAGGGAAAGCTAAGGCTCAAGCATTGATGGTGTTTGGTAAGTGGAGGTGAGGTGGAGGCTGGCTTCATCTGCTAGGTACCTTTCTGTTTTCTGGAATTACCTTGTCCCCTGGGCATCACGTCACCACTGCATAGAGTTTGGCCTTTACAGCCTCTCAAGCCCTACAAGGCCATCTTGACTGAGGGACCCCCCAATTTTGTGGTTGGTTCCCTCCCCCTCAACGTGTCAAAATCAGCCAAGCGCCTGTCAACACCTTCTATGCCAAGCAGTCACACTGGAGGAGTCCAGATACTTGTCCAGGCCTGGTGGCGGTAGTCACATTGGCAAGATTGTGCTTGTGTAGATGTATGTGGTAAATGAAAAAGATATGCAAAGCAAGGACGTGTCAAGCTGCTGGTGTCCAGTAGCTACCAGCAGCACTCCCTTAATCCTTATTCAGGTAAATCACTCTCCAGAGCTCAAAATATGTTGCTCTCCTTAAATACAAGAGATTATCAAAAATGGCAGCCCAATGCGCATCTGGTATTTGGATCTCTTATATGCATGACCTCCACTTTGAGGACACCCAGGGTCCAACACATGCACAAAACTTTAAAACCAACAATATCCCATTTTTAAAAGTGGTCAGACTTGAAAAAAAAAAGGCCAACAAAGATGAACAAAAAAGGCAAAAAGAAAGGAGCAGGCAGGACTCGAACCTGCGCGCCTGACGGCATTCGATGAAGGAATTGCAAAATTCTAATCGAACCGAGTAACCACTGTCGCACTACTCCAACTTATCAAGGCAGTATAATAGTTTTATATGTCACACACAATTCCCACAGATCCTACATCCATGTCCTCATTCAAGATTAGGTATTGTACCAAGATCAAGGAGGGTACTCAAGTCGTTGAAATTCAAACAGAACAGTATGGTAAGCAGCTCTATGTGTATTTTAACTGCTGTATAATGCCCAGTGGTGAGCAGGCAAGAGTCTGGATGGGCTATAGAGAAGGGGTGTAAATGCAAGTGGATGCAAGTCAGCAGGTCCAAAGCCCAACACTTTGGCAAACTTGCATACCAGCTCAGGCCCTTCTCAAATGAGTACCTGAAGGGTGTCAGAAATAGTAGTCATATTACTGAGTCCACTTACAATGATGACTTTGTAATATTTTGACTCCATGCAGTGGTGACATGATGCCCAATGGACAAAGTGATGTTGGGTGTCAAGATCCCTAGTTGAATGGATGACTCAGTTAATATATAGTTGTTGATGTATATCACTGCAGGTGAAGGGTGCTTTGAACTGTTGAGGTTATAAGCTAGGGTATTATGCAATTGTTTTGATGAACTTTTATTCTGCTACCAACCTGGGCTCCTTCTAGATCTTTCTGTCTCATTGATGTTGAGTATAATTTCCATCTGGACATCCATGTATCTCACCTTTCCCAGACAGGCATGTATCTGCCTTCTCTCCAACAGGCCTGCATCCCCCTTTTCTCAGACAGGTCTGTATCCTCTTTTCTCAGACAGACATGTCAGAGAGTCTGACTGACACACATGTACAGTCATGTTTGGGTCTTTGGATCCTGGTCTGGGCCTTCGGTGGAGGTTGCTGGTGAAAGGCTCCATGACAGGTTGTCATGGGCACAGTGAGCCAAGCCCCAACAAACGTGTAAGACCTTGTAGTGAGAGAGTGCAGCTTCACTGATGAAACTTGGATCATGGTCACTAGAGTTCTATGATGTTTGGCCAAATAGTGTAGCTGGGGTTCAACCATGGGTGAAGCAATTGGCAGTAGCTGTACAATGTCTCAGATAGGAAAGTGATGTGGTAAAAGGGAAGAAAGTAAGAGCCAGTGAGAAGAAGAAGTCTCCTCCCATCAAGCCTTTTAGGGTCTGTTTGGCAACAATTTGGGAGCAGATGAGCATAGTCAGCCAAAAAAATGTGCCTGGTTATTCCTGAGACAAGGTGACTCATCTCTTTTGGCAAACTTAGGCCAATTGAGGCTCAGGGTCCATTGCTCATCTGCCTCTTGGAATATTGCCAAACTGAGCAATTTTCAACTCCCATCACCAAAAAGGTAATGAGATTTTTGGCTTTTCTTATGATAGAGTAATGGTTATCTATGAAATTTGTCCACCACATTCAATTCACCAGGCATCTTATTTTGAGCACTTGTTGCCTTGTTCTTGTGATCAGGACTCTGACAAAATCTTAAAGCTGCCGTATTCTCAAAGGTCTCAAAATAGAGCAGCTTGTGAAAATAGTAGGTCCTTATTATGATCTTGCAGTTGTATCATTTTGGGTGCATCTGTTGATCTCAAGCTAGATGATCAGCACATAAATGTTCTCAGCTGCTACCTGAATATCAGCAGAATGCCATCTCAAACATATATGAAAAATCTACCTTAGGCTGCAAGCATTGCCACTTTGCTTGACATGATGGAAGAGTGCCTGTAGTGCATGCAGTGCAAGACATCCTTGCATACTCTGACTTCTTAGCACTACAAGTAGAAGTACTGAAAGCCCATCCACTTGTACTCTAGTACAGTACCTCTCTCTCTATGACTCCATTTCTTCCATTGCCACTGTCAAAATATGTCACCCCCTTCTTCAAGATGATCATTCAACATCACCACACATGCCATTCATCTCTTCCATCTTCCTACCTCAGTATGACTCCTGTATCATCTTCATATGCCAGACTAGAGACTACATACAAGTACCTGTGCCACACTGGGAGTTTGTTGGATATTGACAAATTAAAACTTCAAAAATGGATCTTCACTTTTCATGATACTCTACACTTATCTTCTTCTTTGTATACTTCATTTCTGTCAGTGTCAGTGTCAACAGCAAACTTTTGGTGGCATAGGCCATGCAGGTAGGTATGTGCTCTTGTTTCTGTGGAAGTGCTTGTGTCACAATGCTCATAATACTCAAGGTCCTTCAGCCTATACACCACAGACTTCTAACAGAGAGTGAGTTCACTTTTTTTGTTGCTGCATCTGTTCTCCTTGTTGACAGAGTCATAGAGAAGCATTCATTCCTAACATGCATAGATTTTCCACTCCTTCTCATCACCATTATATTTCTATCCCTGTACCATCTTCATTCCATCTCTTCAACATACAAGCCAATAGACTGAATGCAAATGCAATGTCATGCCAATTGAAAGAGCTATTGTGAAGTGCAATGTCAATTGATATCAATAGGTGTGATTACAATGCTACTTGCACACTCAAATACAGCTGCATGTAGGACACCTGCAAATTGCTAGATGACCTCACTGGGGGAAGGAGTGGCTGGGAAATAGCAGTAGAACAGTGGAGAACGGCAAAGAGCAGCAGAGGGACAAGTGGCAGTGGGGCAGTGTATCCTGAACAGCAAACAGGACCCCAATTCATGTACATCACACAGACAAAAGAGAGTGGAGACCTGGGCAAAGGTCGATATCTAGCAACAGACCTGCCCAGGTCTAAGTGATATGTAAATTTGGTATATAGAAATGGACTCACAAGCACACACAGACACTTGAGAATTACGCTGAAGGCCAAGGGGAAGAACGACAATGGGCAAGAAGAAGAAAGAACAAGCCTGAAGTGTTTTCCCAGTCTGCACACGTGCACAAGCCCAACAGAGTCCCTTCAAGCACGTGACTTCAATTATGTCAACATAGCTTCTGGCACTTCTTGTTTGTTGGAGTTCTTCTGTCTTCCCTCATGGTTTTAACAGGCCGCCTCCTGCATAACAGGAGCGCTTCTCTTTTACCAGAGTTCCAACCTCCAACACTACAGGCTGCCCTTTGACATATGCTTACTTATCCTGGTACAAGTCCAATAGTGCTCACTGATATTCGTCTTTGAAGGCCAAAAGTCGAGCTTGTATTGAGGGGTATGAGGCAAGCCTCTTACACTCTCCCCCACCTGGATGGGACCATATCTCGGGGTTGTGACGGAAAAAATATGTTTGAAGACTGTGGTAAAGGTATCAGCATTGGTAAAATTAGATGCACAATGCGAAATAATCAAGAAAATAGTTAAGTCAATAAAAAGGAGGAAAAAATGAAAGCCCAGGCCACGTTACTAATTTTCTGTAAGAGGCTTGCCTCATACCCCTCAATACAAGCTCGACTTTGGCCTTCAAAGACGGATACTGGCAAGCACTATTGGACTTGTACCAGGATAAGTAAGCATATGTGGAAGGGCAGCCTGTAGCGTTGGAGGTTGGAACTCTGGTAAAAGAGAAGCGCTCCTGCTATGCAGAAGGCGGCCTGTTAAAACCATGAGGGAAGACAGAAGAACTCCAACAAACGAGAAGCGCCGGAAACTATGATTACGTAACTGAAGTCACGTGCTCGAAGGGATCTTGTTGGGCTTGCGCGCGCGCACAGATTGGGGATAAACACGGCGGGCTTGTTTCTTCTTCTTCTTGCCCGTCGTTGTTCTTTCTTCTGGCCTTCAGCATTATTGCTAAGGTGTCTGTGTGCGTTCATGAGTCTGTTTCTACATATTAAATTGTACATATTACTTACATCTGGGCAGTTGTCTTTGCTAGGTATTGACTTCAGCCCAGGTGAGTTCTTGCCCGTCATTGTTCTTTCTCCTGGCCTTCAGCATTATTGCTAAGGTGTCTGTGTGTGTTCTTGTCTTTGCTAGGTATTGACTTCAGCCCAGGTCACCGCTTGTTCTTGTCTGTGTGACATACATGTATTGGGGTCCTGTTTGCTGTTCAGGAATACACCGCCCCTTCGCTACACTCCGCCGTTATTTGCTGCTCCGCCGTCCGCTCCCCAGCCGTTCACTTCCTCCCTCCCTCCAGTGAGATCATCTAGCCATAGGCAGGTGGTTTACACTGGATACTGCGTGTGCCACAGGTCCTACTTGAAACAAGTGGTGAAAGAATCTGGAACCTCCAGTGGCAAGTCCCTGCGCCTAGAGCACTAAGCAAACTTGCCTTGCTTCAGCTAAGTACTACCTGGACGTCTTTCCTATATCAAATTTTGGGATTGTACCCTGACTTCAAAGTACAGCTACCTATTACTGAACATGTCTGGAGAGACAGACAATTCCTACTATAGGGGGATTATCCTTACTGGGCCCCACAACTATGCTGAATGGGAACTGTCCATCAAGACCTCCCTCATTCTCAAAGATCTGGAGATCTGTGCCCCAAGCACCCTCCCAGAAAAGCCTTCTCCAGAGGACAAAGAGAAGTACAAGAAGTCAAGACAGGCATTTGCCCTCCTTATCAAGTCATTGTCCCCAGAGGTTCAAGCATCTCTGCCTGCAGAGATCCGCTCTGTAGACACAGCCAACAGCCAGGCTCTCTGGGACGAATTGAAATCACAATACTCAGCAACAGTTGGGGCTAGGCAGGCCCACCTCCTGCAGAAGATGTGGACTTCTCCAGTAATTGAGGGAGATGATCCCATCAAGTGTATGGCTGAAATCAGGTCAGCCCATGCACAAATCAACAGCAGTGGAGAGAACCTCTCAGACCGCATGCTGGCATATGCAATGACACTGGCTCTTCCTGAGTCCTTCAACACTGTCAAACAGACACTCTGGCTCAGGGAACCTCTCTCTTCTACTGCTGTGCAGGCAGCAGTTCAGGCAGAATGGACTAGGAGGTCCACTGAGGATTCTGCCATGGCCAACAGGGTGCACAATGCACAACCCCTTGGAAGCAACAACCCAAGGAAGAATAAGGCTAGGGAATGGACAGAGAAGTGGTGCAGTATCCACAGGGTGTCCACCCATAATACTAGGGACTGTGGGTCTAGACAGTCCCAGGGCAATACCAACACATCTGGCCAAGCAAATGTGGCCACTTCCCCAAGCTCAGGCAGAGAAGAGCAAGGGGTGACACTTCATGCCACAGCAGCTGTAGCACACACTACCTCTGAGACCACCTTTGTTGTGGACTCAGGAGCATCTCATCACATGGTATTCAACAAAACTCTCTTCAAGGACTATGGCCCAGCTGCCATCAGAACAGTCAAGATTGGGAATGGCACTATACTCCCTGTATCTAGGCAAGGCACAGTCAAGTTTGGTACCACTACTCTCACCAATGTGCTCCATGTGCCTAGTTTGGAGTGCAACCTCTTGGCTGTTAACAAAGTACCTCCTCAGCTTTGTTGGATATTCAACAACAAAGAAGGAAAGCTCCTTGACCACTCCACCAAAAAGGTCCACCTCTCTGCCCCTTTTGCTAATGGAACCTACTCTCTCCAGGCAGGTCCATTTTCTGCTCATGCCCATATTGCTCAAGTTGCTGATAGCCTACTAGAGTGGCATCAAAAACTAGGGCATCTTGGAATTGAGGGCCTTCTCAGGCTTGCAAAAGAGGGTAGACTAGGTGTGAATAACAAGGTCAAGGATGCATCAGTTGAGGATTTGAAGGAATTCTCCTGTGAAGCTTGTATACAAGGAAAAACTGGCTGTCTCCCTTCACACCCCAACCCTGACACCAAAGCCTCCAAACCCCTGGAGACACTCCACATTGACATCTGGGGACCAGCACCAGTAATGGCAAGGGGGGGAATGCGCTATTTCCTCACTGTCTATGATGACTACAGTCACAGGATCTCCCTCACCTTGCTCAAGGCCAAATCTGAAGCCTTGCATGCGTTCAAGAGTCTTGTCAACCATGCTGAGAATCAGACAGGGCATAGGGTGAAGTATGTCCGTTCAGACAGAGGTGGAGAATTTGCCTCTGGTCCATTTGCAAGATATATCAAGGAAAAAGGAATTGAGCACACAATGGTACCACCAGGTGCACATGCTCAAAATGGAAGGGTTGAGAGAGCACACCTCACCATCCTCAATGGTGTGAGGACACTGCTGGTTGAGACTGGACTTCCAGACAACCTCTGGGGTGAAGCTGCCAAATACATTGCCTTCTGTCGCAACTGCTCTTTTGGCAGTGACCTGACCATTCCATTTGAGAGTTGGTTTGGCAAGCGCCTACTCTTCACCCGTCTCCATGCCTTTGGTCAGAAAGTCTTCTTCAGAGACCACACCAACACAAACAAACTGCACCCTCGTTATCGCCCAGGGAGATTCATGGGCTATGCAAGTGATAGCAGCACCTCAAGTTACAGGGTGTTGGATGAGGTGACAAGGAAAATACAAGTCACCAGGGATATGGTCACACCCAAGACACTGGTTCTTCCCCAGACCTCTGCAGGGAAGAGCATTTTTCTCAAAGAAGCAGTTCCCACTGCAAAGGATATAATAGTGGAGGATCCAATCTCAGAGATGCCTGACCATATTGGCACTCCATCCACAACACAAGATGATGCTAGAGGTGACAAGCAGCTGGAGATTGACCAGGAGCATCAATCCCCAATGGAGCTTCTACGACAACTGGCAAGACATGATGCAGAGCACCAACAAGGAGAACCACCTTTACCACCCTCTCCCAGCCCTTCTCATGAGACAAACAGTGATGTCTCCTCCATTGATCCCCTATCTCTGACCAATGATCCAGAGACTTGGGGTACCATGGCCATTGCCCTCAATGCCATGTCTACCAACACACCTAACAGCTACAAAGATGCTGTTCGATCAAGTGAGGGGGAGCAGTGGGCACTGGCCATGCAGGAAGAATTGGCCAAGATGGAGAAATACAAGGTCTGGAAAGTGGTTGACAGGATGGCTGGACAGAGGATACTGAAGGCCAGATGGGTCTATACCAGGAAGATTGATGGCAACACTGGCAAGCCAGCTGCATACAAGGCCAGATGGGTAGCCAAGGGCTTCTCACAATGTGCTGGTCTTGACTACAATGAGGTCTTCTCTGCTGTAGCCCACAAGGATTCTATCAGAGTATTCCTCTCCTTGGTGAACCACTATGACCTGGAGTGTGATCAAGTGGACATCAAGGCTGCCTTCTTGAATGGTGATTTGGAGGAAGTTATCCACCTTGAACCCCCTGAAGGCAGTGATATCCCTGCCAACAAAGTTCTCCTCCTGCAAAAATCCCTCTACGGCCTCAGACAGTCCCCCAGATGCTTCAACAAGGCACTTGATGAGTGGCTGCGCTCCCAAGGCCTCCAACCAACTAGGGCAGATCCCTGCTTCTATGTCCGACGCTGTGAGGGGGAACTACTCATGCTCTCTGTGCATGTAGATGACCAACTCATTGCCTGTAACTCAAGGAAGACCTTGGACAAGTTCAAAGAAGCTCTGAACAGCAGATTTGAATGCTCAGACTCAGGGCCTGCAGGGTACTTCCTTGGTATCAACATACACAGGAACAGGGTTCAGAAGAAACTGTACTTGTCTCAAGAACACTATATGGAGGCACTGCTGGACCGGTTTGATATGGCAAACTGTAACCCAGCCAAGACACCACTTCCTTCTGGCTTCAAGCCAACACCTGCTACAGACACAGAGCATGAGTTGGCACAGGATCGGCCATATCCAAAGCTGGTTGGATCCATCCTTTATGCTGCCACAGTAACCAGACCAGATCTTGCCCATGCAGCTGGGGGTCCTGTCAAGGTACATCAGCAAATGGAATGAGTCACACTGGTTGGCTGCCAAACATTGTCTGAGGTACATCAGAGGAACCACAGATCTTGAATTGGTATTTGATGCCTACTCCAGCAAAAGGGTTGCGCTTGGATATGTGGATGCAGACTGGGGGGAGACATGGACACCAGGAGATCCACTACAGGGTACATCTTCAAGGTGTATGGGGGTACAGTGGCTTGGAAATCAAGGAGGCAGCCTACAGTGGCATTATCAACAACAGAAGCAGAATACATGGCCTCTGCTGATGCTGCAAAACAGGCAGTCTGGCTTAGGCTTCTTCTGGAGGACATAGGTACTGGCCTAGGAGAACGTCCACTGGAGCTTCTCAATGACAATGCTGGAGCTATAGCTTTGTCAAAGAACCCTGTCAATCATGAGAAATCAAAACACGTTGACATGAGGCATCACTTCATCCGGGAGAAGGTGGAGGACAAAACTGTCTCTCTCACACATGTGCCATCAATGGAAAACATAGCGGATCTTCTCACAAAGGCCCTGCCTACTGAGTCTTTCCAGAAACTTTGTCAGCTCCTGGGTATGAAGAGATTGGATCAAGGGGGAGTGTCAGGATAAATGATCCAATCTGTGCCTGTGCCTGGGTGGCTGTGTAGAGTAGATTAAGCTGGGGCTGTGTAAAGCTGTGCATTGCTGTGCTGTGAGGGTGGAGGCTGAGTAAGCAGAAGGGGTTTGAGCGACATATAAATACCACCTAGTTTAGACATCTTTGCCACCCATGCAATCTAGGAATAGCTAGACACTTGACACAGCTTGCTCAAGCTCCACCACCAGACACAACCTTCCAACAAAGACAAGGTTGAGGTCGTAGAGGGATTGTTCTGGGAAGGCTGCAGTGATGCGATAAGGACCTTCCCAACGAGGAACTAACTTGGCAGATTGACGGGGGGCAGAGAGTTTATACTCGTACCTAAAGTCCTTGGTGTTGAGATATACCAAGTCCCCAACCTTGTAGACCACTTCGGGGCGTCGATGCCGATTTGCTTGAATAGCCTGAGAGTTCTTTGCCAACAACAGCGCATCTTGTGCCGCCTTCTCCTCCAACTCCATGCGCGACGCCGCCATCCTCCACTCTTCTTCACTCGGTCGCAATAAACCATATTCCCGCCATGCCTTCTCTTCTTCGGATGATCGGATGGGTGGGAGGAGTGATAGACGTTTGCCATAGACAAGTTGGGCGGGGGAGGTCTTGGTAGACTTGCGAATAGTGGAGTTCATCGCGAATGCCGCCCGTTGAAGGTCTTTGGCCCAGCGGTTGCCCTGGCGATTTGTGTAAACACGTAGCACCTGAAGGACGGTCTTGTTGGAACGTTCAGACACACCGTCGGTCTCGGGGTGGTACGCCGTGGACAACTTCAATTTCGTTCCACACAAGTCATTCAGCCGATGCCAATAGGAAGCAGTGAACAACTTGTCGCGGTCAGAAACGATAGAACGTGGGAATCCAAACTTGGAAACCCAGTTATCAAAGTAAAGTTGAGCGGCGGTAGACGAGTTGACCGTAGTGACAGTGGGGATGAGGACTACCCAGCCAGTAAGACAATCAGTGATGACCATAAGATAGTCAAAACCGTTACTGATGGGCAAGGGACCAACAAAGTCGATGGCGATATCGGCGAATTTGCCAAGAGGGACGGGCAAGGAGTGAAGGAGGCCGGTGGGTTTGGTGGTGGTAGATTTCGCCGTTTGACAGGGGTGGCACGTTTGAACGTACTCGCGAACACTCTCCTTCATTTTTGGCCAAAAGTATTTCGCCATCACCGCGTCCAACGTCTTTTCCAATCCAAAATGCCCCAGCGCATCGTGACACTCCTTCAGACACTCCTCCCGCACTCCTTCCACATCCGGCACACAGATTCTCTCCTTCCAACGCAACAACTCCACTTTCTTCCTATTCTTTCCCTCGACTGTCCAACTCTCCACCCCCAGCGGACGTTCGTCTGCCTTCAACCAGCGCCGCATGATCTCGTCGTGCTCATATCCTCTCGCTATCGTCTCAAGGAAGTCGCCATTGGCAGACATGACAACGAGGGACAAGGCATTGAGGCTTGCGTCGGAGTGAAGGCAAGACAGGGCATCGGCGATGAAGTTGGTGTCGCCTGGGATATGATTGATCCGTAGATCGTAGTTGGCAATCACCAAGAGCCATCGCTTCTGTCGCTCGGAGAGCTGGGGCTGTTGGAGGAACCACTGTAAGGTGGAGTGATTGGTGAGGACGTGGACAGGGACGCCGAGCAAGAGAGAGCGCCATTGTTTGAGCGCGTGGATGATGGCGAGTAATTCTTTCTCATGGACAGGGTAGTTCTTCTCAGCGGGGAGTAGAGCACGGGAGTCGAACGCGATGGGAGCAGCCGTTTCAGGAGAAGGGCCAGTCCCGAGCCACGCGCCGATACCCGTGTTACTAGCGTCGGTGTGAAGATAAAGATTGGTTTCGCCGGTCGCGACTGCTTCAAAGTTAAGAGGAGTCAGGGCAGTGATGTGGGCGACTAACTCTTTGAGGGCGACGAACGCGCTATGCGCTTCTTTTGTCCAGTTCCACACCCGTGGCAACGCCGGGAGTGGGCGAGGGGGTGGACCCCGCTCTAGTAGTCTCTTTCTCGTCTCATACGCCTTCTCTGCCGCTTTGTTGGGGGGAAGGAGGGCCGTTAAAACCGAGGTATGCTTGGCAATGTTGGGGATGAATTTGCGCAAATATTGAAGAAGGCCTAGAAAGCTGCGGAGCTCTTTGACCGTATGAGGATTCGGCCAAGACATGAGCGCGGCGACTTTCTGGGGATCGGGACCAATTTTCGCGTGAGAGATCACGTGACCCAAGAAAGACACCTTGTCCGCGAAAAAGACCGACTTCTCCTGCGAGCATCGCAACCCAGCCCCCTTCAATGCCGCCAGTACCGCCCTAATCCTGCCATCCAGCTCTTCGTCATTTGCCCCCCAGATAATCACATCGTCCACATACGCCTCGCATGTCTCTCCAAGCAACCCGCGTAGCGCTTCATTCACTCTCCTTTGTTGTGTGGCTGGTGAGTTTCGCGCACCCTGCGGCATGACAACCCACTCATAAAGACAGGCGTAGTAATGGCAGTCTTCTCGATGTCCTTCTCCTCCATCAAGGTCTGAAAGAAGGCATCGGTCATATCCAACTTTGCAAAGACCTTGCCCAAGGCAGCGCGCTGGAGGATATCCTCGATAAAAGGTGGTGAGGTTTTGTCGGGAATAGTGACAGCGTTTAACCCACGATAATCGCAGATGAAACGGAATTTCCCATTACTTTTCTTGATCAAGAACGCCGGCGCAGCCCAAGACGAACTGGAGGGGCGAAGACGACCAGCGCGACGGTGTTTCTCAATTTCTTCGGCAAAAGCAGCCTTCCATGCCGCCGGGACACGGAAACCAGCCCGGGCGACAGGGCGAACACCAGGAAGGATGTCGATGCGATGGCGGACTTTGGAAGTAGGGGAGCAGACGTCTGGATAGTTTTCAACATTGCCGATATCTATGGGGAGGACGTCGGCATAGTCGCGGCGGATGGCTTGAGCGCGCTCCTCACGAGTGGGAGAGGAGGAGGTGAAAGGCGAGACGGAGTGATCGTCGAAAGTGATGTGGTAGAGCCCTGCAGGCCGAGCATGAATGGATTTACCCTCAGACATGAGTTGAGCAAGCTTCGGCGCGCCCTCAAGGATACGGTGTTGGAGACAGAAAGGTATGCCGAGGATGAAATCAACACCAGAGAGGGAGGGTAGCACCAAATAGAAAGATTGCTTGTAGACTGTGGGACCAATATAGACATCCATGCGCACCCGTCTATCGACCACCGGTCCTCGACTCCCATCCGCCATCCTCGTACCGTAGGGATGCACCTTTTCAGGTAACAATCCATGCCGGTCCACAAAACTCTGACTAATGACATCGACGGTTGCACCCGTATCAAAGAGAGCTGTGGTGAGGGGGGAGTCAGCCCGGAGACCTATGTCGACAAGAATGAGGGGTACCGACTTGTCGTAGAAAGCCACAGTCTCCGCATCCTCAGCCAGCTCCATCGCGGCAATGATAGCCATCCCTTCATCCTCTAACTCTTCCCCGTCATCGACACTGAGATGGGCGATCCGCTGACGCATCGGACACGCCCCACTCTGATGTCCAGCTTGGCGACACATAAAGCACAAATTGTTATCGCTCAAGAACTTGCGCGCGGTGATAGCTGCCTGTCGTTCCTCAGCGTTGGTGCTGCTAGCGCGGGGAAGGGGACCACCAGACAACCATCCTCGCTCTTGCTCGGACAAGGCGCGCCCATTGAGCGTGGCGGGGGCGGGGGCGGCGGCAGGGACAGTGCGGGGGGTGGTTTTGAGAGGTGGAGCCGGGCGACCAAAAGAAGGAGTAGTACGAGGAGTAGAAACAGGCAAGGGCGGCGCCGGAGTTTCCATGTCGAAGATATCCGTAAGTTCCTCGACGAGGTCATCCAGTGTCACGTCTTCGGGGGTAGTGCCGCGTTGGCGGAGGCGAGAAGTGAGTCGGCGAGTGAGATGCACGGGGATGTTGGTGATAAGGTGTTCCCTGAACTCGTCATCAGACAGAGCTCGAGAAGTGCTGGCAAGAATAACAAGGTATTCGGAGGATTTCTCGTAAAATGTCTGCCAGGCAGACGGAGTGGCGGCCGAACACGTGAGATGGCGGAAAGCGCGACGCGCGTCCATCATCCAAGTCGGGGACAGGGTTTCCCGCTGGAATGAGTCCTTCCACGCCACCCAAGTCGCACACCTCTCGCCTTTGGTCATTCTCCACAGCCGGTACTTGGCAGGGATCGACTCATTCGCCTTGTCCACCTTCCAACGCTCCCGCTCCATAACAGACGATCGTCCACCTGTATATCTCTCCATCGCTCCAAAATATTTCTCCAAGTCCTGCAGGTGACCCATGATGACGAGCCCCGAGGTGGTAGCCTCTTTGAGTTTGGGGAGAGAGGGTCTGTCGGACGACTGGAGGGCGGAGACCAAGTCGTGGATTGTGAAGGAAGGGGCAGGGGCGGGCGGGGTTGCGCTGTCGGGATGGCAGAGTTTGGGACCCACATGGGGTGGGGCATCACGGGCGAAAGAGGCATGAGGTGTGCCGGTGCGCATAGAGGCTTTGGGACTGGTGCAAAGGGGGACCTCGTCCGAAGCCGTCGACCCATCGGAAGTAGGGGTAGGCTTGGGGGAGTAAATGAAGGTAAGGCCGTTTTCGTCCGTCCTCATTTCAACCGATCTGAGGCCAATGGTGTCCTCAGCGGAGATATAATATCCTTCTCCATCCTCCTCCCGTACGTAGAATCTGACGCCCTTTTCTCCAGGCGTTGGGTTCTCGTCGGGTTTGTCGGGTTTATCGGCTTTGGTGTCGGCCATGGTGATTTTGGGGTGAGAAGTTTGAAAAAAAGTGTAAACCACCTGCCTACGGCTAGATGATCTCACTGGAGGGAGGGAGGAAGCGAACGGCTGGGGAGCAGACGGCGGAGCGGCGAATAACGGCGGAGTGTAGCAAAGGGGCGGTGTATTCCTGAACAGCAAACAGGACCCCAATACATGTATGTCACACATGTAAACCACCTGCCTACGGCTAGATGATCTCACTGGAGGGAGGGAGGAAGCGAACGGCTGGGGAGCAGACGGCGGAGCGGCGAATAACGGCGGAGTGTAGCAAAGGGGCGGTGTATTCCTGAACAGCAAACAGGACCCCAATACATGTATGTCACACATGTAAACCACCTGCCTACGGCTAGATGATCTCACTGAAGGGAGGGAGGAAGCGAACGGCGTGCTCACCGGTATCCGCCTTTGAAGGGCAAAAGTTGAGCTTGTATTGAGGGGTATGAGGCAAGCCTCTTACAGTATGGCAGATGAATCTGTTGGCCCTGAGATCACTGAAAAAGTGACATTGGATATCCATGTTGGGGATGTTGTCTATTACTTGTCCACCTTTGTTGTCATGCCACTTTGCCCCTCCAACCATTTTATTCTTGGTCTCCCCTTTCATCTCCAGCATGCTTTGCTTGAATATGTGTTGGGGTTGGATTTGTTGTTGCAGGAGGGAGGGGTATGGATGGAGAGTAGAGTCAAAGGTGGAAAGGAGGACTATGCACGTGTCAGTGGGGTATCGCTGGAGCTCACTGCTGGCCTTGTCAAGAAAAAAGAGGAACTCACAGCCAGATCTTGCCTGAGTTTGCTGACATCCTCCCTACCCAGCTGCTGGAAGTCACCCAGTATCCCAAACCCAAGTTGTCCACCTTGCAGGTGCGGCACCATATTGATATTGTCCCTGGTGCCAAGCCGGTTGCTTGTCCAAATTTATTTCTGGATGCCTCTGGCATGGCAGGATGCTTTGAAGTCAGAGCTTAGCAAGCACATCAACACTGGTCATCTAAGTACCTTGAATCTGCCGTGGGCTGCCCCAGTGTTCTTGTTGCAGAAGGAGAATGGCCAATTTTGCTTCCTATGCAATCATTGGGGGTTGAATTGGGTTACGATTCAGGATAGCACGCCTGTACCATCTATCAAAGATTCCTTTTGGCGTGCAGCTTGAGGGGAAGTATTCACAAAACTGGACTTGACTGATGCATGATTTCAGACTTTAATGCACAAACCCAATATTGAGAAGACCTCCATTGCAATGCCTTGGGGACTGTATGAAGAGGTTGTCATGCCACAGGGTGCTTGTAACTCTCCAGCAACGCAGCAACAACATCTGAACAAGGCTCTGCAAGACTTGCTTGGTGAGTGCTGTGAGGTGTATGTTGATGACATAATTATTTGGGCAGACACATACAGCAAACTTGCCGCGCACATTGGTCTAGTCCTCTCCACACTCAAACATGCTAGTCTTGTCTGCTCACCCTCCCAAGTCACAGGTTTTCATTGACAAGGCTCCCTTCTTGGGGCATGTCATCTCCCCCAATCTGTAAACAGCAAACCCTTCTTGCCACTGCTGCTTCATGACTGTTGCTTATTCAATGTGTCTTGGCTATCTGATGCTGCGTCTCAACAGCTTCCATCCTTTGCTTCTGCTTTTCCTTCCAGCTTGGCATTTCAGTGTTAAGCCTCTTTGACTTCTGCTTCTGCCACTTCAGTGTTTCAGACTTTCACTTATGTTTCCACCACCTTTAGGATTTTGGACTTTGACTTTGTATACCTCAGTGGTTTGCAACTGTCTTGCTGCTCAGGGACAGATGACTTGGGCCTGGGGACTTAGGTTGGTTTCTCATCCATCCTTCTTCTTCCCTTGTGCCAACTTAGAGTCTTCTGTCCTTGTGAGTGCTTCTGCTATTTCTCTAAGTCTCTTGACTCATTCTGGACAGTGTCTTCTATCTTCTTTGGCCTTCTCTGTGGGATAGATATTGATGGACACTGTCCATATTCATATGCAACACAAGGTCCTATTTGCTTCTCTGGTTCAGACACTCCACCAGAACAATGCCCCATCCACATTGCCTTGTGAGGAATAGCCAGGAGAGGCTCCCTTCTTATATTGGGCCACATGATCTCTCACAACAAAATTGGTCCTGATCCCAAGAAGGTCACTGCACTCATGTTGTAGCTGAATCCTCATACCATCAAAGACCTTTGCAGCTTCTTGGGTCTTCTACAATACTTGAAAAAAAAATATCCTTGACATTGCCAAGCATACATTGGTCTTATCAACACTCATCCCCCCCCCAACAAAGCGGCAGAGAAGGTGTATGAACCAAGGAAAAGGGTGCTGGAGTGGGGACAACCCCCTCACCCACTCCTGGTGTCAGTGAAGCTGGTTTGATCTTGTAACCTAATATCTTAGCCTTAATCAGGGAGTTAATAACTACTTGATAAGTCTGAGTTTTTGGGAAAACATAACAAATGGTCAAACTGTATGAGGGGTAAGACAGCTGGGTAGGGTTGGTAGGCTACCCTGCCATTTGTTGAGGGTGTCTGAGGCCTCTGAGGACTCTGGAGCATCAAGTTGGAGATGTACACAACTTGTTTGCAAAAACCATGCATTTTTGGATCATGGGCAACTACACAGCTGAGTGTGGCACCCAGACCCCGGGACTTAATAGATACCTTAATAAGGGTTAACAAGTGGGACATCTGTTATGGAAAACTTATCAAAACTTATTAAGGTTAGACAAATAACACTGCCCAGCATCGCCATGAGTGTGGAATTGGACAAATGAAGCATATGGGGCATTCATGGCCCTCAAAGAGTTAGTTGCCAACATCACTGCCCTGACACCTCTTAACTTCAAAGCAGTTGCAGCTGGGGACACCAACCTTTATCTCCATACTGATGCCAATTATACAGGCACCAATGCATGGCTAGCAACAGACCCTACCCCTGAAGAGGCCGCTCCTATTGCTACCTAACAACAACAAGAGCACACACAGACACCTTAGCAATATGCTGAAGGCCAAAGGAAAGGACAACAACAGGCAAGAAGGAGAAAGACAAGCCCAAAGTGTTTTTCCCAGTCTGTGCTGGTGCATGAGCCCAACAGAGTCCCTTCAAGCATGTGACTTCAGTTATGTAAACACAGTTTCCGGCACTTCTTGTTTGTTGAAGTTCTTCTGTCTTCCCTCATGGTTTTAACAGGCTGCCTCCTGCATAACAGGAGCGCTTCTCTTTTACCAGAGTTCCAACCTCCAACGCTACAGGCTGCCCTTCCACATATGCTTACTGATCCTGGTACAAGTCCAATAGTGCTCACCAATATTCGTCTTTGAAGGCCAAAAGTCAAGCTTGTATTGATGGGTACAAGGCAAGCCTCTTACAGTTAAATGGTTTGGGTGTGCCATGCCAATGCTCATGCAACACATATGACTGAGAAGTCAGTGACCTCCGCTCTGCTGTATGTATGGAACAGTCAACTCAGCAGGTGGAGGGGTGGTAGATTGTGACAGCTGGTGTGTTGGTATCTGTCTCTTATGCTCACCACATGCAGGAAACCACATTTGTTCCTCACCCAGTACATCCCAGTCTCCTTCCATCCACACTTGCTTATCACTGCATGCTTCTCAAGTCCTACAAGGCCATCTTGACTGAGGGACCCCCCAATTTTGTGGTTGGTTCCCTCCCCCTCAACATGTCAAAAGCAGCCAAGCGCCTGTCAACACCTTCTATGCCAAGCAGTCACACTGGAGGAGTCCAGATACTTGTCCAGGCCTGGCGGCGGTAGCCACATTGGCAAAATTATGCTTGTGTAGATGTATGCGGTAGATGAAAAAGATATGTAAAACAAGGACATGTCAAGCTGCTGGTGTCCAGTAGAATCCTTGTTCAGGCAGCGACGACTAATTTCGGTGGTCTTTTCGCCTTGCGCTTTTTGCTTGGTATTTTTGAATCACCCATGTAAGCATGATATATCGGATGTGCCAGCAACGGTGACTGACCGGACCCTATAGGCTTCCCTCCGTCATATTCTACCTCAGTCAATTCTATACGAGAGGAGAGCTCGCTCAACAGGTTGGAGTATTCTACGCCGCCTCTTCTATCTCGGGCGTAAGTGCCTTTTCAATTTATCTACAGCCCTTGCTGACGAGAGTCTCCCTTCCCAGGCCTTCTCGGGTCTGCTGGCATTTGGCATTTTCCAAATCAAGAGTGAATCACTCTCCAGAGCTCAAAATATGTTGCTCTCCTTAGATACAAGAGATTATCAAAAATGGCAGCCCAATGCGCATCTGGTATTTGGATCTCTTATATGCATGACCTCCACTTTGAGGACACCCAGGGTCCAACACATGCACAAAACTTTAAAACCAACAATATCCCATTTTTAAAAGTGGTCAGACTTGAAAAAAAAAAGGCCAACAAAGATGAACAAAAAAGGCAAAAAGAAAGGAGCAGGCAGGACTCGAACCTGCGCGCCTGACGGCATTCGATGAAGGAATTGCAAAATTCTAATCGAACCGAGTAACCACTGTCGCACTACTCCAACTTATCAAGGCAGTATAATAGTTTTATATGTCACACACAATTCCCACAGATCCTACATCCATGTCCTCATTCAAGATTAGGTATTGTACCAAGATCAAGGAGGGTACTCAAGTCGTTGAAATTCAAACAGAACAGTATGGTAAGCAGCTCTATGTGTATTTTAACTGCTGTATAATGCCCAGTGGTGAGCAGGCAAGAGTCTGGATGGGCTATAGAGAAGGGGTGTAAATGCAAGTGGATGCAAGTCAGCAGGTCCAAAGCCCAACACTTTGGCAAACTTGCATACCAGCTCAGGCCCTTCTCAAATGAGTACCTGAAGGGTGTCAGAAATAGTAGTCATATTACTGAGTCCACTTACAATGATGACTTTGTAATATTTTGACTCCATGCAGTGGTGACATGATGCCCAATGGACAAAGTGATGTTGGGTGTCAAGATCCCTGGTTGAATGGATGACTCAAATAATATATAGTCATTGGTGTGTATCACCATTGTCAGGGTATGCACGCTTGAACTCTGTAGATTTGATTCCGCCCACAATCAATACATGACTTGTTCAAAGGATTCTTATACATCTCTCTTCAGTGCAATAATTTCACCCTTTTGTGGCCTATTTGCCCACCCACCCTGCATTGATTGCCTGCCTGTCTGCCCCTTAACTGCCTGACAACTGTAAGCAAAGGGTGCTTGAACAGTTGAGGTTACAAGCTAGGATCTTATGAAATCATATCAATGAGGCCCCCACCAACAGGACATGGGGGAGGCCAGCCCCCAGAGGCAAGCAGATTGGGCACATAGGAAGACCTAGACTGGACAACTGCAAACTGCTAGGAAGGAGCTTGGATCTGATGGGAAACCTATTGAGTGCTCTGATTACATTGTGACAGAACTGAGAAGACTACATCCTACAGGACCCTCATCCCCCTTTGCAGGTGTCACCCAATGCCTCCAACCAGTCATCCCCCATCTCAACAGCAACAACATCACCTTGGCTATCAAGAGTCTCTGCTAGGACACTGCCCTGGGGCTCTCAGGGTGGATGACGGACCTCATACAGCTTGCCAGCTAGGCCAACAACTTTGTCCTCATTGTCATACCATCTTGCTTCTTCATCACATATTAGGACATTTATTTTATACATAGCCGCCCTTGTCATACGCCTAGCCGCTTTTATCATATCATAGATCAAACACCAAGACACTTTAATCAAATAGCAAAATTTTTGGTCACATTGTAGGCAGGAAAGCATACTATTGTTCTTTATTTGATATTTTTCTTTGGAATCAGCTCCACTCTGCCAAATCTGCAAGTGGAGACTGATTTGTCAAGCAGAATAGATCCAGGGAAGGATTGGAAAACATCAATGGGCAAAAAATATCTAAAAGGACCCCTTCATAGCCCTCTTGTAGTTTCCCATCAATGTTGCTTTCATTACATCAATCCTACTACTCTACTCTACTCTCCACTTCTCTAGTAGAAGCTCCAAGTAGCCACCCCTTCTATTTGTTTGACAACCCACACTCCAACAACCACAGTACCCACAGGCATTACTGTTGAGGAGACTCTCCCTAGTTGTCCATCTCTGTCTGGCCCTTTGCTTTGATGACCCAACAGGGCTGAGGCTATCACAGCTCATTTTACATAACCTCCCCCTGGGTGCTGTCATTGGTGAAGACCTCCACTGTGCCTCCACCTCCACTTTGCGCAACTACTCACGCTACCACCTTGCTCCCATCTTACTCATACCATAAAAAGCCACCATTGGCCTCTCGCATACTTTGCAGACGCTGGATTTCAAAATAGAGAGCACAGCATTATTCAGCCATAGCATGTATGCTGAATAAGCATTGGAAAAGTGGGTGGCAAACAGAGAAAGCATTGGAAATCATTAATGAGCCAGAAAGGTATAAAAGGGAGACTTCTTAGCCAGCAGATAGAATTTCATTGATGATATATTGTAAAACCCCGGCTTAGAATCTCACAAGTCCTAAGCCTTGTTTGGTACAGTGGTCTAGCATCTACATATAGTCTCCCACTTGTCATTCAATGACACCAAGACCCATCTTAGCTGTCCGTCCGCTAGGGACCTTTCTGTCTTCTTGAATCACCTTGTCCTCAGGGCATCACATCACCACTGCATGAAGTTTGGCCTTTACATTTTCCTGGAAATATCCCATTGTACCTGAGTCACATACCACTACTTGCAGGTCTTAGTTGTAACACCATTGAATGTAATGAGAATTTTGCCTGACTGTATTTGACCTTCTATGTATTTCAGTAACCATCAGAAGAAATATGGCATGTATATAGTGTCTACAGCTGTGGCCATGCTGGTTTTGACTAACTTGAAGATGGAGATAGTGATACTTAGTAAAGAAGATCCCTCCTTCTTAAGCTCACAATAAGGCAACCCAACAAGGAGGGGCCACTATGTATGACAGACATTCTGTAAACACCAAGTGGTATCTATTTTCCATATCTCCACTGCTGGTACATAGGTACTGCTTTCCAAGTGTTGAAGCACATTATGACCCTGATGGGGCTTACAGGCAGGGGGTTACAAGAGAAGTGGCTGAGCACTGCCTTTCCGCACTTCTGGTTGGGTAAATTGGGAAGAAGCTATCAATGCTACTTGGTATGCAGGCTTGCAACTGGCACATGGATCCTGGGTGCTCATGTGAGGGATCAGTACATGTATGGCAAGCATATAGAGTCTGGAACAAGATGTACTACCCAACACACAGAGAACAATCCATACTGTTGTCACAGAGGAGGGTACTTCAAGTTGTATCCTCTCAACATGAGATGCATGCACAGTCTGAGGTGAGATGCACAATGATCCTCAGCTATGCAGAGGTGGCAAAGGCCTGTCTGTGATGTCTATAATGATGGGGATATGAAAGAGATACATCAAACATGCCAGTTGGTGCTGAACAAAGACTTCATGGTAATCCAACATAAATGCTTGTATGCTTTTTGAAAGGATGCAACTGCAAAGAAACATCAATAACTTGAACCTCTTAACTGCTGCAGAAGGTCATCATTCCAGCCCAGCTGGAACGGTATTTGTAGCCTATGTACAATGCAACAGTGGCTCCCATATGTCATGCAGATGCCTTAGCCTGACTCATGCAGATCAGAACTCTGTTCTCATCTTGGATCACATGACAAGACAGCAAGTTCCATCATCACTTCACTCATATTCTAGAACTTGTTCTTTGTCTATGCATCACACAATACCACCACCCTTGTAACCAACCCAACTACGCTATCCCCTCACCCCATTCAAAGGCCAACCTCACCAACAGCTTCTGGGCTTGTCAACAGAACCATCTGTCTTACCTGCTCCACTGAAGACCTCAATACCATTGCCATCTAGAAGACAGTTGGTCAGCCTACCCCACAATCCAACCAAGGCAATGCTATGTATCTCAGAGATATAGGAATGTGCAAGAGACCCAATGGATAGAAAGAAGAGTGCGAGTGACCCAAATGAAAGAGAAGAATGGTGCTAGAGGAACTAGAGGAAAGACCTTGATACTCTTGGTCTTGGAGCTTCCAATCTCAGAGATGGAGGGCTGTGAACCAATTCTGTAGAGAGGGCATAGGGAGAAGAGCTGTGAGGCAATACAAAAAGAGAGTCACAAGTGGCAAGGATGAGTAAGCAAGAGAGATATATAAAAAGTATATAAGTAGGTAGTTTTGCATCCAACTTCAGGCTTCTCAGCAATATAAAATTAGTCTGTTCTGCATACAAAGCTTCTGGGAAGCCAAGTAAAGGAAAGACTTAACTCAATAAGACACATCAATAATCAAAGCAAGGTTTCATCATGGAATAAAACTAGATATAGCAGGTCTATTGTCTAAGTGTGAGTTGGGTCTTGACACCACAGATCCGTTATACTTTGGAATTCTGGGTGGGCATTACTGCCCCAGTGTACAGGTGGACGCTGATTATGCATGGTACAAAAAACACGTGATTGCTATGCATTGTACTGAGAAAGATGGTGAAACCCCCCAGCCTCAAGGGTAAAATTGGTGAAATCCTGCTCTCAATGTCTTTATATATGAAAAACAAACGTTACATGTCATCTAAAATGCCATAGCGTACTTGGATAAACACCGTTGGTGAAACGGTATCATGCAACTTTGCCATTACGTAATAGTAGTTGCGGCAAGGGTTCGACTCCCTTACGGTGTATATCTTTTTTGTGCTTTTTGCTGCCTTGAGGAACTGATCCTCCAGGCTTGACCAATCTCCTTTGAGACAGGTGGGTCACATGTTGGACAACCCCCCACCCTCTCCTTTTCAATGCCTGGGAGAGCTTTACATGTGGTCACTTGTCTGCTTCCTCAATTCCTTGCCCTTATATACAGTCCCTACCCCGTCACATCTGGAGAGTTGTCGGTTCAACCAAGAGAGTTGGAAGAACAGATAGCCTCAACCACATTTTGTTTTGGTTCTGCCTCCCTTGGCACAAATGGCACTGTCACTGGTCAATCTTCTTGGTACAGAGCTGGCAATTAAGATGCTGTATTTGAGAATGCCAAATGATGGAAGGTATACGCGCTGTTGGTTGTTGTGGAGTGCTGTCAGTCAGTAGAGTTCTACTTGAGTAGTTGAGGGTATTGTAATATAATACCCTGGCACTCACCAACAGCTTCCTGCCATGTTTTCATTTTACATAACATTGCCAGACACAGTGCCTCCACTGACTCACAGCCCAGGTGATTTGCTGGCTGATCTGCTTTTTTCTTCGCTATTTCTTTCTGGCCAGGTTGTGGCAACTCCATGATGTACAAGGACTGGTTGGCAAGCTGCTATGCTTACAACAGAGGTGCTAGGGATGTGGTGATCCTTGCTGACCTGGGTGTAGTCTTGGTGGTTATATTGGGTGTTAATCTTTCATAATGGCCCTCTGCTCCTTTCTGAGATTGTTTTGGGTTGCCCTGAGATTTTTTAAGCCTCCTAGCTGCTTCCAGGTTTGGTGGCATTCTAGATGATCTTGCAGCTGACCTGCACATTTAGGCCAAGCTGCTGAGCTATATCCATGGAGTGTTTGTGTCATTGATGTGGTGCACTTTGGTAGCAGCATATTGGACTTTTGCTATAGGTGTGTCCCATGGTGTATGTGTATAGGATAAAGTGTAAAATTCTGGTGGCAGGAGTCTAGCATTTCCTTTGTCTTGTACTCTTCTTTATCATCTATGATTTCAAAAAACATACCTTCTGCCTGTCAGAGATGATTACACTTTCCTTCTTGTTGAGATCAGGAAGGGCTCCATTGAGCCTTTGCAAGGACCATTTCCATGTCTCCTCACTCTCCTTCAGAGCAAAGCCCCATGCCAGAATCCAGGTATGTTCATCTGTATTAAAGCCAACTGCCAACATGAGGACATACTTGTGAAGAGTCTTGGTGAACACGCCCACCACAGCTACATATTTTTGCATGTGTTTGAAAGCGTTTTGGGAGAAGTAGGGACATATGAAGACACTAAAGAGACAATTTTGGCTGTCAACTTCCATGTTGAGTTCTGCTCTGGGGTCTTTGGCGCCAATGCATTTGAGATAGTCAGGATGGAGTTGCCAAAATTGTGTATGACCTTTGCAATCATCCTTGGCAATCTCATGGATAGCCCTGTGGATTGTCTTTCAAGTTGGGTGGACTCCCACTCTGACAAGCAAAGATCGGTCGATATTGGCAGCGGAGATTCTGGAGTTGATGTGGGCATGAAGGGAATGATGGGCAGAGACATAGAGACATGCAGGAGAGGACAAGAACTCAGCTCTGAACAAATCCCAGACACATCCACAATTATCACACATCTTTTTGCTGTGTAGCTTTACCAGGGTGACCCTGGCAGAGCCCTCAACTTCCACCAGCAAGCTTTCCCATGCATGCATGGTCACATTTGATCTTCTAGGCCTCCAGCATGATAGATCTACATAGTACTTCCTTGTCCACCTTTACTCTGCCTCGGTGACTGCCGCCATTAGTGCACAGCCCAGATGCACTACACTGCTACTACCTACACAGGCGCTATGTATTGTTACACTATGACATCTACAACACTACACTCCGCTATACCACACAACCAATCACTACCTGGGGCCAACAGGTTGATTACCTCTCAGGATCAATTTTCAATGATTACTAACGGAATCAATTTTTGCAAGCAGAAAACCCGTAATGTCCCATTACGGGGCTGACAACCTTAGGAAAAGGACACTCATATGGAAAACTTTGGTTACTTTCTATGTTTTGTCTTCTCATGCTTGACACAGGCCATCTACAGGCAGTTCAGAAGCACGCAAAGGAAGCCTAGGATCGCCGCTACTACCTGTCTGAACAGCTTGTTGGTACATGCATGCATGGACCAGTAGCGCTGCTTTGAAGAGTCGCAGGTCTATTTGCACCAACGCACCCCCTTGCAGCACATGCGCTGTGTCTTTCCCATGCATACACATACCAATTCTCTTTCTTGGATGTGATCAGCGGTGCATCGTGGCTATCTACAGTATAATTTTTGGGAACAGTCAAGGTGTCTGAAATAGAGAAATGCATGTCTGTCCGCCAATAGTTGAATGACGTCAATTTACGTCCGGGTTTGTTACTCTCGACACAAGCCATGTACAGTCATTCCGATGCTACCTATAGACGGGGGAGGACTACAGTACACACTACTGAGGGTATGGTATTGATAGACGCATGCATGACACCGATATAATGCCTTGAAGGGCCACACATCCATCCGTTGAAACGAGCCCCATCAAAGTGGATGCCCTGTATCTCCTCAATGCATGCACATGAAGCTTTGGTTTTTTTACTGTGGGCTCTTATACATTATCAATATATCTGCAGTGGATATGGGGGACCCGTTTGCAATACAGGAAAGTGAACAACGGCATGTCAAAGTGCCAGTAATGGAATTGCTGCGGTTGAGGTCGACTGCTGTCGGGCATCGGCCCAATTGATCCGGGACCAGGACGGGCCCACGGGGAAGAGACATCACTGCCTTGTCAATCGTCGTTGAGACGGGAAAACTCACTGGCCTCTGAACGTCGTTCAAGCCAAGAGCGGAACCAAATGGCGTAGGAGACGCGACGCGTGTTTCGCTGCGCGTCGGTTTTCAGTTTGCCCATCACTCTCACCTGATTTTCACGCACTTTGTGCTGACGGCAAACCCCTCCCAACCCCCTTCCTCATCCCATACGTATGTAATGGGTCTCTGCGACATAAAAGACAAGCTGACAGTGCACCCTGGACACAGTCATCAGCATGTCGGAAACGTCTGTCAGTATAGATGTTCACACCGGCGATGACCCAACAAGTCAAGTGCTGATGTATTGCCAACAGCCCACGCTCGACCAAAAAGTAGAAATGCAAATTCAGCTGCTCTCCGAGAAAGCTACGCTGCCGACTCAAGGTTCTGCTTATGCCGCGGGGATGGACCTGTACAGTGCCGAGGACAAGACAATCCCTGCGCGAGGCAGAGCGCTCGTCGACCTTCGATTATCCATAGCCGTCCCTGCTGAACACTATGGAAGGATTGCACCAAGAAGCGGTTTGGGTGAGTAATTTGACAATTGGCCGGTGGTAAGGGGGTCACGTAGCTGATGTTGAGATAAAGCGTCGAAACATGGTATCCAGACGGGCGCGGGGGTTATAGACTCCGACTATCGAGGCCCCGTCATGGTTCTTCTGTTCAATCACTCAGGTGTGGATTTCGAAGGTACGAGGCTGAAGTCTTGATCACGGCGTCGCTTATGCTGTGTTCCACAAGTCAAGCATGGCGATCGAATCGCTCAACTGATTCTGGAGCGCATCTCTCTGCCCACGCTTCGTCAGGTCACTGTACGCCAGGTTGCTCCCTAACCAGATCATCTACCCGCGAGCTAATGCTACAACATCAGACACTGCCCACGACTGTGCGAGGAGCTGGTGGCTTCGGTTCGACAGGCGGTTTCGGTGCTGCAGCCAAAAAACACAAGTTGGATCACGAGGCTGAACCCATCTCCTAGAGTCGACATTACAACATTGGGCACACATCGATGCATTCCATCAGACTTTCCAGATCTCCGACCGAGCGCGATCCCAAACTTGATGCTCTAGCATGTCTTCAGTGTCGGCAGCCTTCAAATCGGCCTTAGACGTGGGGTGAATGATAATCTTGGCGTAATGACCCGTGGCTCGAGGGCGTGCCAGCGAGGAAGGATTGACAACAAGGGTGGAATCCACAATCTATAAGCAAGTAAGGCATCAGCTCCGGCTGTGTGCAAGGTGCCTAACCTTACTTTGGAGAACTTGTTCAGTTTGCTAGGCAAAATGAGAATATCAGGCATTGGGTCCATCTTCAAAAGGGGGTAATGGGTTACGTCCAAGTTGACTTCGCCTGCCAGATCCTCTGACACCGGAAAGATAGGATAGAAACTCCTTTGACCAAGCACCTGTCGTATATAGCTGGCGAACACGTCGTTGGAGGTACTGGACGCCAGTGCGGGGTCGGGATCTGCCTCGACGGCTTTGATAGGAGTTTGAGATTGGCCCATATGGAAGAGAACGTCCACAGTCGATATTCCGATGTTGATTTCGTTGACAGAGAAAGTGCAAGGATTGGGCAGCACTTTGACTTTCTGTGGATCGGGACGTCAGTGATTCATCAGAAAAGAGGACCGAGAAGAAACCAACCTTAGGGATTCCCAACTCTTCCTTGTCCATCATTGCCTGCGGGAAGGCCATGTGCCGTGAAACAACGTCTCGTACGCTAGGGACCAAGATAATGACCGTGCCGGACGAAGCATCTATCACCTTCTGCAAACGCTCGGATATCTGAGTGCGGAAGATGTCTGTCGGACTTTCAGTCACGAGGCCACTCTTGATAGCAGGATGTTGAGAGTCAATGAAGGGACCCAGCTGTAGATGTGAATGAGTGGACGAAACGCGGAACCCTGTCCATGAAATGGCGTACCAGCAGCAGGACATCTGGTCGCTCCTCCGCCACCTTGTTCAAGACCGCCTCTAGGGGGGCGAAAAGCAGATTGTCGCTCATAGTGAACGGCCCTGAAGCGACACAAAGGGACATTGGTCGGCCTGCGAGTTTATCGCCATGCTGAAAATCTAATAATTCTGAAGCGGGGGTCTGGCCCAAGAAGCCTGGGGGAGACTGAGGAAGGAGTCAATTGAGAAGCAATCAGAGGCAAATATCACGTACCACCAGCAGCTCCTCGATTACAAATGTCCCTCCGCCTCCATTCCGCCCTTTTAAACAAACCAAGCAACCACTATACATCGGTACGGATTTGGCCCCAGGTGCTCCTCCTATGACTCTGAGCTGGTCTTCCGGAAACTGAAGGGCAATCCGCTTGCCCCCTCCAATCAATCTAGACGATTGTAGGTGAAACGAGTTCCTGAGAGAGGCCTTGTCGATCTTGACACCCGAAGCGTTGACTACAATCCTTCCTACCGTATAGACTGTGTCGTCTGTCACCAGATGGGGGTCTGCCAAGTCTTCAAGGCCGTAGGCTTCTTTGATGATCTCGGCATAATCGTCAATGAGCTCGTCCAGAGCTTCACTTCGCTCCGAGACTTTTTCAAACATGTATCGATAGCTGTAGTCGGTTGGGGTGATTGTGGATGAAAGTTCCACCCGTGGCTTGGAGCCCTGCTTCAAATCGGTTCGAGACACTGACGGCAGATGAGGGTTCAGGGTGTCGGTGAGCGAATCAGATCCGAGAAATGGGGAGCGAGGACGGGCTGAAGGCGAGAGGCTAAAATATAGGTCAATATGTCCCCGCTGCTATCACAAGTTGCGAGACTTACGAAGGAGAGACACCGGATGGGCTGACTGGACTGGAAGGGACGTGCAAGTTACCAGCCCCCGCAGTGGGTGTCTCTGCAAGGATACTGCTCGCGTTCGACGACAATCTCGAAGGGTTTGGGCGATAGCTACTGGCCGTGGGTGGCAATGGCGAGAGTCGTTCAGGGGTGGCCCATTGCGAAGTAGGTTGATCGGCTTGGACTGTGTATGGGTCACTGCTGCCCTTGAGCGACGAAGGGACAGAGGAGAGATCTTTCGTGGCTTTGGGTCGACTAGGTGTCGCAAATCCGCCAAGACTGCAATGCCATCGTCAGGACAGTCCACCACATCTGATGGTGTACTTACAGTCCTTCGAGATCGGCCTTCTTGCCCTTAGCTTTCTTGACGCTCACGGCAGCCTTCTTCTCAGACGCAGGTAGCCCGGAAACATTTGATACACCCATACTAGCGACGGCTGAGGCCTGCTGAGCGCGCTGTAACTCCAGCCGTAACTCTTTGACAGTGTCTATGGAGAGGTCGGATAATTTGGCGCGCAAGCCAGATGGCCTAGACATGACGAAGGCCTCGTACTTGAAAAAGAGGTCGGAAGGACTGAGGTTGTACGATCTCAGTAAGGAAAGACCTTAGCGCAAGGCAGATTGTGAGCATTTGACAGCACTCGAAGAGCAGAAGGGCTTACATTCGCTCATCACGTCTGGACGTTCCGACACAGCTGAGCCAAAACGAGCTACCAGCTGCTTACGTATATCGAGTTCCAGTGGTGACGACATTCTTTCAGGAGCTTTCGAAGCTGTCAGGTCTGGCGGAAGAGGATGAGATGAAAGAGAGAAATGATTGGACGCGATTGTTGCGAACATGAGACGCGCCCACCAACGCGTCTGACCATATTACGTAAGTTGAAATACTCTTCTTCTTCCTGGCCGCAGTTGAGCTGTAGTTGAGATCTGTTTGACTTCCAAAGCATCCTGGAGTCTGGGCAGGTCATCGCAACGATCACCACAGCACTGCTGCCTAATGCAGGACTCCGCGCACACCGCATTTCGTCTCGCCGAAAAACACTTCAAGAATCGCGCCAACAAGGGATCGTTCCCCTCACTTCGTCAATGGCAGGGATCACTCATCGACTTGTCTCGTCCTCTTGAGGAGGAAGATGACGAGCTGTGGCAAGCGGGATGGTGGAGTCCGGATAATGATGAGACGTCTCAGGTAACCAGACGGACCAACAAGAAGGCAAAAGAAAGAGGCCACAGGCCGGAACAAACCAACAACTATTTGACATCTATGGAATTACCCGATGGGAAAGTTGCGTACGTAGTGGCAGACGGTAAGTGTATCATGGTACTGCAGAGTGACACATTTCTGACTGACGCTATGCAATAGGCTGCGTCTTGATACCCGGATTTCTATCCAAGGGACAGCAAATGTCATATGCTCTCCAGTCTTTGGCCGAATACACACTGCCCCCCAACCCACTCTCACTGTCTACCCACTATGACCTTCCACAGGAAGGCCTTTTCGGTCTGCTTGCCAACGATCCCGGATCACTGGTCCGTCCTAAACATATGTCCATGGCGCACGAAGGAGTCCCTCAATCCTCTTCCGGTCAGCCCAAAAATAGGGTTCTGAATGACACTGAACCAGCGTCAGTGATCGGCTACGACGAAATTGTCGCGCGTAACAGGAGCTGGAAAGGAGATGTCCCGAGCGATAAGTTGGGTTGCAAGCGGGTTGAACAACTGTTCAAAGAGATTAGATGGGCAAATCTAGGATGGGTGTATCAGGTACATCTCCCCCCCCAAAGAGATGGTGAACACACTAACGACTTTCTCTCAATGCCCAGTGGTCTACAAAATCGTATGACTTCTCGCGCGAAACTCCAATCCCATTCCCAGAGCCTTTAGCGGACCTCTGCTCGTCTGCCGTTGCGGCTATTCCTTGGAAGCAAGTGTTCGACGAGGCCAAAGATCCACAGTCTGCTGATTATGGCTGGGAATCATGGCCCAGCGATTACAGTATGTTTTGGGCAAATTCTGCGAGTTGCATGAAGTACTCATCTCAAACGAGCAGGGCCAGATACCGGCATCGTCAATTTCTATCAACTCAACGATACCCTCATGGCTCACGTGGACAGGGCAGAGTAGGGGAATCTTGGAATCAGAGGTCGCCGCTGACATCCATTGCAGACTCGATCCTGTCAGACCGCTGGTATCTCTTTCGTGTGTCATCTCCTCCAATGGCTTGAAATCCGTGCTGACTTTGCGGCAAAGTCTTGGTCACGCAGCAATCTTACTATTGGGTTCCAATTCGCGTGATGACACACCGCGGCCAATCATCCTTCGCTCGGGGGATATGCTAATAATGAGCGGGCGTGGGAGACAAGCTTATCATGGTAAATCTTTATGACTGAATAGCCACCGCCCTAGCAGCAGCTAACAATGCGCAGGTGTCCCACGCATACTGGAAGGTAGTCTGCCTTCGCATTTTGACGCTCTCGAAGGCGACAAGCTGGAGATAGCAACCGCGAAGAGATGGATGTCAACTGCAAGGATCAACATCAATGCAAGACAAGTGTTTCCTCCAGGCTTCGTGCGACCGGCCTCTCACATGTTTTGATAGAGTGTCTAAATGCACAGGATCGTACTTGTAGTTTGTAGTGACAAGATGACAGCAGAGAGCATTGAGGCTCATACCGCTACGGGCGCATGGCAATATGGCATGTCCAGTATCGTCTGCAATTCCCGCCATGTGACCAGATGTTCTTGTACCGGACGCATAGCCGCCACCTATCTTCTACTCTGCTTCACAATACCGCTCGTTGATATGTTGTTTTCTTAGATGCATCCAAAGGTTTCGTGGGATTGGTCAAGAACGTAACAAAGATGCGAATGCATGAAACTAAATGACAACAAAGGGTTATAGTCTTAGATCTTGACCTGGTAGAAAGAAAGAAAAAAAAAAAAAACAATGAAAGTCAGCGATGATAATTGTGAGACGGATCGCGCCCAAAACTCACTTGCTTGAGACCATCCCTCCAGAAAGTGAAGTAGGGGGTGACACCGTCTTCACGGTAGTTCTAATGCAGATGATCAGCAGATGAATGGGATTGTATCAAGACGAATGAACACTTACAAGCAAGGCAACCATGCCGTCGGGATTCATGCTCTCTCCAACGTAGAACTCGTAGTCCTTGAAGCTGCCGACGATCTTCTTGGCAAGCTCTTGGGCATCTTTCTCGAAGGCAGCAACTCGCTCAGGGTTGGTGGTCTGGAGGTGAGCCTTGATAGCCTTCATGTAGCCCTTAAGGTAGGTGAGGTAGGACTAAGGTGTATCAGATTTCGTTCATGACATTGCAAGCACAAATTTCTCTCACCTTCTTGTCGAACTGGGTGGACTGGAGACGGAAGGAGTGAACGACGTTGTTGACCTGAGTAGCACCCTCCTCGAGAGCTTCGGCGACCTCCTCGGCGGAAGGGTTTCCTCCTGATAGGCAGTCAGCGTCAAATAAAATGATGCTGGCGAGAATGATGTGTGCTCACCAATGTCGACATCACCCTCCTTGACGACGATGTTGGCGCAGTCGACTTCGTAAGCAACCAAGCCGATCTCCTTACTGCCATCGTGGTAAATGTCAGCGTGTAAGTCTACGCCCAGACAGATATGCTTACACGGGGAAAGCGTCGGAGACCATCTCGTCGCCGGTAAGAACGTCAGTGTAGATCAACATGATGCTGGTGTGGGTTTTGTGTTATTGTTGGAGGTAACGAGAGTTGCGGTCTTGCCGAGAAGAAAGAGACAACAAAAGAGCGGCGCCAGCGAGTGGTGGGGTGGAAACGTTTTTCGTTTTTTACTTTTTGATTACGTAACGCAAGTTGCCCAGGAACAAGTACCACGTGGACGCTTGAGGGGCCGCCTCGTATCGAAAAGTTCGGCTGCTTGTACCAGGATCAGACTAGGATCGATGCAACGGTCTTACCATGCTATCCACTTTGGCAATTTGCTTTACTGTCTCCTCCTATCTTTCCTCGGAGGACAATCTCTCAATAGCGCTTACCGATGTTCACTCGACTATCACTCCAGACTCGAGATCGCCAATCCTCAGCCCGTCGCCACTTTACATCCTCTCGCTCTCTTCTCGGCATACTGTCGGACTTGGCCCGTACGGCATCCCATGGCCTAAGAGATTCAGGCTCAACTACTGCCAAGCCAAAGCAATCCGGAGCATCGCTCTCTCCACCTGGTACAACGCAAAACACTCTTCAAGTGCAGGCGCAAGGAGAGCTTGAGAAGGACCTATCTTTCCAGTCGTCTTTCAATCACTTCCAAAGAGCGACGCTATCTCGAGCCCCCAGTCTACATCTTATCTCAGCATCCAAAAAAGATGTACGATCTACCCGTCACTTGTCAAAACGAAGGCTTGCGGGATCATACTTCAAAGGGCCAAACGAGGTGGTATTTGAAGGACGCGATGGTACCATAGTCGGTGGGATCGTATCTGGTTCAGAAGGAGCTATCGAAGGAGTCAGCGATGATCCTTTTACAGATGGTCAGTCAGTATGAAACCTGTGCGTGTTGCACCAGCTGATGCAGGTCAGACTCGCCATCCAGTACGAGCCATGGAAAGGCCGGCAGAGGTAATCATTTGCCAGTAGCCTCAAGCACAATCGAGTCCGGCGGTGTTCAGATCACTGGTATGAGTTTCTACAGCGACGTACTATTGCACTGAATATATATATATAGACATACAGCCTCCTCCTACGTCAGAGATTGCGACTCTTCACCACAACTTAGACCATGTGCTGTTCAAGTAAGTCGGACGTGGGGATGCCGACAGACAGACTGAATCAGTACGGTGCTCTAGTGACGGGGTGCAACACCTACAAGATCCACAAACGGGTGCATGGAATTTCGACTCATTTTTGCAAGACATACCTGCGCCTTCAAATTACGCCTACCATCGCTCGCCAGGCTATGTCCCGCCTTCCCAGGACCCAGTAAGCAACTCGTGAGAGTTAGAACCCACGCTGACAAGTCTTTTTAGGAGCTTCTACGTCTAGCGGAGCAACATTCTTGCCAGTTCTACGGCTCCACTTCGACTGTGTCGAAGGCCTTGAGTCAGATATATTTCGCCATAAGTGGTCAGTGCTTGTCTTCATCTGACACTAACTTGCTTTATGGCTCACTACTTGTTTCATTCAGGAAGAAAAGGTGTGGACATCTCATATCTGAGCAAGGGTTTCAAGTCAGAGGTAAAAGGATTCCCAGTCCCGTCTGCCCATAGCACTGACTGTGGCGTATCAGCGCTCCGCCTTCACCAAAGGCGCAGAACTACCGGCAGCGATTGTACTCAATAGGACTGCAAACGGACACTATGCCATTGACAATGACAAGGCTTACGATGTGGAAAATGTCCTCAGTGATTTTGTATGGCCTTTGTGACTCCCTGTTTTGCTCGGCTTACCTACGACACTAGGGACATATCATGGAAAAAATGTTGACCACAAGCTCGACGGACTTCCAGCGTTTTCTCAAGACAAGTCCCGAAGACGCCGTATCGGAAGAGGAGCGGACGAAAAGAGAGGCATATCACCATATGAAGGTATGATCAGATGCCCATTGGCGAGGTATGCTTCCGTGACTCACAAGTGCAGGTGGGATCTTTGATGCTACGCTCTCAATTGGATTGCCGCCATTCAAGGCTTCCCGGCTCTGGCGTTTTCGATATCAAGACGAGAGCTTGTTTCCCCGTGCGTTATGACTCGGAAAATTACATTGTATGCAATCTCAGTCCTCTGCTTACCCTGTCGCTAATCCGTGCAGGCCAATTCCGTGTATGATATAGCTCATGTGACGGGTATGATGGGCTCGTATGAAAGAGAGTGAGTCCTTTCTTCTGCTTTGGCATATTGTTGATTCATGTGTCATTTTCAGGTATTACGATCTGACCCGCTCTGCAATGCTCAAGTACAGGTATGTTGCAAATGCGGTAAGCGAATAACGTTTGCTCATTCACTTGATCAAGCTTTCAAGTGCGCATAGGTGCCATGGAAGGTATCTTTGTCGCCTATCACAGCACTTCTCGCATGTTTGGATTTCAATATATCTCTTTGTGCGTCTTTTCGGCCTCATCGTTCCGTACCTGACAATCACATCTCCTTGCAGGGCCGAAATGGACAAGCGGGTTTTCGGATCCAGTGAGATGGCGGATGCTGCATTCAAAAACTCAGTTTCTATCCTCGAGCAACTTCTTCAACACTGCACATCTCTCTTCCCATCGAAGGTCGGTCTGGTGTTTTCCAAGTCGTCACTGGTGCTGATCCTGCACTGCCCTGCCTGTACAGAGTGTCAACATCATTATGAGTCACACACCTGCTTTCGACCCGCATTCAGTGACAGCCTATGTCCAGCCAAAGGATTGGAGTAAGAGAGATGGGCCGTGTCCTGTTCAGGCAGTGACTTTCAAGATGGAAAACTTCCTCGATGCTTGCCCTGTCACTGGACCCATGCCAGCTTATGTCTTGGATCCCAAAACCGGAAGAGCGCCCAGCTGTGAGTCTCAAGACAAATCAAGATTGTACATATGATGACTGATGCGGCTGTATTGATTAGGGAGCATCAAATCGACGATTACCAAGTGTGCACAGGATACGTCAGGGCACTCAGAAGCTCGTGTCGGTCTTCAGCGGTCTCAGGCTCGGCTGCTTGCAATGACAAAACGTTTTGTCCCTGAAGGGGAGACGGTAGAGAGTATGACTCGCCTCCGAGGGTCTGCTAGCTGCACAGTTGGACGTGCGGGGGACCAGAAGCCAGCCGAGAGCCAGAAAATCATCTGGAAAGAACCATCGATTGATATTGAACGTATGAGGCAGGAAGTTAAGGAATCTGGAAGACGCTATGAGGAAAGAAAACGAGCATGGAGCCAATGATCGAGCAGGAGGTGTTCATCAAGTGTCCCAGCAATATCGATGCATGTTGATGCTGCCTCAAGGATACCATGGACATGGGAGAGTTCATGAACGTGGTCTCATTCTGTACACAGTAGCATACATTTCGCACAACTTTACGATATAGCATGCTTGATTATACTGTTCATGTAAGCATGTAATCGATGCGTGGGATACGGTAGCGTTCGGTTCGTAAAGTACATATTCTGATCGAAAGCCCCATTTCGAGGGCAAAATCATGTCGTGACGGCCTGTTTCTTCCCGAGCGCTACATGCGGTGCGTCCCTGAGCAGAATCAAGTCAGAAAAACATTCGGCTACTTGGCATGTGACGTGTGACGTACTTTGAAAAAGCTCCTCAAAAAATGCGTGACACCTAGGGCCTTCCAGAACGAGAACTAACCAAGGACACGGCAGTAGCAGCCCGGGATCTCCTTCTCTTGAGATCTTTGTGTGAAGCAGTATCTTTTCGATTCAATCTGTGAAGCTCTTTCGAGACTTCTTCCATCTCCTTGGCATCTTCCTGATCTTCTGCCTTGTTGATGCCTCTGCTTTCTCTGGTTTCTTCTTGCATGACTTCATCCAACAAAGCCTGCTGCTGAGCAGACGTAGCACTGACAGTCCGATGGCGACCTGCGACATAACTCGCAGACCGAGCTACTCGCGGAGTGAGCAATGTTGTTGATCTGGTGACTCGGCTCGGTGAACAACTTGGGGAGTGGAGCGTCTCCACGCGATCCGGCGTAAACGCGCGGTGACTGAGGCGACGAGCTTTCTGTGGCGTCGATGGCGCATTGTCACCCACCAGTATCGGCTCAAGCAAAGATGTCCCAGAGTCGGATTGGATTGCAGTTCTCTGAGAATCATCTCCCAAAGCCGCAGGGCTGTTCGTCCGCGGAATCGCAGAGGTTGAAGCGAATGTGCGCATCATGATATTATCCCCCGACGACTCGAATGGTGTCGTTTGCGGGTGTCTGAAGAGTCGGGAAAGACGTGGTGGCGAAGGGGCATCAGTATGACGACGAATTGCGCCCCCGGGCACACCGTCATACCATACGTGTTGCTCCTTTTCGTATAGGAGATCAGGGCTGTCAACGGGCACAGGAGGGGGTTCTGTTTGCGACCTATAAGGCGCCGGTCTTGAAGCCACAGGGGATCCAGTGACCTCTTCTTCCGCATCGAACTTTGTCAAGCCAGCAGTCCAGTCGCTTATTTGCCCTGATCCACCCGATGAGGTTGTCAAAGAGAGCCGCACTTCAACACAGTCATCCAGATCAATGACCGACCTGGGATCTCTCTGGAGAAGCAGGAACTCTTCATATTCATCGTGGTAGGCAGGCTGATCATCATACCCCCTCGATCGGTGATATGGAGGAATGTCTTCCCAGGGAGGCAAAGGCGGATGTCGAGAGACCAGAGCCACATTGTGCCTTTCGCGTAGAAGAGCTGCGATCGGCAGAATGTCATCAAGTGCAGTGTTGGAATCCTTCCGCTCTTTCAAGTGGATCTTTGAGTCGAGAGCGGTGAAGAAAGTATGGCCAAACGGTATGGGCTTGCGCCAGGAAGCTGACTGGTGACGGCCGATCCGACCGCCTGTCCAGTAGCGCAGGTTCCTTTTGACGGTTCCATAGGCGGAAGAGTCTTCTCCTCGGTCCTCTTGCTCTTCGCCAATCTCCTCGTCGGAGGAGGAATCCGATGGTTGAAAGCCACTGTTTTCGCTTCCGTTGGTCGACAAATTCGCTGGGGGACAGAGAAGGTCGGCCTCTTCATGGTCCAGTCTGCGGTCAAGGGTCAATTCTCGCTATTGTGGTGTTCCCGTTCCACTCACCTATCGAATCTTCTCTTGAGCGCCCGCGTGATGCTACGGAGCTAGTGTCAGGACACATGACGCTGTCAGTTTAAAACCTACATCATTTTGGTGATCAAAGTGAACGCAAACAGTATACCGGTAGCCGCAGCGTGTCCTTTGGCTTTGTCTGTGTGGTGTTGTCAGTCGTGGCAGGTTTCACAACTCTGGGTCTGGGTCTACGCACTCAGGATGAAGAAGGCAAACAAGACAAATTGAGCTAGCGCAAGAGCGTCTGTGCTATATCGTTGGATTCGAATGCTTGACCGACGACCGTTGGTCTCGTAAAGTCTTCCATAGACAAACACGAATTGACGTTTCCAGATGGCTGTGGCAATAGTGAGTCTACAAATTCTGATGGACCCGCCGCACAGAGGCACTCACTGTACAGTGCCCCGTAGTAGACAAGCGCTAGTGCAGGTAAGAATTTGCTGCTTGCTGTTCAGGCCCTTGTGACGTACTGAAAGCAATGACCAGCGGATTCAAAAGCATAAACAAGTGCATGATAGCACCGCCCAAGACATGTTGCGGAAGTTGTGAAAAGTGGCTGAAAGTAGGGCTACCATTGTGGTCAGCGTTCACCATATTGACGTACACGACGCGTGAGCTTACTGTTCCGTGCGAGAACGCCTCTGTCGGGGGACGATCGATTGCCGAGTCCCAAAAACATAGATGATTGTAGGGAGCTAAGACGTGTAAGCGCGATGCTTGTGTGCCAGGTATCTACACCCACTCCAAATCGAAAGATCTCAAAGAAAGGCTGGATTGCTGTCTGAAGCAACACGTAGCTTGAGAAATAGGGAGCGGCCGTTGGCTAGTCATCGTAGATCATCAGCTGACAATCACCCGTCAATGATGATCAACCTACAAACGCAGAAGATATGATCGGCAGAGGGTCAAAATCTTTTGTCTGAAAGGCAGTGAGGTATGCTTCAATAGCGGATTGGCCGATCTGGAAGGTATCAGTATGGTCCTTATGACGATTCGATATCGGGAAACCTACGGCAAAGAACACGACCCCATTAACCATCACTGATATCCAGTCAGCGTCAGATTGCTCAAAACAGAAAAGAAACTGACAGAACTTCCAGAAACGCTCCAACACACTGTTGTGTATACCCAATCTCGTCACAGTTGTTTCGGCCTTGTTCGCGATGACCAACAAAAGGGGACAGATAGCAAGAGTCAAGAGAGCTACAAGGATGACGGGAGCCAAAGAAGTTATAGCTGACGCTGCTTTTGGATTATTATCCAGAAAAGTTTGGAGAGGCTTCACGAATCCCGCAATATTTGTTAACGATGCCAAAGCACACAGGATAGAGACGGGAAATATCTACGATGTCAGCTTGATCAACGTTACGATCAACTTACCCAGACCAAAGTAAATGCCCATACTCCCAAGTATACCACCCACCCTCGCACGAGTTCTGATCTATACGCACTCTTGTACAGCCGTGGCCATAGCAAGTCTGTCCATTCAGGTGCCGCCGTAGTTCGGCAAGATAAGGTTCTCTTCGGGTGACTATCAAGGACCTTGAGCGCCAAACGCGCTGTTTTGGCGTCGTTGAAGGTGACGAAAGCAGTTGAAGCAGCGGGATAATCTTCGATCGGTATTGATCGGGCTGCATCAATCAGGTCAGTGATATAATTGAGCTTGAGGGTCAAGTAGTCAATCTTGGGAGCATTGATTTTATAGAAAGGCGCGGTTATGGGTGGATGGGTGAGTTCTTGGTACGAATCTAGGCATTCTCGGGGAACAGAGTGCAGAACCTAATGCAGATTAGCGGTACTCGAGAGTGGTTGGCACATCCACGTACATCCCAAACGGTTTCATCCAATTGCGCAGTTTTTGCGCTCACATATGGCTTGAGCGCTTCGACAAGGATGGATGTTCGCGCAAGTTTGACCGGGTCCTTTATTTGATGGATTTCTTGAGGATGGCGATGGTAACGAGTGACGTCCTGAAGGACACGCTTGGCCAGCTTTGTGTGCGCCTGGATCTTGTATCAGAAGTTGTGTCCTACTCCTTCCATCGACTTACAATTTCGAGTTGTCTCAGGACATTCAGTCTCCGGTTGCGTAGGTTTTGCAATCTAGTCAATTTCCTTACGAGGACAACCTCGTCCACGACGCTTCCCTTTGAAGGCTTGACATTCACGGAATACGAAGGGTTTTGCCCTATAGGTATGACCTGCTTGAGGATTGTACCAATCGGCACCCGTTTCTGCGGGTCGGCCTTTCGAGCATGGTGGCGTTGGATATAGTAGTCAAAGTATTCCTTCAAGACTTTTTCGTCTCTCATGTCTGGTGGGATATTTGTCACCATGACTGTCCGGAATCGTTTGAGCCCCGGACAGTCCGCATAAGGATGGATATCATCCTGGCCTTCCTCTCCACGAGACTCTTGCCTTGCAGATGTTTTCATCTCTTCGAGTTTTACCCCTAGGGCTCTGATCTCCCTCTTCCTGTAAGCTAGAGCGCCCCAAGTGATCCAGAGCACCACGCCTATCCAGGTGATCGATACCCACCATATCAGGAGGGCGTGTACCCAGAGCCATTTCGATCCTGATGATTGGACGAGGGACGATATGGAGGCGCGAACCATGGAAGTCTTGGAGACATCGCTGGGAGAGTAGAATATGTGGAGGGGCATAAGGATGGGCATGATGATTAGAGCGTGAAAGAGGGTATAGAAGACTACCGCAATGTCAGTGGCATCTGACGGCAGTCAACTATTCATCACTTACAAGAGGCGCGCAGAAATCTCGCATGAAGGGTGATATCTAGCCCGCATTTGGCAGGCATGTCGGTCTCTCTGAACTTTAGGCTGGTTATTATCCACGCCAGGGGCCATGTGGAAAGAGGTTGCGAGGCATTGCTAACCAGGGTCAGTGCGCACAAAGCGAGAAACACCTCTGCACTTACACTGCCCACACCTTTGGCTGAAATATACTGCTATCGTCAGCCAATGCCGGCAGCACAAGGACTTACTATCCAAACTCCCAGTCCTCCCGTGACCCTGGCCGATCTCTGGGCCTGTTGGTCTTGTCCTCGACGAGACCCTCGCTGCTCGTCCGCCCATCTCTTCGTTGTGACTCGTGCCCTCCACTTGATCTGCGCCTCTTCCAGTTCCGGAGAGCGCGATAGATCCTGACCACGAGCAGGCGACGGGGGCCGTCTGTGCCCCTTTGTCTTGGGATGTGGACCTCAAGCTCGTGTCCGACAAGGCATATCCCTGCAATGGCGAGGGTGAGCCAGAGGTTATCGAGGAGGCCAGAGTACTTTGCGTTGTAGTTTGTGTGCTGCGACAGGTCGGCCATGGCGGACGTCCATTCGCAAGAGCAGATGCGATTTCGGATACCTAAACAAAGGCGACTCCTTGGACGCCACCGGCCGCCGGGCAGGAACGGCCTCACGATAGTAATGCCGCTGGGCCACGTGTTGTGGCAGTGTTATCCCCCGCTGCTCATTTGCTGCGTCTATGCCCTTTGCATTCGTCTCCAGCGTTCATACCCCAGCACCATGGTCCGCGCCACTGCCCTCCTTCGCAACGCCCCCAAGCCCATGTCGGCTGACCACACAAAGTACCACGTCGCTTCCACCGTACGTGCCCCTCCTTCTGCTACGCGCTCCAACTGACCTCTCGTAGGGCTTCTGGAAAAAGTTCCGTATGTCTAGCTCATCCCGAACCATCACGCTGGGAAACGAAGTGTTACTGACTTGGATTGCGTCGATTCTCGCGGCTTACAGGAGACAACGTTGTCGGTGTGTTCAGCCCTCTCGGGTAGATGATGAAAGCGCTAACGCATCCATTCAGTGAACCCCGAGATCTCTACCGGTCTTCCCATCCCCACCCTCAACCGTTTCCCTCAGCCCGCTTCTCGACCAGAGAAGTATGCCACCCCTGCGACTAAGGCTAGCGACCCCGCCTTCAACCCTGTTGGTGTCCTGCTAAAGATTCTGAGCGCCCAAGGCTGATTAGGCAACAGTACTGGAAACGAGACTCCCGTCGCTCCTACCCCCAAACTTCCGTTATCACCCAGTCCCACCTCTCCAGCCTCCTTCTCTCTTCTCCCACCCTCTCATCTCTCCCGTCCCCCGAGACTGCCGTCGAGACCAAGCAAGAGTCCTCTGCCATTGCCCCCGGCTCTGAGCCCTCGGATGCTCAGCAGGTCGTAGCCGCCTCAGAGGTCCCCGACCTTTCGACAGTGTTGGATAAGATCCCCCAAGGAAAGGCGTTCTTGGGCGGTGGTTTGACGACTGGCCAAGGGGCAGGGACTTTACCGCCCCTTCCCCCAGCGTCCAACCTCCATACTGGTGCCAAGTGGACGCCAAAGGCTGGCGCTGAGGTGCCTCACGGCAAATTCGACTACTTCCCCATGTACACTGTCTGCTAGATTATGACAGATGGTCGTGGAGGATGGCCGTGCGTGATAGTATACCGGTCAAGCGGGTGATCGTGGTGTAAGATATGAGGCTGAGGCTGGCTGGATGGACATGCATTGATAATTCCACAACATATTCGACAACACGCCCAAGCAAACTGATGCAACTTGCAAACTATAGATGATACTCGCCACCTCCACACAAAATGACCATAGGTCTAGGCCTCTGGGTCCATATCCGCCCACCGAGCAGAAGCTCTATCCAACCCTCCCAGCTCCTTCTCTCCCACCAGCTCTCGCACAATCAGATACATCTTGTTTAGACATACAGTGATGTGCACGAGAGAGGTTCCGGCTGTAGCACAAAGTGTAAACTGTTCGCTCTGAACAGGAGGTGAGCTTTGTTTGCTATCTGTTTTGCTTACACTCACGTTGCAATTCTCCCATGTGATGAGCCCAGCCATGATCTTGGCAGCATTATCAGACTCCAAGCCGGATCCCGAAATGGTAGTCTCTTCTTCAGACTTTCCGTCTGCACGATCGCTCCCCCTTGTCTTCTCTCCCCTGTTCATGTCATCGCTCTCACTGTCCATTCCCTTGGCAAACGCCTCGCGTTCCGGGTTGGCCTCCGCAACGCCGCTCGCCCAATGCCTCCTCAGCGTCCGCCCAGTGCTCTCATGCATCGCCAGCCGCTCAAAGATGGGCAGCATGGGAGGCAAGGGTTCACCAGTCCGGAGGGAATGTTGAAGGGCGGAAAAGAGCATCAAGCAGTCGCCGATCTGCGTTGCGGTCAGAGGGATGGTACATGTACCAAGCAGGCGGCGGTAAAACTCACAAAAGCGGGGTGCATCAACAGACTTCGAGTGGTCAGTCGTTTGCACCAGACCACTTCCAATCGAGAGTACGCCGAGGACAACAGGGCCAGTGTGACCAGGATCTCGCTTTGGACCTTGTACAGTTTCGCGTATGTTTTCTTGGGCCAGGGACCCCTACAAGTGACTTAGCTCGTGTTGCCCATGGCGGACAAGCGTAGGGCTCACTTCAGTCCAATCTCCAGTCTGATCGTATCAGCAACGCACATATGATCAGATGGATGACTTACGAAGCATACAGCATATGAACCTTCATAGCTTCCATTCGCCCCTAAGCACCATCAGCGAATCGTTATTGCATTACCATTGCTCAAGACTCACAAGTATCTTCATGAACTTGGACCTATATTTCTCCCGCCTCCCATTCTCGTCCACTTTTGTTCCCCACTCCTCTGCATCTACTTCGTCTTCAATACCCGTCACCACCTCGCCATACAATTCCGAGATGTCTCTCATATTTTTGGCAAGACGACGGCGGAAAAGGGTCCGGGCGGAGGTGGGGCGAGGGAAGAGCATACAAATGAATGCTGCTGTGAAACCTGGGTTTTTCTATAGTCAGCACGAGAACGTTCCTGCTTCTGAAGAATGATTACCAATGATGACGAGAAGAGCACGTCGGCCCGCGAGGGCCGCACCTACACCCTGGCTTGCTGTGGTGTAGATATGCCCGTCGATCCACGAGTATCCAACGATCAACTGATGACGATCAGCAGGCAGACAGCATGATATACGAATGACTCACCATGATTGTCACGTTGGCCATGAGGAAGAAGACAGCCTTCGATAGGGGGGCGGCTATACGTATGAACAAGAAGGGCGCAATAAGAACCATCTGCGACTTGTCAGATATCTTCTGCTTTAGAAGACAAAAGCTCACTGTAGCCGCGGTCACACCGTACGGATTACCATTGCCATGGCCGGATCCGATATACCAAGCCAGCATACCAATCACAAGACCAGCAACAGTCCCGGACTACTGATCTTGAGCCTGTGGCATCTGCAAGGTAAAGAATCGCTCACCATTCGTACCAGGAAAGCGTTGATCTGCTCTCCCGTGAAGACACCCAAACCCGTTTGTGACATGATCAGAGCCCACAGTCCTCTGACATTGACATATTAGATATCACCCATCCAGCAGGTACCACACATATCGAGGACGTACCTGTTCACGTAGTAGAAGTGAGCCGAGTTGGGGCACACGGAAGGTACAAAAAGAGCAACAGAGACGAGACCGTATTTGAGAGCGAACACTCCCGAAGTACCAGAAAGCCCTTGCCAGAGAGTATAGACATGCCGACCGAAACGTTGTAAGGAATTCCGAGGATCACTCGCGTCGGGATCCTTGGCTGTTCTGAGATTAGGTCCGCATCTTGTCGATCTGTAAACCCGACGTACTGTAAAGCTTCTTGGATTTTTTCTTCTTGGTTGGCTTCTTCTTCTGCAAGTCTTCATCATCACTATCGTCCTCTTCTTCGGGCGACACGCGACCCCTCTCCTCTTCCGTAGCCGCATCCGTATCCTTCAATCCCATATCCAGGGGATTCGGGTTTCCATTTTTGTCATTCGCTGCTTTGAGCAGCATCTTGGCAAACCTCTTTGGAAATTGCAGCTTCGCCTTGGGGTTGGCTCGCTCGATTTCCAAAAGCAGTTCAAGCAGCGAGATGAGCGACAACGCAAAGGGGACGATCGTCGCTGTAAGCACCATAGCCCGGGACAGGTCATGACTGGTGAGTCTGAATGAATGAAGCATGTCTTCTTTGAGGACGCCCGTGTTTGGATCAAAGAGGCCCTTGTAAGGCTCCAGTAAAGCATATTGTTTCGAGGCTCGAAACTCTTGCAGCGCTTGCTTGAGGTTCTCCAGATTTTCCTCTCGCTGTGTAATAGGAGGAGAGTCTGCTGGAACTTTTTTCCATCTTGTGTGGTTGACGAGGAAGAGCCAATCTTTGATATCTCGCAGGGCTTTGATCGACTGCTCCCGGAGATCTGCGCTGGAGTCTGCCAACACGGGCAATAGGCCCTCAAGACTTTTGGCAGGTTCAGCGAGTTGTCGAGCTTGCTCAATACGCTTCTTGGAGTGGTAGTGGGGATGGGGGTCGGCGACTTCTTTGCCCGACTTATCGGACCGGCGTTGTTCTTGTATCAACAGCTACAGATAGATCAATACCCACCCTGGGTGGTCAAATCATGTACTCACAACAAAGCTCGTAATGCTGTATAGCCGAGCCCCAAGATCTTTCGACTTGTTGAATATTCTCTCGGTATCCGTAGGTCCAATCTGCCCTCGAGTAATCTCCAACTGCAACATTCCAATCTGCCCCTGCAGTGCGGTTATTGCCGCTACATGTTTGTCCCTGATCGCATAGGTCTTGTCGGCTAAACCAGCCCATTTGGATTCGTCAGAAGGCGGAATATGGAGGACTTGTTCGTGAAGGTCGAGGAGATCGATGCAGGGGGAGATGATAGTCTTGGTCAAGGCGTCGAGGACGATGTGATTGAGGGTTTGGGGAAAGATCAGGAAGACCGAGGCGATCGCTATGGCAAAGAAACACGCGGCCGGTATCACCAATTGTTTCTGATACATCAAGCCGTGTCAGCGAATTGTTGCAATCGTGAAAATCTCAAACATACTGCCAGAACGTATTGCTTGGCTGGAAACAAGGGGCCGATGGTGCACATCACTGCGATTCTACGTCAACTCCGGTGTCGTAGTGGTACGAAATGGACTTGCAATCCAAGATGATGGTCCCAAAAACACAGCCGAGAGTGCTGTGGCGATATCAGCATCTTGTGGTATGTGTTCACAGGTTTATGCACAAGTGCAACGTACAGCTTGGGTCGAGAGGCTCGTAAGAACCCAAGGCCATAGGCGCCCACGAAGAGGAATACACCATAGACAGCAGACGAGCGCGGGTCAAGGAAAGCTCCTCGAAAAATAGAAGCCGAATCTACATTACAAGGCAGTGTCAGTGGGCTTCGAATGAGGATGAAGACATGACCGGGACTCACATTGAAGCTCGATGTTTCCGCTTTGATTATAACTTTAGACGCCGACTCAGCCCATGATCTTATACGACCGTGCAGGTAATAGGTCTGACAACTCACCCGGCTTCTTCCGCTTGAATTTGTGATTGTAACAAGACCTGACTCCGAGCACGGAGAGCGGCTGCCATAGCAGCCGCCCCCCACGCCCAGCCCGCGCAGACACCCACTATCATAGTCAATATCACAAAGAGATAAATGCTCAATGCCATATAAGGGGGTATCATCTGAGACACCAGAGGTGCGAAGAAAGCTGCCTGCCCGATAGTATTGAGCGCTGATCAAATCGTCAATAATCAACCCTCTATCAGAAGCAGTCATAATAGCACTCACGATCCTGGCATATCATGAGCAGGAAAGCACCAAAGGTAGCAAGCATGCAGCGGACGAAGTTCTTCCACTGCCTCCTATCTGTCCAAGCGGCCTGTAGCCAGTCTGGGATATGGAGCTTTTCTGTCCATTTTGGAGGTGCTTTGGTCGCAGCGACGTCCCCCGAGACTTTCTCCTCGGACATTGCTGCAAGTTGTATAGACCGCTGAGATGGCCAGGTTGAGAGTTGGAATAGACAATCAAATCAGCCAGTCCAATGCAATTGATGTGCCGGTGGACTTTGTTTTGTGGAAATGGATGCGAACGCGGTGTTCCCTGTACAAAACTCCCAAAGCAGCCAAACAAACGAACCCGAAATCGTCATAAGCGTGGTGGAGGTCGCCGCCAGGAACACGAGCTGCGGCTGTGCGGATGCCCGACAAGACGACGAACAAACGTCCACTAACTGCAGCTTGCATTTTCACTCATTTTTTGCTTTTATCTCCGTTTCCGCCACTATATACATGTCTTTACGAGATTCTTCCTGCTACACCCTCACCCTCCGTCCTCACGCGTCAGACCCCTCCATTGTCGAGCTCGTCGAGTCGTTTGGCCCCAGTAGCGGCGGCGAAGAGCCGAGATACGCCAGGGTCAAAGAGACCCAAGCAGAAGAGGCATACTCGGCTGCTCTCTATGGTAAGCTGAAATGTCGGCGCATAGTATGCAAGGTTGACCCAAGCATCCAAGACGCTATCACTGGTGCGAGGCTGGCATCAGCTGGCTACACCGTCGAGAAGGCAAAATCACGGCGGCTGCAACTGCATGGACCAGATGAGGCAATACCCTTTAATTTTACCGGCAAGATGTGAGTGATAGTATGTCCGTGTCCAGTTCAACACTGATAACCTAGCTGTTCTAGAAACTTTGTGCGTTGGAGACTGATCTTGAAAGGTTTTAGGGTGGTCAGCTGATCTACATCTGATGTCGTTCAGGAGTGGACGTTTGTCTTCCAAGGGTAGGATCTTCTCGCGCTTACTCAGGTTTACGCTCATTGTCACTTATTGATCACAGAAACAAGTACAGCTGGCGCAGGGAACTATATGGCAAAGATTACATCTGCACACTCGACCGCAAACCCGACCCTGCTGTCGAGATCTGCCTGTAAGCAGCGTCTGATCACAGAGCGCAGACGCGTTGCTGCGACTGACGACCTGCAATTAGCGCTCGAGAAGCGTATAAACAGAACCCGGCGAGGCTACAGATTCTACATTATAACATCGACCGTTTCACAAGCGACATCAAGGATGTACGCGGGCTGGAGACGTTGCTAGTTGCGAGGTGCGTGACGAGAAAAGAAGAGGCCTACTTGGTTGACCACAGCTCAGCTTGCTGTGTCTACTCGATGCATGGGAAGAGCGTGGCTCCTTGACAAACGGCAAAAGAGGTCCAACTCCTCCTATCAAACCGACAACGTCAATCGACCCGCCGCTAGCCAAAGTAATCAGCGAAGACGATTTTGAACCGGTATGGACTGCTGGCCCGACAGTGCCAAAATGACCATGTGCTGACCAAATGGCGGCAGGAAAACCCGAATGAGATTATGGTGGGAAGACACACCGATGTGGATGATCATGTCGCGCGTGCCATTAATCTACTCGAGGTGCGTTCGATGAGGCTGACAAGTCACAGCGCCACGGACTGCTGACGGATATGAAAAGGACCCCAGCATTCTTTTCATCATCATCAGGACAAAGTCCCCCGAAGCACATCAAAGAGCTCTCCAGGTGTCCCTCGGTGTGAAGCGGTGCGTTTGGGGCATGACGCTGGACCCATTCAACTGACAAGGTTGCCCACAGCTTTCGACATCGCGAGAATATGTCCGACTTGCACCAATATATCATCGAAGAAGAGGACACTCCTAAGCCCGTGCCTCCCAGCAACGGACCAAAAGTCATCAACCTAAATGACCCAGAGTACGTCTACATCTCAGTATGAGAAGAAGCTCGCTCTGACAAATTCACACCCAGGCATGTTCCCCTGCCAACTTCTTCCAAGGTATGGACACCTCCCACCCGTATGGCCATCTACCTCTCCACCATCGTCCTACCCGATCTGAACCCAAGCCGACTGGCGTCCACAAGGAGGACGTCTGCGGGTGATTCGTGTATCAATCTGGAGAAGATGGGAGGAAAGGCAAGGGAGCAGAGAGCCTCTATAAAGCCCGCAAAGCCGAGCCATAATACTCCATCACCGTTGAAGAAGCCAACCCCGCCGCCACTCAATGAGGCGGATAGTGGTGGTTCGGGTTCTGGATCCAAATCATCTTTGCGGAACTCCACTCTTGGCAAATTGTTTCGATAAGGGTGCAAGGGTACCGTGTGTCTCTAGGGAGAGCAGGATTGGGGATTGTACGATACAGCATAGATAGACCGAGACATAGATGCATTTTGACTGTGTCAAAAAAGATAAGGATCTAGAGAAAACCGAAGACCATTTTTAATGCGTATACACTTCTTACCAAAGACCTAATTAAACATAACTCCTGCCGACACTTCCAAGCCCACAACTTTGACACTACACGCCTAGTCAACCTCCTCCATAGATCCGGCGCCAACTTCCTCGAGAGCGGGAGCATCCTCGGTAGAGGCAGCGGCGGGCGTGGGCTCAACGGCGTCGGCGTCGATGGAAAGACCAAGAGCGATCATCCTGTTGATTCGGGAAGCAAAGTCCTGAGGGTTGGAAAGGGTGAAACCGGAGGTCTACAGCGTCATATGTCAGCGGCGATCGTAATATGATTGCATTGTCAACTCACCAGGAGAGCAGTCTCGAAAAGGAGGTAAGTGAGGTCTCGGACAGTCTTGTCAGACTTGTCCTCGGCAACTCGACCCTTGAGCTCCTTGACGATGGGGTGGTTGGGGTTAAGCTCCATGGTCTTCTTGCTGGCCATGTAAGAGGACACTACTGAATGTTAGTACGCTGCACAAACAACGCAAACGATACAACTCACTGGAAGAGTCACGGAGAGCCTGAGCCTTCATGATTCGCTCCATGTTGGAAGACCAACCGAATTGGCCAGTGACAAGGACACAAGGAGAGTCGGAGATACGGTTGGAAACGATGACCTTCTCGACCTTGTCGCCAAGGTTCTCCTTAATGGCGGAGCAAAGACCCTCGAACTCGGTGGCCTCCTTCTCCCTGGCAGCCTTCTCCTCGTCGGTCTCTTCGAGCTCGAGACCCTCCTTGGAGACACAGACAAGAGTCTTGCCGTCGAACTCCTTGAGCTGAGTAACCGCGTACTCGTCGATGGGGTCAACGAGGAGAAGGACCTCGAAGCCCTTCTTCTTGAGGACCTCAAGGAAAGGTGAGTCCTTGACGGCCTCGAGGGATTCACCGGTAAGGTAGTAGATGGACTTCTGGACCTCGGGCATACGGGTGATGTAGTCCTTGAAAGAGGTCATCTCGTCGACAGACTTGGTGGAGTGGAATCGGAGGAACTCGGCAATCTTGGATCGGTTGGTAGCGTCCTCGTGAATACCGAGCTTGAGGTTCTTGGAGAAGGCGGCGTAGAACTTGTCAAAGTTCTCCTTGTCCTCGGCGCACTCGGAGATGAGGTCAAGAGCCTTCTTGACAAGGTTCTTTCGGATGACCTTGAGAATCTTGTTCTGCTGAAGAGTCTCTCGGGAGATGTTCAGGGGAAGGTCCTCGGACTGCGCTATTGTCAGCTTTGACTTGAACAAGACGATACTAGGTACTTACGTCAACGACACCGACGATGAAGTTGAGGTACTCGGGCATCAAGTCCTCGTTGTCATCGCTAATGAACACACGTCGGACGTAAAGCTTGATGTTGTGCCTCTTCTTCTTGGTCTCGAAAAGGTCAAAGGGAGCACGCTTGGGAAGGAAGAGCATGGCCTTGAACTCGAGCTGACCCTCAACCGAGAAGTGCTTGACGGCAAGGTGGTCCTCCCAGTCGTTGGAGATAGACTTGTAGAAGGAGGCGTACTCTTCCTGTTGAACGTCCTGGGGGTTCCTGTGGCGAGTCAGTGCTGCTTTATTGCATGGGACAGACGACTTACCTGGTCCAGATGGGCTTCTGCTTGTTGAGCTCCTCGTTCTCAGTGGTGGTCTCCTTGATCTTCTTGGTCTTCTTGGCCTTCTTGTTGTCCTCATCCTCAACCTCCTCGATCTTGCTGTCGTTGTTCTCAGCCTCCTCGTCCTCGACCTCCTTCTCGGTCTCCTTGGTGACAACGAGCTGGATGGGGTAAGAGATGAACTCGGACTGGTCCACGTCAGTCAAAGTCCTTTCAACGTTGATTGCAAGAATAGACTCACGTGCTTCTTGACGATCTCCCTGATCCTCTTCTCCTCGAGGTACTCCTTGAGGTCTTCCTTGATAAAGAGCTTCATCTCGGTACCTCGGCCGAGTCGGGGACCCTCAGTGTCCTCAGTGATGGTGAAAGTACCACCTGCGGCAGACTCCCAAGTGTACTGCTCATCGTCGTTGTGCTTGGTAGTGACCTGCACACGCTCGGCAACGAGGTAAGAGGAGTAGAAACCGACACCGAATTGACCTGAACAACGCGATTAGCACACGTGATCCCACAACTTCACACAAGAACATACCGATCATGGAAATGTCAGCACCAGAGCTCAAAGCCTCCATGAAGGCCTTGGTACCAGACTTGGCGATCGTACCAAGGTTGTTGACCAAGTCGGCCTTGGTCATACCGATACCGGTATCCCTGATGGTAAGGGTACCCTCCTCCTTGTTGGGGACAATTCGGATGTAGAGGTCCTTCTCAGAGTCGAGCTGAGAGGGGTCGGTCAAGGCCGCATAACGGATCTTGTCGAGGGCATCGGAAGAGTTGGAAATGAGTTCTCGAAGGAAGATCTCCTTGTTGGAGTAGAAGGTGTTGATGATGAGGTCGAGAAGCTGAGAGATCTCGGCCTGGAAACCAACTGTCAAGCAGAAGCGTCAGCATGTTGTTCATGTGAGGTCATTCCGCCCAATGGGGAGCGTTCAGTCAAGAAAGCCGCTTACAAGTTTCGGTGGACATGATGCTTTGAGGATGGGTATTAGTGTGAGTTATAGGAGAGCTTGTCGCAGAGCTGAGTGGCAAACGTACAAAGAGAAGTGGTGTTTTTTTGTGGTCGGTGGGAAAGAAGAAGAAGAAGAAAGACGATGCATTTATACCTCGTGGGCGGGGCGGAATGGCCTCCTGGACTCCTCTCGAAAGTTCCATGGCTCTTACGTAACTCAGGCCATATTTGATTCCGCCACGGCCAACCGCCGGCTGTATATCTATCGAAAGACGGAGAACATTCTTCTTGTACTGCGTAGACGACTACTGCTCATGGTCATAGACGAGACAGCGTCGACTTTGCATGCTGATACGGGTAAATGGAAACCGTTCGGTAGTGCGCTTGCTCGAGTACCTGTAGCAAACCAGATACATCTACACATGCAGTCGTATAATCTACCTTCTTCTCGCATCATACAAATACCAACCTTCTTATGCAAAGTAATGGTGCTCCTTCGCCTTTCGCGCCTGTACCTCCAGAATACCCCCGTGGAAATGCTCGTGTGTCAACTGAGTAGCGTTTTGTCGAAGAGCAAGCTATTGTGGAGGTGAGTGACGGAACAACAAGGCCTAACCTCCGCAACATACCATGCCCGCTTCAACACAGACCGCCTTCAATTGCGCACCGTTCATGTCTTCTGTCGATCTTGCCAGCTCCTCAAAGCTTGGGTACGGTCAATTACAGCACGATGACGATATTCTAATACACTCACTTGACATTGTTGTGGTTGAGCTTTCTTGCGTGGATTTGCAAGATGTGCTCTCGTGCTGATTCATTGGGCAACGGGAACTCGATCTTACGGTCCAAACGTCCCGATCGAAGGAGGGCAGGGTCGAGGATATCAATTCGGTTTGTGGCAGCAATGACCTTCGAAGAGTCAGCGCTGGGCCGGTACAGAAAGGGCAAGACTCACCTTGATACGACTGTCACTTGAGAAACCGTCCAACTGGTTCAACAACTCCAACATGGTCCTCTGCACTTCCCTGTCACCACTTTTGTCACTGTCGAATCGCTTTGTTCCGATAGCATCAAGCTCATCAATGAAGATGATGGCGGGCGCCTTCTGCTTGGCGAGCTCGAATGCGTCACGGACGAGCTTGGCACCGTCACCCAAATACATCTGCACAAGGGCTGGACCGGCGAGTTTCAAATAACAAGCGTTGGTCTGGGCGGCACAAGCTCGGGCGAGGAGGGTTTTACCGGTACCAGGGGGACCGTACATCAAACATCCTTTCGGAGGTGTGATACCGAGGGTCTTGAACTTGTCTGCTTGTTGCATAGGCAAGACACTAGGTACCGTCAGTACGCAAGTGGAAGGGTGGGAGGCTGTACGCACATGGCTTCGACCAACTCCTCGATCTGTTTATCCAAACCACCAATGTCCGTGTATGTCTCGGTGGGCCTTTCGTCCACTTCCATCGCCTTCACTCTCGCGTCGTACTCTGTAAACCGGGTCAGCCGCTGTCTGTGCAAATGGCATTACGGGAGATACTCACCATCAGGAAGCTTGTCGAGCACCAGATAAGAGTCCTTGTTAACACCAATCAAATCCCCAGGGCGCAATTGCTCATGCGGCACCAGACCGATGATGGGCAAGAAGACTGTCTGTCTCGTGGATGTCTTGATGACCGCACATTTTGATTTTTTAGCATTCTGCTCATTGTGAGTGGCACCCTCCTGCTCTTCAGAGTCGACATCAAGCACCTTCCAAAACTCGTCAGTGTTGCCCAAGCGCGCCAGGAAAGTGCTACTCACCTCGACGACCTTGGACACCAGATACGGCAAGACCTTGTTCTGCTTGATCTTGGTAGTGTTGTCCGCAATCTTGTCTACCATCTGCTCTCGCTCATGGGCCAGACGCAGGTGGTCTTGCTTCATCATCTTGATTTCGTTGTCGATCATCCTAGCCTGCATCTTAATCTCGTTCACATCGCCCTGAAGATGGACTCAGTACACAGTAATAGCCAGGCTAGTTGTACTGACCTTGAGGACCCCATCTGGCACATCGTCAAAAGTGTCCTCCTTGGGAGGCTCCGGTTCTTGTTGCGGCTGGGCATTATCCGCGTCCGTAGGCTGTTGGGTGCTGCCAGAGTTGCTAGCTTCGCTGTCTTCGGGTTTATTTTGCTGGTTGTCGGACGGCGGGTTGGGGGGAGGGGGGTCCTGGGCGGGGGCAGACATGGCGGGGGATGCTGGGGAATTGTAGATGGAAGAAAGAGATGAACTGACAGTCCCATTCGTGACGAAGAACGCGCGCACTTCGTCAGCGAGGGATTTGATTCCGCTGTTGGCGCCTCCACTTCTCGTGTCCCCGCTGTGACGTTGTTGGTTTGTTTTGACTTTCGATGCATTTCCCAGCAGGGCAGCATGGACTCGCAAACAGTCTTCTCCACAAGAAACGCATTCTATCTGAGGGTATCCAACTACAGAATCATCCCGCTCTTCCTGTACCTCGATGAGCGTCATGTCAGTCCATGACTCCAGTCAAATCCTGCCCGTCCTGTACTGATCCCAGGATGCAGGTCAATTGGATGACAGATCGAGTCTTGCAGCTGGTCATCGGAAGTCTCCAGCCAAAGTAGGTCTATACAATATTCGGCCGCACCTCTGACAGTCCCAGATTGCCCGAAGTGCTCTACAGAGCCAAGCTGGAGAAAGACAAGAAACACAAGGTGCATGTTGAACGCGGAGGTAACTTGTCAGGTATTGGTCGTTCTCTTTGCATTACTGATACAAATCAGAGGGATATCAGTTCTGCTACTTTATGAGGACCACCTCACGGACAGAGGTTGTACTGCTCAAAGTGCGTTCAGCTGCCATATCAAACGGTACTGACGACATCACAGACCAAGGATGTCTCTCTACGGCCACCCACCCCACCACCTGCTGTACTGTCCGAGCCTCCGTCTAACAGACGTAGATCATCAACCCGAAGGTCTACCAGAGCTCCTTCCACAACGCCTCGAGGGCGAGCGTCAAGATCTCGTTCTCGCTCAGTCACTGCTCGTGCCGATGAAGAGGATGGGCAGGCCGACGGGGACCTGGAAGAGTTCACTGGAGGCAACGCGATGTCTGGGGATAGCGATGGTGTCCATGTCAAACCTGAGCCAATGGATCCGGACGAAGAAGACGAGTATGGAGAAGCACCAAACATCAAGGATTGGAAACCCGACGTAGATGTCTCCTATCAAGGTCGGGTGCCATCAACCAGATCTTCTTGTACAATACTGACTCGGCGCAGGCTTTGGAACATCCTCGGTCCAGCTAGTCCTTATCATCGAGCCCTACCCGCCTCTGCCCCCGTCGCAATATGCGCCCCCTGCGTCTCGTCTCTCCTCACGCTCAGCTTCCGTCGTCTCCAACTACTCTCGTGCTCGATCATCTCAGACTCGTCAGACGAGGGGCGCTGCTTCCCGGTATAGTTCCACCAGTCTCTCTGTCGCCCCGCAAGGCCAAGGCAATGCTGGGAACGCTGGGAGAAGCGAGAGTGTCGCAAACATGAGAAATGCGTCGAGGGCGCCCAGTGTAGCCAACTCGCGGAGAGGTGGAGAGTCGGCTACGCCCTTTAGAGAGGATAGTACCACACCGGGACCTGGCGGAGCCCAGGGCCGTAGAAGGATGTCACAGACGCCGCTGTTCATGCCCCGCGATACGCCGTTTGATGAGGATGAAGAGGACGAAGAGGCGCACGAAGAGTATCTCAATGCCCTGAGAGAGGGCCGAAGCCGACTACCGTCAGTATTTCACCCTTCTGGGGAGAAGAGTAAGGGGAAAGGCAAGAGGAGAAGAGATGAAGACGAGGACGAGGACGAGGATGATGTACCGGAGAGTCTTCAGGATATTGGCGCGCGCTTGGTGAGGAATAGTCAAATTGAAGAGGGAGTCGTGAGAGTGCAAGGCGGCTGGGAGGAGAGAAGCGCTGGTGAAGAAAGTGCTGTAATTGGTCGGGAAGAGCCAGGTGAATGATCAGAAGGGCAGCCCCAAGAGCTGTTGTAGCAATGCACGATGGGTCCACCTTATGTCTGATATGTATCTACATTGATGACTCGTCACGGATAGGGCAAGGGAGGTTAAGATATTGAAAGCCTGGGGGAGAATAGACAGGAGAGAAATGCTACACGGAGTATGAACAGGCGCAAAGGAAACGAAAATCAAGACGAAGGGAATAAAGAGGTAGTCATGGAAGCGTGATTAAAGAGGACAATCGTGTAAAGGTTGGGGCTAATTGATTTTGAAAAGAAGAGGGTGGGGTATAGACATGAGGGATGAGAATAGAAAGTCAAAGAAAGTTGATCCACAAAAGGCCCTTACGAGACACGACCACACGACCGCCCACAGCTACAGCTACAGTCTCAAACAAGGCAGCAAGTCCGTCGTTCTTTATTCTTCTTTCCTCTCCGATCGACGTTGGAGGTGATTCTAAGCCCCTTCCTCATACAGGTTCTCCATCCAGGTCTTGGCAGCCTTGTAATCCTTCTTACAAGCTCTCAAAAGACCAGCGATGCGTCGAAGCGCCTCTGCGGGTTCGAGATCGGCACCGGCTTCCTCATCGCGGAGGTTGCCATAGTGCTGCATTTTCTCGCAAGAGGCCTGGACTTTGATAATGCCCAAAGCAGCGGAGGACCCTTTGAGAAAGTGACCGAGGGAAGACAGTTTGTCGAGATCTTTGGCAGCGCTGCGGAATACGGTGTCAGGAAAGCCAACAAGATGGGTGGGGGTAAGACTTACAGAGCTTCCTCCATGTCTTTAAAAGTGGCCTCTGCTTGCTCAAAGTAACCCCAAACGATCCCCTTGGAAAATGAATGCTTCTCCTCAGAATCGTCGTCTCCATCATCCTCGTCCATATCCATAATCTGCTGGAACGTCTCCATATCTATGATCTCTTCGTCGTCATTTTCGGCCTCGGACTCGCTCTGCAACAGCAAAGTCCAGTTTATAATGGGGAGACGCAGCGTAGCGTAGCGATCAGGAGTGGATCGTTCGGAGATATGGTGTTTAGGCCAGGGAATTAATTATATGACGAAGTGTCATGAGATCGAGATGGGAAAGATTGCGGGCGGGTGATGGGGAGATGGAGTAGGATATTGCGTGTCGGGCAGAACATGGGTGGTGGTACGGGTTGAAGAGAGCGAGACAAAGGAATCAGGTGTCAGCGCGTAGTCTAATACAAGTGCAGGACACTGGCTCGACACGAGGCCCGTTCCACGAATCAACGATGGCAGCAAGGACGTGATAGACTCACCTCTTCTTTCTCCTCGGACTCTGCTTTGCTTTCAGTTTTGGCTGGAGGCTCCGCCGCCGGTTCTTTGGCAGAAGCTGGCTTTGGAGAAGGTGGGGAAGGGGAGGAAGGTTTGTCGGCTTCCTTTGCGGGCGGTTTGATGGGCTGGGTCGGGGCGACTTTGTCTGCGGACATGGTGGGGGCAGTGGATAGGCGTAAAGAGAGACGGGGGCTGTATGCTTGCCCAGGGATAGCAGAAGACAAGGGGAGAAGGGCAGTCGACGATAAATGCTGAGTTTGGACTGATGATTTTGGTGCAAACGCATCATCGAGCGTTCAGGATAGGCACGCACCCCAGGTACCGTTTTCGGCGTGCCTTTCTGCCATGTCACGCTCATTGATAAGCAACGTTGAGCCATGCTCGAGGCTTTTGAGGCATGCTTCAGCGGACGGTGCTGTGCTGCGAGCCATGAGGCCCAGCTGACACGCTATGGGGCACTACATCTAAATGCAGCGTCAATGAAGTATTATGATTCTATCAATGCGCGAACTGCCGAAATGGCATCGCGGGCCTCGCGGCGGGGCGTTGTCTTATTTCTATGGGTAGTCGCACTGTACGAAGTTGTGCTTTCTCATTCAACACCTGTGGATCTTTTGACTTTCTTGGTTTACATAGCCAATGTTTCACTCGAGTCCTTCTTCGAGATCAGCTGGGTGGATTGACGAGAAAGCTGCCACTACGTTATTACACCAGTCAACGTCAGCCACATTCGCACAGTATCGTAGCCGATGATGTCCATAGCAGGCTCTTCAGACAGTCAAAAGGATACTGATGTCTTTTCCTACCAGTAGCTATCATGTTCAATCCCAGCTGACGAGAGGAAAGAAATGGCTTCAAGTTGTCCGCCAGCAACAACGCGTGGCCTCACGACCATGTTCCCCCGCGGCAGCCGCGTCCCACGGGGGAGCGAAAGCATATGTGCTACTGTTCTACCCAAAGAGTCACGGAGTAGGCGATGGGCCGTCATGGACAGGTGGCTAACCAATGACAGCTAAGCCACAAAAAAAAAAAAAACAGGACCGAGCAGTGCGCCTATCCACTTCACCAATATACGGAGAGGGCAGCAGGCCCTTTGTATTTGGTCGAGGCAGAAAGTCTGAAGGCATCTGTCAACTTTTTGACCAACTGTAGATAGACTGATTGAAGGTGGCGCCGATCAAAGTCTCCTCAAGCTATAGGTGGTGTCATGCTGGGTGCTCCGTCTGACTAAGTTGATCCTAATAGTCACCATATTATAACAGTATCGTGCCAACATACCCCTCCTATACCCCTGGACATCACCTTCATAAACAGACATGCATGTCCTGCTCTGAGAATACCATCTTGGGTCTCTCAACGTGGCGTGGTCGGGGCATTCCCGCGGGGGCCGAGACAGGCACGGATGATGAACTTGTGAGTTGTGGTTGTGACTCTGCATCTGTTTTACTCTTATGTACTCGCCATGGCTTCTCCCGCACTCCCTGCTCTTCCACCCACCGCAGCCATCTTCCTCACCCACTTCCACGACACCAAGGGCCAGTCGGTCCTCTACTACAAATCTCTTCCAGGTAATATGCTCTCATTCGCCCGGCCCGTCTCGTACTCACTACCCCCTTGCAGATGTCTCTCCTGGTACTCTAGAGCACACTACCCTGCCATCTGGACTGCACAACCTCAACCATGATCTTGTTCTGTTCAGACACGATCAACGTATCGGAGCCGGTCTCTTTAGGAGTCGCGAGCGGACAGAACAAGATCACGGTGGACGGGGCAGGGGAAGGACAATGGGCGTTGTTGGGGTTATACTCGGTGAGTCTTCGTTTCAGTCATGCTATTGAATGAGCTGAGTCATATTTATGGTAGAACACGGTGACTCTGCCGACCTCTTTGCCTTGAGACCCGCCCTCGACCAGATCTACGACCAGCTCGAAGGTCTGTCCTCTCCGCCATTCTCAGCTGGCACGTCAGACAGTGCTGCAGAGGTCTTGGACGGTATATGGGAGACTTATCGAGCCGACAATTCCAGTCGGTGGACGGGAGCATCAAAACACATTGGCGTTCAACATGAAGCCGACAGGATCTATCAATCAGTGACAGAACGGAAGACTATACCAGTGAGACAGCTTTGCTTTCATTAAAAATTGAATTGACCCAGGGCGAAGCCCGAACATCCTATCTCGTATATGCCTTACCTTCTTGAGACCCTAGGCCCGAACATCGTCCCCATCTACAAAGGAGCTTTGTCTGGCCAACGTATTGTGGGTCACAACTCCCGAATGCAGACCTGTCTGACATCGTCTTCTAGTTGCTGTATTCGCCACCGCCTCTTCTCCCTCTCGCGGCATTATCTTGGAACATCTGGGCTTCCTCTATTCCTCCTCGAAGGGCGCTCAAAAGCGGGGAGGCCGAGATAAGTCAGTGGCTCGGTAATATTGGATTGATGGATTTGACGGGCCTCAAGGAACGCAAGGGAGGATGGATCGCAAGTGAGTCCCAGGCTGCCGCCTACAGGCTTGCAGGCTAATGTACCTGTCAGCGACCAGCGACGTCATATTTAAGTCCCACCCAAAGCTCTATGATATATTTATCGACCTCTCCCAAGTACCGCTGCAGGACGCCGAATCTAAAGACGCCTCCACAGCCATGCCGCCCACCATCCTGGCATCCGACCTCACATCCGACCCTAGCTCTCTTACTTACGCCTTCTCCGACTTGCCTCTCTACCGCTCCCTCCTTCTTCTCACTTCTTCACCCCCTACCGTCCACGCAGGACTCTGGCGCCAGGGCGGCTGGTGGCTCATGGTCTACGAAGTGCTCGAGAGGGCTTGGAACCTGTGCAAAGGTGTCTGCGAGTTTGCTGTGGGGCAAGGGACGCCTGGTGGACCTGTTCGGCTAGGGGATGGGGAGGAAGGGGCGAGGCTTCTGGACAATGAGGCGGAGGAAGATGATCTGCTAGATCTCCTCTCCGAGGCCGACGAGCACGAGAGGTCTGGAGAAACGGCGTCGTCGGCGACAGAGCCCGAAGCAGAAACTACTCGCCAAGGTCGCCTCATTCTTCGACAGCTTCTCCACAACTCTTACCACACCCACTCCCAGCTTTCTGCTGTCCTCTCTGCCCGCCCAAGAGGTGAGCAAAGTATAGGACAGTTGAACGAGCAGGAAATCAAGATGTTGGCAGGAAGATGGGCTGGGAAGGAAGACGTGCGGTTCTGGAGAGGCATCGCTAGGGGGTGGGGTGCAGTGCTTGACCTTGAGGGCGAATGAAGCGGATTGGCACTGGGCGATGATGTTTGCAAGAATGAACAAAAATGTCACGACCATGCTTCTGGGTTCATGCCGTTACAAACCTACATCACAAGGCTTTTACAAGATCTCTCATCTGTGGATTACTGCCTCTGTTCCAGTATACTGTCATATTCCACCTTACTAATCCTCCATGGCACACCCGAGTTACTGTAGAACTCTTCAGGATCCTCCTCCTGTTCGATACTCTGTCAGCAGATGTCTCAAGATCGCGACAAAAATGAACTCACAGCATCCAGGTTCAGAATTGTTCCGATCTGATGAAGCCTCGTAAATTTTTCTCTTGCTCCTCCAAAAGATGTCAGGGATGATAGGTAGTTGACGATGGATCGGACGTCGCGTTCGTAGCGGATTGCACCCAACTGCCATCAGTCATCAGCAAACATGCTTGAGTCTTCTTCAATTTGATACGTACCTCAGTGAATTGCATGGACAAGATCATCTTTTCCCAATGTCTCACATATACTTCGACAGCGAGACCAAACCACGTCTGGTAGTTGTGATCCGTAAAGCTCTCCTGCAATCCTGTCAGGGACATCTTTCCATCAAGTTTCAAGTAGAACTCACGCGATACCCATCAATAAGCCCTTCCCATCCCCGAACAAATCTCTTCTTGACATATTCCATCTCATCCGCTTCCCCAAACCCATCTTCATCCAGAAGGTACGTGACGTTGGCATACGTCTCATCCAGCAGCGGACGAAGTCTGGGCCGTGTAAGCTGGTTGTGCAGCTGCTCGAGCCCGGTCTTGCAGACGGATCGGAACCGGTGCGAGATGTCGAGCATTGCTTCCAGCTCTTCGCGCACAGTGGCGAGCTCAGATTCTAGGAGTACTTGGGGAAGGCGATGAGAAGTATCTTCAATAAGACGTTCCATGTAGTCGGCAGAAACGTCTAGGTCGTTGAGGTAGATCTGTGATTCATAAGTGCGAAACCCTCGATACATGATATTTCTGACTCACGATGAATGCCTCCCTCTTGTCCTTTTCCTTTTCTCGCCTTTCACGCTCGGTCCCACTAGACGGGACAGCATAGACACCTTCCATCTTCATCCTGATCACCGCCGTATAATCCCTCTCCACCACCTCTCCAAGCTTCTTCCTCATACTCTTCAACGTATGCACCGACCCACAAGACAGAAGCCTCGAGAGCACAAGCCTTAAAAGGTAAAATGTATCGTCTAGGATAGAAGAGAGGTGTGGTGTAGAGTCGATATCGGGAGAGTCGAGTTTGTGCGCCTTCTCGATGGACATGCGGAGGAACCACATTTCAAGGGGCTCGTAGTATGTGCGCAGAAGATTCTCTATGGCGCGTTGACTGCCAGAGTTGTCGAGAATGTCCATTTGGTTTTGCTTTTTGCTTTGAGGAGCGATTTCGTCTTCCAAAGGTGCATCTACCTGTGATGGATCGGCATCCTGTTTTGGACCTTTATTCTCTTCTTCTTCATCCTGTACGCCAGATCAGATTAGTCCATTGTGGTGTCGCACGACTCACGGCAATCCGGCTCCAGATAAACTTTCTGAACAATGCCCATCTACCACCAAGAGCGACTAGCTCCCCCAGCACTTTATCCACATCCCTTGGATCTGGCCCGCTTTCAGTCTCCTCTTCGCTCTTGCCCTGCGCTTCGCTTTGAGCTAGTGCCAGCGATGCAGGCACAGGCTTCTTTCCGCCCTGTGTGTATGAATGCAGCAGGTTGGACGCTGAAGACAGATTGGGGAGCGCGGAAGCTGTAGTGTTGGCGATCGTCGCCAGAGTTATGGGGTTGGCGTTGGACGGTAGCAACGAGGGGAAGAGAGGGGGGAGAAGAGCCGGATTTGATAGGAGCAGGAAGGACGATGATTTGGTGTCTGATATCAGACGCCCGACACGACGCTCTTCTTCCCAGCCTTCAACAAGATTCCGTACCACTCGATCACTTTCGCCAACTAGCCGCAGTACGACTGCCGCCATACGTCCCGACCCATAGTACTTGTCCACGACAGACTGGTGCTGATCGATGATGTGGGCGATCGACTCGAGCAGGGTGGTGAGGGAGGTGAGATAGTACAGCGGAGAGGACGATTTGCCTGCGGCAGGGCTGCGGGCTTTGACGAGCCCGACGACAAAGTCGCCGTACGCCTCTAAGCCTTCATTCTCGGCGCCGATGGCAGGCCAGAGACGGAAGAAGCGGCTGACACCTGGTTCATCTTTGCGGACCACGGCGTCGTCGAATTCGCGTCGAAAGGTGTGCAGGAGGATGTCGCGTAGTTCTTGCAGGGTTTGGGAGGGGGGAAGAGGATATTGTGATGTGGGCTAGAGCAATGAGCAGAAGATCACTGGTAAAAAGCATATGACATACCACGACACTGTTGGCAAAGTTGCCCTCAAGGACTTGCTTTCGTACCGACATGGCGCGCCGGCATGCACGCGAGGCCGACTCCCAGTCATCTTTGGCTATCGCTGAAGAGAGCATCTGCAGGGCATTCTGCGCTGGGTCAGCGCAGCTCCTAGTGGATTGGATGACTTTACTTTGAGCCCCAGGACCTCTGTGACAATGTCGGTCGATTCCTTGACTCTTCCCACTTCTTCGTCCAGGCGCCTGACTTTGCCTCCTACTCTCTCGCTCGTCTCCCACACTTTGCGTACTCGCTCGACCAGTCCCTCGTCTTCTTCCTCCAAGATCTGGTGGCCATCTGGTTGGAGCCCCAGGCCTTTGATGTGGCCGTTGGTGGGCCCTTTGCGCCCATCGACCTGGACAAGGATCGACTGGACATGGTTTCCGAGTTGCGAGAGGTGCTGGAGGGAGCTGTCGATGTCGCCCCTGTCTGCGACGAGTGCGTTGAGGGAGAGGGAGAGTTCCGCCTCGCGCTTTGTGAGCTGTGCGAGCTGCTGTGCGATCTGGTCTGGGTTGGTGATGTCCCGGGGGTCCACCAGCGCCATCGTGCAATGCAAGAGGAGATGCAGAGGCAGAGTTGTAATGGGATTAGGAATTGTACGGCGGTCGGGATTAGCGGGATCAAAATGCATTACGGGACGGTCCCCGAGATGGGTGGTGGCCAATCGCCATTGTTTTTTGTCCCCTGCATCTGAATCTCATAGCTCCTCCAGCGCAGGACACGATGAGCAGCACAGAGGAGCGCCCAGCGTCCCCCACAAACCTCGTCCTCTCCCGCAACGCAGCATGCCACCAGTGCCGGTATGTCCCTTCCCCCCGTCGGCCACACGCTGACGCTCGCCTTGCCCAGCAAACGCAAACTTGTAAGTGCACCAGCCTCGATACGACAGCCTGTAGCTCACTCTACCAGAAATGCGATGCGCAAAAGCCGGTCTGTGGCAATTGTGCAAAACCTCGTATCAGGGGGACCAAACCAGCCGCCCATGATTCCCCTCAGGACCCAATCGACTGCACCTGGGACAAGCCGAAAGAGCCCAGCGCCAGGACCAAACGACGACGAGAGCTTGCCAGACGACAGGCCCTCGCAGCGGACGAAAAGAGCGATCAGAGTGACAATGGCCAAAGAGGCAAGGTAAAGAAGACGCGGCCTAATGAGCTTGACGGTCGATTTGGTTTGGCCAATGGCCGCCCTGCTTCCGACTCGCCAACCACCGCATACTTGCCCAGCAGCAGCATTCGCGAAGGACTCGCGAGGCGTCCAGACCTCAATACCCCGGATCTTCCTCGGGGTGGCGTAGAAGGTTACACATACCAGCATCCCCCCTTCTCCATCGGACCTATGGAAACTGTGCCCTATCGCGCCGAAGGACCTCCTCAAAAGGAAGGTGATGCCAGCGAACCATTCAGGCCTTGGGCCAGTCTCAACGGCGCGAATGACTCTGCGGTGAGGCTCGAGCCGTCAAACGAGAATGCAGAGTCGTATGCAAGTATCAGAGGAATTGAAGTGGAGGATATGAGTATGGATCAGGTCCTTGGCCTGATTTGGCCCGAGTAAGCAGCCGCTTAAATCAATGACTGTGCTGACCATGTGCTCTGTTAGCTGGCCTAGAGCACTTCCCTCGCCTGTTGTTGTTGAGGTATGTCAACCCAATGTACTGGATTAGTGCTTACGATTGTATAGCATGCTGTTCGAGTATTTTTTGAAAAAGTACCGACGCTACCCAAAATGTTCAACAAAAGTCACTTGCTGCAAAGTATCTCGCGATCCCCTTCGCATCCCAATTTTCCCGTGAGCATCCTCTATAAAGACAGGCCCTATACTAACAATCTCAAGTCCACATCCCTCTTACACTCTATCCTCGCCATCACCGCCAACTTTATATCCGAATCCTCCCTCTCCTCCCCGTCCTACTTTCCCGTTGGCACGCCCTCCCAGGCCTCTACCCACCCCGTCAACGATTCCGACATGCCCGAGCTCTACGCCAATCGCAGTGTGCTGCCCCAACATGCCTCTGGCGGGTTCAGTAACAAAATGTCGCCCATGACCTCCATGGCGAGGTTCCAGCTCTGGCATAGGAGAAAGGCGTTTGAGACGTTTTATGATTACGTGGACAAGGGCGACAAGTTTTTGCAATGCTTACAAGCGCAGATTATTGCTACTACCGTGGATCAGTATAATGCCTGGTGAGGGGAAAATGTCTGAGATGGAGCGTCGCTGATGGAATGCAGGTGGACGGATGTGTGGATTGAGACGGGAACTTGCGTCAGGATAGCCACACCTCTGCGCATCCACGAATCCCCACGTAACATTGTCTCACTATCATCTCTTATTATAACGCTGACATCCAGGGTAGACCTCACCGATACTTCCCTCCGAAAATTTGCCAACCTCCTTCTCGCGCCTGCCTCGTCGCCCATGGAGCAGGCCGAGCGTGATCGCACATGGTGGTCAGTCCCTTGTCCCCACATTCACTCAAGACTCCTGACACCGCTGATACCCCTACTATCAGGATGACATATCTATTGGAACGCAATGTCGCTGCTTCGACAGCATGGCCTACGGCCCTCGTTGATGATGAAATAACGGTTGAATTACCCGTATTGCAGAGCACTTTTGATGCTGGGTATGGAGAGCTTTATGGGACGCAGACTTTACAGTGAGCAGTCTCGCCGTGATTCATGAAAAGGTACTCACGAGATAAATCATAGTTCCCCCAATTGTTTGACTAACCGTAAGTATACAATCATCCCCTTTGGCAACAATTTCCGAGCTGACTGTCAAATCAGATCCCCCGGAGCATCGAGACGTGAGTTTGGCCTTCGGGACGACGCACTCATCTACTGACTGCATACCGTAGAGCCTGTGCTTTTTGATCAAATCTATGAAGCTCCTCAGTGAGGTGAATGTCTTCTTCCGAAGATACTCACGGGGAAGCCATAGCATAGCGTGAGCGTCTAATACTGGCAAGACCCGCAACGAGACTTATCATACTCACAGGGACTACGTGACAAACCCCACGTTCCGGATATTACTCTCTCAAATCAATTCGTTCCGAATGTCTTTCCCGCCCGAGTGTCGTCGTCCGACTCAGAATGTTCTTGGAGAAGGCGCGAATGCGCTTGATAGGGACTTGATCATGGCTCTTTGGATCACGCACAGGTGCGTCTTTCTATCACAGTACCTGTCCAGCAGACTCAGAAAGGACATAGTGCCATCATGGGTCTTGGAGAACCTCTGATCACCAAAGAATCATGGATGGACGAAGGGGCCCGCATAACCCTGTCTGCTATCCGCGCAACCCTCTCGCTGCTATACGATGTCACCTCAACGTCTTACGATCTATCCCTGTTCCCGCCCTTTGCGTCTTTCGTCTGGTCGATGAGCTGCAGAGGTTTGACGAGATTTATGGGCACGGCGATGCAGAGTGGGGATATGATATCTGCGGCAGTCTTCAGGTCGGAGATTGAAGTTTTCCGGTAGGTCGCAGAATAACGATATATGTGTAGTGCTTATGGCTTTGAAAGACTTGCTTTGAAAAGGTATGGTGAGAGGTTTCCTGTTGGCAACAGGCATTTGAAGGTGGTCGACGATCTTTTGAAAATCACCGAAAGTAGAGGCGAGGATACTGGGCAAGCTGCTCAGTACAAGTGAGTTCCTGCACGGTTGCAGATACGTTTCTAACGTCTTTTCACAGCTGCACGCGCGAGCACATGATCACGTACAGTCGCGAGGTCGGCGCTTCCATCACCGAAGAATTGTCGCCGTCAAATACGACGGCCTCCAGCATGGTCACGCCCGAAGCTTACACGTCCGAGTCCAACGTTTCTGACGCACGGATATCTACGACGACTTCTGCGGCTACAAGTACCACGGGCTTCCGAGGTAGATTGCTGCTTGAAGATGCGATGGGAAAGAGCATCCCAGGTCTTGCCCCTGGTGGGTCTGGGCTGGCGAGGTCTTTGGGAGATGGCGGCAAACGTGATGCTGCGACTGCTGCATCCAAGCAGTCTCGCTCCATGCCTTCAAATATTGCACCCACTCAAGGGTCCAATTCCCAGCACCTTGACCGCCCACCATCTCTCACATCATTCTTCCCGCCCAGCCTTGCCCCAGACCCTAAGATATCCGCCCCTGTCCCTCATGGTGCTGCGTCCTCCCCACAGCATCAGCCCAGCCCCCCCATCTTTGACGCCAACACCCTGTGGAGCGCGCCTCCCTACCTTGCAAACTTGAATCTAAATTCAAACAAGCCGCCAGTCAATGCTGGTGCGAACGGTGGCGAGATGCCCAACGAATTATCCCAATTCAATCCCACTTCGCCTGCTTTCCTGAATAACAATACACTGCAAGATGGCACGAGCTGGGACATCACTAGCTTCAGTTTTGATGTGGACAATGTGGCCGGGATGTTTGAAGGAAGCGGGGCGACGTTTGAGGGTCAAGATTATGGGATCGGGACCATGTAGTGATCCAGATTGATATGTGCCTGTGGTTTGAAAATCTTTAATGTATGCATCTTCCTTGTCAAGAAGACAGCGGAGATGATGTTGGATCTGCAAGCAAGATCTGCCCAGTGGAGGGAAGGCAAGATTGATGAAAGAAGAAAAATGGTCACAACAGAAAAGGAAAGAGGACTGATGGGCGCTTCACATTGAAGTTCACATACAGGTAGATAGCTACTTCAGACGTCTGCATGCACTGTGCGAAAACTAAGTCGTATGGTATTGTGTAATTAATTCATTGATTGATCCGTTTTTGTGGTTGCATTGTTGTAGTGATCGAAAGTGGCCGGTTTATAGTTGAAGGAAGCTCTTCAAAAGCGCTGAAAATGATGCAATGCAAATTGAATAGATTACAGTACTGTAGTGTAACGGGCATGCAGTTCTGGAAAGCAAAAGCAGACAGTAGTACAAACGTTTCCAGCAAGATCTACAAGATGTCTCCATCCTCTTCTGTTTGCAAACTAGATCTTGACGGCCAGCCACGCTGGCTTTTCGACAGCGGGTCGGATCTTTTCTGATCCCTGTCTAGGTTCGAGCATCACTGCACTTATGTGTCAGCGCACGATTCAAGCGTTGAAAGGGCAAACATACGACTCTTCCTATACAGAGCGTCAATTGACCCGCTTCCCCGCTCAGTGAGCACGTTGTTGAGGAAGATTTGCACAGCCTCAACCTCGTGAAAATTGTACGGCTACAGGAGATCGATAAGCAAAAGCTAGACAGTCGCCTGATGACCCGAACGCACCTCCTGGTACCGCCTGAAATCTATGGCAATCTTTCCCAGTTTGGCATACTTGTCGAAATTGATAAGCTGCACATCTGCGGCCATATTGGATGCACGGGTACTCGGATTGCCATCAGATGTAAAGGTGATACTGTATATTCGTGTCAGCGTCTGCCGATGAGGTGCTGCAAATCAGACTCACTCTGTCAAGATCAGACCAAGAAAGGGCAAGCAAGGCGGTGAGGCCTCTCTCAGCCGAGCACGGTAGGCCGCATGATTCTTGGTATGCTCGATGATACTCCGGAGTCGTTCGATGATGATGCGATACTTGACTGAAAGCGCCTATGTCCAACATCAGCTCCCTTCTACCGAGATGTATACTTTGTACGCACATCCCAAGTCTTTTTCAGCCGCAGGATTGTACTGCTGTTCAGTCCTGCAAGGACAGCAAACATGGTGAAGAAGTTGTTTAGCATCAGGCATTTCTAAAAGTCGTCAGCCTACGTCCCCGCCCAGGTACAATACTCACATCGGCCAGTTTGATGAAGAACTTCAAGAGCCCCGCCCTCTTCTTGGCATCACCTTCATTCAGAATACTATCCGCCACCCATCCAGTAACCTGGTTTGAATGCGTACTCAGAGCAGTCAGCTCCTTGACCGTCCTCTTCTTTGACTCTCCCGCCGACATCAACATCTCCTCTGGCTTGACGTCCCTAAACATCTTTGACACTGTCACCGTGAGTTGACGCGCCAGCTCGAGGGTGTCGAATTCCGCGATAGATATGCGGGTGGACGACCCTGATTTGCGCAGAAGGCTGTGGAGGTTTTTGGAGATGACTGGTGTCGGCGGGAGGGCGGCTGATAACGGGGCTGGGGGTTGAAGTAGCTGCGCGGATGTCGGTGTGCCAAGAGAGGCGCTTGAGCGGTGGAAATTGGCCGACGCGGCCGACCGCGGCTCCATCCTCGCCCTGGCCATCTGCACCAACCGCGGTCCCATGACCGGTAATGAAGCACTCATCTCTGCCTGCCCAAACGCTTCCAAATCTCCCAGCACCACATCATCATCCTCACTCCGCCAATGACCTTCTATCCATGACTTGAGAAAGTTGAAAACTCTCAACTGGATAGGCAGACGTTTGAGTTCGTGCCATGTCATCTGGTCCCTCTCTGAGAGGTTCAACATGTTGGGGGGTTCCAACGTGAACCTCTGTCTCAACGCCTCTACCAGCTTCTGAGGGGTAGTAAACATTCTGAAGGTGTAGAAAAAGGTATCACTGAACATTGAATCCACCAGCCCATCATGTGGTGTCAACTTTTCAACCAGAACCTCGAGGCTGGCGCCGACCATCACCCCGTCGGAATTGAGTACAATATCGGATGGCTTGTAATCGTGAGCTTTGAGAAGGATCGCAATGTCGCCGATGGGAGCGGGAAAGGGCGAAGTGTGGGTGCGGAACGCAGTCGGCCGGGTAGGGGTAGGCGGCTTGAGGGATGCCGAGGGCGGCAGAGGTACTTCTGTGGGATGATCTGAGAGCGACAAGGCCGTCAGGGAACTGATACCTCTATTGGAAGGAGGGATTTCTACCCTCAGCCCTCTGTTGGGCGACTTGTCCCGAGGCCTAGGCGCTACTGGTGTCGTGTGGTCCACCTCGGCAGAAGTCACTGAGCTTTGGTCACTCTCCAATGTCCTCAAAGAGCTCGCGTCGGTCGAGGATGACAGTCTACCGCTGGCAGCCAACACGCTCTGGGAATCCCATTGCCGGTACTGCCCGGGGCCGATAGTGATATCGTCATTCGTGAACTTGTCGAGGTCTGCCGAACGCGAGGGGGAGCGATGCTGGATGCGCGGGGTCATGGGAGAATTCAAACTGGAGGAGCGGATGCGAGGGCCTAGGCGGCCCGATTCGGAATAACCACGCAGCGCTTCGAGAGATGGTCGACGAGGCGCCGCATCGGGAGACACCTGCAATGATCAATCAGTCTTGCTCCAACAGTCCGAAAAAGCACTCACAGGGAACGGTACAGGACGCATAGTCATATCCTCCTCCTTTTCATCAATGACCTCCTCTTCTTCCTCCCCATGGCCCTCTTCACTAGTCTCTGGATCCCCCTCCTGCAGCGCCGGCTGCACCATCATATCGTCCTTCCACTTTCTCTGCAAGTGGTCCAAGCTCGTAGCTTTACGGTGCAATCCCGAGAGCGTATGCACACCCCTCAAGCCTACAGGCTTGTCGCGTGAGACCAGCGGCATCTCGTCGCCCAGTCTATTTTGCCTGCTCGCCCCACCAGGATGGTGCGATTTGGGCGTCGCATTCTCCATTGCGAAGCTGACCAACTCATCCTCCGGTACCGTTATCCTCACAAGCCTGACACATTCTGTTCCTGCGCGCAGGGTCCCCGTAGCCGCTCGGAGCAGTATAGTCTTTTCCTTGTCGTACCCTTCTTCACCGCCTTCACCTACGACGTCGGCGACGATTTCGGCACTTTCAACGAGCTTGCCCGCTATCTCGTAGAGCGCGTCTTTGGCAATCCGCAACGACTCGATATCCTTTGGCCGTTTCGCCCGGATGAAGACATGCCGGCCAACTGTTTCAACAATAGTCAACAGGTCACGGACAGTATCTATCGTTTCACGCGTCATCTCGATGAGGTTGGAATGGCTGGACGGGTGCGAGTTGATATTGTGCGAGTGAATATGGCCTATGAATGCCGCTATGATGGACAACAATGCGTCCTCTGTTTGTGTCACGGCTCTATGCACGTCGGCGGGGGAAGAGAGCACGCGAGAAGCCGGCGGATGGATAGACGGCGTGGGCACAGGCGTCCGGTCCTCCCACGGCGATGTGGGCTCCTCCGACGTCGCCAAAGAGCTATGACTAAACACACTGTCCATACTCCCCTGCATTCTTCGCTCATGGAAGGGACGCACGGAAATAGGAGACGACGCTTCAGGGGGTAAAGAGAATACTGCGGATATGGGTGTTGTGATTTTGGACGATTGCCGAACATGGCCCGGACGGTAGATGGCGCTGGTAGCGGACGTGGGAGACGGCATAGGGGGTGGACTGGAAGAGCGCTGCTTGGCCGCGCGAAGGTCGCCGATACTAGCGACTCTGCGCTGGAACGCATCCTGCAGCCGCGCATTGCTTCCTGGCGGCGGTCGAGAATGGGCAGGGGCCGTGACTTGCGCCGAGACACTCGCAATCTCGCTCGCCGCAGAGTTGGTCACCGACATTGGAATTCCGCTGTCCCCCTCAAGTGTGGGCTCCACGGCACACTGGTGGGCGAGATGCAGAAACCGGCGGACGCTGGCAAAAACGCCCCGGGCGGCCCTCGCAAGGTCCTCCAGCTCCTGGATATCTTCCTCGGGGCTCGTGACGACCTCGGCGCCCCCTTCATTCATCCCACTCGCCGCGCGGGCACAGCCAACAAGCTTTGACAGTTCTACGAGGACGACTTTACGTTCTTTCGCGAGGACCGGCCATGCGACGAGCGTCTTTGATTCCTTGCTGAGGCAGTCTGTCTGCGCAAGCGCTGCGCGGATGGAGGATATGACGCATGCCGTAGAGGGCTGGATGTGTGATTTGTGGTTGCTGTGTATGGCGGTATCGAGCAGCGAGAGGGCCTGTACTATCGGCTGGATCAAGATCTGGAACGCTTCTGGGAGGGGCGCAATATCTTGTTGCGGAGAGGCAAGGATCTGGGAAACGGAGGTGCCGTCGGTGGACGTCTCGGAGAGATTGGACGCGACGGATGCGTGGCGAGAGTGGGACGGCTGTGGGTCATTGGTGGGGTGTGGGCTTTGAGCCCTGCTGGAGGCAACCGAGTTGGATCTCTGATGGGACTGTGGAAGGTGAACGGGGGACGCGCATGAATCACGGGATACGTACGAGGTCTGGGACTACCTCCCTGATATAGTTGCTGGGAAACCACCCCCTGCGCACACCCCTGCTGCGGTCTGCAGTCTTTGCTGCTATCTCGCCGTCCCACCATCCTGTTGGGTCTCTAACGTGGACGCGGATGAGCTCGCCGGCGGTGAAGTGGAGATAGAGATTGGTGTTGCTGGACGATGTGGACGCGAGGAGGGAGGGGTCGAAGTCGTGGATGGCCTGCGCGTATGTAGGGGGCGCCATTGTGGCCTGAAATGAAAGAGGAGAGTGGCGCAAACCGCTCATCTCAACGATGCACACAGCGAGGCCGCGTCACGTGACTGCTCTTCAACGCGACAACAATCATTTCCTTCGACATCCTGCATCTTTCAATCTCTTTCACACTCTGGGCCACGATGTCTCTCCCATCGCCCCATCCCCGGAACCCCCCGCGCCCAGATTCCCGCCAAAAGGTCATCCAGCAGCGGCCCCCAGAGCATGGGCCCATCTTCAACACCTTCCGTTTCGTCCTCGACGCCCCCAAGGAGATTCTAACCGAGGACGCGTTCGGCATGTGGAAACACGCCCAGTTTCTGCGCTATTCTGACCTTCGCCAGGACAAGACCCCGACTCGCACAGTGTCTCTTGGCCGCAGCGGCACTCTCGGCAACGACGCCAAGCTTGAAATTCACGTAGGGCCCCTGAAAGAGCAGCGGCCAGACAAATGGCCTGCCGAGTCGTTTGACGGCTCCAGGTCTGTGCCGTATCCGTACTCAGAATGGTACACTCCTGAAGGCAGGCAGGCAGATCCAGGCTGCCAGGAATGGATCGAAGACCTCAAAGTGGAAGATGAGATGCGGGACGCGATGGGCATGCCCACGCGGTATGTCAAGCACAAAGCGGGCAAGGAGACTGTCAGCATCTGGCACAAAGCAATACCGACGGAATGGCTTCCTCGTCAGCCGATTCATATTGCACCGCTTCCACGACCTTTGCTTCCAACAGGTGGTGAGTCGCTTGACAACATCGATCAAAGATTGACGCGTAATTATAGCCGCGCCAACTCCTTTCTGGAAACCTTCAAGAGTCGATCCAGGACCGAACCAGTACAACTCTGATCGCGGTATGTGGTCTCTCCCCATGGAACCCCGATACTCGCTGACGCCTTTCCTCCCAGTCCGTTATCCCACCGGCCCTCGAAGCCCCCACACCCATCCACCACGCAGACCTCGGGCACAACCGCGGCACGACCAACGTCTCTCCCCTCGTTCCCCTCCTCGCGGTCTTGGCTCAGACCGTCGCCCCCCTCCTCCCGGTTACGCCTCGAGGCGCGATATTGCAAGGACTCCCGATTATCCGGTGCCGAAAAGACTAAAGCTCGAGCGTGGTCCAGTCTGTCGCGGGACGTCGCGTGAAGAGCCACTTGCTCTTGGCCGGAAACGGGATTCTCCACCGCCGGTTGTGACTACCCCTCCTGTGCCTACTACCGCGTCCACTCCTCCTGTGCCGACGGGTGTGCCCACTCCTGTGCCTACCCCTGTGCAGACGCCTGTTCTCACTCCCCCCATCCCCACCCCGCCTGTATCTGCCGCCCAACCCCCTAGCAACCCTCCAAAAGAAGCAGACATCCCCATCCCCAGACCTATCCACTCTACCGTCCGCACCCTATCCACCCTCTCCACCCACCTCAAAGAGCCAACCCCCGCGACCCCCACTCCCCCACTTACAGCGTCCCTCTCTGCCGCTTCTCCCAACCGTCCACCGACGCCTCCTCTCTATTTCCCTCCTGAAATCTCTACCGTCCCAGTCCCGGGACCTGAATCCGAGCAAGACCTTGTCGAGGCCATTCCCAAACCTCAATTCGAGCCTGAGCCTGTACTAGTACCCGATCCAGAGCCCGAGCCTCAGCCCGTGGCCTCGCCCGTACCCGTGCGGACCGCCCACCCAAAGCCCTCCGCTCCGGTCCAAGAACGCCTAGCCTATACCAAAGCGCAACTGTCGGAATGGCAAACGATAGCGAGCCAGTTCCCAGACTTGAAAGAGTTGGTCGAATGGCAGATTGCAAAAGTGAGCAAGCAGCTCGAGGTCTTGCGGGGAGAGTTGGGGGAGACGGTTTATTGACATTTTTCCTGACAATACTTGTACCGTGTGTATCGTTCCTCATAAAGCACTGTTCAAGTACTGTACTGTACATAACTGTTGTTGATATTGTAAGCATGTTTAGGTTTTGTCTATATATAGTCGATGCAGACAGGCCATCGGCCTTGTCGATTAGGAAGAGATGCTTGGACTGCCGCCCCACGAGGCACTTTACAAGGTCATTCGCGACAAAGATGACAGTCAAAATACAAGGTGCAGAGGTGACATGTTTCCATCGACCTTGTATCAAGAAGAAAATTATGATTTATCTGGAAGGGTTCCTCAATCAGCATGACGATTTGCGATAGCAGATGTCTTCATGGGATTGACGCTCACATAGGATAACATGGGCAGACGGCACAGCATTCAAAGCGCCTTTACCGCCGCTCATTCTTCATCTCGTCCAAGCATATACACATGGCAGCCATCAAAGCCAAATCCACCCCCGGTGCTACCGCCACATAATACTAATTTCTATCAGCTGATTATTGCCATCAAGCGAACTGGAGACTCACCGTCTGATGCCCTACAAAGATTTCCCTCGCATTCATCACATCCCTCGATATCTGCGCAATGACGGGGCCGCTGACAACCGATATATCGGCTGAACCACCCCAGAAGTCACCGCGCAGAGCAAGAGCCATTGGGCGGTTGGTAGCGGTATCGTTGAATATTGCTGTCGCTTTGGCCCCGACTGACAAAGCATCAGTTTCAGACTATAGTGACTTTGGAGAGCGTACTCACAGCTAAAGCCTTTTTCTACCCGGAATATCTCCTGTCCTTGTTCGTTCTCGGCAATGATGGTTTTGAACAATGCTAGTATCTTGTTGCGTAGACAGAACAGGAACTTGCCACTGGAATCTCGGATGACTGAGACTCGTCAGCAGTCGCTATTGTCAATGATGGAATGGAGCTTACTCTTGCGATCTCGATATGAAAACGCCTGTCCTTCACATCGTACGACCACCCGTCCAGCAAGGTCTTTGATTTCGAAATCATCCTACAAACGTCAGCCTCAGTCAATCTACTTTCATATGTAGCAGACTTACGCCACTCCATGATATCTTTTCCTTGAGCTTGAGCGCTGTGGGTTCGCGAGCGTAGAGGTAGGGATATATGCCGATAGGCGGGTTGACAGGGTGTAGAGGAGCTGCTGGAGATGCTGTAAAGACGCCCATGAGAGTATATTTCGAAGTGAATGTGAGGTGTTGTACGATGGGCAAAGGCCTTGTACAGGGCTGTTATATACCCAGGCGCTGTGCTGTGTTATCTGCGTCACGGTCGAAGGGCACAAGGTCAGTGATACATCGCTTGGGAATAGGCGCTGGGGATAGCAGGGCGGTGCGATTTCACGTGGTGAGACAAGAAGGTACAGAGACTGAGAGACGGAACCAATCAAAGAGGTCACGGCCGGGGTTCCAGTTAGGCGCATCTTCCCTCCCCCGCCGCCCCGCGCGCCTTCTGCTTTTGAGTGATACTTCTTGCTGTCGATTGGCCGACTGCTCTCCTCACATCTCCCCGCCGCCATGTCCCTCCTCCGCTCATCCCCCCTCCCCCGCCTCTCCCGCGCCATCCCCGCCGCCGTCAGATCGTACTCCATCCCCCCCCAGCCCCCAAAGCCCATCCAGTCAGAACAACCAGACGCCGCCTCACCGTCCTACCTCCAGCAATCGCCCAACGTCCCCACCACCTGGTCCAAGAGCCAGAACCCCAAGCCGCATGCCGTCGAAAATGCCAGGTTCGAGCAGAACTCGTGGAGGCACCAGCCCAACCAGCCTAGTGCTATGGGCATGGTCGCAGAGGACCCTGTGAGGCTGGTCAATGGAAGGAAGGCTGTCTGTGATGGCGGTATGTTTACCATGACCAGTGCAGTGATGAGAGAGTGCTAATGGTGGTGTAGGTGGCGGTGCTCTTGGTCACCCCAAGATCTACATTAACCTTGTAAGTTTGCATCCCCAGTGCAAGTATGTCCGTGTTGCTAATGTCTTTTGCAGGATAAGCCAGGTATGTCGAAAGATGACATACCATCTTCAAACGTCCCGCTGACTGTAGTTTTGTTTCTTGTTTTCAGGACCCAAGGTCTGTGGATACTGGTATGTCATATCACGAGTCGTGAGAACAGAGCTGACCTTCTCGCAGTGGCATTCGTTACGAACAAGCCCACGAGGCTCATCACTAGTTGTATCATCACGGGGCATTGGAGGGTCAGGATGCATGGGGTTGGTTTCTTTCCGAAACAGTTTGGAACGGTCTAGAGTCAGGCAAACGCTAGGATATTCGAAACATCCGTCTCGTTAAAGCGCACAAGTTGTTGTCAACAGTATCGCTCCGAAGCCCGCGGCCACCGGGACAAACTATCTATGTGCCCTCGCCTGTATGTCCTCGCTCATCCACAAGCCATAGCACACTACCTGTCTTGCCGCCCCATTTGCAGGGTAGAGAGCGGTCACTGAATTGACTACCGGCAAAAAGGCGGAAAAGGGGAGAATCATACATTGCTCATTGTCTTTTGACTTTCAAGGTTCGGAAATCTCATGAGAACAAGACGACCTTCAGGTGGTTTCACACAAGCAAAAACAATATATGGCCATGATACGTAGGACGCCACCATCAAACCTACACCCAAGCCCACATCTGAGTATCCGCTACATCCACCTCTTCTCCACTATACCAACACACCCCCAGCACATGCGCCTTTGACTCTTCCCCACTCCTCGTCGACAATACTACATCACGCCCTTCCATCCCTTCCCACGCTTTCACCACATCAGACGCAGGATCGAGGCCCCAAACCTCGCCCTCTGTCCAAGGCGCGCCGGAAAACCGTACAACGCCGTCCAACGCTTCCAGTAACGAAGGCAACATCTCCGCCGTGAGGTGCTGCATGTACGTGACGCACAAACGCGGTGGCGCCATGTAGTTGCACAAGCCGAATAAGACAATGGCTTCATTCTCCCATCCTCGCCCTTTTGTAGGTTTGAAGCGGACGCCAAAAGGTATAGCGCGGGTCCGCCATGATGGCTGAGGACCGAATGAACCCCTCACAGGAAGCATGGTCAACGTCCCAGGCGAAGCGGGGTCGCACAAGAATACGGTTCTGTTGGTCGTTGGGACTTGCGCAAGTCTCTGCTCAGAGTTGGCCGAAACGATGGGATAAATGTCTGCCATGTCAAACTCCCAGATGTACTCCCAATCCCCTCGATCTTCCGGCTGCCCGTCGTGGAGCTTCCAGATAAGTGTATGCCCCCAATCTTCTCTGCTTTGAAATCCGCGCCCGTCGAGTCCTAGAGTACAGCGTTCGTACACCCTCATGGGCACGTCGGACCAGAGGATGCTACCTTCTGCTCGGGGTACGTAGGGCGCCAACTCTTGGGAGATTGTTGGAGGGGACTGACCCCAAGAGTTTGGGAATGGCGGTATGACTTGGGAAATGGGGCGGTAGGTATCCAAAGCGGGAGACGAAGTGAGGATGTAGTGCAGTAAGCGGATCAAATGTGTAGCGTATCCTCGACCTGCAGGCGTCAAAATCTTATGATTCAAAGAGCCTAAGGGTTGACATACCGCGATGCTTGTGGGGCGTCACAACGGCAGTAATCTCATACACCCATCCATCCTGGACTTGATTTTGGCCTTTATTCTTGATGAAGCATTTTGTACGATGGCTATTGCGGTGTAAGCCCTGGATGAAAAAGGATTAGATGCGATAACTTGCGTCTCCAGAGCAGAGTAAATCTCCCCATCAAAGTCATCCCGACGAACGAGTACCCTGAGATATGTCAGCACCCAGTCTCCCTCCCCCCGACGTGGCTTACCAGCAGATAGCTCTTTGGTCTTTTGCATATTCAGCCTTGGACTGCTCCATCTCACCAAACGCTTTGAAAGCCTACCCAAGTCCGATCAGTATCCATGGCATATGATTCATTTCGATCACGTACCTCCCAAGACATCCCAGCTCTCCAGTCAGTTACTTCAAAACAAGCTTTACCGTTTTGGATGGCTTGTGCCTCTGTAGCTGGGCGTACGGTGAATTGCTCGGGATTCAGCACCATGTCTGACATGTTTGGGGTTTGCCTGTGTTGGTGGATGCGTTGGGGATAATGATGAGTATGGATATTTGTTGATGGAAAGCCAGGGGGGGAATTTGAAGTTGGCCTGTGCTTGGGGCGTCAAGCCGCTCAACCTAATGTCTCCATGCGCTCCTTATAGCGCCTTCTGCTGGCCACACACTGGTCAAAGGATGATTAGGCCGACCTTCCGTCATTAGTCACTAGTGACCTCCTGAGGCCCGCTGTTTTGAGGGTAGGATATGTTGCGTCAAGAAAGGAGGGCAGGGTGTGGATCGGTTGACACTTTTGGCTGTTGGGTTCCGACTTGTCTTGGTGAGATTGAAAAGACGGTAGGCGGCGGCAGAGCGCTTGGCTCGCCAGCTTGCCGCTTGAGAGTTCCCCATGGCGTGCGAATTGCGGCCGAGCGTGCTCACGATTCCATTATTATCGTCGTTGCATACAGGTAACCTTCTCTTGAATTCTTCCATTTGGAATCTAGGCCTGAGCGCCAGCAGCTATGATCCGGTCAGCGATTGCCGGCATACCATGGAAAGAACACACCCTCAATCTCGGCGAGGTAGTTCTTGGAAGTCTCGTCGTCAGACTTGGCAAGCATCTGTGTACATCATCAGCGCCTGTTTCCCCGCAAAGACGGACACGGAGACCCACCTGCTTCAAAAGCTCGACGTACTTGACCTGAGCATCCTCCTTGCTGAGACCGGCAATCTTCTTCCAGGCGTTGTACTTGGCCTTGCCAACAAAGTCAAAGACGCCGGGAGCGGGGCCGGAGACGTCACCCTCGTTGGCCTGCTTGTAGTGGGCGTAGAACTGCAAAGATGGCAAGGTCAGTGAAAGTTGGGTGAGTACGGGATTGAGGACTCACAGCAAGCTTGTCCTCCTGGGTAGGCTTGATGGGTCCGTCCGCGGGGAGACCCTTGACGATGGCGACGGCCTTGTCGAACTGGGCTTTGCTGTTGACCATTGTGTGATAAAGGGTTGTGGAGAAGGAAGAGATGCAGATGAGAGATGTTGAGTGATTGGAATGCTCTTTGTGGGGATTACCACGCATCGATTACGCGTGGGGAGGTGCGGCGGAGGATGCCGCTGGTCCTAGTAGTAGTAGTAGTTGCGTGTCTCCATGGTACTGATTTGCCCCCGGCGTGCACCAGCACCGGGGCGATGAACCCACCCAGCAGCGCCACTCGCCCCTCTATCGCCACTGCCGTCCACGACACGCCCCCGCCTCACGGTCCCATCGCTGCCCCATACATCTTCTCCATCGACATCCCTCCCCAATCCCTCAAGATCAACGGCTACTGGAGAGACTGAAAGTGGGCCAGGCTGTCCTGTCTCGATAGGTTCCGCCCCCCCACCAGACGCATCGTGAGCATGGTCAGAGAAGGAATCAAGCTCTGCGTCCATGTGGAGCCCCTCAAAGAGCAAGACCCCCAGAGCTGCCCCCCCACATGTTTGATAAGGAGCAACCGCGTACCAACCCAGTGGGAATAACGAGAGATATGATAGATGAGGCATGGGTGATGGAATGGGTGAGGCAGACCATGGAACGGAAAGATGAGCGGGACTGCAAGGGAAGGCGCAAGTACTGGGTAAAGCTCCAGCACGGGAAATCCCTGCATTATGCCTTGAGGTGGAAAGAGAGGTCATGGGAGGAGATTGCTTTGCCAGCCACTTTGGATGCCACGGCCCCCAACCTTCATTCAGCCCGCAATCTGGTGCTTGACCCTCCTGCTTTCCGATCCCATCCGCTCAATTCAGCAAAGATCACCAAGCCGACAGATCCTCGTTTTGCTCTTCGCACAGGTGGTGCTCCTACGCCCTTCTATCCCACTCCATTGTCCATGCCAGCAATCGCTTCTAGCTTCACCCCCGCAGTGGACGAGCAGCCCGGGACGGCGCCCTCCCTCTCGCAGCGCCCCCAAGACCCTCGGATTCGTCCGCCGGTCAGGGTTGGAGAGCTGTAGTGCAACGACGCCAACGTGCGATATAGCGCCCGAGAGTGCCATTCCTGCCATTTGCTCAGATGTTTGCCGAACCCGGCGTCGTCGATGCCTAGCGGTATGCCTTCTCCGGCCTTGACACCGCCGATTGTGTCAGCTCCGCTTCCTCCCGCCAAGCAGCCAGCTGCGTCATCCGCCCGACCGGTCCCATCCGCGCCATCTGCGATGGGCATGGAAAGGCAAAGATCATCTCTTGGCATCGGGCCACCTCCTCTCAGCCCGTCTACTCTGCCTGCATCCACCAAGATAGGTCGAGAACCACCGTCGGGTCCCAGGTGGCGTGTGGTTGTTGGTCCCAGCACGGCTGTCAAGCCTTCGGAAACGAGCTTTGCCAATCCATCTCAGAGGCACAGCTTTTTGCCCTCCCCTCGATATCCTCGTGCTGCTCCTGCTATGCCTACTGTTTCTGCTGCATCACCCAAGCCGCCGCCCCCGGTGATCCAGACCGATTCGGGCCCATTATGTATCCTCTCCTGCGGCAAACGCATCGACACTTCTCTGCGCAGTGCTCTGCTGCCCCCTGGAAGCATCACCAAGTTTTCGAGCTCGGTCGCTCTCGACACTATCAGTGGACGCGCAAGGAGGATGGCGAAAATCATGAAACAGATGGATAGGTGGCAGGAGGTGTTTGAAGAGTTTACGCAGACGAAGCTGGACTGCATGAGGCATGTGGCCAGGCTGCAGAAGGAGATGGAGAATTTCCGGAGCAATCTGAAGGCCTAGAGCGAGAACGACTTTGGATATGGACAGATAAAGGGCGAGGATTATCAGGTTGTATATTAGGAAGGTTGGTGAGGATGACGAGAGTCACAACAAAAGTAGCCTGTATCTATTTTCCGCCGCTCACATGCGTGCAGTACATCCGTTGTAAAAGCAGATCCCCAATGCAATATATTGAGGGCGATTCCATGCAGAAGGCGTAACATGTTGACATGGGTCTCTCGTGAAACACTTGTTGTCAGGATCACCCACGGACAGACGCGTCGCGGACCATTCGCCTCCGACTTTGGAGCGTCTTTCAGGCGTGTTTTCGTCGCTCTTACACTTGTATCCGCATTGCATTCCCCATTCGATATTGCTGGGTACTCCACAATGCCTACTGCCATGCGCGATAGCGGGCAAGCTGCCTACGACATGGACAAAGACGCCAAGGTCCGACCGACCAACCCCGATAGCGGCGAGTGAGTGCTAGCCATACCGCCCCTCAGTCTATGCTGATCCCAGCCACAGCTCCTCTGTCTCCTCTCCCCTCCATCGCCCACCCCCTCTCCCTCCTGGCACGTACAAGACCATCTTTGCCCGACCCCCCTCGACAGACTCCATCCTAAACCGTTACCACTTCACCCTCACCGTTCCCTCCTTCAACAGAAGACTCAGTCGGGCAGCAACCGATAAGCGGTACAGGGAGTGGACAGCGAGGATGTGGATCAACGAGTCTCAGCTTGACCGTTTTGGGGTGCCGACGAGGCTCGTGTTGGAATCCTTCTTTGAGGGTGACCGTTGGACCTACGTTGGCGACCTCAATGTCGTTGTAGAGCCATTTGGGGAACGGGGAATGCCAGACCCAGATACTTGGCCTTCGTCTATGTTTGAGAATGAAGAGTATGTCAGATTCCCTGACGGCGTTGATGGAATTCAGTGGAGGGAAGATGAGTGGATCAAACAATATGTGGAAAAGGCGCAGACGCGGGATATGTGGGGTCGGAGGACATCATGGGTGGGAACAAGGCGCACAAAGCATGGGATAGCCATCGGCAAAAAGAATAGGACCCAAGAGGAGGTTGATGAGGACAAGTGGAATGGTGAGCGACACAGCAATCTGACACCCTTTTCGGAAAGTGTTGATATCCTAAATTATAGAAGCTATCTCCTTGGCTCCCGATTCCCAGAAGCGAGGCCCACTTCTTGCTCTCAGCGATACCTCTCCACAGTACTCGAAGAAGTCGAAACCAGACCCAACACCAACTTTTCTCCCAGATGATTCTCGCCCTTTGATCCAAATTCCCATGCCTTCCCTGGCTGTCGCAAAGACTAAACAGTCTCCGCTGCCCGCCAGGCGTGCCGCACCCAACCGAGCCTTCATGTCTTCGCCCTCCCCCGAGCCTACATCTCCTCAATTCGAGCTACCCATACTTGAGAAGGGAGAATCTGCCGAGCTGGCGGATGCGTTTCTGGCTTCTTTTGAAAACGAGCTCCTCGGAACGAGCGATCGTATACAGCCCGTCGCTGCTTCGTCGCCCTTCAAGGCTATCCAGGAAGGCAAAGAGACTCCAGGCAGTCACAGAGATGAAAGGGTCCACCAGCCGATGGGCGAGATACACACCAACGTGCCCTTTCAACCTGCCTTCCATCAGGGCACAGAAGCTCGAAAGCTCTCGTCTTCCTACGTCCCACGCAACAAACCGAGGACGAGTGGGGCCACGTCAAGCATGCGACAGGCGGCAGCGGGTGTTCCGCTCGATGCCTCCTCAGTGCTCGAGCTCTTGATCAGCTCACAAGCAAGAGAGGTCTCTTTTGCTCTCTCTCCCGACATCTACCCCAAATGGCTGCAAGACCTCCAAAGATGTTCTGCAGTAAGACTGCAGCAACGGCAAACGTGGATTGATATGATTGAGGATTTGCCTGATCTCAGGCCTGCTATGGAGAAGCAATTGCAAAGAGTGGAGAAGGACGTGGAACTGTTGATCAAGGACACGATCAGACTTGCTTAATTTCGCCTTTCCCCACTGTGCCGTGCGCCGAGGATATGCGTCTTTCAGCCGCATTCTGCTCTTCTAGTCCACCAGGCTCAAACTTCTCAAAGCCATGATGCACATATGCACAATCATATGTCGTCCGTATATATACCAACAAGTATATATACCAACAGCTCGCTGACGCATCTCAACACTAAGCCCCTCGTGGTCGTTTGAACCATGATGAGACCCGTGACCTCAGTGATCTTTTCTCAGGAAATGCTACGACCATGATGAGGCCTGTGACCTCGGTGATCTTTTCTCAGGAAATGTTACGACTGTGACTGCCTAGCGCCAGATGGAACACATCAGCATTGAGTCCTGGAAAGGTGGTATGGTCTTTGACACCCCAAGCAGTCGTCGACAAGCCGCTCAAGCAGGCGAATCACCTTCTGTGTACGAGCAGCTATCTATGTCTTTTCGATGATGTCGAAGGTCCTCCGTTGCTTCGCTGATGAAGTAAGCAAGTATGGCCTTCATGATTGAGGTGAGATCCCTACCAGAAATCAACGAGCAGTCAGTCAGTGGACCGCTGTGCGCCGGCGAACTCGATAAGAAGAGCAACGTAGAAGGATGGTCTCGAACCAAGCTGATAATAATGCCCACATGGATATTAAAAGTCAGACCACCCACATCTTTACTGGTATTCATGGTCATGCATCATGGTCAATCACTCATCAATCAATGCTTCTCCCTTTCGGTCCGCGTCGAATGGACTGCCGGTGGGAGGGGAGCCTTTCACGCTAGGCTCATCATCAATTCCACTGCTTTCCCCCTTCGTCACTATGACGGTCCATCAACGTTTGGTCATCGTCGTCCATGCGTGTCTTGGAAGACGCCGACGCACGAGGCAAAGACAGTTTGATCTTCAACCCACTGCCTTCGGTTTCCTCCCCCAACATTGTAGGGCTAGAGCTCTCTGCTGATGAAGAGAGTGGTGAACTACTCGTACTCCCTGGGTAGCTGTTGGGTATGGATATTATCAAGGGACGAGTTTGAGGAAACTTGCTCGCACTCTTCAGCGGTTCCCCGAGGGGAGTCTCTCTGTGCTCCAGCCAGTATGATGTTGATTGTTCGGACTCTCTTCCCGCCACAATCTCTTCGGGCTCTGAGATAGCAGCAGGCACCATCTCTACGTCGATATTGCTGTCTGCTGTCAGAGGTAGCTTTTGTTTGTCCTCTATTTCTTCGCCTGCATTGCCCTGACGATCGTCTGACAACCTTTTTCGCTTTGCCCTATCAATGACTGTTGCCAGGAGACTGGAAGCCTTCCTCCTCCTCGGCCCTTCCGCTCCTTGACTGGGCAGCATTCTGGGACACTTGCCAGAGCAGGATCTCGAAGCAACTTTCCGTCTCATCCGGTTTCCAATGCCTCCTGCGTATGGCTCGGCTGTCAAGGATATGATGTCTGGAAGACGCGCACGCTCAGGGAGAGGGGGCACCTCTGCAAAGGCTTCTGATAGGGAGGCGGAGGACGGACGGAAATGGATAAGACCTGGGATGAAGTCGTCCGGAGTGGCAGAAGGGTGCTCAGACTCGATATGATCCAGTAAGCGGGAGAAATGAACCCCATTGAAATGACATTCTGTATGCGAAAGTCAGTGCTACACGACCACCCAAAAGTTGCTCAACTTACGAAACAAAGGGCATCTAGCTGAAAAGTGCTGCATGTGCACCACCAACACATGGCGATAACATTCTTCTCTTGTCGTGAACGTATGTTTGCACTCGTTCCATTGGCACCGAATGCCTCCTTCCACGATGAGGGCTTGTTTCAAATGGGCATGGTGAATATGCTTCTCCAGCAGAGCCCACGAGTTGAGCTCAGCTTCACAACCCGACCATTCACATCTAGTTCGCCTAGAAGCGACCGCGGAGAGCGACGACAATCAGCACACATATATCAGTAACGGGATGTATGAATTACCTGGCGTGCACAAAGACCTGGAGCTGTATCATTCTGACCTTTTTGTGATGTGTTTGCTGTAGGTTTCTTGTTTGCTCCTCCAAATTCTGACCTGCTCTCATATGCCCCACGCGCATCATGATAGCAGCGGACTGTTCATTTCGGACTCTCTCTTGTTCCTCGGGGGAGATTGAGCTCGGATATCGTGCTCGCATACCAGGCTTAGTCAGTGGCTCGACTGTCAACAAGGGTCCAGGAGGCATTCCGCGGCGGGGACCTGCGGCATCGTGAGAACGTCTCTGGCTGACGCCAGCAGTAGCGCTGGAGCTTTTGCGTTGCTGAGAATGCAGATGCATCCGTTGAGAGTACTTGGCATCTCTGCGTGCTCCTCTAGAAGGCTGGTACACCGCCGCCGACTGCTTTGCGGGTGCGGAAGGCTTCGATGAGGGTGACGAATAAGATGAGTCTGGAGGGGAGGAAGGCACAGGCTGATGATGATGATGGTGATCACGGGCAGGATACGGGCTGTATCTATGATCAGAGTCAAATTCTTTGGGTGCTCCTTTCATTTGTGCTAAGGGAGGAAAAGTGTACCCAGCACGACCCCGAGCATGTTGTAGACCTTGCAGGGGCGGCGGCCCACGCTTATCGACTGGTGGTGCGGGGGGATAAGAGTCATACTGATGATATCCTCCATTGCCTGTGTCTTGTATAGCATCAGCTTAGGCTCCCATCTATACTTGGAGAGTGGGAGTACAACATCAAAGATTGGATACCGAGGAAAAACAAGAAGTACAATAGGCCAGGTAGTACGTTGAATGGAAGGATAGTCGTCGGTGGGAGGGACGAGTCCCGGAATCGTGACAGTTGATTATGTCCTCATGATGATGGACGAAGGCGACATTGTTCCTCAAGGGCTGAAAAGAAAGGATATGAATGACAGCCGCTACTCACAAGGATAGGCGTTTACCGACTCTCGCTTCGCGGACATCCGTCGAGGAAGATCCCTTGGTGAATATGCGGCTTCTGCCATTTTCGGTGCTTGATTTTCGTTGTCTGTTGGGATCTGATTGGACAATGGCAACTCCTTTCACCTGACCGGATCGGAGTCGAATAATAGGGGGGTAGCAAGAAGATTGCTCAATTATGATAGTGTAATCGATCCGAGCGACAAACTCTGGTATCTGTCGATGTGGAAGGTAATACTACTGTCGCGTCTTCGTCGCGCTCGAGCAGGTAGACTTATGCTCTTGATAGTGGTACGATCGTCAAGTAAGTGATTGAGACAAAGAGCCGCGGATCAAGTCGAGAAGCTCTATGCCTCCTCTTGTTGGTGGCTCTTGACTACTTATATAAACACCGACCCTGATCGATGCCCTAGATACTCTCTCAAAGCAATACCAGTCTTCTGAAAGGATCCATACTCGTCCTTTATGTCCCCGAAAAGCTCGATATGTACACTTCGATAGACAAAGGAAGTGTTCGGATGGGAATGTCCCTTGGTGACTGCAGGCTCTCAACAATTGAGAAGGGAAGCATCCTAGGTACAAAGTGTTGTGATATCAGTGATATCACTTGTGTTACACGGAAGAAAGGGATTGCGGCGATAGCCGCTTTGCGCTGGATCGTCTTATAGTAGCTTCCGTACTCTTCTCCTTCTTTATCTATGAAATCTATCAACACAAAGGGCATATTAAGTCCGTGCGATACCCACACCACAAGTCCGCAAGACCATCATACTCGATGAGATACTGTCCGACTGTGCACGGAGATGCTACAAAGAAAAAATACGCCCGTCAGCATGGCCAAATAAACATGATGCCCTCTTTGTGCTTGCATCCATGATGTCTGAATTATGACATTGTCATACCTTCCCGGTCATGGTGGTCAAATTACTCGTTGAATGAGAGATACGCATTGGGTTGGCATCACTCAACAGTCGACATGCATGAAGCAGTCGGTGATAGCAGGGCCCGCGACTGATTTTTCTGCGCGGGTCATGTCGGGGAGGGTGTTACGTAAGTGAATCTGGGCATGCGACGTTACGTGGTGGGGTTTGTTTTATGCCCAACAAACATTTCTTCATCTCTTTCCACAACAATATTTTCATCTTCTCCCCCCTACGATGCCCCAGTAACCCTTATATCATACGCCAGCCCACCCGAGTCGCTCATTACCACACCCCCGCAACAACCACCCGCCTCCTCTCCCGACAAACAACGCAGAAGTATGCCCAATCATGTCTTCTATTCAATATAATATACATCATGCCTTCCCACCAACCCCCACTACCACCCCTGAGGCCAACAGAACAAATGCCATCGCCTCTAGTCCCCTGTTGATGGCATCGACTGGGTGGCAACTATCGCCAAACACCCCATCACCGCCTCCTCCCTACCGCTCCCCCTTCCTTGGCAACCACCCTCACCAACATTCATCCCGTCATCCTTTCTCGGGGACCGACCCCTCCACCCGCTCTCGCAAGCGGCAGTCCAATCCTCTCTATACGGGCGCCATGCCTGCTTCCGGGCAAAGTAGGAATAGTCTGGAAAAGAGACTGTCGCAAGATCCGGTGCCTGTTGGGATCGGGCTGGGGGGGAACGTAGAGAGCGAAATGCAGTGGATGGAGCTGGAAAGGGCTCTGGGTATGATCGACGAGGAGGTGGCGGAATTGCTACGGAAGAGAATAAGAAACTTGCAGAGTTTAGCGGAGAGGCAGACTCGAGGTATGTTGCTTGCTTTCCTTGTTGCGATTCTGTCACTGACGATGCTCTAGCCGAGACACGAAATCGTATCGCTCGCCTAGAAGACTCTCTGGTCGAAGCTCAGCAGACTATCAAGCGCCTTCATACAGAAAAGTCGACCATGGAAGACGAGATGAAAGAGGTTGAGGAGCGTTTCACGGCAGAGTACCGACTCGCCGTCAAAAGCCAGGAGCGCCATCGTGCTCCCGCTCTTCGCCCTCTTGGTCTCTCTTCCAAAGCCAGACCAGCATCTATCATCGTCGAAGATGCTGCTCAAATGGACAAAAAGCGCTGGAGCGTTCAGAAGGCGTCAGAGGACGAGAGAAGGACTTCCCGCCTGCTCAATCTTCCTTACCGCTCCTCCACCGTTCCTACTCATTCTGTCGCCCACTACCCCGACTCCCCTCCCTCCCCTTCTTCAGCAGACTCTGCGTCATCCTCTGACTCGTCCTCCCCCTGCACCCCCACCCACTCTCCCGTCCATAAACCCCGACAATCGTATCGGATCAGTCAGACATTCACTGGTCTCTCGTCCTATTCGGTCAACGCCCATGCGTACGAAGAGCTCGAGGTTCTCACAGACTCTCCCCCACGGGCTTCTCCTGGGATAAAGACGATGTCTCTGAGTACAGCCTCCAGTGGAGATGAGGGGAAGTCTGCCACCGTGCGAGCCAGGAGGGGCAGACCTCAAACCGTCTATGGCTGGGCACCACCTACGCCGCCCGAAGACTGTTCTACCAAACTGAATCTGGAGGATGAAAGCTGCCCCATTGCGAGCACGTATAACAAGCTTGTGGGAACGAGCGCGCCCAATCTGGCAAATAGTCAAACAAGGAAGGCAAGACTCAGAGAGAGTCTACCGCCGACGTTGGAAGAGGCAGTGTTGATACCGGGTTATCCTGGTTCCCCACCCATGGCTACATCATCCCGGGCTGAAAAACGGTCTTTCACCGAGAATCGCTCAAGCATGACTGAAAGAGCTCGCAAACGGTCTTCCGTCGTTCTCGAAGACTCGTACACAATCGCCGAAAGCGAGGAGACCCAGCCTTCCCTCCTCGAAGGTTATCGCCAGACTCAACGCCGCACCCGGCGCAAAACCCAACTCATCACCTCCCCCTCCTCTCCTCTTGTACCCATCACGCCCGAGTCTCCGACAGAAGCCCGCCCTATCGCCCCGCGCCCTCACAAGCGCCAGCAACAGCAGGGGCAACTAAAGCTCTACGAGACCTACCCGGCAAACATGGGCAACCCCCGACAGATGACGGCGCTTTTGGGAGGGATAGCAAAGGCGTCAGGATGGATGACGGTCGTTGGATTTGCGGGGTTGACAGTGGGAGGATGGATGAAGAAATGAGGCCATAGTCAAAGGGTGGCGTAGACGGACAATTTTGCCTATGAGGCTTTTGTTAACGAATTTTAATGACCTTGCATTTGTCGAATCCTGGCATCTAATACATAGTCTCTTTCAGGAGCTCTTTTTTTTCCTTCCTGGCTTCCCAATCAAACATCGAATCGCATAGCCCTAAATACCCTCATCCTTTTTTCGGCTTGCCGATTCTCACAATTCCTGTCGATACGTGTTCCACTTGATCTTCGGCTACATCCTTCGTGTGATCTAAAATCATTGTTGCTACATACAACTAGTCTTTGACACGTGAGATGACCTGGGATATCTCCTCGACCTATGCATGGCGCTTTCCTTATCGATTACATTCGCGCTATCACAATTGAATCACCAGAAACCACGTTGATAAGAATTGTGGGTATATCTCTCTCGTCAGAATCCAAAGCACACAACAGTGGAACGTCAGTCGTTGAGTTATTCGTATAAGTAGTCGTCAATTATATTGCTATTTCCTCCTCAAAAACCTGCGCTAGAGAACTGAACCAAGTTCCACCTTTTCTTTCTGAGCCCGTTTTGAGCTCGGTGACACCCTGGACCACTTGTCAGGGCAAGCAATGAAATAGTGACGCATGGCACTTTCAAAGCGCTCGCGATACTGGTCAGGAGGGATCTGCTGAATCCATGAGCTGTGAAGTCGGCACAAATATAGATCAGTACTCACAACAGTAACATCACCCCCCCTGTTCAACGCCATTTTGCCCCTACTTTCGATCGTCTTGAATAGATTGAAACTTCCAATGGCATCCACTAGCCCCACAATCAAGGTCTTGTCCTTGGTCCGCCTCATCGCTTCTGCTTTCTCTTCATGTGTGCCAGACTGACCAGCAGCAGCAGTGGATAGGGAAAAGGAGCGGGACGAGTCGTCGATACCGAGCAAAAGTGAGTAGTCCATGATAGATTGGGAGGCGAGGAATTTGGTGTCGAGAGCAATAGCGTCCAGGAGAATCTTTCTAGCGTCTACAGGTTTGCTTTGTCAGCCCACAGCATTCAAAAGAAGGGAAATTAAATTAGACGCACGAGGCTGGAGCAGAATGAGGTCTTTTTGCATATCCTCGAGCCAGTCAGCATCAAAGAGGGTACCCGGTCCTTTGACCTCGGCACCTTCAATCTCGCCTTCAGTCTTCCTTTTAACCACCTTTCGGCCCTCTGGGCAAGCTGTCAACCGAGGTTACATGGTTAATACAACAGCTCACTCACCAATACCCTTCAAGTCAAACGTTTGAGAGATGGACTGATTGCAAAAGAGGTTTTCCATAACCAACAAATCGAGTTGCCGCTTGTGGCCTGAATGCAGGTCCTTGATAGTGACTGCTCGGTGTTAGCACACTGCGACGGGCATAATCATACGTATGGAGTGAGCTGACCCGTGTAAAAACCGACAATCTTTGCCAGCGACGTAGCCTTATTGTGCGTACCAGCCATGTAATTGAAGTATGCCGGCGAAATTTCCAGCAGAGCATGCCTGTAACAGCCATTCAGCTTTGTCGCCTCTCAAGGTCACGTTAGTCACTTACATATCGCTGACTGTCCACTTGCTCACTAGCTCCTTCACGATAAACTTCTTATCCTTCGACATCCAAAATCCCGCTTTGCTCTTCCCACCGTCGGCATTCCACTCCTCAGTCTCTCCCAGACTTTCGACCAGCGCCTTGTCTACCGCACATCTTCGCCTAAGCGAGTCAAATGCTGTGGCAAAGTAAACGGTACATGACAAACGTAGCTTATCAGGCAGAGTGTACTCAAAGTGGAGGTGTGGCCGAGGATCGAGGTTGGAAAGAGACGTGTCCATACCGCCCAGTGGACCAGCAATGAGTGTTTGTAGGGAACGGTCTGGATTGCGCGTGCGTACAGATGAGAGTGTGTCTCCTACCTCAGAGCCGAACTTCCAAATGGAGTTGGCAAATGACGAGGTTATACTGCTACCCCAGCCAGTACTGTTGGGAGTATTGGGAGCCATCGTACTGGCCGCCGTAGTGCCCGTCTTGAACGAGAGTGTAGAGACCGGTGTTTGGGAAGAAAGGCGGGGCATTGATGATGCGGACAGGTTGCGGCTGCCCCTAAAACTGCTCGGTGGGGCATCACCGGCTTTGGGACCGCGGGGTGAAGACCGGGACTTGTGCAAGCTGCTTGTATCACTTTCCGACACACTCGTTTTGCCGCTCGGCACCAATCCATTGAAGGTGTTGGACAAGGTTGGATCGTTGCCTGTGGCCTTCCCGATGGTTCTGACAATCTCCTCCATCCGATCTGCAGATTGGCTGACACCTTCCACAGCCTCTGTAAAGACTTCCGTAGATGGGGCAGAATTGGAGATTGACACTGCCGGGGGAGCAAATCTCGATTTGTCCAACGCTATGGAGGCGTCGGAAGGTTTCTTCACAATAGAGCGAAGGGATAGAAGATCCCTGGGCGAGTCTCGCCTCTCAACCTTGATTGTCCATTCCGCCATGGCGGGCGACTTCCTGTCTGTTGTGCTGACAGATGCAGGTGTGGTTGGTGTAGCCATCCCCTCGGTCGATTTAGACGAGGCAGTCAGCTCGGCAAAATACGTCAAGGATCTGTTCCCGATCAGCACATGCGCTTCGTTCTCTTTGCCGACTCACGACAAGGTATAAGCCACCACGCTAGCCGGTTGATCCTCCCTGATCAGAGTAGCGCTTCCTGGCAGAGAGTAGGCTTTCGCAGCCTCCTTCCCGTAGTTCGACAAGTAATCTTTGAGGATATCTGGCGCGTCTTCATGCTCCTCTTGAGCCAAGAGCGTCCTCTGCCATTCATCTAGGATTGGTAGCAATGCCCTATTTCTTCGGATGAATGAGGGGCCCGACTCATTGTTGAGGTTTTCCGAAGCAGCAGCAACAGCCAAAAGCATCTGCTTCCTGCTCTCAGCAGATGCTGAGGAGACTTGGGTCAAGCTGGCCAGCTTCTCTTGCAAGCCTGACGTAGGTCTTTCAGATCGGATTTCTTCGCCAGCCTCGTACCCTGATTCGAATCTCTTACCCTGATAAAGTGTCAACATCATCCGTGCTTGCCTCAATATGACTCACCAGCTGTGCAAGCCTCGCATCTAGGGCATCGAAGAAGGAAACGACTTCCGCTTTCATCGCTTCATTTCCACATTTTTCGCCAAACGTTTTCAGATTTTCAGGACCATTTGTAACGTCATCTTTGATGCTCTTGCGCCTGGGGACATTTGGCCCTACTTGGAGTTTGGGTAGACGCATGTCAAGAAGGGAGACTTGCGAAGTTTCGAGCTGTATAACCAAACCGGGTGTGCGCAAGTAATGCACTTGAGAATAGGGTGTCGAGGAATGTAAGCAAATTGGTGTTTGAAGATCTGTGGTATAGATAAGACTGTGTTATTCTCAATCAGTTGCTTTGTCTTCCATCTTCACAATCTTTCCTACAGTTCGAGAAATTTCATCCAGGGATAAGCCCTAAGCCAGTCGGTCAGCGTCGACAGACGATTTCCAGTTGCAAAACATACCTGGCACCAGCACTAAGTCGTCTGGGACTGCTCTCCAGCCCACATACGTCGCATTTCGACCAGGCCTCTATATCTTCTCTTTCGGTCAGCGTTGCGAGGCCAGTGTGGCATTCGACAACTTGAACGCCAACTTTGACGCCGCTGTGTATGAACCAACGCACGTGCCCGCTAGCTTCGACTTCGCACCCCACTCTGGAGCAGAGCAAGTTTTCCTCTGCTAAGTCGTCAATGAGACTCAAAAGATAGTCGGTGATTGTCACGTCATGAGACAAGGTTTGCGTTTTGGGTGGCTGGCAGATAACAGAGCCGTTTGACTTCTCTCCATCACCCATCTTCTCAAGGTCATTCAACCCAACGCAATACAGTATCGACAATCGTTGAAGCCTGATCCAGCCCTCAAATGTCTCTAAGCCTGAAGCAAGGGAATTGAGGCCTGATCGAACATCTCCACCCAATCGATACGCCAGTGCTCGCTCTCGTGGAGGTTCTGGGAAGTCGCGAGGCATAGAATCAGACCTAGGGATCGAAGTTGTTGAGCCCGCATTGAAGCTGATCAGACTGGTTGAGCCGTTGCCTTCATTTTGAGCTTCAATTTGTGCTTTTGCTCGGCGAGTCTGATCCTCGTCATAGAGTCGTAGCAGGATAACAGGCATTGGATATCGCAGGCCCGGCGTCGTGGAGGGCAAGATGGTACGTAACGCCTCCAGTGTCCGTAGATGGTAACTATTCGGATTCGGAGTGACATCGCGCAGGACATATGGCGGAAGATGTGACGGGGACGAGTTATCATCCTGTGCTTCGAGTGTCATTTCAGGTCGGGTCGGAGAAGGCGTCGATGATGGGCTGGGTGGAAGATCAATTTGGTGAACCAGAGGACTGGAGTGTTGCCTTGAATGGTTGCGGGATTTCGTGGAATCACTTCTGCCCAACAATCCTTTCCAAACACCTTTCGTGTCTCTAGTCAACTTAGACAAGAAGCCTCTTTTTGATTGTCTTTCCCTCCCCGGATGGCGGATCGGTACATTGCGAGACGACAGATCTTCAGACTTGCGAGCATCAGGTAGAGGAGATGGTGATCTTGGGAGCTCGGGTTTCTCATCTTGCTCGCGAGGTATACGGAATGAGTCGAACAAATCAAGCTCGAGGGTCATGGTGGCGATGGTATAGACCTGTTGGCCATGAGCTTGCTAGAACAGATCACGATGAAAGGTGCTTACGAGAGCCTTTAAGACCTTAGCCAACGCCATTTTCTCCTCATCTCGCCTGATACCGCGAATGACAATGGTGCCACCGACCAAACCGATCTTGCCCTGCTCAACAGCCTCTTTCGGTACATCGTCCTCTTCCCCGCCGATGATCGCGTTGTAAGGCGCTTCATTGGACTCGTGTCCCTGCTGTGTGCTGGACTGGACCGACCACGAATCATCCGAGTCAGAGTCGGAGTCCGTCTCCGAAGTACTCGCTTGGGATTGACTTGCGCTTGAACTGGAAGTTGTGGATAACGACGCCGGTACAGTCTCTAGAGTTGAGAAGATAGAACGGCGTCTCGGACTGGCTGAAGGCAGACTCGACCGCCGACGCCTGACACTGCTGTGTGGAGACCCGAGAGTTGAGGAAGGAAGGGCAAACTTGCCTTCCACAAAATCAACCTCGATATTGCCCCAATCGTCTTCGTCATCAAGCTGGGATTTGTCGCTCAGGAGATCACTCCATTTACTTCCAGAGCCAGCGAACCAGCTTTTGGCCTTTGTTGACCCTATACTCATGGTCGAGCGACCAGAGATGGAATGGTCGCGCCGCAGACGAATGGTGGTCTGACTTGTACTTCCTTCTCGCCGACGTCCTTCCGCACGTTCAAAAGGAACATGTAAGCAGAAAACAGGCTTCAGCATTTCGAAACCCTCGACTTCTGGGTCCGCTTTAGCAGTCACATTCGTCGGGAGGCCGAGATCAAAAAATCGTGATTGGCGAGAGCGTACAGACGATGGAATATCGATGGAATGGCGGTATTCGTGGCCCGATTGGGGGAAGGCTCCCGGAATTTCATGCACCGTTCCTTTAGGGATAAAGTCCGCTAGGTCAAGTCAGAACAAACAAGATCCCATAACCTGCCCCATCTCACCATCGATGTTTTCCCAGTCTTCGCGCTTAGGCGCCGTGAATCTCTGAAACCCTTTCAAGCTCCGAATGACTCTACACCAGTCTTCCAGATTTTGCTGCTCCAGCGCTTCTTCTGCTTGCTTTTTGGCTGTATGCCGCTCGGACCGGGTCAGAGGGCTAATATTATGGGGAGAACGCCCTTCTACAGAGGCGACAGAGGAAGCTCGAGTGCTCTGCTTGCTTGGAGTCGATAAAGTAGAGGCGGGAAAGAATTGCTTGGGTATAGAGAGCCCGTTTCTATCGCTTTCGCTAGCGGATGCCTTTCGAGAAGTCTTGCCTTTTGCCTTGCTTTCTTTCTCGGCTTGAGCCTCCTTCGCTCGTTCCTCTTCCCATATCTGCTTCCTCTTCTCCTCCATATCTTCCTTCCAACCTCTTATTCGTGTTACACAACCCTTCACCCATCCGCCCCAGTCTTGCTCCAGTATCCCGCGCTCACGACGGGAATCTTTGGCAGGAGCAGTCAACACCGCACCCTCCCAGATTGCCTTTTCCACCCGCTTCAAGCGCTCCTCAGACCACATTTTTCCGCCATCTGGGGCGCCTTCGGCTTCTTGCTGCTCCAGCCATTGATGAAGCAAGGCTCGCAGATGTTGGAGGTACGTCGGCGGAAGGCCATACAGATTTCGGCGGGGCGACAGGGGAGGAGAGGTGGAACGTGGGGGGAGTGGTTGGGACGGCGCACGTTTTGTGGGGGAGGTAGATCGGCTCTGGGACGCCGAGGGGGTCGCCGAGAGGGACATTGTTACAGTCCCATCGATAGGGCTGGTAGTTGATGAGCTTTAGCTGATTTGCACAAGATGGAAAGTAACGCGCCGGAATGATAGAGCGTCGTCGTTCTGGAGGCCGCTAAAGCGGGATCGTCCGCAATGAGCGAGTGTCAACTACTGTCAACGAAGCCAGACAGAAGCCAGACCAGGACGTGACAAAGTTCTGGAGTATTTGAGCCCTGTCAAAAACGCACACAGAACACAACACCCTTGCTACCAGTGTATGCATGCTACAGTCACGCTGATATGGCCCCATATGAAAATCGCAAAAAGTTCGCAATCAACGCGTCGCGTTCTTGTTAAATGGGAATGGCCGCTCATCAACTACTCTCCCGCTTTTCCCGCCTTCTCAATAAGCATCCTGTTGGGCCTGTTGCCATCTATTCGGCTCAATATTTATCAGGACTACCATCAGCAATCGGAGCCATTGTTTTTGATATCTGTTGTATGTGCTGTATCGATACATGGGCATGCTACAGACAGTAATCTATAATCTCTTGTATACAACATCGTCAATTTGCCGTCCAGGGCATCTCTGCATCCCAATTCAGAATCAGAAAGATGTTTCACCGCTCAGTCTCCAGAGACTCTTTCAACCTTCCTATATGCCACAGCACCGTATCCTCCATGCCCGAAAACTCTGAGAGCATCTCTGAGCAGACACCGAGCTGTCGGACTCTGACGTCTGAGACGTCAAGGCTGGAAGGTGACCTCCGTCTATTGACAGACAATGAGGTGGTGTCAGAGGCTGAGGGGGAAGACGGGGTAATTTGCTGATGCAGGTATACCCTCAGAGCTGACAGCCTGTCGTATAATAGTCTGCCCAGCGGCTAACGAAGGGGCAGCGGCCGGGGGGTTCTCTACGGGACGCGTGGGTGGCGAATCACAGGGCAAAGGCGGAGTCTGATGTGGACCATCGTCTCGGGACCGGGCGGGCATATCAGATACCTTATCGATAGGCCCTGCACCATCCACGATTTGGCGCGACACTGAGCGATCAAGCGTCTGAGGCGCTGCTGATCCAGTCTCAGGATGAAAGATAGTAGCGCCATACCGCGGGCGCGTGAAACGAGGGTCCGTAGGCAGGGGCGGCTGGCGTTGTCGAGGAACGTACGCAGAAGACAAGGCAGATGATGGGACACTGGATACTTCAGGGTTCGACGACTTGCCTGTTGTGTCCGTATAGCGAGGTCTTTTGGGATCTGGGAGTGATCGCGTATCAAGATCCGTTGAATCAGGATGGTTTAGTTTGCCGCCCGATTGTGGTGAAGCTATCGAAGATGTCAGTTTCAGATACGTGCGCGACATCCTGGGACTTACTCGAAACAGTAGCAGCTACTCCTCCCGCAGATCTGATCTCCTCCACTGACCGTTCTTTGGTCAGCACAACAATACCATTCTTGGCCGGGCCTATCGCAATCCAGACGGTGCAGTGACCGTTCAAATCCCTTTCCTCGTGCTTTGCTCGCAGATTGTCAATCCACTTTTGCTGCTTCTGAGGGGTATTCAAACTCTCAGGAAATCTGATATAATTCCGCTTGTTGCCAAAGATAGACCTTGGCCACGTATCAGGATCTAATCCCTGAAGGGGACCGACAGCGACTCTGAAAATGGTGCGTTTTGATGACCCATGCGGGCCACCGGTTCGCTCCATTTTGAGCACGCGTCGAGTGGGAACCCCGAATTCATAAGGGAGTGATAGATTCTCCATCTTCGTGTCCTTCCATGTGCCAAATTTTCCGGCTTCCAATGCGGGTGCAGAGATGGAAAATTCGTAGATGCTGGTGAGTGGACCTGTAGGGGGTGAAGAGTGGATTGTCTGCTGATTCAGATAGTCAGGGCGCAAGCTAATGGTTTCAGGATGAGGGGGAGCCCCTTCCAGCTCTCTATACATGTTGTTTAGCAAGGGAAGACCACACACATGGGACGCCTACTCACTCCATATATGAACCGCTTTTTCCACGGTTGTTCGCGGCTGATGGCGTCATAAATTCTGAATGACGAGAGCGACGATTTCATGAGAGTACGAGCACAGCGATTGAGGGAAGTAGAGGACGTCGACGTTATTCGTTGAGATCATTGTAGATTCTCCTCATTGAAGCAGTTCATAAGCAGTTGCAACTTGCTATGATCTTTAGTCGTTGCGGGATCTCATCTTCGTCGTTGTCGCTGAGGTCGCCGCGGGGCCCTACATGTGAATACGTAAGCGCGAGATCTTTCTTCACAGCGGCGCCGGCGGCCGGAGATAAGACTCTGCCTTGCGTCTTGCAATGCATCGTTGGATCGTGGCGGCTTCTGTATGCATCTGCGAAGCAAGGCCCACTCAGGAGGGTGCCAGCCAGCGCCTGGGCATGAGCAGAGAGCAAGAAAAAAGCACGGCTGTGGCGGGATTGAGGATTCAGGAAATCAGGACACACTGATAACGGGATCTATTTCACGCACACTGTGTGCGAGAAGTCAAGGGCCGACACTTCATCCTCCTCCAACTCTCGCCTGTCCTTTCTTCTTTTTCTTTCTTTTTTCTTTCTTTTCTCTCAGAACATGTCGGTGACCTCCAAAAAGGGCACGAAACCACCGCAAACCCCACGCAGCGAGGACAAAGACGCGACAAACTACACCACCTACTCAGCCCGCAAAGTCGCAATCCAAGGCCCTCCTGCTCTTCAAACTGCAAAGCGCGTGGGAGCTGAAGAAAGCAACATCATCAAGAGGGGAAGGGGACACCCAATGGGCTGGCGCGGAGGCTTTGGTGGTTCGGGAGGGGCTGCGGTGACGGGGGCGAACACACAAGAGCGGCAGGTCAGACAGCCGCCATGGCTGCAGCGCAAGAGCTCATCGTCAGCCACACCTCCCGATCTTGCCAGACCCAGAGTTCAGCCCTCTCAGAACGTCTCGGGGAATCAGGATGGTCATTTTCATTGGAAAAATAAGGTGCCTATGGGTCCAGCTGCTATGGCGAGCACACATGCCCTGGCAGCTCAACCCATTCATGTGCAATGGGCCGCCAGAGCACCACCGACCAGGCCGAGCTCGTCGACAGACTCCAGCCTTCCTCTCCGCCCATCCACATCCTGTCATATGCTGCTGCCCAAAGCCCCTTCACCGACTTCAATCGGTATACCCTCATTCAGCGGGTCCCGGCCAACATCCTCCGAACGTCTTACGCCATACGACTACATACCATCCATCCCTTCTCCGAATTCTTTACAAAAGACATATTACTTTCCCTCAGCATCTATCCCTCCACCTTCCCCGGACTCATTCGCGTCGATACCAATGCCCTCTGCGCCTACTTCGACATCTCCGCCGTCGCGGCCCCACGCGCTTCAGCAATGGTTCGAGGCAAAACGACGGTTTAGTTCGGATGCCAGCCGTCCTGATGCTGTACCGCAACAGCCTCCCAGAGCGTCAGAGGCGGAGGAGCTTGAGAAGATTTCGCCCAAAGACTCTACAGTCGCATTGCCTTCTGGGCGGCCAAGGTCAAAAGCATCAGCTCTGACTCAGTCCGGATCAGTCGCTCAGGATGTGGAGATGGGAGACGAAGAGAGAGATGTCAAGCCGAGTTTTGAAGAACTGGAGAGGGCGTTGGAGGAAGGTAGGCCCAAAATCAGAGATGAAGATCGTCTCGAGGGTTGCTCGGCGCTGACGTGAGTACCCGCACTTGATCATAATCACTCAGCTGACACTGCTTTTAGACGCGCTCAGCTTCCAAATGATGTCTGGTCACCCAATCCAGCATCCAGGCGAGAGGCGAGAGGCAGGATACGCGAGCAGCAAGAGAAGGAGTTGACCAAGATGGGTCGGAAGCTCGTCAGAAGCCGGTGGATGAGCGATGGCGTGGCATATGACTGGAAGCTTGTCAAGCAGGTCACTCCTGTCGAACATCCATTATATCACGTTGTCGAGGACGACGTCACCGTACCCGCCAGCTCATCTGTGGAGCAAGCCTCAGATGCCATGGAAGTGGATGTGGATAATGTCAGCCTCGAGAGGAGACCGGGTCAACATGATTTTGAGGCTCAACTCGATACTTCGGGCAAACATCAGTCGAGAAGGAACGTGATGGCGCTGGCAGTGTCGGCTGCGGCTACCCAGCCAGCGCCCGTCTCGGGATTGTCGATGTCGCGCGAGAATTCGAGGGAGAATAGAGAGCCCAAAAACGGTGCGACAAAGGCGACATCGCCTGCAGCGCCTGCACAGGCTCATGTTATGGCTCCTTCTCATTCGGCTACAGGTGTCTTCAACCGCGCGCCGCCCTCTCCCATCCCCGCCAAACCCGTCGCAGAAGCCACAACATCCATTCCCTCAAAGCCAGCATCTTTATCTGCCCCGAGTCGAGCCGTGGATGCAACTCCAAACCCTCCGGCCAAGGCGAATGCAAAGCCCGAAGCCAGATGGGGCCCTGCCGTCGTCGGTCAACCGCCCAAAAGCGGTGCCATCAGCAGGATCTACAAGTACGAGATCGCGGTCCCGCCTCATATCCAAATCACTGCCGGTGGCAAGTTTACACCGCAATTTCAAGCATGGAAACTCAAACACCGAGATGACATGTCGGGCCAGTCTTCTCGTGGTTGTCCTTCCCGAGAAGTATATTTGAACCATGAGGGACCGAGCAAGTGCAAGAGTCTGCAAGTCAGAGTGGTGCCCATTGACATGCAAGATCCCTCTACTTGGCCTCTGACAATGTATCCCGACATTGTCGAGTACGTCATTCCCGACCATTTCAAACCTCGACAAGGCGAGGTTAACCCTCGCTCTAGTGTCTTTCGAGCATGGGAACAGACATGTTTGGATATGGCTTCAGAACCAGATCAGTGCGGTCGCCCCACAAGATGGGTCAAGTCCATGTTCTGTCCGAGCATGAGCAAGGGCAGCTTGAGAGTGCGATGGCGGGGAAAAACGGCGGCAGAGATTGCGAGCTATAAAGGGGCGCCAATCGTCTTGCCTGGAAGCCCCAAAAAGGGTCTACCGGGATCTTCCAAAAAGAAGGGGATTGAGAAAGGGGCGAAAGAAGATGGCAAGGACAAGGGTGGGAAGGACCAGAGGAAGGAGGAGAAGGAGAAGGAGAGGACCGCGCATGGGGATTCTCAGCCCGAAAAACGGCTGAGGTCAGACATGATGGACGATGAAGCCTCATCGAGAAAGAAGTCAAGGCGAGAGTCAGAGTTGAACGGCGAGCGCGAGTGGGACCGAGGCAAGAAAGAGGGTGCCTACCCTGATGAAGGAAGCAGGAGTAGGCGTCGTGAGAAGGAAAGGGAGAGGAGTTCTAGGCCTCTTGATGTCGGGAAGGGGAAAGCGAAGGGGGGTTCGCGCGAAAGGGATAGCGGGTGGGGTGGAATGAATGTTGGAAAAGGAAAAGAAAAGGAACAGATTGGGGGAAAAGAGAAAGAGCGAGATGGGCAAGGCTCGCCGTCAAGTAAGCCAAAACCCGCACTGCACCCCCAACCCTCCCAAGCTAACCATCTTGCGTCCAGAGGCGTCTCGTCCCACGGTTGCATCTTTCTTGACTGATGAGCACTATCCCAAAGCAGATATACCTGCCACCTCACTCAGCGGGGATTCTACCTCGCCATCTGCCTACGCTCCTGCTCTGCCACCTGTTATGGCGATGGTCAAATCTCGAAGCGAGCAGTCGGCGACTATGCCTTCTGCTAATTCAGAGCGTTCCAACTCCGGCATCGCTGATGTGCCGATGGCGAACCTCTCCATTCCTGCCGGGGCCCAAGTGGCCCAACAGGCACCGACCAACGCTCATCCTCTCAACCCCGTGACCCGGAACCAGCCCATACGTGTCTCGGAGCCTTCTGCTCGCTCAGCGTCCCCAGCAGTCAGCTCGCCTCTTCTGGAAGAACTCGCTTCAGGCGTGCGCCGAAAAATGAACGAAATACAGACGTGGACACAGATGCTGAGCGACTTTCCGGATATGGCGGATTCCATGAGGGGGCAAATCGATAGGACGCAGACCGAGATCTTTGCGCTCTATGCCAAAATGGGAGTGGAGAAAAGGAGATTATTGAATGGGGAGTAAGGAGAAGGCGTCAGTAGAAGAGCTGGAGCGACCACACAACCTTAAGAAGCGGGGATGAAGGAGGGTCTGTAATATTATCACGACTGGCATATCATTGGGCAAAAGGGACGATTCACGAAACATACAGCATTTCTTCAAAGTATATGATAACATGGTTTCCTATCGTCGATATAACGACCACATACATTCTGTACAAATACCATCGCAGTTACATGCATTTCCTGTCAATATTCGCAAGCTGTCTAAGATGTAAGGGGAAAGAGAGGTGCACACGAGATTTTGCATAGACACCCTTAGATGATACACTTGATAGAATATGATATGATACTACAATCGCTATCGCCATCATTCCGCATATCTATCCGAGCCCCTCCTCAGACTAGCACGCAGTCTGTCCGCCATCCTTCTGCCCTTCCCTTCGTCCTCTTGTGTGGTACCGCCGTAGCTGACTGAATCCACCTTTTGACGTTCCCGCTCCATGGCAGCAAGAATCAGGTTTTGCTCCAACACGCTCACTGCGTCACTCTCGCCCCCACTATTCCTCCTGCTATAGTCACCATCCTCGTATATGTATTCGCCTTCTTCGTCTTGTCCTTGGCCTAGACGGGACTGTGACTGGAAAGAAAAGCGGCTCATGGGCGAATTTGGCTCGTCAATGTTAAAGTCTCTCGACTTTATTGACATAGCACGCTGCTGTTGAGGGCTCGTGTCACCCGCAGTAACCTGGCTGACGGCCGTGGTAGGTTTGCCTCGAGAAGATGAGGATTGGGGCAGTGGATACGATCCTCCACGGAGGGTGTGGGTAGATGTGGACGACGCCTTTTTGCGCAAGATGTTGTACTTGGAAGGACTTTTGGATGGGCTCTTCGAAGGACTTCGGCTGCCGCGAGAAGAGTTTTGATAAGGGCTAGACACCTGGGAAGAAGTGTCCACTTTGGGAGAAGGCTTTTCGGGGGAATTGGACTGGGAGCGGGAAAGTGAGGCGTGCGATCGATCAGGAGAGATGAAAGGCTGAGTTTCCATTTGAGGTGAGTACTCCTGGGGAGGAGACTGCTCAATAGTGCTCAACTCGCCAAGCCTGGCAGCTCTGGGTGATAAGGCACTCTTTTTTGGGGTCAGCCCCATGTTTCGCACTTTGGAGACCAAAGAGGATACAGCAGAGCCCGATCGAGCATGATGAGATTGCGGGGATTTGGTTGACAGAGGAGAAGAGTAAGGGTTGGATGTGTCCAGAGACGTGGCAGAGCGCAGGGAAGTTGTCGAGCGAAGCACATCAAAACTTCGACGAGAACTATCGACGCTGTAGCGATGATGAAGTGGTGACCCGTAAGTTCCCGTCTCACCGTTCATCGACGCAGCGGACGGGGTCCACCTTCTCGCCCTGTCATCAGATGCTGGCGTCTTGTAGTCATAAGCCATCGTTGCCGCAACGGATTCGGATCGACGCAGACCTCCTCTCAAAGAACCAGCTGGTGTATCTGAGTGTGGCACTTGGCCATATGGGCTGGCGGAAGTAGATGGTCCGACGAGTCGTGGCAAATCAAGCATGACCCTGGTCATATCCCTCACATTCTGATCACTGGCCTTCCCCGCATCTCTCAGCAACATTGTCAAAGCTGTGTAGCCTTCTCTGACCTTGCCGGGGTTATCTTCGACTGCAGCATCCAGCGTGATCTGGTGGGCAAGGTTGTAAGCTGCTTGCAGTGTGCTGTTTACACCTTCCGATGAGCGAGCAGCGGTCTTGAGAGCTGTAAGGACACCGTTCTGATAGATAGGCGAAGAGGGGTCCTGATAGCCAAGCTTGAACTCGAGAGAGCGATAAGCCTCAAACAATAGACGACCATGCTCGCTGGACGCAATGAGTCTATTCTCCATGCTCGCGCTGGTAGCGCTTGACCACCCTCCCAGGCTGGTGTAGCTTCTCTTGTGTCTTGGCTCTGTCACTGGCAAGCTGCCCATTCTCGGCCCCCCGCCTCGCCCGTAAGAAGGACTGAGAGACTGCCGACCGTTCTGGACCTCCATGCTCCTCCGATCGACTGGTGGAGCAGTGCTGGGAGGGTTCCGGTAGATGTCTCTCATAGAGGACATGGATGTGCTGGAACGGGGCATATGTTCCCACCGCTTTCTTGAATCGGCGCGTTGGGCTTCTAGTTTTCGGATGACGTCGAGAGGATCCTTTTCACCAGATATGGAGGGATCTCCGCGCTCGGAACGAGCCCCCACTGCAGAGATGGAGTCTCCCGGTGCGAGGGGTACCATAGACGTCAAGTGCGAACGGTCGATGAGGTCGCGCTCACTGACAAGCATGCTCGTCCCACGCCTGACGCCAGCACCGTCCATCCCTCTTTCAGATCTTCCGCCAGGGAGATTATTATAGCGTGAATGATCTGCTGAATTGTCCAACACTGTGCCGGGTCTGAATCTATCGACATTGGTGGGCAGACCTCTGCCATCAAGGCCGAGACCTGAATTGTCGGGCATGCGGGGCAAGCCAGAAATGGATTGACTCCATGCCCTTCGAGCATAAGCAGTGTCGTTCGGCCTGGAGGTGGTCGACTTTTTGTCAAATCCGGATATGGTCTCGATATCTCGGTTGAGACGTGAGGTCGTGGAGAAACGGCTCGGCAGGGGCGAATGGTAGGTGCTGGGCGATTCAACCGTCTGACGAAGGCGTGAGCGGGCAGACGAAGGCTCGTCCGGTCGTTGAGGGCTAGGAGTAAACTACAATAATGTCAACCAAGGATTTCCACTGGGGCAAATGAACACTTACGAAGCTCCCGACTTTAAAATCGTTTGGCAATCCCGATCTCTTTCGCCTTCTCCCTCCACTACCGCCACTTCTTTCTCCGCTCTGATACCGCTCTTCCTCTTCGTAATCTTCCCTGCGAGACCCTGACCCATTGGTGAGTCTCCGAGAGCTGTCTCCATTGACAATTGTCCTGGTCAAATCACTCGACCTCGTCACTGTCCTCCCCAACTTTGAGCTCACTACTGGGGACGCCGTCTGGTTGGATGTCCTGGAGTAAGAGTCGTGTCTCCGAATCTCGCCCCTTACGGGAGTCTGTATTTTTGTAGGACTGCCCATTGCCGAAGCACCATCGACAGATCGTCTTTTCCTATGCAAGCTCACTTCTTGGATCTTGTCCTCCACTTCCTTGATCTTCTCATCCAACAGAGCCCCTTGAGAAGGTCGACGTTGCTTCTCTTCAGGGCCTGGCTTTTCCTCCATTGGTTCTTGGCTTGGTGTCCCTTGACCGCTTAACCGGTGAGCTGATCGGCGGGCAGAGCCACTGACAGGAGGCAATTTCGCCGTTCTCTCGGGAGAGTTGATTTTTGCTCTGGCCTTTGCTTTGGGGGACAAGTTGAGAGAAGGAGGTGGTCGACGCCGAGGGGACAATGTCTGGCGACTTGTGTTGCTTGTAGATGATGAATAGCTTCTGGAAAGTTCAGAGCCGGGGCTAGAGCGGGGTCCACCAAATATCTCAGCCCTCTTCTGTTCGCTCAGAGGTGTAGAATTTCTTCTGGTACTCTGATTCAGGGCGATAGAGGTAGAGGAGCTAGACCTGGACATGGACTCGCCAGGCCGATGGGAATCAATGGGGCGGGTAAAGTCTTGTGGACGGCTAGAGGGGCTCGAGTACGAGTCGGCGCGACGCGGAGTCTGTGAGAATGATGTCAATGTTGTGGACGAGGCAACGCGGTTAGGGGTCTAGCATATCGAACAGGCGCGTGGTAGTCAAGCAAAAGGAACAAGTCATCAGCACAGCAAGACGCGTCGCAGTCAAAGAGCTTGTCTCACCTGTACATATTCACTCTTCCGTTCGCTCTCTTGTCCCGAAGAGCTACCCCGTGTCTCCCGCGGCGCTGCAATATCACTCTCCGTCCCAGGAGGACTAGGCAACCCCGATACCTTGTCTACAAAACTTCCACGGGTGTCCCTTTCCCACCCTTTGCCTTTTTCTGTATTTCTAATACCCTCTTGGGCACTCATCTCCCTCTCCCTTGCCACCGATCCTGATCTGATGCTTGAGGAGGCACTTGTTCCGCGTCGCAGAGCGCTGCCGGACCCCGAGCTTTGCCAGTCGCGCCCAAAGTCGATCTTTGGGCTCCCAATTCCTACGTGGATGCTGGCAAACCCCGTAGGGAGCATTGACACGTGGGTTGGAGGCTGTGATGGAGATTCGGGGGCCTTGGAAGAAGGGTGAGCGGGGATGTGGGAGAATGATGGTAAAGAGAAGAGCGCGTCGCGGTGGGCAGGATTTTCCTCGGGGCGTTTGGGGGGCGGAGACGCTGCTTCGTCTTGGAAAGTCCTATGCGAGCGGGGGGACGACTCGGACACGGTGGGAGAGGAAGGAGAGGAGGGGGAGAGACTCGGATGTACCGAGTCGATGGAAAGAGAAGAATTGCTGGTTTTAGTTTTGGACGGGGATGACATCGAGATGGTGCCTTTGTGTTTGTACTGCTTCGCTTTATTTGGCGAGTGGGTGGCGCCGTGGCGGCGACAGCGGGGTATGGCAATTGGCAAGTAGACAGTCGGGCGGGCAGCTCCAGATATGTACAGGTCTTGGGAGCATCAGTAGAGCGCTGCTTCCCGTCTTGCGCGTCCTGCTCACCTCGCTCTGCCCACGCGTGCTATGATGGGCTTCTCGGTGGCGGGTCTTGATAGATCGGCTGAGTTAGGGGAGGCGCATACTGCCCATCGATGGTACGTATAAGTCAAGCGGGAATCAGGAGGATGAGAAGATGAAGACAGTAGAGAGGATTACCACCACTTTTTGGACAAAACTGACTTTAATCTCGGGAACGCGTCGAACACCGTATGTAGTCGAACACGCGCGTTTCATTTCCTCTTTCAACTTCATCTTTCAACTGACTTCAGGCCTCACAGTCTGCAATTGTGTCCCAAAGCTTTCGTCATTGGACACAGGAGTGGACACCACGACGAGGCCTTCAGAAGATCCGCAAGCCCGTACATCGCCGCTCTCAGCATCTTTCAAATTGGACATACCAGCCGTCATCCTCCGGCCTCCACCTCCGCCATCATCGCCAGAAGAGTACTCGCAACTTTTCCCCTAGCTCCCAAAGAAACATGAGGTGATGTGCTAGATCATCTAGCTTGCAACTCAAGATCGCCTCGCCGTGAATAAACACGCAGAGAGGACTTGTGGCTCTGCATCTTGGCGACAGCAATACGTCGGCTCTTCTTCAGCACCTACTCACGCCCGAGGTGACCACCTACGTCTGACACTACCATATCGCCAGCCACAGCCATGCACGTTGATCTGTCAAGAAAGGCATCATTGTGTGGCAGTAATGTACGGGATTTTAGATCCAGCGTATCAAGAGGATAAAGACCGAGTCGCCAGCACGGAGGCCTTTGCATCTCCAAATCCTTGATGACGAAAAGGCAAACTCATCGGACCCATGCACTGATCTACCCTGCTGTCCTGATAGCCTTCCGGAATCCATTCGGCAGTACAGCCAGAGGCGTTGTTCAAGATTGAATGTTATGCATGACATGAGAACACCGCCAACACAGCGTTGGAAGAACGGGTCATTCCTATGCTATGTAGTATGTATCTCGCTTTTCTCGAATCTATTTCACACAGTTTCTGTTATAATGTTATAAGACATCCCAGCATCCCTGACCAGTAATACTCGACAAAGAGAGCAGGACGCTCAGCCACCACGCCAACCATCCCGTCTCTCAAGCCTTAAGCCTTCTCGGCACTATCCTCACCCTCCACCCTCGACTGCTCCCTACCAAGCTCAGCCGTCCTCTCCACGTCCTCACTGGCGCTAGAAGTGGTGGCAGTCTGGTTGAGAGGAAGGAAATTCTTGAGGGGTCGGGCGGCCCAGAGTATGAGGATGAGGATGATGGGGAGGTACTCGAAAATGCCGAAAAAAACCTCGTGGGTGGCTGCATATTCATACGCGCCTATTGACAGCCAGTGAACTCCACTCTGCGCCCATGGGAAAGATAGTAGCTTACCCTGGGCACCCTCCGCAATGCGCATGATAATTCTGATAAAGTACAAGCCAAAAGTGATCAACGCCTGGCTCAGAAGCTGATGAATAAGAGGATAGTTGTCGATATCCTTGTTGTTGGCCAAGGCAGTGTTGATGATCCTGGTGGAGCGGCGGTAGATGACCCAGACGAAAATGGAGACGATGATGATGGTGATGCCTTGGAGAACGTTACCGGCGAGATAGATGAGTGTGGACATCTGTGATAGAAGAAGAGGTCAGCTCTTGCTTCTGGAGAAAAGTCAGAAGGGACTTACGCCCAGACTGAACATGGCAGTGTCACCGGTGATATCAGCACCTTCGGCGGCGGCGTAAAAGTACTGTCCAGCAATCTGTAACAAAGCCCAAACGACATCAAGGATCACAAACACTGTCCAATCATTAGCTTCGATGGGTGCATGAGCGAGATGGAGTACTCACATACGAGCATAGACCTGGGCCTCATGGGCGACATGTGTCGGCCCTCGGGAGTATACTTTGTAACTCGCTGGACACTTTTGTACACGGCGGCAGTGAGGAGGATGAGGGCAATCTGGATGAGGAAGATACCGATCAAGAAAGACATGCCCTGTGAGACTGTTCATCAGTTTTGTCATATGATCAGATGAATGTTGTAGACGTACACCAAAAGGCTTGCTGTGGGTATAAAGCCTTGCACCGTAGCCCAAGGCCTCAATGATAGCAGTGAAGAACATCAAGCCGTGGCTACAAGTACGGTTTCAGTCAACACGGCTCAAGAAGAGAACATTGGCGGTCGACTTACACACTCCTGGTGCCCCTAACCTTGACAAAGAACCAAAGATGCGGACCAGCCACAAAAAGGAAGGTGATGACACCGATAACACCCAAGGCGAGAGAAGGAACGTAGCCATAATTCCAGAAAGCTGCGTTGCCGCTCTCGGGAGGGTTGATGGTAGGTCCAGTGTATCCCATTTTGAATGACTAGTGGTGAAAGTAAAGAAGGGTAGTCAATCGATGACCTGTGGAAGCAAACGCAGAAGACTCACTTATATATGTGTCAAGAGTGCGCGCAGATCGATGATGATGTTTGCCTCAAGAGCCAAGGGGTCCTCGGAAAATCCTGTTGGTGTCAAGCTGCGGTCGTGTATTGTTGCAGTTGTCCAGGCCGAGAGATGGGAGACAAGGAAGATCGTTGAAAGAAGGATGAGGCCCAGATTGAGGGGTGAAAGGGAGCCTCTTATATGTTTCTGGAACAGCTCTGGAAGTACTGGAAAGCGCTGAGGGCACCCCACTCCGGGACACAGAGTACATTCGCGTTATCGTCAGCTGCCCTTACACGTTACATGCAATCGTGCTCCGCCTCAGCAACTGTAACCAGCGTCTGTGTTGGCTTAGAGCACGGAACACTATTCACCCCAAAAGAAGGCATCGAAGGCGGAGCAGATAGCTGTTACTGATGGCATAAGCGATCAAAGATTCGAACCATCCCGTACTGTACGCAGTGATGGAGTGTGTCGACCCCCTTGGGGCGTGTGCTGATCCGAAACATATCTGCCGAGGTCAGGACAAGGAACAAATGAGGTTGGTGAAGCTGTTCGAGTGGTGGGATGGGTAAGCGATGTCTGTGCCTTTTGATGCAATCGCAACACTTGCTGGGTACGTACAATCGCTGTGAATGAGCACAAATCCGGCACATCAGCTGATGCTCAGGATGTGGAGATGTTTGCACAGGTGCATACACCTTGATGTGATGAGATAGCGATGATAGCTCAGCAGGACGAGTGTGGCGGTATACGTTGGGTGTGCATAGCATCCTCTGCACGAGGCAACGGAGGCAACGGGCACCAAACGGGCACGGTGAAGAAGTGCATCCAAAGAGGGCATGCCGAGAGTCTGCCGGTGAGGCCAGTGATTTAGGACGGTGAGCTTCCTCAAGCCCCAAGAAAGCGTGCCAGGCGCAGTATGAGTCGTGCCGTGTGACAAAATGCTCGGGACGTTTGAGGTTGTGTTTGAGGACGATAGGGCAATTGACGGAGATGCGGGGAGCGCCGAGTGCTTCGCAGTACATTGTGTATATCCTCCTGCAAGTCCATCTGATACAAGGTCCCCTTTAGCTCTCCTGTCGGGAATTTCGTCCTTCTCCAGCCCGTCGCAGCGCCTCTCAAATCCCGACACTAGGAGCTTGGTGAAATACAATGTTCCAGCTGGAGTGAAGGGACCAAAAGGCGCAGATCGCACAGGGCGTTATTCTCCCCCACTCTGTGACAACCTTGACGACCGCCGCTATCGCCCTTGCAGCGGCTATCAACCATCAGCTTTACCCCTTGGCCCTTGGTCCCTGATGATAGACGATCGTTTATTGCCAGTAAATGACTTTGCAAGCCCGGGGGGACTCGGCTAGCCATCCCCACATCCTTGAACCATTTCAAAGTGTGATACATACCTGCTAGTCATGTATACTTCCAATGGAACGTAACAATCCGACGCCCCACACTACTCGACTTCTGTGGTTTCTGGCATACCGATCCGCCATCAGTCGTGATTGCGGAGGTGGGGTGGGCTACATGAGCAGTTTGATCTTGATCAAGAATATAATCACTTGATTCAATCAGTCGTCGTGGCAGCGTCTAAGGAGAGGGCGTGCTCGAGAATGGGGTGGCACGGCAGGTGGATTCTATACCTTGTGGGGAACGAGGCACAATCTAGGTGTATAATGAGCTTCTGCCCATACCTATTATGGCTATGCCGCAACTGCGATGAACTCACTACTGCAACAAGCCAAGGTCGAAGATCTCAGGCATCCATCATCTCTTTCAGCTGAGGATGGAGCTTCCTCCCCCCCGCTGCTGTTATATATAATGCCTCCCATCCACGTATGCCCTCGGTAGAGGCGTGGTGAAGGGTGCAGCCCCGATGGCTGACTGAGCAGCAACCGTCGGCCACAACCCAATCCTGGCTCGACCGAAGAAGCCCTCCTCCGAGGCCTAGCTACGCATCGTACTACATAAATCGGTCCCGCTTGGCCCACAGCTGTCAACTGGGCTCCATGGCTATCTCCCCCGTATGCAGTTCGGATGAACACGTTTAGAGTTGAACCACATGAAGCAGCTGCCGCACGCGGTGAGTGTCACTCGACGTCGCTGACCACCATGTGCCTATGTGCCCATGTGACACTCGTCTGAGATGTTCTCGCAAGATATCAAAGCAGAATGCCATACAAGTGTGCGCATAAGAGCTGCATTATACAAAGTAAGGCTATATACTAACCGCAACCTTTCATCTGCACACAATCTGGCCCCTCGCACGACTGACCAAGCATCTCCCAACCCTCTCTCAGAACACCGCACACCTCAAAACAAGCCCACAATCCCGCCTTCACACGAGATCACGGCTCAAACCTGATGGCGAGCGGGTGAACACGTATGGATGGCAGGTGGGGCTCGCAGAAGCGGATAGGTAATCCCTTGATAAAGTAGGTCAATACGAGGAAAGTGGGTCGGTGGTTGAAAGGTATGAGGACTGGGGTATTGGTATCTTTTGCCGAATAACGATATGTGATGGTGATAGCAATAATTCGCGAATACTCCTCTACGCCACAACACCACTGTCCAAACCAATAAAGTCCAATCCGAAATCTCCTCCAACATCTCCATCCCATCTCTCCTCCTTCACTGCCTCTCCCTCGATTCCATCCATCAACACCCTCATCGCCTCATCCCAGTACTCCCACGTACCCTCGCCCCCGTGCATCCCTTCCACTTTATCGTTCCCAAACTCGAACTTGGGCAAGGCGATATCCAGCCCCTCCGCCTGGCTAGCGCCACAATGACCCTCGCCACCTGCCGCAGCCTCTTCTCGTCCCTCGCCAGCGCCAGTGCCAAAGAACGCATCGAAATCCCCTTCGCCCGCTGCAGGGCCGCACCGAGCTTCCCTCGTGAGAGAGCGGCTGGTGGGGTCACCACTACTGCCGAGTGGCAAGCGCTGGGGTTGGATGGTTCTTGGTGTAACGCCGGGTTGGGATTGGAGGTGGTGGAGGTGGGAAGTGAAGTGGATGGGATGGCGGGTGGGAGCCCGGGAGAGAGGGTGGAAGACAAGTCGAAAGTAGTCGCGGCGGGTGGAGAAAAGACGGAAAACCAGTCGATAGGTGCTTGTGATGTGCTTGGAGACGGCTGGCTCTGTCCACTGAGGTTGGCAACAGCAACAACTTGCTTGACCAAATTCTCTAACGAAGCGACTCTTTGCTTCAATGCCGCATTCTCGGCCCGAAGCGAGTCGATTTGCTCGGTAGGTACCGCCGGTGCAGGGCTGAGCGACAATGGGGAAGGCTCGAATGAGCCCTGCACATTGGCAGGGGGAGGGGCCACAGACGTCAAGCTGATACCCCCGCCAACTAGCTGGGGCAACCCCAAGTCTTGCGCAAAGTTGAAGACACAGCCTGATGACGTGGCAGGCGACGCCGATAATGTTGACTGGGCGGCCGTTGGTGTGGCAGAGGTGTCGGGAGAGCGCTTGAGAGCTTGATTCTCGGCCTCGAGCTCGATGACTCGTTTCTCTAGATATTGCAGATGCAGTTTACGCGCATTCCGTGATCTCTGCGCAGATTGACGGTTACGGATCACCTGTTTACATTGTCAGTGGCAAATCAGGCAAAACCACATGAAACTCACCCTCGCTTCTTTGCGAGCGATCTTTGCACGGACATCATCATTCCCTTCGTGATCGCTCATGCCGCTGTCATCGCCCACGTCTGTAGGGCTGGCGGAGGCATGCCTGGGTCGTTTGAGTGGCTGTGAGGAGGTGGGGGGGGAGGTGCGTTTGAGAGAGGAGGGGGTGGCGAGGAGGGCTGTGGACATTGTGCGTGGTGGTGGAAGGGGAAGCTGGATACTGATACAACAGAAAAAGAGGAGGAAAGAGGGGAAGATGGCGGGTGGCGAAAAGGCAAGGAGGAGGAAATTCATGATCGCGCTGGAGGGCTTTGTCGACGTGGAACCAAACGGATACGGGGCCAGAGTTGATTACCCCTTTAATCAGCTTAATTAAGTTTTATCGCCATGAAAAGTCAAAACTTGAAAAGAAGCCCCTTACTTAAAGATTGATTAAGCGAGTTTAAGAGCTTAAGAGGTAACTGACTTTGACCCCGGGTATGTAACGGTACGGAGTTACGGACATAACCAAGGAAACTGAAACCTGGGCTGGAACGAAACCAACCATATGCACCATATGCACAGACTGCTGCACAGTCTATTCTTGCCCAATCGACCTACTGGTCATACTTCCCCTCGAGGAAATCATTCGGCAAAGCTCCATTGAGGTGGTGGGAAACGCTTCAACGTCCTCAAGAGAAGGGAAAAGGAGAAACAATCGTGCCGTCGTGAATGCCTTGCTTCTCACCGATGCTGGCATATTTGATGGTTATAAGGGAGCCCAGCTTTTCTTGGAAGCTCTGGCCGGCAACATCAAAGGAGCATTAACCCTCGCACACCACTACTGGTTGTTTCCGTTTCTAGCCGAGAGGAGAGAGAAGCATGCCGAAATATCATGAGTATTCGTACAGTATAATGAAGTACCAGGCCGGCCCAGGATCAGCTCTCTGTCGATTGACTCTGGATATATATACCAAGGCAATTCCTCACATCACAATTCATCAATTACCCCCAAATCTTCGCCACGCACTCGCACCGCCGAATCAAGATGCCCAAGACGACCGCTATCAGCCAGTACGATGACAGCAGCAGCCAAGACAGCGGGTCAGCGCCATTAGCAATCAGGGCAGTCGGGATAGTCAGGACATTCAGATCAGCCCAGACAGCCAACACAAGGAGAATAATCTTGACAACAACCACAACAACCACAACAACCACCAGAACAGCCACCAGGACATCCAGAAGACTTTGTTCCCTCCCGACAGCCGCATCTCGGACGCTCCCGATGGCGAAGCAAAGCATACCTGCTACTGTGCTATGCACTTGAATCTAGGAGAAGGCGACGAGCCATCCTGGACGGGCAATCGACCAATCCACAATTACCGGGGGCCCAGTGCGCGTTTCACTTTAGCGACAGAGAATCTACCATTTTTGAAGACGGTTGTGCAGGTTCAGCAATCAAGCTTAGCTTCCGAAGTGATGAGCTTGAGAACGATGAACGGCTTATAGGCTCGGTCACTAAAGACGAACTCGATGACATGAGACTCTGGCCCATCTATCACGACAGCTTCGAGTCTGTGACAGGCATTGAGATGGGCGTCCTCGGTATTGACGGGGAATTCACCAACATGTTTCAAGGCGATCCAATCATGGCAATTGACCGCACAGTGTTGACGGATAAGCCATCTTATGACGCCGCTCACTACAAATTTTATACGTCAAATGTTTGGAAAGATGAGTTGATTGAACAAGAACGCTCGGGAAAGTTGGAACTTTGGTAATGATGATCTGATATCAGAGCTCAGCTAGACAGAAGGTGCTTAAGATACGGATGTGACGATACAGATAGTAGAAAATGCAATCAGAAGTGCTGAATACAATTGTTTTTGCCATTTTGCATACATATATCAGAAGCAGCATATGCTATCACGGCTCATGGAGATATTCTATATACCCTCAAGATGCCAGGCCAGAACCCGAGACCACCGGGAAAGAAAGAGAATTTGGCGGGATAAAATTCGCTCTGGGGAACTGGAATTTTCTTGTATGTCCTCCCAGCTGCATAGACATAATCACTTCAGTGCTGCGGGCGCCGTGCAAGATACTAAGAATCTTAAACCATCATGAGGTAAAACTCAGATCCCGCCGCGCTGTAGCTGGTGGTAGCTGAACTGGTGGTGGATCTATGGAGGAAGCAGCAGGCCTGTTTCTCCGGTCAATTCTACAAACAAGGGATCTGTCAACTTCTTCCGCCGTCGCTGACTTGGAATGGATGAATTCCCGCGAAGAGGGAGACGGAGAATATCCCGCTGCCCACGGCATATAGAGCAGCGAGGCGTGAGGCAGGCGGCTCAACCATAGACGCATCTTTCTGTCATCATGCTTGCCTATATATACTGAAGCAGTACGCGTACGGTTAATCAAGGTCACTGCTCACCCAGTACCCATATCTCTTCGATCCGCCGGAGTACAAGTACAACCAAGATGGCCGAAAACAACACTGCCAGCCACCAGAGCGGCCAGACGACGCTGTTCCCTCCCGACAGCCGTGTCTCGAGTGCGTCCGCGGATGAGCCAAAGCATATATGCTACTGTGCTATGCACCTGAGTTGCGGAACAGATGATGCGCCTTCATGGACAGGAGGTCTACCAATGACCAACGGCGAAGGACCGAACACGCGTATTCACTGCAGCGATAAAGTCTCTACAATCTTTGAAACAGGATGTGCAGGAGCAGCAATCAGGCTCAACCTCCCAAGCGATGAGCCTCGTGAAGATGAACAAGTCATAGGTGAGGTCACTAAAGGCGAGCTCAATGAGATGGGCCTCTGGCCCATCGATCGCGACGGTTTCAAATATTGTCACGGGCATCGAGGTCGGTATCCTTGATACCAATGGCAATAGAGGTTTTACCAGTATACACCAAGGCGATCCAATCCTGAACATCGCCCGCACACTCTTGACGGACAGTCCAACATACAACGACGTATAGGAGGGTTTTTGTGAGGAGAATGAGGCGAAAGAGGTACTGCTCGACGAGTACATGGAGGAGTTGAGGATGTGGCGATATTTCCCGCGAATGATACTGCAGCCACTCTAGAGTAGTATACAATGATAGTAGGAGTATGAAGACTGAAATTAATGACCCATTTGCTGTGCAGACCGCGGCGTCCAGGCGGCCAAGGGCAACAGTCAAGAAGGCGGCGGCGATGTGCGCCCGTTCACAACCGCTGGTCGCTGGTCCACCCTGTGTTTGTTGCGGCTGAATCAATAAATCGATACAATGTATATGTAGTGCTCATATGCCTGCAGTGCCGTCCAGGACATCTATTCCCAGACAGCCAACCCACCATGGCAGCCCACGACGCGACCGCCCCGAGGCGACGTAAGTGTTGCGTTCTCCTTATCTCACCTTGTGCTCGCCTTTGTCCTTACACAATCCCTTTGCAGGCCAAAACGTCGCGTGCGCCTCTTGCAAACTGAGAAGAGTCAAATGTGACTTATCCAACCTCCTCCAGTCCCTCACTCTCTCTCCCTCAGATCCAGGACCATCGTCTGGTTTGAGCGCACCTGCCCCAGAGGCGTCCTTGGCCGACCTCGTACGCCTCTATCCGGATATACACTGTACAAACTGTACAGACAGGGCCATCGTTTGCAATAAAGACGGGATACTCAATCCAACAAGGACGAAGCAAAAGGGAAAGCGGATCTCGGAGGCGAAGCGACGATACGGAGAGAACGAGCAGGGCGCCTCGGCGGTACCAGTCCCAGCGTCTTCTGCCTCGTCTGGCTCGTCGCGTACCAGCCATTCTCCTATGTTTCTGGAGCCAGAGTACAACTCTTTCGATGGGTCTCGACCAGGAAACGCTCCTGACCTGGTTAAGGTGGCGCCGAATAGTTTCCTGGTGCCTTCCCAGAGCTATGATTTCTCCCCTTCGACACTACCTTCGCATTTCATGCCCGAGTTACTAGCTCCGCCTTCGCTCCCTCCTCCAGATCAAGTAGAGTTCAGGGGGCAGTTGTTTGAGGCGATCACTCTACCCAGTAACTCGGAAGCGGCGTCGATATGGTGGCAGTTTGCCAACCAGCCACAAGAGACCATGGCGCAAATCACCGGGACCGGCAAAACATCTCAGGCGTCGCCCGCCACCCCTCCCGTTACCAACTTGGTCGGTTCGGCGGGACAAATCCAGGATCTCGCGAGATCGCATGCGGGCGCCTCCCCCTCTGCAGCCCTCGGCCAGTCCCGCCAAGCTTACTCTGTCAATCTCGATCCCCTCCTTGATACCGGCCTTCAGCGAAAACGACCGCGCGGACCCTCATTTGGCCCGAGCTCTGTCAGAAAGATGCCGACTAGAGAGCACGATCCGTGGCAGCTATGGATGGGCGACGAGGAATCACGAGCCATGTTGCTATGGGGTAGGGCGGAAGATATGCAGGAAAGACTGGCAAACAGGGCTCTGGGCATAGAGCTCAGTAGGCATCTGGTGACTACGTTCTTCCAAGCGGTGCACTTTTCATTCCCGGCAAGTCATAGGAGCTTGACAAGCGGACAAGCGGTCGTTACTAATCACGTCGACTTAGGCTATATCACCCGAATCATTCTACCTCGAATGGATGCGCGCAGGGCAAAGGTCAGACAGGATGACCCCGGCACAGGAGGTGCTTTGTGCGGGAATGGAAGCGTGGGGCGCGAGGTATTCTGACAACCCGATCGTTTTAGGACTGCAACCTCACATGGCCCAATCAGCCCCTAAAGGCGAGTCTCTGTCTGCTACTAAAGATACCAGGCTGACTAACAATAGTCATCATGCCAAACGGGACAGTGGGTTGACCAATCGTTCCGCTTCAAGCCTGACCTAACATAATGAATAGCTCAAGCCAACAGGACTTGAAAGAAGGAGTCAATGGGGACGCGCTCGCATGCCAGCTTGCAGAGCGCTTATCGAGCGTACTCGGAAATTGGTGGATAGCACAGGCATCCTACGAAAACCAAGCGTCACGGGTGTCCAAGCTCTCACTCTTTTCGTACAGCTGCTGTTTACCTCTGACGAATCTGTTGGCGAAGAGCGGCAGTTGGAAGGTGTGCCGTTCCCCTGCTTTCTTTCGAGAAAGGTACTCATGTGTCTATTCTAGCGAACACAATACAATCTACCGTTCTCGAGCAGATGAGGCTTTTGGGTCTGATGTGGAACTCGGAACAGCCGATCGCAAATGATCACGCAGAGCTTCCAATGACTGTGACCCAGACAAGGATGAAGCAAAGGTGACGGGACCTGGCAAAGCATGGTGGTATAGACTGACAGTGACCTAGACGTCTGTTCTGGACTCATGCTGTTGTCGACGCATTTTGGGCTGCCTCCTCTCGCTCTACGCCAAAGATGTGAGTTGATGATGGGGCGACTGTCATAGCGTAGCTGATGGAGTGCAGCCCTGAAGAAGATTTGGACGCAGCTGGGAAGTGGGTGCGAACGCTCCAAGGCGCTCTGCCACCTTCTTCGTTCAAAGCTCTTGCGTTGTTCCTCGAGTAGGTCGGATGGCAGGCAAAGAAACATTGCTGATGGGCTGGGATCAGATGCAATTTTCGCGTGACCAAAGTTGTCCGTGCAGTGGCATTGAATATGGCCATCCCCAGCAAGAAGAAGGGTACCATAGACGTGGAGCAATTTTGCTTGGATGCCAGAAATATCTGGAAAGAAGCAGTACGTGCGGAATGTTACCTTTCGTCTCTTTGCTGACCAATTTCGGCAGGACGCTCTGACTGATGACCTCGGTCATCACACATCTCACATACTAGGTGGTTGCTCCAAAGATGAGATTCTCGGCTTTTCGCCCTTGAATGTAGGTGTGGGCCTGCACAGCCGATAGTATACTGATCCGATACGACGCAGTTCTTTCTCAACCTCCGTCTTTCAACCGTCTCACTCCTCTTCATGACCCACGACCTCGTCCGCGAACAGCTCGAATTCCGCAAAACACTGTCTTCGGCGTATATCGTCGCGAGCGAGGATACAGAATCCGTTTTGGGAGGCGATGTACCCGAAATCAAGAGGATATGGAAGGCTGCGCAGAGTCATTTGGAGATGATGCAGACGCTGGATAGGGAGAGTGTGGATATGCTATTGAGTACTTGCAGAGGACAGGTGGATATGTTTAGGGTGAGTGAATGGTGGGATAGGTCGGTTGTTGTGAAGGCTGACGTTTGATTCCAGACGATTCTGCCTACCGGTATCATGCAAAGTAAGTGTCTTGGCGTTTTGGCGGCATCAGACATTGATAATGATTTCAGCGGCAACCCTTATACTACGAGTACTCATATTCACTACAAAATTCCTCAGCGGGGTACCTACGAACGAGCAGGGTTATCCCACAAGTACCGTACGTAGCAGTATCATTGTACGGCCACCGTCTAATCAGAATCGTAGCGAGGCGGATATGGCTGGACATGGGCCCGGAAACAAGAGGAAGTGGGCTATTGCGTCGAGGCTCTGTACCAGGTCGTGCGTATCAACCTTTGGAATCCTTGTGTCTGTACTAATCAACTTTCAGGGATGGGGTATGTCTGGACTGTCGAAGAGCAAGGTCTGAAGAACTGATCATTCGTAGCCTGGGGCGATGTGGGACCTGTCCTGGAGGAGATCGAACGGACTATGGAACGTCACTCGCGGACACACGACGAGCTGTCCATGTTCCGAGGTATCCTACAGACTGCACCGCGGGAAACATCCGAGGCTGAAGGGGTGAAAGAGAAAAGGGAGGAGCGCAAAGAGGCTAGTGCGAAAGCTATGGAGGCTGTTATGCGTTTCTGGCCGGCCATGTGAGTCTTTGTCAGGTGTTTGGTCGTGCACGACAATTGACAGATGTGTCTTCAGATCAGTGCCTCAGTTGATCGAGCAGGCTCTCGGCCCTAGTCACCGTTCGTCTCCGAATTCTTTGACGTCGAGCTCGTTCCAAGCGGGCCCCATGGAGATCCACCCAGCTCAGTTCTCAAAAGTCATGTCCCACGGCTCTATCAGTGCTGCTTTCCCGCACGGGAACGACGAGCCTCCGAGCTCGACGATGCCCTTCCAAAATTATGATTATGCCTCCGTGCTGCCTGCTGTGCTGACTGCAGGCATCCCTGCCTCCAGCTCGTCGCCTCATCAGAGCCAGAGTCAGAGTCAGAGTAGTCCGAGCGAGCCAGTTCTTTCCCCGCCCGACTTTGACGACTTTCTCAAGTTTCTCAATGCCACCGAGAACGACACTGGTGACTTGTGGCAAGGGGTGCAGAAACCGCCGACGCCCACTATGGACGATCCGGACGGGATGTTTGCTGCATTGATGGCGCAACATGTAGGAGTGACTGACCCTCTGGGTAACATGAGTGGCCTGGGGCAGACTCCGAACAAGTCATTTATGGATAGTGGGGTTGATGGCGGTGTGGAGAACAGGTTTAATGGCTTTGGGGTGGGCGGGATGCAGCAGACGGGGGACTCGGAGAGCTGGGAGGCGTCTTTCATGGCCAAGATCTTTGAGAATGGAGCTGGGGAGAGTGAGGATCTGTAGTATATTGCATGCTGTACATATATGTATCGTGTGAATGCGAACGATGCAAGGTGTTGGATTACCTCGATACTGGATCTGTAGAAAGGCCATTCCCACTCTGTTCCCACTTGCCAGATCTGAAAGGAAGCGCCGTGGAGTGGGGCCCGAAGCTCGGGGTTGTATCTCGGGTGACCGTCGCAGGCACGCGCTTAGTCATATAAATCCGAACGTAGTGTTGTGGCGACTGGCGGCGGGCTCCGGAAGCAGATGGACAATCACATCGTTGTCTCTCTATCTTCTCTTTCTTGTACTCACTACTACTCCCACATTACATAACACACCCATGGCTGCAGAAGAGCAGGTCAAGAAACGGCGTAAGTCCCCCGCCGCCACCGCCCACGTCACCACTTTCCGCACTACCATCACCCCGCATCCCCATGCTAACACACCACAGGCCAGAACGTAGCGTGCGATGGTGCGTCGGATCACACAAGACACTTGGGATGCCGCTGATAACATCATGGAATCTAGCCTGCAAACTCAGACGGGTCCGCTGCGACCTATCCACCCTCCTCGAACTCCCCGCCCTCGACTCGGTCCCAGGGCTCGGCACGCCCGCACCCTCGCTCGCAGACTTGGTCCGCCAGAACCCCTATGTCGAGTGCACAAACTGCAGTAACAAAGGCATCAAGTGCTCAACGCACCAGATCTTGAACCCGACACGACCCAAGAAAGGAGGTCGCCGCATCGATGAAGCCAGAAAGATGTTTGGTGGCGGGGACGACGAGGTTGCGGGCAGCGATAGAGAGCGGTCTGCAAAGCCTGGGGCGTCGGGTGGACGTCCGGGGCCGTCTGTTGAACCCGTAGCGCCATCACCCGCATACCCGAACGCCTCGCCGGTGAACTGGGCTCAAGATCTATTGTCGAGTTATGGTCTACAGCCCGGCTACCCATCTCCCAATCAACTCGGTCCGTCACTGGCGCCTCCCGAAGGTCCATTCGCCACGTATCATGTCTCTAATGTACCACACGGCTCAGCGAGTGCTGCCATTCATCCCCACATTGATTCTCTGGGTGATCCGACGGACGACTATGATGGCCAGGCGCCAATCCCGCACTCGGGCGACAACTTTGGTGGACACCCAAGCCACGCAACCACACCATACTGCAACAATAGCCCCTCGTCCAGCAATGTCCCTGGCCGAAAGAAACGGCGTGCTGCCGCCCCTACAGGCGGCACGCGAGACAAGGTCGTAGTGCGGCGCAAAGATCCTTGGCATTTATGGGCCGATCCAGGGTCGCAGGCAGCTGTGAGCTGGGGCTTGGCGGAAGATGTGCAGGAATCTTTGGCGGACAAGGCTTTGGGTGTGGAGCTGAGTAGACACTTGGTGACGACGTTTTTCCAGGCCGTGCACCACTTCTACCCGGTAAGTCACACAATCCTTTGTTCATCAAATGTTCCTTTTAACGCAAGCTTGTAGTCTATCTGGCCGGAATCGTTTCATTTGGAATGGGCAAGGGCGGGACAGCGCTCAGACAGGATGACCCCGGCACAAGAGGTGCTTTGCGCGACTATCGAGGCATGGGGCGCACACTACTCTGACTCGCCCGTCATCCTCGGGCCCCCTCCAGACGAACCATCACATACAGATGTTGATGGAACGGTATGCCTTTCTCGCTTCTATTTCAGAACGTTTGTGTGGTTGGGTGACTGACAGCCGGACCGTAGCTCGTCCCTGAACACCATTACCAAGCATATTGGGGACAAGCCCGCAATAACGCATGTATCGCGCTAATCAACCGCGCTCGGCGTATAGCCGACGCCAATGGAATCTTTCGCAAACCTTCATTGACGGGCGTCCAGTCTCTCGCGCTGTTCTGTCAGCTTCTGCACGCTTCGAATATGCCAGGAAAAGCAGATGAGATTCAAATGGAAGGTGCGCCTATATCGATATATCCGAGAGACGACTCTGTGTGCTGATTACTCGCTGTCTGCAGTGCATATGATTCAAGTGACCATCCTGGAGCAGATGAAGGTCCTCGGTCTCATGTGGCAGTCTGATAAGTCGATTGTGACGGACAAGGCAGAACTGCCCGTATCCCAGACCGAGTTGCGGATCAAGCAAATGTAAGAAATCACCTCATGACGAATATATCTCGCTGATGCCTTCGTAGACGATTGTTCTGGTCCCAGATGGTGATAGATACCTACTGGTCAGCCTCTTATGCTCAGCCGTCCGGGATGTGAGTCCCGTTTCCCGGTGTGATTGTCCTTGAGCTGATGATACGTTTCAGCTCGGACGAAGAGTTTGAAGCGGCGGGCAACTGCATGGCTTCGCTCAAAGGCGCTCTTCCGCCCGTCTCGTTCCAGGGCCTCTCCCTCTTTGTTTCGTGAGCATTGTTTTTTTTTTTGTCGAGTACATTTCAATGCTGACATGATCTCACAGAGTATATTACCGCATTGCGAAAGCTGGGCGCGATGTGACCACAAAGCTGGCGATCCCCAATAGGAAGAAGGGTGCTGTGGATGTCGATAAATTTTGCAGCGATGTACGGCACATTTGGGAAGATGTGGTGAGTCCTAGGGAACGTGTTGGAGTGATTGTATTTAGCAAGTCGCAGAAATTCACTTCCAAGGATCTCGACCGGCGGACGGCTGCGATTCTTAAAGACTGTCGGCAGGAAGATTTCGTAGGCTTTTCGCCGTTGAATGTAAGTCGGTATGGGACATACAACACACGAGCTGACTTTTGACAGTATCTGACCCACAATCAACTCGCCGGGCCATTCTTCCCCTTCCTCATCCACAAAATCATCTGGGATCAAGTCCGATTTCGTAAAGACATTCTCTCGTCCTACACAAGCGCGAAACAGAATCTCAATCTTTCGAGCCCCGCATCGGAACGAAAGTGGGCCGAGGCGCAAGAGCATGTGGACAAGCTTGAAGCTTTGCAGCAGGATAGTGTGGATATGCTGCTGTGCTGCTGTCGGAGGCTTGTGTCGGTGTCTGAAGTGCGTAAAGCCGCTTTCAGATAGTACTTGTGCTGATGCCCGCCTACACTAGATTCTACTTCCCACGGGGGTGATGCAGGGTCAGTCAGAGTTTCGAATTGATTCAGAATGTGGCTGAACAAGACAGTAGCGGCAGCAGTCGTTCTGGGTGTGCTCTTGGCCGGATCTCAGCTGCTGGCTTCCGTACCCACGAATGAGCAGGGATACCCCGTCGACACGGTAGGTCCAAAGGTGCGACAATCAGTAGTGGCTCTCTCTGATCACTCAATATGCAGCCGGGAGGTTACGGTTGGACCTGGAAGAAAAAGCAGGAAGCAATAGAATGCTGTATCAAAGTCCTTAATGAAGTTGTGAGACTCATTCATCTAGTAGTGTGCTATACTGACGTGCGTTATAGGGATGGGGTATGTCAATAATCCTTTCGAGACCGCCAACTAACATGTGTATAGCTTGGAGCGATGCCGGCAAGCTACTGAAAAAGACTGTGCTACCGGCAATGGAGCAATCTGCTCGCTTGCATCGAGAGCTGTCGGCCAATCCGCAAGCGACTTTTTGCCCGCCTCCTCTTGATTCGGAAGTCGCACAAAGACAACTGGAACAGGATAGGGAGATACGGGCCGCTCTGGATGCTGTCATGAGGTACTGGCCACCCACGTATGTCTCGCCGATTCTCGTTTACGGGCAGTCACTGACGACAGGCCTTGCAGCAGCGAAATGGACATTTCTGCTACCTCTAACATGTGGGCGGACGGCAACTCGCATCAGCCACCAGCCTTCCCATCCGGTGCTGGGGCTTCCTATCACAGTATAAATCCCAACCTTGCTCATTCAGACGCACCACATCCACCACCTTCGTACAACCCTTACAGCCAAAGCCAGAGCTCCTTCAGAGCATCCCCGCTGAGCATGAGGTCGGTGCCGGGCAGTGCCTATCGTGGGCACCCAGGGGCCATCGACAACTCTCAGTCTACCCACCACTCGGCACCTCCCGCCATGGTCAACCATGACGGGATCTCGGGAATGCCTGTCAACGTTGGTCCATCGGCGGGTCACGTCATGACTGACTCTGCACAATTGTGTAGTTTGGCGGAAGTCGACGTCGGACAGGAGTTTCAGAAGTTTTTCAAAGACTGGGGGATGGGGCCCTATGGTTCGCAGTTTTGAATTGTCGAGTATAATAGTTGTATTGTAAAAGTAGTGATGTAATCATATTGGTAGCAGCTGTGATTGCTTGTGCGGGCGGGTGCAATTGTGCCAGCCGCCGCGGCTCGGAGGCGAGGGGCTTTATTAAGCCTATGGCAATTGTGCAGGAGGACGTTGGCTCGGTTGTGGCTCACCAGCACTACGATGACTGCCAGCTCGCCCATTGATGCGTATACTTGCAGCATACAGGAAGTGCAATATGTTTGCATCCGGATTTCCCAACGGCGAGGTGATCGTCGTCGCGGACTCTCGGTGCCGACGGGGGTCCCGAGCAGATGCAACAAGTGGTGACTTTGCCAGCGTGTGGCTGTTTGTCGTTCCTCTTTCCTTCATCCAGCGTTCCATCACAGCTGCATGCTCGCCATGCCCCCCAAAGCAGACCCCACTGGAGCAGGTTCCAAGAAAAAGAGACGTGAGTCCCCAGATAGAGCTGTCATCCTTTACGGCTCGCTCCAAGCTGATTCGAACGCTTTGAGGGTGCTGACATACTCCATACCGTAGGCCAGAACGTTGCTTGCGACCCCTGTAAGCTAAGGAGGGTAAAGTGTGACCTTGCGACACAGCTTGAACCACCCCCGCCCACCGGCCCTTCCGCGTTCGGCTTACCACAGCCAAGTACCGCCGCTCCGCTCCCCCTTGCCGATTTGGTACGTCAAAACCCAGGCGTGGAGTGCACACAATGCAGAAACAAGGGCATCAGATGTTCTACTGCCCAGATTCTCAACCCAACCAGACCAAGCAAAGGCGGGCGGCGCACCGACGATGCCAAAAGGGCCGTGGTTGGAAATGTTGTTGGTGGCGACAAAGATTCCCCGAACGCAAATGCGCCCACTGGTCGGCTCTCTGGAAACCCCTCAGTGCACTCTGAAATGCCCGCTGTCGAGTGGGCTCATGACCTACTCTCAACATACGGCGTGTATGCTCCCAACAATAATGTTATTCATCCTCCCCTCTTCGATATGCCACCACAGAGTACTCATACCAGCCTACCCAGCCGCAACACTGCGCTCCATGATTCTGCCACAGGGACCACTACTATCGCCCACAGTTCACTGCGTTCTTCGTACCAGAGCTCTGCTCAGCCCTCGTGGTATGATGACCCCTCCTCCAGGTCGGGAAGCATCCCTTTGGCGTGGCAGCAAGACCACAATGCTACTCGGGAGGCTTCGAACCTCTCAGAGCCCTCATATCTACTCCCTGAGCCTCGAGGAGCCCATCACAGCGAATACCCACAATCATCGACTTCCTCTATCCCTGCCGGCCCTTATTTCAACGTTCTTGGCGTCTTTCCCCATACCGCTCACTCGAGTCCCTTTCCGGACAAGAATCTCGCTGGCTACCCCCCGCCCGAACCTCCAGTAGATTTTCACTCTACTCGGGAGGCGTCGAACCTCTCAGAGCCCCCATCTCTACTCGGTGAGCCTCACGAGACCAACCAAAATGACCACTCCAGGCGGCCAGTTCTCCCTGCAGCTCGCATAGTTGAGAGACCTGGTCCGTATCCCAATGGTCTCGGTGCATTTCCCAAAGTTGTTACGCGCGTCTTTCCCGACAAGAGTCGCGCTGCCGCGTCTTCCTTGCCTACAGAGTCGTTATGCTCCGAGCACCCTCTGCAAGAGACACGCTACGATGAGAGGTCTTACTTTCCTCAGGCTGAGCCGGCTCACGACTCGCCTGAGGGCTCGTCTCCTGTCGAATCCAAGAGTGTTTCAACCATTCAACGGACCCCGAGCTGGGGCAGGACAGAAGGCGTTCAGGAAGATCTGTCCGATATGGTGCTTGGGATCGAGCTCAGCCGTCACCTGATCAACACCTTTTTTCAAGCAGTGCATTACTTTTACCCTGTCAGCCTACTGCTTCCTCTCTCCCGAGACGACCATCTGATTCTCAACACAGGCCATGTCCCCTGAACTGTTCTATCTCGAATGGTCGAAAGCCGAACGCCGTGCAGACAGGATGACACTTGGACAAGAAGTCCTTTGCGCTGCCATGGAAGCCTGGGGTGCGCAGTATTCAGATTCACCCATCATACTCGGTCTGTCATCTGCCAGTTCTGCTCCCAGAGGTGAGTCTCGGCATTAGTACTCGAGCTCCCACTGACCTCACAGCGCAGTGATCGGGCCGAACGGCACTGTAAGTCTGTTCTCGCCTCAGGATTGATCATGTCACTGACTATCCTCCCAGTTCGCTCCTGCTTCTGAAAAGCGCGTCGTCTGGGGGCGAGCTCGCCATAGCGCTTGCAACGCTCTTCTTGACCGGTTACGACATCTCATAGACCGTAACGGAGTTATCAGAAGACCAAGTATCGCCGGTGTGCAAGCACTGACGCTGTATATCGAGCTCTTGTTCTCGTCGAATGAGACAATCAAGGACGAAGAATTACTCATGGAAGGTAGGATTGACCGTCTCAGAAGAAAAAAAATAATCCCACTCACAGCTCTCGTTAGCGCATATGATTGAAACGACAATTCTGGAGCAGATGAAGATCCTGGGTCTGATGGGCGGAGCAGGTAGTAGCTCTACCGTGTTTGACTTGCGTATGCCTCTTATTGAGTCACGAATCAAACAAATGTATGATTGTTCCTCGCATCAACGGGATGGACACACTGATGCAATCTGTAGGCGTCTTTTCTGGACTCAGGCTATTATTGATGCATTCTGGTCTGTTTCGTCTGCCCGTATGCCTCGAATGTAGGCCACTTTGACTTGATGTGGGTATACTGTTGATTTGAGACTGTTTTTAGGGCCGAAGAGAAGCTTGAAACGGCAGGCATCTGGGTGAATTCAGTCAGAGACGCCATACCTTCAAAGCCGGCAAACTCGGCGTGCAAAGGTTTGTCTATATTTGTTTTGTAAGTCGACTTTCAAGATAGTTGGTTCACGTCTCTGACTTGATAGATGTCAATATCGCATCGCAAAAGCCGGCCGTCGAATCGCGGTCGAGATGGCGGTCCCAAACACGCAAGGCGTTATAGATCAACACCGACTCTGCAAAGATGTTCGGTCCATCTGGAAAGAACTTGTGAGTGGTTGGAAATTTGAGATTATAAATGCAAACGTTTTCTGTGCTTACCCAAAAACAGGAATCAATCACCAAAGATCTCAACAGTCGGGCCCCGGGTATACTTCGCAATTGCCACAAGGCGGAGCTCACAGGGTTCTCTCCTCTAAACGTAAGCTCTCTTTGCCGCCTCTACGAGGTGATCTGTCTCACGATGAAATTCCTAGTACTTTACCAGCATTCAGCTAGCTGGTCCATTCTTCCTTTTCCACATCCACGCAATCATCAAGCAGCAGATCGAATCTCTGCAAAAGATGTTTGTCCTGGATGCATCAGAAGGACCCGAGTCCACCGCCAGACGTAAAGAGCACTTGAAAGCGCTGCAAGACCTGCAAAAAGACAGCCTCGACATGCTGCTACAGGTTTGTCGCGGTCATGTCAAAATGATTGAGGTATGTAGCTTGCACACATCAGCGTTTATGTGCTAACGTTTTCCTAGTTTCTACTACCTACTGGTATCTTGCAAAGTGCGTACCCTTGTCAAACTGTATTCCTCTTCAGCTGACAGTGATCAGCCGCGTCTGTCCTTTTGCGTGTCTTGGCCCCCTTGTCCAAGTTTCTAGCAGAGACACCTACCAACGAAGAGGGTTACCCTTCATCCACCGTGAGCGCCACCGTCGACTATCCTTGTCCGTTTGCTGATATCACTTAGCCCGGAGGGTTGGGCTGGACGTGGAAGACCAAGCAAAAAGAAGTGGACGTTTGTGTACAAGCTCTTCACCAAGTAGTAAGTTGATCTCTCGTCCGACTCCAAATGAATATTGCTGATCCGCACACCAGGGATGGGGTATGCTGCCTTTTTCGACTTGCACACCATGTTCTCTTTTCACTGACATGTCTTTTCACAGCGTGGTCACAAGTGGGGGACGCTTTAGACGATATCGAGGTGATCATGGAACGATCCGCTCGCAATGTCGCCGAATGTGCTAGCCATGCTGGCACCACGGAGCTCGGGGTGCATGATCATACGGCGGCGCTGTCTACAGCTAGACAGGTTGACGAGAAGGAACGCGCGGCGGCGCTGGAGGCTGTCATGAAGTTTTGGCCGCCCGCGTACGTCACACACACACTCTCTCTTCTTGTTCTTGTATTCTCTTTTCCAACTGACACCGAGTTTCAAGCCCCGTGTGCAATCTGTTTGAACTCCCCTTGAAGCCCGAAAACACCCCCGCCCCTCCCGCCGCCTCTCGCACCAACAACGTACCATATAAGAAAGAGAAGAATGGCGACCCTATAGACGTGTCCATCGGGGCAAGGCTGGGTGATGCCTTCTTCCCCCTAGGCAGCGGTACAAAGCTGCCGCCCTGGGAGGAAACGGAGGCTGAGGCTGTACCTCAGCTTCTTACTCGGGCGGAGGAGGAATGTGACGCTTGCTGTTGGCCTCTTGGTTAGGCTGGACTTAACCAGGAGTAGGCTGGAGGGGAAAGGTTTAGTTCGTTCTGGAGGAATTGGGATTGGAATATGGGTGGGGCAAGTAGAATCTTCATGTTGTCATTGTGATGAACATTCTTCTACGGTTTTGTGCAATGCTTTGCCTTCTGGATTTCTCAGCGAGACCAGGAAATGATGAGACATGAGAGCATATTGTGGGCCACATCTCGCACATCCCGCCCTTTTCGTCTCTTCCAACACTTGATCGAGTGGATTGCCAGCGAAAGACAGATGAACTTTCATTGGTGCGCCAGTCACTCTATCTGAACCGATACCTTGCCATACAAGTCTCATGTCATATAGCCCTTACGCTAGACCATCACTCAACTATCACTCAACCTTCCTTCTTGGCTCGACACGACGCGTCGCTCAGCCATGACTCACAAAAGCAGCCATCGATAGCAGGAGACGGATGGGAGTACATGTTACAGATATGAAGAATGAAAATTGGTTTTGATGTTACTGATAATGATACTATTGTATCGGGCGCGCGCTCTTGAAGGGATGTTACTACTGACTCGTACTGTACTTTTGATATTCGTAATGTGGTGTTTTTTTTTTTGTTTTTTTTTTTTTTGGTATCGTATTGTATTATGAGGGAGGACGGGGAGAGAAGGGGTATGGAAGCCGAATAGATGGGATGGAGAAGACTGCAAAGGCCGGGATGAAAGGGAGGAAGGGTCTAGTTGGGAAGGACGACGGTGACGCCTCCATTCTCCGTATCGAAGCGCAGCCTACACAAACTCATTAGTCATCTGTCCCAGCTCCCAGCGTCCCCGAATCCAAAAAAGGCAAAGAGAGAAGGGGGACTAACGAGGAAAGGTCGTCAACAATGATATGCGCGCCCAGGCCTTCGAGCGCCGAGCGCGGGTGGCTGGTGCAAACAGCAATGACCTTTGCTCCCGAGCTCACACCGGCCTTGATACCCGTCGGCGCGTCTTCGAATACGATGCCTGCTCTCGTCAGCCACTCCTTCTCTTCCTAGAAGCAGACAAGAGTCTGAAAAGCCACTCACACTCTGTGGGATGCAGACCCAGAGCGGCGGCGCCCATGATGTATGGCTCCGGGTGAGGCTTTCCTCGCGTGACTTCGTCTGCGGTGATGAGGTGGGAAGTCTTGGGGAGGTCGAGCGTGTTGATAGCGTTTGTCGCATAGGCATTCGTAGCTACCATTGTCAGCTGCCTTTTCCCCACAAAGAAGGGAAGATGGAGTTTACCAGAAGTGACGATAGCCCAGCGCGCATGATCGTCCTCGGGCGAGCTGAGAGCGAGGAGCATCCTCTCGACCCCCGGCAGGAGCTTGATACCGCCCCCACCTTCGCGTGCGAGGCGCTGCGACTCGAGGAGCACGTCCGACTCGAACTTTTCGGTGGCAGCCTCGAGGGCGATGGGGTCGGTGATCTTGAGCCAGTAGCGCAGGAGGTCGCGGGTGCGTATGCCGTGGGATGCTAAGAAGGGTTAGCGTGGGCTATGGAAGAGGTGTGGCGCTCACTCTTGAAGACCTCGTTGAGGTCTACGGGATACTGCTTTGCCCACTGGTGCCATACTGCCTCGCAGACCTGGGTGGAGCTGATTAGAGTGCCGTCGAGGTCAAAGAGGATGCCGCGGGCTGTGATGGCGTCCATTTTGCTGGGTGGGGTGGTTGTTAGTATAAGATTTGGGAACCCAGGGAAAGACCCCCCCCCCCCCCCCCTTTATATTATCTTTTTTTATCCATCAGTGGTGTGGTGTGTGCATCCTGTGAGTGATGGAGTGATGGAGCCGAAAGGAGGTCCGTGTCCTGGCAACAAGGTTTCATCTGCTAGTACGGTTTCAGGCCCTCGCGCTCAGCCAAAAACGCGAGCTCAGATCCCCCATCGCTCCCGCTCTCCTCCTTCTCCTCTTTCCCCTCCTCCCAGAACAGCGGCGGGGGCACGTGCACACGCAGCCCCCGCTCGAGCAGCAGCTCGGACCACGCGTGCAGCTCACGTGGCGAAAAGTGCGGCCGAAGCGCACCCGAGAACGGGACCAGATACAGCGCTGCGTTGGGTCAGAACAGTCCATGTTGTGGCAGAGACGCACCCTTGCAAGCACCCAGCGACGCCACAGCCCGGTAGCACAGCAGCTTGGCAGCAGCAGCCCGCCCCATGAGCACCTCAAACTCGATGTACAGCAGCCACACCGCGGCACAGTACCGTCCACTGTTCGGGTGATGGAAACAGGGTGTAATTGATGGACGGATCGATGGGAGGCACAAACACAAAAGTCAGTAAACAACTCGAGTCTGAAATTTCTACTCACCTCCCATTGACCCCCCTGTCCAGCGCCATCCTCACTCGCTCAGCCCCACCCCCGCCCGCATCCCAGAACGTCCTCTGCGCCCCTACTCCCTCCGCCCACACCGCCCACAAACACCCCACCACCCCTCCTCCTTGCCCTCCTTTCCCCTCCCGCTGTCCGCCCCCCGCCCCAGCCCCAGCCAAAATTCCCCCAATCAACCGCTGCACCCGCCCATACACCCGCCCATGCTGCTGCATCTCCCCATGCATGTATAGCGACAACAGCGCCGTGTTGCTGGGGTACGCCACCAGGGCGCGTTCGAGCATGTCGCGCGAAAGGTGGGCTGGCGTCGATGGGGTGGAGGCTGAGTGTCGGTAGATAATCTGGGAAAGGAGTTGCAGCGCCGCTTCGCCCTCCCCCTCAATTGGTGCCGTGGTAGAGATCTCGAAGAGAAAGGTGGCGGTGGCGTCGATACCGTCGATGAGGTACGTCAGGAGCGACGAAAGGAGGAGCGTGCTCCCAGAGCGCGGCGACTGAGTATAGTACTGTATCGCGTCAGCTTGTTGGGGTATGGCGTCAGCCAATGCCACTTACCTGGCGCGTCTTCAGCAAACTCAGCGGTGAGTGCATCGTCGATACATATTGGCCCGTATGCAGACCTATCCAGTCAGCACCAATTCTCCCAAACATGCACGCACTCACTAATCCTATCCTCGCCAATCCCAGCAGCCATTACCACAACGTCCAAACACCGTCCCCTCTCCCCCTGCCCTTCTTCAAACTCCATCTCGGCCCACCCGGCCCACAGATCCATCTCATCCTCCGTCTTGCCCCCGTCGCTTCGAGCTTGTAGAGCAGCTTGAAGTGCTGTAACGTATACCGTCCGAGCAGCTTCTACATTCCCGCGCTGCCGTTCCAGCCGTGCATAGCCGTCCCATAAGAGTAGGTTTGTACGATCCTGCGATAGGATTGATTTGGCGGCTTTGATCGCACTACTCACGTCAGCCCCTTCCCTCACTTCTATTCTTCGATGGGTAAACTTACCCTTTAGGCAAGCGCGCAGCTTCGACAGCAAGACCCGCAAGCGTAAACCCCGGATCCGGCACAACCGGGCCCATCAACCTAAACACCTCTTTCACCAACTCTTCATCCACCCCCTCCAGATCCACCCTCTCCACATCCCTGAACCAGCCCCCGCTGCCACCAGTCTTGGCAAACAAGGTCGACCGGCTCTGAGCCCAGTTCTTGATGGGGCACGTAAAAGGTGATGTAGTGTGGAGAGGACGTTCGGGGTCCATCGGTTCGCCGCCGACTGTTTGCCAGGGGATGCGTTTTATGCTCGGCTTGGCTGGCCAGAAGCAGCTCCTGGCGGTTGAGTTGGCACTCAATGCCCACCGGAGATGCGGATCCCCGTTTCCCTTGGCCCCGCTCGATACGCCCGGAGGTGTGAATGGTAACCCGAGAAAGGTTAGAAAGGCGTATATGAGCTGTAACTGTACTTCTGGCGAAAAGACGGGAAATAGAAAGGACGAGATATCGCTAAACACGATAATGCGAAACGGGTCGTCTTCTTCTTCAATACTGAGGTCTGTCGCGCGCCCAGGTCGAGCGGATATTCTCGCAGCGTGCTGCTCAGCTTCGAGCCATCGCTCATGAGGGTTGTCAGAAGTGTACACTGTCAGCTCGCGAGGCGGGGTAGGAGGGGGCGGGGTAGTGGGCGGGGTATGGCGCCATCCGAGCGAACCGGGCTCGCCAATACGCGGTGCTTCCGAGTCCCACCATTCTTCAAAAGAGGAGAGGACCGAGGTGAACCAGGTTCCGCGCTCGGAGGGGGGAGGGTGGTAGCGGAGGTGGTCTGGTTTGAAGAATGTTCTGATACACGTCAGCTCTGGGTTCAAGGAGATGGTTGGGACGTACATTTCCATGAGCGCTTGAAAAGCTGCCAGGGCGCGTTCTTGGTACCCTGCCTGCTTCAAAAACAGACACGCCCTCAAAAAGAGATACACCAGATTCTCCTCCCTCGCCATCTCGTCCCCTCCCATCCCGACCTTCAGCCGCTCGATACACTCCACATACACATCCACCACCTCATCCACCCCTCCCCCTTCCCCGTCCCCACCACCATCACCCTTGGCAAATCCCTGCCCCTCCCTCCACTCGATATACCCCAACCACGCATCCATCATCCCTCCCTCCAACTCTGGCCTCTTCTCACAAGCTCGACCGAGCTCGCGCAGTACATTCTTCCACCGTTCCGTCACTTTTCCACCCGGCCACACTTTTTCCGCCGAGCGGATATACGCCAAGTGCAGTGGGATGGAATAGCCATTCTCGGGTGTGGCGTTGAGTGCGCGGGAGAGGATAGAGAGGGTCACTTCGGCTTGGGCAAGGGTGGTTGGTACGCCCGCTGGGTCTATACTGGGGGCGCGGTCTGCCTCGGGGGATAGTTGGAGGTGCAGTGTCGAATATGCGATCCAACCTTCTTCATCACTCGGCTCTTCCTTTAAATGCCGCTCCATGTCGACCGTCTTTTGCCTCACCTCCTGCTCGGCCGTAGCATACGCCCCGATAGCATTTTCCACCAACTCGTACTCTTCCCCGGGGCCAGGAGCGTCGTCCGGCAGATCTTGGTGCGTGATACTGCGGTAACTCGGAAGGTCGGGCGCTTCAAGCCGCTTGGGAGGAGCGTCGAATGCGACAAAGGGTGTGTTGTAGTCGAGCTCGCGGCCAGAAGAAGGGGGGAGGAGGATACGGTAGATGTGCGAAGTGGCAGAACGGATGTGTTTGTTGTATCTCGGCACCTGTTCTCTTGTTAGCTTGTGCTCTGAATGATATGGGTGGCGTACATAGGAGCGGCCTTTGGGAGCAAGCTCGATGCCTTTTTGGGTACGTTCCCGAGAGTACACGACGCGTATACCTTCGTTCCAGCCCATTACACGGTTGTCTGTCATAGTCAGCTTCGCCCGTATACGAGCTGTCACTCACTTCCGTCCCTGTGATATCTCGGCGCACCATGCGATGTAGTGGCTCCATACCTGACGATATCCCGGTCTCCAGCAGTATCGAGGAACAAGGCTTTAGACTAGCCACTCATCAGCCAAGCTCATCTTTGGACAAGCAGACTCACGGGATCATACGACTTGTCGCTCTTACCGCCCCCACTTCCACTCCCCAACGTCTCATACCAAAGTGCCCCATCATCTTCGCCCTTCACCCACCTCTCCTCGCTCTTATTCCTTTCTTCCCTTTTACCGACCTCGTCCTCTGGCCGCTGGACATTGCCCCGAATAAGAGCGTGGGCTTCCTCGCGTTCTCGTTTTCGACGCTCCTCCTTCTTTCGCCGAGATGGTGATGGGTCACGATGACGGTCCTTGTCGTACCGTTCTTCGCGTCTGTCGCGACGCGGTTCTCTGCTTCGAGACTGTTCACGATCACGTTCACGCTCACGCTCGCCATGTCGATCCCTTCGCCGGCGGTCATCCCTCTCTCGCCCATCTTCTTCTCTATCCTTCCTCTTTCGTCTATCCCTATCACTTCTTTCCCGATCATCTCTTTCTCGATCCTTCTTTGGTCGCTTGCCTTCGTCTTCTCTGGAAGATACTGGCGGAGGGAGGTCGGGGAAAGATCCAAAGGTCGGGATGTCTTCAACTTGCGCGGATTGTCCTTCCTTGTTGCTGGTGGTCGAGAGGTCGGGAAAGGAAGAGAAGGATGGTGGAGATGCCATCCTGCCTCTGGAGTCGTTTTGGGTCGTCGAAAAGTGAATGCATAGGACTATTCGACAACCACCGCTCATTGCCATGAGGTGTCTTGCCTCCACTCTCGCACGGAACCAAATTTCAAGCACTGCGCTCATCTCCTCTTTCATCAGCCTTCGTCTATATTTCATTCTTCAGCACATTTCACATGCCCAGCAGCGACATGTCTTTCACCCCGGTATCCCCTCCAAGAACAGCAGACAATTCGGCCCAGCCGGCGGTCGACAAGTCCGAGCTGCCGACTATCGAGCTCAGCTTTTCCTCGGGTCCTAATGGCGCTTGGGACGATAGGGAGCTTATCAATGCTGCCAACTCTGCTATGAAAGAGTTCCACGTGAGTAATCTACTGCATTCCAAGGACGCACAGCTGACTTGTATAGACGCATCATCCGGGACCGGGGAGCTGGCTCGACAAGGCTACAGCGGCCATGGCCATTGGCAAGCCGTTGCCCGGCGCAAACGACTATGGTACCGCGTGAGTCCCATATTTGACTCGGGATGCACAGCTTACGATCCATAGATGGTATACTGCTTCGGCACCTGTTGCCCAAGATTTCCCCGCAGCTACGGCCCCTCCAAAGAAGAAGCGCAAGACCGCCGCCAAAAAGACGATCAACCCATACGACCCCGCTGCTATCGCCTACATCTCCAAATCCAACGGGACAATTCCCATATCCGGTCCGTCCAACTCCAACGCTCGAGCTGAGAGCCCTTCATTCCAACCGCCGTCACCGGGCGGTACAGAGGATGAGGAGATGGCCAAGCGGGCAGAGGAAGACGCTGAGGATGCCGAGTGGGGGTATGTAGAGGAAGACTGGGAGGAAGAAGAGGGAGACTGGGAAGAAGGAGATGGAGAAGGATGGGAGAACGTTGCGCAGGCTCCACAGGCTCCGCCAGCTTATGGCGTGCAGCCAGCTGAAGGAGTATCCCGGGAGGAGGCTCTGGGGCACGCTATGACGGCGCAGTACTGGGCAGGATACTGGATGGGCGTCGCTCAAGCAAAAGGTGGAGCAGCAAAACAAAAGAGAAGAAGGGGCAAAGAGAGCGGAAGCGAAAGGGAAGCTGGGACGACGTTGGGCGAGGAGCCACCGGCAAACATGATTTTGTCCCGTCATCAGTACGGTGATGTCAGTGGCCTGAAGCGTTGATGCATCCCGGCATGCAGTCTTCGGTCAACCGTCTGTTCACTTGGATTTCATGTCGCTGATATACTACCAAATTACCTGACCTTGCAGCCCCCGACATTCACTGCCATAGGGCGGCCAAATCGTTCCACGACGCCTTGAAAGACTCAACCACTGCAGGACGGCAGTCATCACAGTCAACTGCTTTCTCGATCGCCTCTTGGATTGCGTCCCAAATGCGATCATCGTCGTCCTCTGGATGTTCCCAGCCGAGGTTGTGTCGGAGAGCCCGTCCGCCGGACCTGCTTGCAGCCGCCCACCAAGACGCGGATTCCTTGCAGCTACATTCGCTGCCACCCAGCTCTTCTTTCTGGTCTCTTACAAAAGCGGCCTGCGACTTCTGCACAAAGTCAGAATTGGCGGCAAGGTAGTGCTCTGAGGAGTACGGGTTCAAGGTTACACCGAAGGGGCTCGACTGATGTATACCCATCAACAATGCTGAATATTCAGGATGGTGCTTGTCGAGGATGGGCAACAGCACGCTTGGTCGGAAGTTCTGTATATTGATTCGCAGACTCGACTTTGCAATTGCTTTGGCGGCCCTCTCGTTTGCCTCGAATGCGGCGAACAGATACTGATACCAGATCGACTTTTTGGGGACAGTAGAGCGGGCCTGGCTGGAGAATCTGGAGAAGCAGTATTTGTTGGCGATTCCGAAAGCAAGGGCCAGGTCCTCAAGATCATACTCCCAAGTTTGCTCCGCGCGACAGACCTTCCGCTTGTTATCGAATGAGTCGGGCCAGCTTTTAGTCTCCATGACCTTAAGCAGCAGGACTCGTAGACCCCGCGACAGAGTTCCAGGCATGTCTCGGCGCACGATTCTGTTGTTGCTATTACCGTCCACGTCCCCATCTGTTATCTCAGCGGCCATATCTTCAAAGTCGCGGAAGAACTCAGAGTGATACAAGAGGAAGGTTCTGTCAACATAGAAGCCGACGTCGTCGTCAGTGACCAGTAGGAAATCGTCCCCAGTCTGGACAGAGAAACGCTGATGCACGGAGGAAGGGAGCTCCGGTCCGGCGGAACAAGCCGGCTCTGGCGAGGAGGAAGATGATAAAGCGTCGCCTGAGGTCCCTAAAAGGCATGTCAGGTCTCTCCCTCATGGCAGCAAGTAGCCACATTGGCCTTAGAAGAAGATGCAAAAGACGTGAACGTACCAGCACCCATAGAGGAGCTTGTGTCTAAGTCGGCAGCAGAAGAAGAGAGAAGGAGGCAAGAAGACGAGGCATTTTGTTCAACGTCATCGTTGCTTGGAACTCGAATGTCTGGTGCACAAGCTCAGAAGAGGCCCGGTCTCTCGGCTGAAGGCTGAAGAATATGCTCACCTTGAACTCCTTGCCCGTCAACCTCATTGAGCGGCTCATCCAACTTCATGTCGTCGACCATCGTATTAATGAGTGTTGCGCGGCACGGTGTGGGTGAGGAGTAAATCTGTCAGAAATGAGGAGTTCAAAAGTTGGAATGAGGATTGCAATGATGGCTTGATAAATGAGCATGAAGTCTCGAATGGAGGTGGGGAAGCTTTGGAGACATAAGAAAAAGCGGAAGAGGATGAATAAATTCACATGGTGTCGCGCTCCTCGTCGTCGGTGACTTCCGTACTCACGTTGACTGAGAACGTGGAAGCGATTCCAGACATCATTGTGTGGAGGCTAGATGCTCTATTTGTGGTTGTATGACTACCCCCATTTAGTAGTTTATGAAAGATTATGCTTCTGCTTGACTTCTTTTCGGCTGGCGATTGCACTGTTAGTTGTTACGATCGACGATGAACTTCTTCAATTTTCCCCTATAGAAATGTTGCTACACTATTGGTTTACCTTTCGAGAAAGCTGCAACTCATAATATTCCCAAATCAAGACCTTTAATTTCGTCCTTGCGCCCACTGCTTGCTATTGGGCATCGATGGCGCTCGAAACAGAAAAGAGCGCAACTCACGCAAAGCCTATCTCAACGCGACGGGCCAGTTTGATCCCGGCGGAATGAGGTAATCCGGCGGTGGCGCGGTATATATCCGCAACAGATGTTGGGCGACCCCGTCCTCCTACATCCGCACCACTTCCACCGATACAGATAAGTATGGACCATAATGCGGATACATCCAAAGAATTTGAGCATATTTTAGATGTGCTAAACTGAAATTGAGCTGACATTTCATCTTGCCTCCTATTCTCAACCCCATCTATCTGGCATCAACTGCTCTCCACCAAGACCAAGCATACACCATCACATCATGGTCTCTCCTACCTCTATAGTAGCCCTGATGGGTAAGATGATTGCGAAAGTATCCTCTGGACGTAAGTCATGCTCCATTTTGACGTGATCCAAGTGGCGACGGCTGACACCACTGATCACAGAGGTCAAAAATGCCCCACCACGCCTTGCCGTGTACAGATGCAACCCCCTCATGTGGGGTGCAGAGGACTTTCTCAAAGACCTCTCAACCTCCACCGGCAATCCTCCCAAAGCCTTGATCATGTCACGTACCTGTATCGAGAATGAGGACGCCTTCGGCATTGTCCCTTTCTCTATCTTTCTCGAAGCCCACGTCGACATTTTTACTCCCCATCTCGATGGAAGTGGAGAGCAGATCAAATACTTCCTTTCTGTAGTCCGAGAGAGAGTGGATGCCTACATTGACAAGCGAAACGGCTGCCGTGGAACCTCCCGCAACAAACTTGACAAGGAGATCCGCAAGGCCGACGCATTCATCCAGACTGTCATTGAGGACGTAGTGGGGGCGTCCAGCGGAGAGTTCGTCTATATGCAAGCCTCACGCAAGGACGAGGATACGACTCCACCCGTCTTCAAGAAGCCTTCGCCATATGTCGCGAGGAGCGTTGCGGAGGACAGTATGCTCTCTGTCGATGAGGTCAAGGCCTTCTTGCACTCGCCCTCTCGCGAGCTTTATATCTAGGCTTTGCTATCTCTGAAGCTCTGATATTTGAAGGACGGTAGTAGAATGGTAGATATGGACATTCAAGTATGTTGAGGATTGATTTGGTAGAACCTAGGACCAATCGTTTCGTTCATAGATTCATTATCTATCCAATGAAAGTTGCATCATGGACCGTAACCTTCTCAGCCTCTTTAGATGTGCCTCTCGAGTTTTTGACTATCACATCGTCGGCCTCTGAACTTGCCTTGTCGAGCATAAGCCGGCTTGTTTTGAGATCGCAGTTCAAACCGTCATACACATCACACGAGTCTACCTTAAACATAAAGGCCTATCCGAAGACCTTGCCCAAAGTGTTTTTGACGACCCCGCCAACAAGCTGCCCCCCGATACCGCCCATCCCAAAGCCAAACAAGTTGCCCGACGCGATTCCATTTGCCCAACGTTTCTGCGCATCTCTATCGGCGTAGGTGAAGCCTACCAGGTTGGAAAGATTGAAGACCAGGGCGAGAGCTACTATGGGAAGGAAGCTGAGAGGTGCTGTTAGTAAGGAGTTGTATCGGAGCAAGAGGCGGGTGGACGTACGAAACGCTGAACTTCAGGAGGGACACGATGAAAAGGGCCAACCAGCCTACGGGATACGCATATAGAGCGATCTGCAATGTATGTGAGCTTCAGTGTGTACCGCCTAAAAGTAGATCTCATACCCAGAACATCCTAAGAGCAAAGTCAGCTTCTATCGGAACTACACAACATGAAGAACTCACTTGGCGTCCACAGGGTTTGCTGGTCTCGATGGCTATGACATGCGAGGTCAGCCTCCAATATGTATGTAAGCTCATGTTAAGGAGCTCACGTCGCGGCACTCAAACACCCAAGAGCTTTCCCCTTCTTCGTCGACCTCATTCCAGTATCTGAGCCCCACAAGCGTCCTCCCTGCCACATTCTGCGCGTCTGTCAGTCACACCGCACAAAGGGTGCACTACAATGAGAGACGTACCCTGGTATTCCAAAAGTCTAATGACAAGAGAACTACCACCACGACGATCTGCGCTGTGCATCAGCTATCCCGCTTGCGACTTGCATATTGCGCAGACATACGCTCAAGACGTAATTATCTGTGACTGCAAGATCGTCAGCTGCAACCATACCACTTCCGAAGGCATACTCACAAAGCCCACATAGAACATACACCGCAATAGCAGCGCTTCTGAACAGATATAAGACGGCCAAAGCCATGGGATGGCTCGACTGTTTCAATATACCTCTCTGCAGCCCGGTCAGCTTCTCTCTTATCCCTCTGCCAACCAGATACAACTCACTATCCCTCCTTCTTCAGCACTCCCCAGACTAGTCTGTACTCCCCCAGCTTGTGTTCCCGGTACGAGGACGACCCGCTCAGCCGGCGGGCGGGCTGCTGAAGAGGAAGAGCCGATGTTGCCTTTGGGCACGGAGGTGGTGGTGTCTTCGTCGGGCTCTATACTGCCGGAAAGAAGGGGTGCCGAAGAAGACATAGCGATGACTGTACTGGAGTATTGGTGCGAGCGAGGGTCAGACTGAGTTGTATATGTAGCTTTCGTTGAAAGCAGCTGTGCACTGTACTCAGTGAGACGCGTTGTGGAAGTGGAGGTGACTTCCCTACGCGATTGGCACCCCCCACTTAATCATCTGGCTACGTTGAATCACATGAGTGTATCTTAAAGCTGCCCGTCTTAAGCGATATGCATGATTAGAGGGGCTCTTCTGGAATTGATTGTCAGACCAGAACCATGCTTGACACATCATAGGTAGGGTAGGCTACGCCACGGAAAGCGGGTTATAAGACGTTTTGAAGTCATCGAACCCCGCAGCTACTGGAGTACACCCAGCCCACCGCTGTAAAAGGAATGATACCATTTTTACATATCAGCTAGTGGTAACAACTAATACTGCGTGATGCAAGCTCCGGCGAACAGATTGTGGCACCTCCATCCCGTAGAGCCATATCGTAACACTGATGAATGGCATTCCGGGAATGAGTCGCCAATCTGCCAGAAGTTTTTACAGCCTTTTGAACTGACCAAAAAACCGACTAGGCATGGTCATATGGCAGAGGCCAGGGCGGCGGGCTGAGCGTTTGGTCCGTGAAGGGTTCGATTGAACGCTTGAGCAGATGATCAGACTTCCTCACACCCCACGAAGCTCCTTCAATAATCTGATCCCACCAGCGATCTCTTTGCATTTCCTGCAAGGCAGTCAGCCATTTGCTTTCCAGTCTTCCTGGCGAATCTATACACTCACGATCGTAGCCGCTCCGTCTGCTTCTTTCTCTCCTCCAATTCCTTCTCCATCAAGAGGACGAGCGTCGCCTCACTCTGCGAGGCACGAAGCTGGTTGCTAGCGACCATCATATTGGCAGTCAAGTTTGTCAGGTGCTGAATGTACTATGATTTTGGGCATTAGCGACAGAGCAACACATGAGTAGGGCATACTTACCTGGTCGCCTTCGTGCGCCCATCCGCTGGCAGCCAATTCATCGGGCGTACGCGCAGTCATCGACAGAGCGTCCAGGAGTAGCAGCAGTGTGTGCAGGAAAGAATGCAAGAGAGGACGAAGCGAGTCGGACGGGGACTCGGACGGGTCGATGAATGGAGGAAGACCGATATCTTCTGCTGTCGGTATCTTCGGTACAGTCTGATCAAACATTGTCATAGCATTCAGTACGGATCGTCTAAGAATTCAGAGATGCCAACTCACTGTATACATTGACCCAAAGCACATCCATCTCCCATCCTCATTGATCCAGTCCGCTCGCGGTTTCCTCAGCTTTTCCTCGAGCTCCTGCTTCTCCGTCTCCTCATTCTCTTCCAGGTTTCTCTCCACATTTGCAGAATCGACCTGCATACCTTCGTCACCATCTCTCACACGTTCGCTGCTCTGTCCCCCATTTGATGCGGAAGCTGGGGGTGCAAGGAAAGACGAGTCGCCGGTGAGGGCGCGATATCTGTCCAGAGCATCTTCGGTGAATGCCTGGAAGTAGGGGGGTGGAGGAGGAAAGAGGGTGTTTGTAATGGGAAGGGCAGCCTCTTGCGACATCTTGATAGGGTTGATAGGCGAGCTGAAGACTTGCTGGGATTTTTGAGCAATTCACAACAAATCAACAACAAACTTGAACTGCAGTCGGTGAGCGCGCGTACCGACAGATTCGCACGGCATCAAAGCACGGCCGCCGGACGTCACTGCTGTGGAATATGAAAGCTGAGCGGAATATTGAGGCTTTTGTGATACATATGCATACTACACAGAAGGTTGGCTTTGATGTGAGCGACATGAGTCACCATGTCTGCCCCTGGTGTTTTTAATTTCAAAACGATCCCAAGACCACATCAAGACCTCTCAACACCGACAACGCTTCTCCACTCGAGATGCACTCTACCATCAGCTCGCCCATCTCTTGCCAGTACTGCTCTAGCCATACTCCACTTGTATGAACTGTACTGCTCAAGAACAACAACCCGGCACTGACACTTGTCGAATTTGCGTCCCTCGCAGCATCCCTGCTCTTCAACGTGTACCTCAACTCGTTCATAATCAGCCCAGGCAAGTTGGGGATCAAGCTGGGGATGGAGTGCGGTTGAAGGATGCCGAGACACGACATGGTTTCGAGTACAAGAGATCGATCGTCGGAAGCTTTAAGGGAGGACGAGAGACTGGAGGAGAGTATTTCGGCGAGGAGGGTGTTGATGGTCGTTTGGCTCAAGGGCCCGTGGCGATCTCGAACTTCGGCGATGCGTGATAGATGAGTGACTTTGGAGGGGTAGTTGAGGGTCTCCCGGTTGATGGCTGCTTTGGAGTCCTACATTTTGATCAGCGCATCCCATCAATGTGGAAAGTCGACTTACTCTGCTGATGACCGGGTTCCTCTCGACCGTGCCCAAGTGCCCATATATGCCACTAACCAACGCCTTTAGATCATTATCCAAACTTTTACCTCTTCCTCCACCAAACCTCGCATGGACCTTGATCAGCAGTTCGTAAACATCCAGTCCCTCTTTCGGTACACTCAAAAGGCTCGATATAGCATTCAAGGCGGCGTGTTGACACTCTCTGGGAATTTCTTGAGTCTTTTCGAGGAGTTCCTGGGCGAGCTGGGCCTGTTGAGCGGAAGTGTAGGTCTCAAAGCGGGCGAGGTTGGAAAGGCCTTGGAATATGAGTGAGAGCGTCGGGGGTTCGCAGGGACGATGGAGGCCGGCCATGATCAGTTCCTTGACAGGGCCAACGTACTTTTTGTGTAGACTCGGTGGGAGTGCAGGGCTGAACCACGGTCAGCCCCATCGACCAGCAGAGACTCACTTACAGAAGATTGCTTATGATACAAGCCTCGATAATCGCTTTCGTCGGATCAACGCCATGCAAAAAGTCCATCAAGCTCAAGCTCTGTCTTATATGGCTCCAAGCCAGCGGCTGGACGATCGCCCTGTGGGCCGTTGTCAAGTGCGCCAAAAGTTTGGCGGCAATGATTTGAATTGAGGGTTCCAACGATTGGTGGAGGGCTAGAAGGATCATGGAGCAGGAGCTTTCGTCGAGCATGCTCGCCAGGGCGGGGTTGGAGAGGACCGAGAGGGCGGTATGGACAACATATGGATCTGAGTAGAAAGTCAGCATATCACGCGGCGTTAGTGGTTTGTCTGACCGTCTGCCAACAAAAGCTGGGCAACTTTGAATGTCAAGTTTCGCACGAAGGAAGGCGTAGCGATGATTGGGTTTGTTGACAGCTGAAGAGCGGCAACGACCACTGGCTGCCCATTGTCCTCTTCAAGACTGCTAAAGACCAGCTTCTGAGCTTTTGCAGCGAGGTCACGATCTGGTATAAGTCAGCAGCGCAAGTTACGACATAAATGAAAATCACTGACCGCTCAGAGGAAACACATTCAGCGCATTCAGCACACTTGCCCGTCTTGAACCCTTGCCTTCCACATCTTCCATTTCCGCTCCCTCCTTCTCCGCGAGCAGATCATCAATGATATCCGTCAACGTCTGGATGATCCTCCTAGCGAGATTCGGAAGCAGGGTCGCAATCATCTCCAAAAGCTCTACATCTGCGAGCAGGATGTAATGAGGCAATCGGAGGTAGTGGATCATGATGTCAAGTGTCGTCGGGCCTTGAGAAGCCAAAAGGCAAGCGAGGAGCCTTTGGGCTGCTTTCTGTCTACGTGGAACATCAGCTCTATACACCCGGAGCCCGATATCACACCTACACAGCAGGCTTCTCTTCTCGATCCAACACCCCCAACGCCATCTCCCCAACCTCATCCAGAAACGGCTCAAACCTGTCTAGCACAACGCTAGCCATCTGACCCAACCCCTTGAGCCCCTTGGCCCTCAAAGGCTTGTCCACAGCCAGTAAGAACTGGATACTCGTGGTGAACCAGTCAGAGTCGACGTAGAGAGAAGTCTCCCAGGTAGCTAAGAGGGGGAGGGCAGAGCAGAGGGAGGCTTGTGAGGCGGTGGAGAGAAGGGGGCCGAGGGCGAGAAGGAGGTTGAAGATGGGGATGGAGCGCATGGTCTGGGGGTATCTGTGGGCGAGGTCATTTCGTAGCATCTATATTTTGAGTCAGCTCTATACTGATGGAGCAGAGGGAGGTCCTACCATAGGCATGTGCTGTATCAAGAAGCAAGTCCAGAAGACGCCCTCCTCCGCTTTTTGCGCATTCTGACACAAATGCAGACTCGCGACAAGGATAGTATGAGTCGACCGCAGAATCATTTGACAGGATGATGCTTTCTCTGAAGGAGAGTAGATATTCAGAGCCCGTATAAGCGCCTCTTGGGGTACCAATTTGTCCTGCAAGAGTATCAGCTGGAGCCCGGAAATTCGTGATGGTAAATTACGTCGCTGCCAAAAGCTGCCATCTGCACCTGTCGAAGAAGCTCGGGCAGGTGGCTCTCAAACAGAGTCGGACTTGAGCGCTCGACGCCGAGGATGATACACAGTGCAAGGTTGGATGCTGTATTGTCTCCTCTCAGCAACCTACATGGAAAATGTCAGATGGGAGGGTGTATCAGGTGGAAGGACATACAGGTTTTCGATAGCCAGTGTGACAGCTTCGGCAGTCAGAGAAGACATTGCCATCGCTTGTCCTGGAGTAGCGCTTGGTCAGAGATAGTCACAACCATGACAAGGCTAACATACCGTATAGGAAGGCAGCAGCCTGCCCTCTTTGATCGACCTTTTGTTGGTCAAAGATGATACTCTCCAGCGTCTCACACGCGTACGCGTGGACGTCGGTCAAGCCTTTCAGTGCCGGGGCATATAGATCCAAAGTGTCGATTACTTTCGCTGATATCATGTCAGAAGTGCAGAAGACGAAAAAGTGAGTGGTTTACCAAAGATCTTCAGGGCTCTTGTCAAAGACTCGTCGCTCTTTTCCGCGAGATAGTCATCTATTTTAGCCCGCTGTTGGAGCCATTCGTTGGAGAAACGTACACCCCCTAGCGATTGCTACGGTACAGGGAGTGAGCGGATGGTTATGAGACAGGAAGCGGAAGCCCGACGTACCTCGGCAGCCTGCTGGTCAAGGATGGCGGGTAGATGATTCAGAGCCCTGTGTGGATGTCAGCTGAATTACATATATTGTCAAAGATGCACTTACTCGTCAGAGTCCATGAAGAAGTCATACAGGTCTCTGATAAAGCTCGTCATACTTGATTCTCGCGTCAAGCTCCAGTCCAGTTGGTTGGTAGAAAGATATCAGCTCTCTCTCCGAGTACGAGACTATGTCCATACATGCACCCGTGGTGATTCGCCATCGAGAGCGCCAGGGGGGGGGGCTCTTTTGAGTCAAGAACAAAGGACCGAACACGGACGAAACTGAAATAAGGAAGGCGCGAGTGGCCGGCGCGTGGAACGGCCCAGTCGTCTCCCGCGTCATAACCTCTTTCACTTCCCATCCATCCATCTTCTCCCCCTACGCATGTCTTCCTGGTACGACACGCTCACCTCCGCCCCAGTCATCATCGCGACCACCATCGGCGTGTCTGTTGCTGCCGTCTTCGCTACCCAGATCAAAGGCCACCAGACTCTAGCTCAGGCGCAGACCCAGGTCAAGGAGGTCAAGGCTAGTGTCAACGCTGCTGACGTGAAAGGAAAAGCTGCTCAGGCTGTAAGTCGAGTGTCCTTGTAGTGGTACGCGCTGACAGCATGGCAGGGTGCTTCTGTGATGTCTGCTCCTGCTACCGACCTCGCGCCCCCCAAGGTGAGTGCCCCTCGGTCATCGGAAATCCATGCATGCACCAACATAATCTCCTAGGACGACCCCATCACCCTCGCCGAACTCGCTCAGCACGATGGCTCAGACCCTGCCAAGCCCATCTATCTCGCCATCAAGGGCAAAGTGTTTGACGTGACTGCTAAAAGGGAGATGTATGGACCGGGGCGAGGATACAACGTGTTTGCAGGCAAGGATGGGTCCAAGGGTTTGGGTGAGTACAGGCATGTGCTCGGCGTGGCTGGGGGGCTGATGTATGCGCCAGGCATGTCTTCGCTGGACCCGGCCGATGCGGTGGCAGACTACTCTGGGTTGAACGAGACGCAGATGAACACCTTGAACCAGTGGGAGTCGTTCTTCTCCAAGGTAAGTCGTCTGATGGGCTGGGCAGTACTGACGAGAGCAGCGATACAACATTATTGGGCGAGTGGTGCAATAGGTGTAATAATGAGATATCTGTATGCAGCAGAATTGACTGAAAGGAGGACAGCACACGAGTCGCTGTGCATCGCTTTGGCCTCCTTTTGTCCCCTTTCCTCGACAGATACAAATACTTCTGGCTTTGTCTTTCTACTTCATCTTTCCACTGCAATGTCCAACGCCCAGTTCTACGGTGGTGGCCAGCCCCAGATGCAGCAGTATCCTCCTCCCGGGGGCGACTACTATGCCAAGTAAGCACTTTTCTCACCGTCTCCTGGTCCCCCCACTGACCGAGCCGTAGTCAACAGGGCCCCCCCGTGAGCCCACCTCCCCAGTTCATCCCCCACTCACGCTGACGCCCTCATAGCCCATGCACAATCAATACGTCCCCCAGCAGATGGTCCACAACCAAGGACCTCCTCCCCAGCAACAGGATCGGGGCGACGGTGGGGGTGGGGCTGCTGGCGCCGCGGCTTGTTGTGGTCTCGGCGCTTGCTGTTGCTGCTGTCTGGAGTGCTGTGCTTGCGCCGAGTGCTGTGAGGCCGTAGTGGACTGAGTATAGAGAGGTTGAGCTGGGCTTGTTTACTGGGAATTTGGAGAGGCGTCGGAGACGGTGTCGCTCTGGATACCGATGGAGATGGTTTACAGAATACATACCGAGGAGAAGAGCGTATGCAGATACAAAGACTCCTCCGTCTATGTTACAACCTGCACGTCAGGTCACGTCTCTCACCCGCTCTTCAGGCCTCCTCCCCTCCGCTGCCCTCTTCGTCGGAAGCCATCTCGTCGATCTCATCCCCCTCTTCTCCACCCGCTGCACCTTCTCCCGCTTCGCCCATCTCCACGTCCTCGTCAGCGCCAGCTTTGGAGGCAGCAGACTTTCGGGGTCCACGACCTCGTCCGGGTCCGGGAGGTTTCTTGTTGGCCTTGGCTCTGGCTTGTTGGTTTCGGTAGGCTAAAGCGGATGTCAGTGGGGCATCCTTAGACCAACAGAGGTGTTTTGACAAGGGAGAGGACGTACCAGCCAGCTCTTGCTCCATGATTGGCACCAGCGCATCGGCAGGTCCAAAGTCCATCTCCGTGATAGCCTTGATCACATCCGCTGCCGTGACAGTCTTCCCGCTCCTCGATGTTGCTTGGTCGTGGGCACTATGTGAGAAGTCAGAATCTCCCGTGACATGAGGTGTACAGCGCTGGAATCGTCGAGCATAATGCCGAGAACGAAGAGTGAACCTGGCCCTTCGGAAATAGCGCAAAAAGCAAGTGACTCACGCTGCAGCTATATGAATGATCAGCACAGCCCATCACTATCGCAGATCGACTTACTCAAATAGCTAATGAACAATGTCGATCCCCTCAGCAGCGCCAGAACCACATCCTGCTGCATCTTCACATTATCCGGAATCTAAGACCGATATCAGCCCTCATGCTCTTTAGCTGCCCCGTACCTCCATTCCAGCATGGAGCCAAAGTGTAACTACTCACAGAACCTTTGGCAAGCTTGGTCAACGTCGTCTTTGGCAGCTCGAAATCCTGGATCCCTAGCGAATTGGCCTTCATCTGCTGCGACGCTGGAGTGGGGGTGGCGTCAGCGGGGGGTTTGGGAGGATGGAGGGTGGATCCTTTGGGGGGCATTGTGATGGGACGGATGATTTTGCGTGGGGTTTGAGGAGTTGAAAGAGGAGAAGCGTTGGTGAAAGACGCGAAGAAGTGCTGAAAATGATGGACATGAGGGACGCGTCGAGAAATTGATCCCGCTGCCATGACTATGGATGACAAGGAGGGCTGGATTTCGACTCTTTGTGTATGTATCTGCATGTGGTTCCATGACCTGTGTCTATAGCGTATACTGGCCTCTTGGTGCTGCGATGATGAAAGTGGTATGTCAGGATTGAGCCATTTGTGTCGAGCCAGACAACAGACGTGCTGTCAAGGGTCGCCTCCTTTTGGTGAACGCCTGGAGTTGGTCAGAATTGTAGAGTTAGAATAGTCTGAGTATCATGAAGCGAAATGGCCAGACAAATGCGTGAAAGAGATGACTTGGAGTTGTGGGTATATGACAACAATCATGGATCAACCAGAGGTATCTAAGCTATGGAGGGTCTACTGCTTATAGAACTTGCATCTTGAGCTCTGGGGGAGAACGCCACAATACCGGCGACTACCTCATCTTTATTTGAACAGGATTGGTATCTGATCATCGCCGGTCTTGGTTCCATTCTGCCTGGGCTGGATGTCTACGTCGTCGTGACCGAGACAGACTTGGTGGCGGAGAGTGCGAGGACCTTCTTTCTGGAGGTGACGAGAGTGGTGGACGCTGGGAACAAACGCATGAGCACCGCCGCCACACGCTACCGACCAACATCACTCTCAAGCAAGCCCAGAATGATAATCTCCTCGCCATCACTCTCGTCACCTCCCCGCCTCTTCCTTCGTGGCCCGGAGAGGGAGAGGTGGTGGGCGAGTGGCAGGATGACGGCGTCAGAGTGAATTTGCAAGGTGCGGAGGAACGAACGTCGAGGGAAAGAAAATAACGCGGTGCTCGGCGTCGATCATCGACCCCTATGAAGTACATATCGTCAGCATACTCGGTCTGTTGCACCCGAAAATTGAAAGAACCCACCATTTGTTTGGCAGCGGGAACCTACCGGTCCAGCCCCAGGGTGTCTGTGCCAGGGGGACTTTCTGGGAGAGATGGCGAGGTTGGGGCGAGTCTAGAAGGTGCCGATCTAGAAAAACTCGATCATCTGGGTCTTCATCCCCAGGAACGCCTTGGAATTGGCAGTCTAGGCGGAAAGGAAGGCCGGGTCAGACCACAGGACACCGAAAGCCAAAGACTTGTAGGTGCCCCGGGGTGCATCGCGGAGGGACGCCTTGAAGAGGTCGCCTTCCTTGAGGCTGTTTTACATCAGTCCGAGTCGCACGTTTCACACAAGGACGACTTGCAGCTTGGCATCGCTGATATGCCCCAGCGACCTCTTTGACACCTCGTGGCACCCGACCCTCCCGTTCCCGGCCTGGCCACCGATTGCCCCACGTACATCAGGAGGGGCCAGCGCCCAGAGTGGTCGACTCGATAACCTTCAAACAGACCCCCGGTCAGCGCTTCTCGACATCCCAATCTTTGAGAAGGCTTTTCGCTGGAAAGGCTCGGGAAAGATGTCGAAGGGCAAGACGGGCATGGCATTTCAAAGACTGGCCATCGTCAGTACAAGCCTCACAGTCTATGTCGTTTCAGACTTACAAGTGTTTGCATGATGCCTGAGCCCAAATCCGCAGTCAGCAAGCTACCAAATGACGAGATGACCCCAACGAAATGAGTCAAGCGAGGGTACCGATTGTTGCCCTTCCCAGTTCTGTAAAGGGGAGAACGGTGAAGCCTTGTCGGATAAAGGATACCGCAGAGCGTATGGCGTCGAGGCAGTGGATACCGACGGCTACCGCATTCCAGCGGCGGTGGTGAGCTGCTAGGGCTGGGGTTGGAACGCTTGTGTCGACCATCGAGCGGTTGAGCAGCCTGTCCGGAGTCATCAACGATTCCTTGGCCGAACTGTAGTGAAGCCATAAGAGTAAAGATGACAGAAACGCGTCATCGGTAGTAGGTGTCTGACGCGAAGCCACAACGAGATTCTCTCTAGCCCAGAGGCGGCGTAATGGAGGCTGCGGCATGACAGCCCTGGCAACGGAACGACGACACAGTACATCACTGCACTTGCTGTAAAGCTGGCGTGTCTCGAAATGCTCGCCTTCGGATTAGAGTCATGCCTGAAGGGGATACTCACGGCATGTCTGGGAAGCTTGGAAGCATATCGGCAGAGTAGACTTGTGGCGATACAGGTCCTCCAGTAGAATTGGTCCAGCTCCACGGTCTTTCAAGGCGCAGAGGTGGATATCGTCTGCCGAAGGTCGTTTTTCGAGACAAAGAGGCCGTGCGCTTAGAGATCTCGACGTCAGCTAGGGCCCCTTCGACAGCTTGAACCGACCCACAGGAGACGCCGTAGTAGCTCGGATCTGTCTCAGGCATGGGATAGAAGTGCTGGCTGTTCAAGTAGCGAAGAAGAAGAAGAAGAAAGAAGAAATGATAGAAGACCAGCAATTTCAAGGTCCTTGACCACCGTGTGTGGCCTCGGGAGCTGGAGGCAAAGTGGAGGCACAGCACGTGGCAAGGCTCGCCGTTGAACGACATGCTAACGAGATGTTGTGATACGCTTCCTTCTGTTTTGGGCTCGTGAAGATCTTCCCGTTGTGCATTTAGATTCGCTACTCGCTAGCCCTATATCATGAAGACACCCCAATAATCCCACAACACCGCATAATCCCCCAAGCCTATCCGGCGGTACGTTTGTAGTATAGTAATCAATGACTCGAGAGTGCAGATTATGCACGATGGAGAGATTCCAGCAGTCTATACATACGAGAGAGATTGAGATAATGATGAGGGAGTATCTACTGTACGAAATGAAGGAGATCAACCAAGAAAATGAACCAAGATCACAAGTATATAATAGTCTAATACGTGTTTTCGACTATGAATCTCCGGATTGTCCTTGAGAAGTCTGGATACACAAGATGATTATAGTATACGAGTCCAAAAAGTGTCCTTGATGAAAGAAGGTATATAGAGATAACTGCAAAAGATGGTCCGCCGGTGTGGATTAACGAGCAGGCCCGAAAGCAGTCGGGTCCGTGCCGGAACAGAGCTGTGAAGTTCCATCAGCTCTGTACTTGTGTCGTCGTGGGTCACCATTTACATCAGCCCAAGTAGAAGGCATAGTAAGAGCTTGGATGGCAGCAGGCTGTACCACAACAGCAGCCATCTAAATGTTGTCAGGATTGATAACCTCTCACGATACAGGGTGGACTCACTTTTCCTACAGCAAGATGCCAGTCGATGTGGCAGTGCAGAGGCCAGACACCAGGGTTGTCCGAAGTGATCCTCAGAACAACCCAGGAGCCACGCTGGACCCAAACGGTATCCTTTTGCAGAGGATTGTCCAACGAGAGAGTCTGAGAGTCGACACCAGCCGCGTCTAGAGTACCGCTGCCACGAGCGATAATCTTGAAACAATTACCGTGCAGATGGTAAGGGTGGTCGATAGCAGCGTCCAAGTTGTTGATGATGATGTTGGCAGCGCCTTCGTCTTCGAATGTGATAGTAGGAATCAGACTGCCGTTGATGGTACCGCCCTCGTGGACGATGGAAAGGAGAGGGTTATAGATTTGGTTCTGGTAGGTAACATTGTTGAAGGCCTAGCTCTGGATCAGCACAGCCGCGGGGTATAGAAGGGCCGGCTTACAAATCCGAAGAACGACTCGCCGTTGACGTTGGTGAAAGTACCAAATTCACTGGACAAGACCTGGGTCGAAAGTGCGGTGCTTGCAGCGCTCTCGGTCTGTCGAGGGCTAGAGGGGATCAAACGGTCAGCGGCGGTACTGTTAGGGAAGGAAGATGAAACATACGTAAGACTATACGCTACATCCATAGGAGTGCATTCATCGTCACTTGTAGCGAGGTCACTCCTGTCAAGGCATCAGTATTCAAACAATCATAAGAGCAAAAGATACATACCAAGCGCTGGAAGTGGGCTGGGAGGTCGTCAAGTTGCCACTGCTCCCCGTGTACCTCAAAACCGCCTTGCCTTGCTGCTCGGTGGTAGTACCACAGTAAGTCGCAGTAGATGCCCTGATCCAGAACGCATCGCCCTCAGCTCCTTGAGTGGTGTTGATGAGAACAGAGTATCGTTCAGCAGGGGCGACGGGTACTTCGTGTATTGTAGGGCCGTAGATGTCGTTGCCGTCAGCTTCAATGACTTCCAGATCATGGTCATCGATAGACATGCGCATCATGGCATGGGAGGCGACATTGATGAAACGGAGTCGGACAGTGGAGTTGACTGGGACTTGGATTTCGGCAGGGGAGGGAATGTCGGATGATGATGAGTAGTTTCCCTGTCGAAAAGTGTCAAAGAAGACCGTATGGAAAAAAGCCACACCTACGATACCATTGATCAAAGTCGAGTCTCCTTGGGGAGGAAGGATAGACTGCAGGCATGTCAGATCCGAAGAAAGGCACTTGAAGGATTGTTCTTACGCCATCGTATCCCTCAGTGCTAAGGAGACCATCGACGATAGTTGAAGACTGGTCATGCCTGGGGGACGTCGTTTGGTCAGCGTAAGTCTTGGGGGCCGAGGCAGGTCACTCACATCCAGTCGGTGACAAATACGACCCTATCCTCCTCGTAGTCTGTTCCCCTGACGAGAGCCTCATCGGGAGAGTGGATCACAATCCTATAGCATTGTTAGCGCCCCGTCTTGGGACATGTTTCCAGATGATAGAACTTACGGACCCCAGAGACCATCAGCCATGCTTACGCTGTAGTGGGAGTGGTACCAGTAAGTTCCCCACTGGGAGCTGATTGTGAACTCGTAGGTGTAGCTGCTACCTGAGGGGATAGGACACTGTCGATTCGTCAGTTAGGACTGGGTCAGAAAGGTGTGACTCACTTGAGAGATACCGGGGACGCCGTCCATGTAGGGTGTAGAGTCTTGGAACATGCCGTGCCAGTCTACAGAGCATGGTCAGTATTACAACCCTACTGAATTGGGAAGTTCGACTTACGAATAGTCTGACCTTCATCGAGCGAGTTGGTCACAGTAATTTTGACAGTGTCACCAGTGTTGGCCTCAATCAGGGGGCCAGGAAACTCTCCATTGATGGTATACACCTCCCTCTCGTAGCCGTCGGGACTGGCAGTGGCAGAAGCGATCTCCCAAGTATACTCTCGAGTGGTCGTAGTGGCAGTGATATCGAAATCGTCCGAGAGAACATAGGAAGTGGTATTGGGTGTGACAGTAGTAGTAGCGCGGCGAGAGAGGTCTTCAACTTCTGTTGGAGGACTAGAGAGTATCATTAGTATGACAAGGAGACACGGTTGATGTCCACTCCCGATTGGATTGCAGCACCATAAGCTGAGGTTACACCCCCGAAAAGGGCTAATAAAGAAAGAAAGTGAGCACGCATGATAGCGAAAGTTGGGTTGTTGTACAAGATCGACGAGTAGTCTGTGGCTATCGTCAGCAACGAGGCAAGCTCTCTGAATGGCCAACAAGGTACCCACCAGATGAACGTCTATGGAAGGAACCAAGTATGACAGAAGACTGTTGTTGGTTGGAAGGAAGAGGGTAGGAGAGGCCGAGGAAAAAGGCTCGAGAGTGGAGAAGAAGGTCGTGATGATTCAGCTAGGAGAGGGCTGGAGTGCAGAGGCGAAGAGGAGAGTCAGGTCTGGGGAAAGGCCTCACACCTTTTTGGTGGTTTCTTTTATATGTTAGAGACCGAGCAGAAAGATCCTCGAAATGGCTGATCCTGTCGGAAGCTATGTATACAGATCCAACTGTGCCCGAATGTGCTGCAGCAGCGTCGCAACACTCTCTTCACTCCGCAGGCAGCATGTGGACAGAGCTACCTTCAAAGGCCTCGGGCCCTCAGGCGCATCAGGATCAAAAGGGGACCGACATGTTGTTGCTGGTAGTGGAAGGTTCGTGCTTGAACTCGGTGCGGTGCGCAGGCGGCAGTGAAGGTATCAGGGAGGAGTATGGATACATAAACGAATCCGCAGACTGCGATAATCACACAGGAGTAACGCAGGAAATTTAATGGTTCCAAGGTTGCCTAGTTACCCGGTGAACCGATCTCTTGCATCTTGTGCAGCGGTAGGGGACTGCTTTTGGCAAAGGGCATACAGTGGCATCCATGAAGAATCAGATATTCTGTCAGGCATGGAGTGAGTGATCTTCTGACCGAGTTGTGCATCAAACTGTCAAAAGCTGCTTGAAATAATCGGAACCGAAGAGAGTCCGCACAAGATTTAGTTCATCCGGTGTATGTACAACAGACCGCTGCCTTCAACCTGCTCGTATTGTTGAACCCGAGTCCCATACAGATACGCCCCCTGGGGGCCCTGGGACAGCAGTGTCAGCCGCAGAGGACTGCATGCTGCATGGGCAGCACCTCGATAACGAACTACTGACCATATGTACTGTCCATTGTCGCAACTGCAACTGCAGATCTGGTGCCAAGAAGAGGCACGCAATGTATATGAGCGGTGACTCACCGGTTCTGCGATACTTGATAGGTTATGAAAGGATTACTATTGTCCTATGTATGCACATAGTGTATGTATGACCCTTCTCCTCCTCGATCTCCTTCACGCGAGGCAAGTGCCTTCCGTACACACTTGGTAGACAACCACTGCGTAAGACGGCATCGTTCAGAGGATCATCTCGATATGCTAGCATGTGCTTATACGCTAGACAGTCGTGCTGCACGACATGTAAGCCGTGGAACATGCAACTGTTCGAAACGCGGAGAATGGCAGAGGTACGGCGTTCTAGCATCTCTGCTAAGATCTGCTATGTTGTATGTGGCGATACTAGCTGAAGTCCCCAGATCCGCGGAGCGTATGCAATGGTATGGAAGTGGGGGCACAGTCAGCATGTGCGGTGTGCAGATGATACCTTGAGCACCTGAAGAAGCTGAAGGCGAAAGTGTATTGGCGCATCACACTCGGGCTGCGAGACGCTGGAGATAAACCGCTTGATTTAGCCGACGGCCAAGAAATGCGCAGCTGTCCATGTTGAGTGACAAATGGCTGTGCGAGCATTTCTTTGCGCCTCGCGTATGGTCGCATGAGGTCGCTTACATTTGCATGGATTTCCACTGGCCCTTCAAGTGCGTCATCTTGTTCTCGTTAGAATTGAAGACCTCAATGGCCTCAATACTCGTACAGTGCGATGCACCCACTTGTAACCATAACTTGTCCGGCCATGCAATGACCCAGAATCGTCCGAAAACTGCTGCAATCAACTCCTTTTACAATTTGGAGCTCAGCCGAGCAAGAATCAAGTTTGTATCAGCAAGATTGGGCTCAGAAAACCGAAAAATCCCCCAAACCCCCATCCGGAGGCCGCCGCCGCGGGAGCTGGGTTGGGCGGCCAAGGCCACCCATAGCACTTGTAGAGAGCCAAAAATTGGCCGGCCACATGCATGCCCCTATCGTCCTGATACCCCGTAAATCGCATCCTGTTCAAACATCAAATCCAGCGGACCAGAAATCGACCCGAAAATCCAAAAATTTCCCAAAAGTGGTTATCAGTGGGCGCATCGCACTGTAGCACCGGAAGCTCCGGAAGAAGACTATGACTGCATGCGCCCGGAAGGTGGAAGCCGGAACTTTCGTAGATAAGCAAGATATCGACCGACCGCAGTCAAGCTGCGGCGGGCTCAACCATCAACATAAGCGCGCACATGGGCCTTGACATCACATCAGCGGGAATCAACAGCAAGATCAACAAGATCTCCATTGTCCTCGGAATACGAGGTACCCCGCTACGCCCGTAGCAGCCACGTAGTAGCCCTCAACAGCGCCCCGGGCCCTGTGCACTCTCTGGCCTCTTTCCTCTTTCCTGATGACATATTGGTTATTTCGCCTATCAGGCCATCACTCACAACCTTTATTGCGTGGTTTTCTCCTATAGCGCAGGTCTTACATATGACGGCGCTCCCCTGTCGCTACTGAACCATATCCACCCGAGGAAAGTCAGTCACGTTGTGTAGCCTCAATTTGTCGTATGTGACTTGTCGTTCGGCGAGGCGGTGAAGGCTGTCTGTGGCAGCCATGGCGGAGGGAAGAACTTCGAGTACCCTGTGTTCAATGGTGATGGAGTCGGCGACGAAATCTGCGGGCCTCGCACTGCCGATCTAAATAACACAGAGAAAGGTGGCTTGTCGTTCATCTCGTGCTGATCTGTGGTACAGAGAGCTATTTCTGATGTCGATTTTGTAAAGTCCCGGATCCAACTTTACAATGACCGGTGGTCTCTGCATTGATGATGATCAGCGTGTGCGATTTCAAACGTCGGGCACGGCGCCATGGAACCCACTCCGTGATCTATGTCGTTGAGTGTACCGGTCATTGAGACCGAGAATCATCTTGTCTGATCGCCTCTTTCGACAATCCACACCATCAGCATACCGATCCACCGAGATGCAGTCGTAGCGAACAGCTAGAACTCAGCAATGGTTCAGGCAGCATGACAGCTGTTCGCGCTTGAGTACCTACCCTACAGAGCTGACGGTGGTGTTCGCCAGTACAAGCATCACAGACCGCATGTACCTTCCAGGATCCTGAAAGGCAGTCCACAAGTGGAAAACCCTTGCAGCAACAGTCCCGAAATAGCCCAGGAAGGTCGCCCTCGAAGAGGGTCGACTTGTTGCGAAAGAGATGCCTGCCACTCGGGGTGTACTTGACAGGGTGGGGGTCTGGACATCGTCGCCGATACAGTGGATGTCTAGTGCTAAGCTAGACATGCTGAATTTGCTGCACTTGACTCCCGTTTGGTGGAAGAGATAGGCCATGCGAGTAAGTCAAAATTCAAAGCGCCTGGATATCTTGAAGAAAGTGAGACCGGCATAACCCGCACATATAGACAGGTGCATGGTTGAGATGGAGGAGAGCTCAGCCGAGCAACACCTCATAGACGATACTATTCTTTGGTAAGCTGGCGTTCTTTTTGTATCTTGAAGAGACTCACACTACGACATTGACAACTATCAAAGGTACTACAGATCATGTCAGCATTCTCATTCCAGCTCAAAACCTTCCCGCTTCTTGTGACTCTCAGACTCTCTAGAGACACTCACTCCGCATCAATGTCCGCGTCGCCGATATCAAATTCACAAGCTTGGCCTTGACACCTGGCCCTTCCCCACTCCCTCCTCCAAAGCCTGTCGCAGATCCCGGCGCGTCATAAAGATGTGGTGTAGGGGAGTGACCGAAGCCTTGGTTGATGGCGGATTGGGAGCGGGTAGACCAGCCGACTGTGTTGTAGTTTGAAGCCAGCAAAGTTGATGGGAAGAGAAGGATAAGGCGGGGTATTGTCAGCACCGAGTAAAGTGTGGGAGAGGTGTACGCACTTCGAGCTAAAAAACGTTCTTCGTTCAAAATAGCGATAGCATTAGTGAATAGCAGACCGATATAGAGGAGGCTTCCAAAATATCCCCAGACCATATTTGAAGTTCGAAAGCGGGATGTGGATCGTTGAAGTGACAAGTTACCCACGATGAAAGAAGCAAGCTGAGGACGCGACGCAGCGGACATGGCCGCATGCCACGTGTTTTGCCACTGATGAGCGGGGTCCCAACCACAACGTCATCGTTCTCTCAACAACTTTGCTGCGATACACGGATTTGTGTTTGCAACTGCATCTCCACAACTTCAAATCTGCATACAATGGCCTCTTCTCTACCTCAAGTGAGTGCTTTTCATGGAGAAATATCTTTGCTCACACGCTGCAGTACTACAACATCTTGGTATCTATGGCTCCACAGTGTTTCGATACTTTTTACTGACCGTCTTTGAAGGGTGTCAACCCCACAGCCACTGCGTGAGGCACTTCCATACTGACTAGAACATCTCTGACTCGAAGTAGCGACGAAATTCGAACAGCCTACAAGAAGGCGTCCTTGAGAAGTCACCCCGACAGACTTCCTCAAACCGCCACGCCCCAGGAAAGGCGCAAAGCAACAGAGCGATTTGTGCGCCACAATTTCTTACATTCAACTCCACTCTGACACCTCACAGCAAATTCTGTCTGATGCCTACTATGTGCTTTCCGACCCTGGACGTCGGGCTGAATACGACAGCCTCTTCCGCTCACGCCCTCAGCACGCCTTCACCGAAGAAGACGCGACCGACTTTGAACAAGAACAAGCCTCTGGCAACTTTTTCCAAAACTTTTCGTCATTCTTCCAGAACGCTACTGGCGCTGCTGGTGGATCTTCATCTGCTGGTGAAAAGGCTGGTGCCGGTACAAGACCGGACGCGAACAATGTCTTTGGAGATGTCTTCGAAGAGATGCTCGCTCCTGAAGTCTCCCACGTCCGGCCCTGGTGGTCCTGGGTCGGCGGCGCATCCGGTGCCGGCCTGGGCTATATTGTCGCCAACGTACCCGGAGCTGTGGCCGGTGGTGAGTCGCGGGTCTCTCTCAAGATTGGGGGTAGTATCAGTATTGGAGGAAGGAGACGCTGAAGCGGTGTTTTTGTGAGCTAGGTTTTGCGGGAAACAGGCTCGGTGCTGTGAGAGATGCCAAGGGCAGACCTGTTGGAGAAGTGTTCAAAGATCTTGGAGGTGCGCAGAAAGCCGAGGTGAGTGCAAAGATATGGTTGAGACTTATCTAACCCCGGGTAGATTCTCAAAGCGCTTGCGTTCAAAGTACTGGGAAGTATGGGATAGATATCGTTGTAGATACCTTGTTAGATAGATGTAGGTTGTTTGTATCCAAGTGTATCAATGCACATGCTGCTCTAAGTTCTAAGGAGTCTCGTCAATGGTCAATTTGACCCTTCCATCAAGAATCTCCACAGAGACCCTATGGTGGGGTTAGTAAAAGGTCCACTTGCACGATCGAGGACTCACTTGGAAAGGTCGGTCACGATCCAGGTGGCGCCCAAACCCTCCAGCTGCTCCCGAGTGTGAGAAGTGCAGGTCGCGAGGACTTTGGATCCGGCAGCTACTCCACTCTTTACACCAGACGGGGCATCTTCAACAACGATACCTACACATTCATCAGCTCTCTTCCGAAAATGGTCTTTGGAAGGCTTACAATCCGTCACATCCACGTCAATAGCTTTGGCCCCAGCAAAATAAGGCTCAGGGAAAGGCTTCCCCTTCGTCACATCATCACCTGTAATTACCTTGGGCGCCGAGGGAATACCAGCGGTTGGGAGAGCCGCCGAAGCATAGATGCTCGTCGCCGACGTCACGATGGCCCAGACCGGGATGGGAGAAGTGTTGAGCTGATTGAGGAGATTAATGACGTTGGGGAGGGGGACAAGACCGTCCTTTCCAGCCGCTTGAAGCTGTTTGGCTTCGACCACAATCATGCCCTCGAACAGCTCAGTCGCTTTCTGCGAGCCCTGTCAGCGGAGGGACATTGTAAGAGAAGAGACGTGACGTACGCGGAGCTCTTCAGGGTCAGTGATGTTGCACCACTTTCTCATGTTGTCCACAGTCCTGACACCATGAGAAGTGCGGAGGACTTCGTGAAGGTCGAGGTCGTACTCTTTGGCAAAGTACCGCCACGTCGCCTCGACTGCGGGGGTCGAGTCTAGGTACTCGTGTGAGCTGGGTCCATGATGTTGTAGGAGGACATACCGAGCAGAGTACCGTCCATATCGAAGAGAAATGCTCTCGCATCAGCTTGGGATATCTTGGACATGATTGTTATTTTACACAGCTGGGAGATGAAATATTGAGGGATTATATATACATCAAACGCGATGGAAGAACGGTTAAACGGTGTTAAATTGGGCAGTATCTTATCAGTCAGCGGCATCGGCCGCCATCCATCATCTCGCACTGAAATTTTATATCTCGCCTGGCAGACAAATGGTGTGTATCATAAAGCAGGATGATGCAGAGAGAGTCATCTCGTGCATGCATGGGTACTGCTATGCATGTTGTATGACTTTGTTATCAAAGCGTTAATTCCACGTCATTGAGCTCCGGCCTGCCGCGACGATAGAAAGGAGAAAGTGGAATTCAGAGATTTCTACTTGAAAACACGATATAAGAGGAGCGAATCACCCCCCGCCCTCAGCTTCACCATTCCACTCCTCGCCCACCTCGCACACACCCTACGCCCACTGAAAAGAAACACCTTAAAACCGCTCGCCCGCACAATGGCCGCCAACGTCAAAGCCAGTGCCCCTGCAGCCCCCGTCGTGTCCATGGAGAAGGTGCGTAGCGTGTAGAACGTAGGGGACGATCTAACAGTCCTGAGAAGACCGACAAGCGGGACTACCTAATCGCCCTCGAAAAGTCTGCTCAGTCCGAATGGGCCAACGAAAAGGTCTTTGAGACCAACCCTCCCCCTCTCCCCGAAGGTATCAACTCTTACGCCGACTTTTTTGCCTCTGGCAAGTCTATGGAAGATCTCCAAAAAGAGTACCCCAAATGGTTTGGTACCTTCCCCTACGCCTACATGAACGGCTCTCTCCACCTTGGTCACGCTTTCACCATCAGCAAAGTTGAATTTGCCGCTGGTTTCGAGAGAATGAGGGGAAAGAAGGTCCTGTTCCCTGTTGCGTACCACGCTACTGGTATGCCCATCAAGGTGTGTCCCTTTAAATATCTCGTGAGAACTGGCTAACAAAAGTAGTCTGCTTCCGACAAGCTCATCCGAGAAATGGAGCTGTTTGGCGAAGACTTTGCTGGGTACGAGGCTGAACCCGAGGAGACTGAAGCCCCCGTCACCGCCAAGGGCGAGTCTTCCGACCCCTCTAAGGGAAAGAAGGGAAAGCTCCAGGCCAAATCTACCGGTCTTACCTACCAGTTCCAGATCCTCGAGCTCATTGGTGTCCCCCGTGAAGATCTCAAGCAATTCGCCGAACCCCTTCACTGGCTCAACTACTTCCCTCCCATCGCCAAGACCGACTTGACCGGTGCCGGTGCCCGAGTTGACTGGAGAAGACAGTTCATCACCACCCCTGCGAACCCTTACTATGACTCATTTGTCCGATGGCAGATGAACAAACTCCACGCGCAGGAGCGGGTCAAGTTTGGCAAGCGATACACCATCTACTCTCCCAAGGACGGTCAGCCCTGTATGGACCACGACCGTTCCAGTGGTGAGGCTGTCAACCCTCAGGAGTACACTGCCGTCAAGATGGAAGTCCTTGGATGGGGTCCTTATGCCTCTGACGACTTTAAAAAGTCTGTCGAGGGCAAAAAGGTCCACATGGTCGCTGCTACCCTCCGTCCCGAGACCATGTACGGCCAGACCAACTGTTACGTCGGTGTCAACATCAAGTATGGTGTCTACGAGGCCAACGACAACGAGCTTTTCCTCGTCACAGAGCGTGCGGCGCGAAACATGGCTTTCCAGGGTATCTTTGACCGACCTAGGGGTGTCTACACCAAGGTCGCCGAGATCACTGGTGAAGACTTGCTCGGTACCAAGATCACCCCTCCCTTCGGTCTCGTCAAGGAGGTCTACGTCCTCCCCATGGAGGGTGTCCTCCCCACCAAGGGTACCGGTGTCGTCACCTCTGTTCCTTCCGACTCTCCCGACGACTGGAGAGCTCTCATGGACCTCAGGAAGAAGGCCGAGATGTACAAGATTAAGCCCGAATGGGCCGCTGTCGACCCCATTGCCGTGCTTACCACCCCCAAGTACGGTGACATGGCCGCCGAGACCCTCTGTACGCAGCTCAAGATCCAGTCCCAGCGTGACAAGGACAAGCTTGCCGAGGCCAAGGCCGAGACTTACAAGGAGGGCTTCTACAACGGAAAGATGCTCGTTGGTGAGTTCAAGGGCCTCTCGGTGCAGGAGGCCAAGCCCAGGGTCAGGCAGCAGATGCTTGATGCTGGTCTGGCTGTGGCTTATGCCGAGCCCGAGAGCGAGGTCATTTCTCGAAGTGCCGATGTCTGTGTTGTTGCTTTGATCGACCAGTGGTACCTCGACTACGGGGAGCCCGCTTGGAAGTCTGCCGCCGAAAAGTGAGTCATTACTTTGGCCGAGTTTGGCTAATATTCTACAGGCTCCTTGACCAGCTCAACACCTACCAGGGCGAGACTCGAAACAACTTCAAGTCCGTCCTCGACTGGCTCAACCAATGGGCTTGTGCTCGATCCTACGGTCTCGGTTCCAAGCTCCCCTGGGACCCCGTCTGGCTCGTCGAGTCTCTCTCCGACTCGACTGTCTACATGTCGTACTACACTGTTGCCAACCTCCTCCACGAGGACTACTTTGGCAAGACCCCTGGTCCTTTGGGCATCACCCCCGAGCAGATGACCGACGAGGTCTGGGAATACGTGCTTGGCGATGGTCAGCTCCCTGCCGACAGTCCTCTTGATGCCGAAAAGGCCGCCGAGCTCAAATACAGCTTCAACTACTTTTACCCTCTCGACGTTCGATCGTCCGGCAAGGACCTTATTCCCAACCACTTGACCTTCTGGGTCTACTGTCACGCTGCTCTCTTCCCCGAGAAGCACTGGCCCAAGGCTGTCAGGGCCAACGGCCACTTGATGCTCAACGGGAAGAAGATGTCCAAATCCACCGGCAACTTTTTGACGATGGCGGAGGCTACCAAGAAGTACGGAGCGGATGCTATGAGGTTGACTCTTGCCGATGCTGGTGACGATATCTCTGACGCCAAGTGAGTGCTCTTTTTCTGTCCGTGGGTGATACTCATCTTGTCCAGCTTCGAGGAGACTGTCGCCAACGCTGCTATCCTGCGACTCCACACTTGCTCCACTTGGGCCGAAGAGATGAAGTCTACCAAGGACCAGCTCAGGACTGGCGAGTTCAACGACTTTGACCGTGGCTTCCAGGCCGAGATGGATGCTCTCATCACCGAGGCTTACAGTGCTTTCGAGCAGTGAGTAGTGCCTTTACCTCTCGATCTCTAGCTGATTTTCGTAGGATGGAGTTCAAGCACGCTCTCAAGTCTGGTCTTTACGACTTTGAGAACGCCCGTAACTGGTACCGAATGGTTTCCGACCCTGCCAACGGCGGTTCCGGCATGCACAAGGACCTTGTCTTCACCTGGCTCCGCAACCACGCCCTTCTCATCACCCCCTTCACCCCCCACTACTCCGAATTCCTTTGGAAGAATGTCCTCGACGAGCAGTCCTCTATCCAGAATGCCCTCTACCCAAAACCCTCTGGCCCTGTCAACCCATCTGTGCTTGAGCAGACCGACTACCTTCGAGGTGTCGTTGACACCATCCGAGGTGCCGAGGCGCAGGCTGCCAAGAGAAAGGGCAAGAAGGCTGCGGCGACAGCGGCCTACGACCCCACAAAGACCAAGGACGTGCGAATCTTTGTTGCCAAGGAGTTCCCTCAATGGCAAGAAACGGCCGTGGAGATCATGAGGACTGAGGCTTGGGATGGCGAGAAGATTGACGACACCAAGCTTAGGCAGGGTCTCGACAAGGCTGGATTGATGAAGGACAAGAAGGTCATGCCTTTCTGTCAAACTTTCAAGGTTAGTGTCTTGAAACGTTCGTTGTGCATTGACTGACTGGCCGAGCAGCGTAAACTCATCGCCACTGGTCCCTCTGCTTTCAACCGAACTCTTCCCTTCGACGAGCTCCACACCCTCAAGATGCTCGCTCCCCTCATCAAGTCTTCGCTTCGATTTGAAAATGTCGAAGTTGTCAGCGTTGATGACGCAAAGGCTGTGATTGAGAAGGAAGGTGAGAAGGAAGGATGGGCCAAGGACAAGGTTGAGAGCAGTGAACCTGGGGTCCCCGGTGTCCAGTTCTGGAATGTCAGTGTGTAGATATAGATATCAGCTTATATATGCTTGCATGTGATTAATTCGACGTTATGACTGTTGGACGGTATACATAGATATACAGTCTCCTATAGCTTCTTGGCCGTCTGCCCGAGAATCTTGACACCTGATCTACCCACATAGCTCAATCCGCTCCAGATAGTAGTCCCAGCAACGGCCCATCTGCAATCTGTCAGTGATTGTGCTTGCGTCACGCTGTGGACTTACTGGAGCGCTTGCAGAGGCAACGTAATGTCCACAGAAAGGAGAGGAGACACCGTCGTCACACCCATGAGGACGAGTTGCAAAAGCGTGTTGATCTAGTGTGGTTAGCGCGCACGGGGCTTCTGGGTCGACATGCTCACCTTGCTGATTTGGGTCGGTGTTACCTGAGCCGATGGTATGGAAAAATCAAAGTACCGTTGGAGTGTGCGCTATGTGGTGTCAGCTCCAAGTTCATGGAGAATGGAGTCACTCACGGGAGGTGGCAGGGAGATGTATCGAAAGTAGAAGGCCGAAATAGAAAGACCGACGTCTCGACCGACAATGAGGATCGCAAGAGGAACTAGAATGGTATGAGCGGGGAAAGCATGGTGTATGAAGTGGCTGACTGGGAAGAAGACCAGCATAGGCTAGGGTTCCAACCAAGGTGGTCATGAGAGCCTTGTCGGCGGCGGGATCGAGGATAGAGCCCAGGACTGAGAAGCTATTGTACCGCCGAGCAAGCCACCCGTCTAGCTACACCATGCGTCAGCCCACCACATATATAGCAAAGATGCTGAGTAACATACCCAGTCTGTTACCCCGCTCGCAAATAGTATACCAGTCGCAAGTGCATAATCGCCTTGCACAATCTCATAGCCCAATAACGGACACGCAAGCAGCCTCGCCAATGTGAGAGCATTCGGTATTGTGTAGGGCGATTCGTAAAGGTCCTTCTGAGCTTCAGGCGACAACGGCGTTGAGGACTGCAGAGAATCAGCTGTGTAGCTTCACATAGCTTGGCTACTCACCGTTGGTGTTGCAGAAGCAGGGGGTTTATCTTTGTTTTCGGGCTTTCCAGTCGAGATGAATCTGATCAATCCTTGCTTGCCCAGTAATGATGTCGGTCTTGTGATTCTTCTTGTACATGACTTTCTCAAGACTCCGCTCTCTGCCGGAGTCGACAGTCGCCGGGCAGCATACCGAGCGCTGCAACGGGTGCCCAGCTGTCCACCGAGCATTGTGAGTGCGGCCGAGCGGTCGAGTGTGAGCAGGATAGCTCTCGGGGTGGCTGACGCGAGCATCGTTGTTGAGTGATAATGTGGCACTCTGCGAAATCCATGTCGAACGGCGAGCCGACCTTTTCCAAGCGTCATGACGGAGACCTCCACATTTCGTTGCCCCACGGCGGCGACCACCGCCATTGTCCAGGCCCCCCCGCAATCCCCGACGTACGGCCGTAAACCCTCCCGTCCGTGGAAGTCCGTGCTTGTCAGCGACTGGATTTGCTTCCGTCCCAGCCAGGACGCTTTTCCATCTGGCCCTTTGACGTTTTGGATTGCCTCATAACACTTCTTCTCTTCTTAAAGCCGCTTAACAGCAGGGAACTGTTACGAATTCTGCTGGCATCAGCTGCAATTCTGCAAATGCCATTCTGGTCCTCGGCTCCACCTTGGTTTTGACAAATCCCACCTGCATGTACACGGTGATTCTACCTTTCCGATCCTCATACGATAAAAATATAAAAGCAAGCAACAAGACGATCTTTTCTATCTCCCACTACTCTACGATACCTGCTTACCTATAGCTCCTTTTGCCACTTACACTTCTACCCTCCCATCACTCAATCCCACTTGGTCGGACACCATGATCGAGCCCGTAGAAGCCGAGTTCGCTCAGCCCCCCATCTACAACGACGCCCAGGAGGAGGCCTTCCAGAAAGAAGAGATCGAAGAACCCAACGCAATCACCAATGCTGCCAACAACCTTTCCCGTGCTGAGACCAGGGAAGATCGCCGCGCCAACTCTCAGAGCTCAACGCTGAATGGCAACGATGTGGCTGCCAAGCTCGACGACCCCGAGAAGGGCGGCTACCAAAAGACGGCTGAAGGCAAGATCCTTGTGACGTTCGACGCCGGGGAGGATCCCAAGGAATGGACAAAGTTCCACAAGTGGTGAGTGTGTGGCAACCATCACCTGTCTCATCACTAACATGTCTTTAGGCTTGCCACTATCACAGCTTCAACGCTATGTCTGACTGTGGCTCTCGGAAGTGCCATGCCGACGGGTGATCTCCCCGGTGCGGCGGAGGGCCTTCATGTGTCCGATGAAGTCATCTACTTGACCATTACACTTTTCGTGGCTGGCTTTGGTATCGGCCCCCTGTTCTTTGCTCCTTGTAGGTATCAGCTCCAAAACGTTGGCATTGCTGACACTTTACCGCAGTGAGTGAACTTTACGGTCGCCAGCCCGTGTACATGATCTCCATCATCTTTTACTTCCTATTCACTCTCCCCTCATGCCTCGCCAAGAACGTCGCTACTACCCTTGCCGGTCGAATGATTGCTGGTATTGCCTCATCAGCGCCCTTCACCAATGTCGGTGGTACCATTGCCGATGTCTGGGCCGTTCAGGACCGTGGTATTCCCATGGCCATCTACAGTTCAACACTCTTGTGAGCATCTCGCTTCTAAAAATTCCGCGCCGTCTGACAAAAAAACAGTATGGGTCCTTGCCTTGGTCCTCTTTTCGGAGGTTGGATTGCCCAAAAGACCGGTTCTTGGAGGTGGATCTACTGGGTCCTCTTTATCATGATCGGTGCCAGCTGCGCCCTTTGTATCTTCAACCCCGAAACCCTCGCTCCCGTCCTTCTTCGAAGGAAGGCCAAGAAGCTCAACAAGGAGCACAACACTGACGTCTACACTACCGAAGCCGACCTCCACAGGCTCCCATTCACGGCTGCCATCAAGATTGCTCTGCTGAGGCCGTTCGGAATGATGGTTGAGCCCATCATTATCCTCTTCACCTTCTACCTGTCCTTTGTGTATGCTCTGCTTTACGCCACCTTCTTTGCCTTCCCCATCGCGTTTGAAGAGATCCGTGGATGGTCTATGGGTATGACTGGTGTCTCTTTCGTCTCCATCATTGTAAGCCGTCCCCCTTGCATTGGAGGCCACAGCTGACGCCCTTGTAGATCGGTATCTTCCTTGCCAACCTTATCGTCATGCCCCTTCAAGAGAAACTTTACCGAAAGTACACCGCCAAGCACGGTCCATCTCCTGAAGGGCGTCTCTACACCATGATGATTGGAGCCACGTACGTGCTCTCTTGTCGTAAAAAGCTCTAACTGACCAGACTTCAGCGTCCTTCCCCCCGCCCTCTTCATCCTCGCCTTCACCTCCTACCCCGGTATCAGCTGGGTCGGCCCTTGCATCTGTGGTATCATGTTCGGTTTCGCCATGGTCTCCATTTACATCTCTGGAAACTCTTACATCGTCGATTCGTACTCCAACGTCGCCGCCTCTGCCATTTCTTCCAAGAACATGATCCGATCTTTCGTTGGTGCCTCGGTGCCACTCTGGATTACCCAGCTTTTCGTAAGTCTTCATCCTACATGGCTGTTCAACGCTGACCGACATCTCAGCACAACTTGGGATTCCAATATGCTGGTCTCTTCCTCGCCTTGGTCTCTGTGGTCCTCATGCCTATCCCCTTCTTCTTCTTCTGGAAGGGTGCTTGGGTGCGATCAAAGTCCAAGAAGGCTAGTCAGTAATTAGGGAGCGGAGCCTCGTATAATTAGTACTTTTCATTTTTGTCTATAATGCACCTTATAATGAGCACGGAGCGCAGTGTGGTCAATGAGCAATCTCACGGTATCTATACATACATCGTCCTCACGTAAACCCGTCTAGTTGTAAGATACACAATGTCTAGAGTACAAGTTCTTTTCCTAATCGTCGTCATCCGACTCCTCGTCGTCCTCTTGGCCCTTGGGAGAGTGTTTGAACAGTTCTGCAGGTTTACATTAGCATAGTAAAGCAGCAAAGCAGGCTAGACATACTCATGATATCGTCCATCGTGAGCTTCATTAGGCCCTTGCCTGCTTGACCCGACAGAGCCGCAGTGGCCAATTCTCGTTTGTTGTTTTGCAGAGCGAGGATTCCTATGACCAATGAGCATATATCTACCCAGTGGTTGATGATACGTACGATCCTCGACCGTCTCCTCGATGGTCAGTTTGTAGATGTTGACATCACGCTTCTGTCCAAGACTTTGAAACCGTCAGTACACGTTGAGCAGATTCGCGCTTCAACTCACCGATGAGCACGATCGAAGGCTTGATCCTCGAGGCTATGCAAAAGTCAGTACCAAGCTCAAGCTCTGACTGTACACTTACGCAGGATTCCACCACAGGTCCATGAGGACGACATTGTTACAGCATGTCAAGTTCAAACCGGTGCTACCAGCCTTGAACGAAATGAGGATAACCTTGACAACAGGGTCATTCTTGATGGCGTCGAGAGACTGTTGACGCTTGTCGTTTCTCATCGATCCATCGTCTGCAGATAGTCAGCAGTCATCGCTGCGAGATGGACAATGGGCTGACACCTGACGAATGCAATCTTGTGTCTCTTCAAGAAGGGCTCTACCAGATTCAAAAAACTCGTGAACTGGGAAAACACGATAGTTTTCTCCTGACCGCCGCTCTTTTCGTCAATCTCGGATAAGAGTTTGAGCAGGGTTCGGATTTTGGCGCTGTCAGGCGGAAGACTAGATGATTTGTCACGAGCCGAGACGCGCTCTGTGAGACCTGCGCACTCTGCACAGTGGGTGGTTGATTGATCTTGCAGCCTATATTACGTCAGTACTGTACAGCGTTGGCGTAACAAACTCACTTGACAAAACAGATGGCACAGGTTTTGCCTTTGGCAACACCGAGCCCGCCGAGCAAGTCGGCCAATTCGTCGGCCTCGTCCTTGACGGGCGCAGCTTTGGCGACAATATCCTCTCCGAGCGCCTCGTCCGTATCTAGCGAGTTGATGACCAGTGAGGGGTGAACACAAGCCTGTCGAAGACGTAAAAGCAATGTCAAGACGGAAGTGTAGTTGGCTGTAGCACTGCCGCTCTTGACAAACTGCAATTCGTCAGAGATTGCCAGCGCGGTCTGTTGAACGTACCTTGTTGAAAGTGATACTCGTCTTCTTCTCCAGAGCATCGTAGAATGCACGCTCGTCCTCGTCAAACGGACAAGGCATCACCTGCACTGTTCGGCCGGGAAGGTTAAGGATCTTCTTGCCGTCTGTAAGATGATTAGCGCAGTTCGTGTTTGGGCATTTGACTCACCAATCTCGGCATCCTTGGTGCGGCGAAGCATGATGGCCTTGAGGACGACATGGAGACGCTTCATTGCAATCTTGGTACGGCCCTCCTTGACAAGAGAAGAGATACGGATTCGAAACTCTTGCCAATCGTCCAGAGGCTTGGCCCGAAGAAATTGGAAAAGACTGAACAGTTCTTCGACATTGTTTTGAATTGGGGTACTGGTAATGCGTTAGCGATGTATGAGGCCAATCGAGTACTCACCCTGTCAAACACCATCTGTACTTGGCTCGAAGAGCGACTGCTGCCTTTGCTTGTTTTGTATTTCTATTTTTGATGTTTTGGGCCTCGTCTGGACATCATCAGCGCTGCAAACGAAACCGATGAATCACTCACCAACGACAATCCTCAACCACTTGACATGGAACAAGGCGCTCATAACGGCCTTTTTCTTTGCGGCCTTCTTTCTCCCCTTTGGCGCGACATCGTCAGAATCTGAATCCAGCTCGTCGTCAAGTCGAGACTGCATCTCTTTTTCGTAGGCGCCAAATTCCGAAGAAACGGTAGCAAAGGTGGTGATGACTACATCGTAACCTTCAAGGGTCTTGCCCAATTTAGTTCTGCTGGAAGTGTGGTGCGTGGTCACTTTGAGGATACCCGGAGAGGTCTTGGTCTTGCACTCGGTCGCCCATTGCTCCATGACGGCAAGAGGACAAATGATGCTACAAGCGGTCAGAGTGTGATGCCGTACATCAAAGCGACTTACAGAGTACCGCCCTTGTACCCAGCCTTCTTCTCTGCGGCAGTAGGCTTGCCTTCTACAATCCTTGCCAGTGTTTGCACAGTCTTGCCCAGACCCATATCCTGTGACTTGTCAGCTTATTCTGAATCGGGTTGCACTCACATCCGCAAGAATGCCTCCGTATTTCCTCCCACTCTCCCGTTGCCTCATCCACTTGACACCCCTCACTTGATGAGGCATCAGCTTCATGCCCTTTGCGAAACCCTCAATCTTGTCGTCTCCATCTTGCACCCCGTCATCTCCCATCTCATCCTCTCCATCACCAATAGCCCCACTCAGCAGCTCTGCCATGTGCTTCTCTGCATCACCGTTGTACCGGACCATGTCGTCGGCAGTGATGGCGGCGCCAGCAATATCAAAGTTTTCCCGGGGTACGTCGTCTTCGGCGGGTCTCTTGTGAGCGAGGGGAGCTCTAGCACTGGGAATTGGCCCAGGGTTGACCTGTCCAGGCTGGACCCACCCCGGCCAGCCGTTGACATAGCCATTAGAACCATTCGCTGATCCAAAGGCGGGTTGACGAGCGGGCTGGCTGAATGTCTGTTTGATCTGGTTCTGGGATCTCTGGAAAGCGTTGGGAGTGGCGGGTTTGATATAGCTCGCATAGGGGTCGTTGACTTTGGTGGCTCTAGATTTGGAGGGTAATGACGAGCCGAAAGAGTCAAAGTCGTAACCTCGGGCAGGTTGGCTAGCGGAAACGTTTGCCTTGTTGGAGACCTCGGAGAGAGTGGCGCCACCGATATGAGCAGTCGTGTAGGAAGGCCCGCTGTGGTAGTGACTAGACCCCTGTTTCCTAGCAGGCTCCTTGCGAGCCTCCCATGTTGGGGTGTCTGCTGTGAGGTCTACCACGGGCCTTCTGGCTGGGGTAGCCGCGTCGTGGACTTCGATAGATTCCATCATGCTTGGGATGGCGGGGGCTGGCGGTGCAGGAAGGGGCGGTCGTAACTTGTGAGGTGAGGAATGTTGACATCCTTTGGCGCGGGAGCAAATCGGTCTGCCTCCACCCACTGGTCCTCTGCCAGTCCCTATCCAGCCAATTCAATGCTGTAGTCATGCATGTATATGGGGCATAGGCGGGATTCGTAGCAGCGGCAAAACTATAAGCCTGTTGTACCCGTAGAAAAATGCGAAATTGAGCTCGAGGTCTGACAGAGACCATATGAAACCAAATCGTTGCATGAGAAGAATGATATTACAGTATACAGAACAGTCCGCCAGACCATGAATACAATTACACTAAGAGAACAGAGTTGATGCAGCCATCGTTCTCCGGGTTGTTGGTAATCTGAGCGTACTCTGACAGACCATCAGCAACATCCCAACAGCTGGAGAGACGACTTACTTGACCAAACCACCTTACCACCAGTCGTCACCATACCCAATTCACTGACATTAACTTCGACAATGGTACCCTTGGTGAGCACACCGAGCGATGTGTAGAGAGGAGACTGAGGGTTCTTCTTGACACCGAGGATGGGGAGCTGGAAGGTGGTTTTGAGTTCGGGGTGAGTGACGTTGGCTTTGGTCATTCGCTACGCAGTGTCAGCTCAGTCGCACGGGAAGCGATTGGACGTACAAGACCAGTAGGTCTGATGAACCTCTCCAGCTTTACAGGCTTTCGCGTAAAGCCCTCACCAACGAAAGTAGCCTTGTTGACCATTCTCTTCCAGCTCTTGCTCTTGCTCTTTCCGGTCTTGATGACCTTGAACATTTCCTCTTCGGCGATACCCCTGACTTTGGGCAGGGGCACGCTGTACTTGGCGGCTCGATCCTTTCTGCGGTCCTTGACTGCCGAGGAGAGGGCTTTGGCGTCCTACGTAATGATCAGCATCGCCCAGAAAAATAGGATGGGCCCAGAAGATAGAATGGGCTTACCTTTTGTCCGTCCCTATCCAACAAGAAAGCAGGCAAAGCACCCTCCTTGACAGCCCCATCGTCCTTTTGTTTGACGTTCCTCTCGTCGTGCGCCTTCAAGGTCTTCTTCATCTGCACCTTTTCGGAATGTCGGCGGGCATGGAGAAGCTTGGCTCGGTGACCAAAGATCTTTTGAGCGTCCTGAGAGTTCTTGTGGGCCTCACGGGCAGTCCTCTTGCGCCTACGAAATGTCAGTGGGAGCCGATGTATGAGCGGACGACGTACTGGCGCTCCTCGTGATCCATTCGGCGACCATGTCGCTTACGGTGCTCTTCCATATACTCGTTCTGCGGCTACATCTAGGGGTCAGCGGGGGTACATGCAGTATCCGAGGATGCTAACCATGGTGATTTCTTCTGGTGGATGTGGTACTGGTAGAGAAACCTGAATGGCAGAAGGAGATGGCGCGCGCAAAATTTCTGATCCCGTTCTTCTGCTACATTTAATTTTCTTCTCGGCTCGCCGCTATACCCTCAGACAACAGCCACCATGGGTCTCTCGGAGCGCAAAGTGAAGCGTGAGTGTACTCTTGGAAACGCGGAATTGAGCTGATGCATAAGGCAGAGCGTATCGGGCTCGACCCGCGAAACCTCAATTGGTCTGAGAACAAGGACCGGTTCTCGTACAAGCACATGAAGGCGCTCGGGTGGGAGGACAATACGGGTCTGGGTTCTTCCATGGTCGGCAATGCCAACCATATCGCTGTGGCGAGAAAAGACGACAATGGCGGTATCGGTATGACCAGAGCGAGAAAGGAAGGGAGTGATATGGCTGCTGGTGCCGGGCAGGCTGGAGCGGGGTTGGAAGACGTGCTGAGGCGATTGGCAGGAGGTGCCAGCCCTGCGCCTGCGTCGCCCAAAGTGGAAGACGAAAGACCAAAAGTGATACGCAACAAGATGGCGTGAGTTGCATGGATTGCATGCGGATCCAGCTAACGTCCGCAGCTCGCGACAGCGACATCTCATGGCCAAAAAGGCGGCCTCTCAATCACCACAAGCTCTCGCCGAGATTCTTGGTATCCCTGTATCTGCCCTTCCTGCTTCCGCCCTTGCCTCCCCCTCCTCTTCCGCCCCCTCCACGCCCAAGCCAGAGCCAGAGCCAGAGGTCAAGGTGGAGCTGGATGATGGCAAGACGGACGACATGGTCACTACCTCTGCGCTCTCTGTATCCGACTATTTCCGACAAAAGATGAGGGAAAAGATGGCTGCTCGCCAAGCAGCGTCGGGAGCTTCTGCCGCCCCTGCCGAGCTCCCGGTGCACTCGCTCGAATCTCTGGCTTCTCTCCCAGAGTCCAAGCCTGTCGGCGGTACAGCCTGGGAAGGACAAAAGATGCAGTTTGACGAGGTCAAGGAAGAGTTCAACCCGTCCGAGTCTACTGCCGAAATCCCCAAGGAGGAGGCGGAGAAGGAGAGAAAGAGACAACGGAAGGAGGAGAAGCGTCTGGAGAAGCTCCGGAAGGAGGCTGTGGAGAGGGACGAGGCGGCGGGAAAGAAGGTCAAGAAGGTCAAGGAAGAGGCCAAGGAAGAGGTGAAGCAGGAGCTGGATCATGACCCTCTCCACCAGGCCCATGAGCAACTGGAAAAGTTTGAGCACGCTGGTGAGGATGTCAAGCCGGTGATCAAGGAAAGCAAGGAGGAGAAGAAGAAGAGGAAGGAGGAAAAGAAGAGAGAAAAGGAGGGCAAGGAGAAGAAGCGTAAGCGGGATGAGGATGGCGAAGAGAAGAAGGTCAAAAAGGACAAGAAGAGCAAGGGGGGCAGGGAGTGAGCGCATAGCATTTACGATCATTGGCATATTCTGTTGTTAGATATCTTGCATAGTATTTTGGGTCTTTATGTATGACTTATATGGTAGATGGAGGGCGATGGCCGGCGACGAGCACCTGCGCTCTCTTGGCCCAAGGGGGTATGCTCTTCGAATGCACGTCCATGCGCCATAGAGCTTCTAGCGCACACCCATGACTGTCGCCGCTCCAAGCATGCCCGTGCCGCACTGCACCAATTTTTCCCCGCCTCCACACTCGGCGGCCGGGGAAATCAGCGCGGCGGCAGTGACCGCCCGTTGTGCCACAGGATGTATCGCCGTATCCCCGCGAAAACGAAACTCTCGACAGTAAAGAAGCGGACGGGGACCTGCTTTCTTTCTCTTTCCTCACCAGAGTTTTCTCTACTTACTTTCTCTACACAAAAACAAGTGAGTCCTTCCCCAGTCTCCTCCTCCCCCTCCCTCTTCCCTGCGGGGCCTGGTCTGTGCGCGGCTTTGGTTTTGGTGGCGGGCACCCGGGTGGCGCGATAAGGAGTGGAGCCATGGGAAATACCTTTCTGTCGCTTTCTCTCGCCTATTACTCTCTGCCTACTAGAGGCACTGCCCACGGTAGCCAATTCGCGGCGCAGACCTCCTGTCCCAACTCCTCCGCTGTTCTCCTCGCTGACCCGAAGTTTAGAAAATCATCCACAATGGGTAAAGAGAAGGGTCACGTTAACGTCGTCGTCATTGGTCACGTCGACTCCGGTAAGTCTACCACCACCGGTCACTTGATCTACAAGTGTGGCGGTATCGACAAGCGAACTATCGAGAAGTTCGAGAAGGAGGCTGCCGAGCTCGGTAAATGTGAGTGAAAATTTTCATGCCTCATTAAAACTTTTCTGACCCGCCTCTAGCTTCCTTCAAGTACGCTTGGGTTCTCGACAAGCTCAAGGCCGAGCGAGAGCGAGGTATCACCATCGACATTGCCCTCTGGAAGTTCGAGACTCCCAAGTACAACGTCACCGTCATTGACGCCCCCGGTCACCGAGACTTCATCAAGAACATGATTACCGGTACCTCCCAGGCCGACTGTGCCATTCTTATCATTGCTACCGGTATCGGAGAGTTCGAGGCTGGTATTAGCAAGGATGGCCAGACCCGAGAGCACGCTCTCCTCGCCTTCACCCTCGGTGTCAGGCAGCTCATTGTCGCCTGTAACAAGATGGACACTTGCAAGTGGTCCGAGGACCGATTCAACGAGATTGTCAAGGAGACCACCACCTTCATCAAGAAGGTCGGTTACAACCCCAAGTCTGTCCCCTTCGTCCCCATCTCTGGTTGGCACGGTGACAACATGTTGGAGGAGACCACCAAGTGAGCATCCTTTTCTTTTCTTTTCCCTTCTCTTGCTGACTCTTCGTAGCATGGCCTGGTACAAGGGATGGACCAAGGAGACCAAGGCTGGTGTCTCCAAGGGTAAGACCCTCCTCGAGGCTATCGACGCCATCGAGCCCCCTACCCGACCCACCGACAAGGCTCTCCGACTTCCTCTCCAGGATGTCTACAAGGTATGTCTTTAGTCTTTTGTTTTTGCTTTCCTTCTAACTCTTTTCACAGATCGGTGGTATTGGCACGGTCCCTGTCGGCCGAGTTGAGACCGGTATCATCAAGGCCGGTATGGTCGTCACCTTCGCCCCCACCAACGTGACCACTGAAGTCAAGTCCGTCGAGATGCGTGAGTTGGGTCTTGTTTGAAAATTTTCCCTTCTGACCCTTGCCCCCAGACCACGAGCAGATCCCCGAGGGTCTTCCCGGAGACAACGTCGGTTTCAACGTCAAGAACGTTTCCATCAAGGACATCCGACGAGGTAACGTCTGTGGTGACTCCAAGAACGACCCCCCCAAGGAGGCCGCTTCTTTCAACGCCCAGGTTATCGTCCTCAACCACCCCGGTCAGATCGGTGCCGGTTACACTCCCGTCTTGGACTGCCACACCGCCCACATTGCGTGCAAGTTCTCTGAGCTTATCGAGAAGATCGACCGACGTGCGTACCGCCTTGCCCTTGTCTTCTATCGCTGACTCTCTGCGCAGGAACCGGTAAGACTATGGAAGCCGCCCCCAAATTCGTCAAGTCTGGTGACGCTGCCATCGTCAAGCTCATCTCCCAGAAGCCCCTCTGTGTTGAGCCCTACTCCGACTACCCCCCTCTCGGTCGATTCGCTGTCCGAGACATGCGACAGACCGTTGCCGTTGGTGTCATCAAATCTGTGGAGAAGTCTGACGGCAAGGCCGGGTACGTTCATTCCTTTACTCGTTGTTGGGCGCTGCTGACGAACAAACTTTTAGTAAGGTCACTAAGGAAGGTTTTATCTCATTCCACACAAGAACACGAAAGCTAACACTTATTGCAGGCTGCCGAGAAGGCCCAGAAGAAGAAGTAATCGCTTCACACTTTGGAATCTTTCTACTGTCTATAGCTATCATCTCATGCAATTCCACTATTGCGTCGCTGTTGTCTGTTGCAGGTTCAATTGGAGATGTTGCTGAGAGGGCGGTTGGTGGGAGAGTCAGCAGCAGAGTTTCATCTTTAACCTTTAGGACATCGCACAACTTTCCACGAGTTTGACTGCATACGAGCAAGCGAATGTAGAAAGTGAGCGAAAAGCGCCACGGAATCAAATTTGGTCACAGACAGCACGCCCGTGGACGTGCGGCTAGGTTCGCATCGGGACTTTCGAGCATCGTCGTCCCAGTGGACATAGGCGTGTTGCCCGTGCTGCCCAGCAACCTCATGCCGACGAATTTGCTGTTGATGAACCGCTTCCTATCGCGGCTCTTCTTGACCAAGTCCTTCACATCGCGCCCCCTTCAACGCCTGTCCAGTCGACAACCCCAACGGCCCTTGGGCTCGTCAGCATTTAAAGCCGGGCTTCCCCATACAGCACTACTTTGGCAGGATGAACGTCGTCTGTCCCAGCTGCAACACTTTCCAATGGGCTCAGGAAGTCAACCTTTTCCAGACGTGCTGTCGGTCTGGTGCTGTGGATATGTTCCCTTTACAGCAGCCACCTGTGGAGATGATCAAGATGTTGACCGGCGATAGTCATGGTCAGTCGCTCTTTTTTGCTTTGAAAGCTGTCGCTAGCCTCCATGCAGAAGCGCGTCACTTTCCGAAGCATATATGATCCTACAACAACTTTTTGGCGTTCACTTCTGTGGGGGTTAAGAGGAACCCGATTGGTCTGACAGCCGGTGTCGATGCTTTTTTGATCGAGGGGAAGCTCATTCATTACATCAGATCTTTGGCTCCGACCAATGTAGAGGCACCCAAATTTCTGCAGGTGAGTCTCTTTGCATCCATGACGTTCTCTTCTGACAAGTCATCAGGTCTATATCTGCCTCGACCATCGAGAAGTATGATTGGGCTGAGCCCGGTGATGGTGAGCCGTTTTTATGTTGGCTTTGTCACATCACTAACTCTCGTTACAGCCGACTACCTCGAGAGTGTGCCGTCCTCTGCTTCTCCAATGATCACGATCGGTGCCAAGGTCGAAACGGACGAGGTCATCCGTCTTTTCGTCGTTTCCGGTTCCGTCTGGGGTGTGAGTCTTCGATCGCAGCCCTTGCTTCCTCCACTGACTTCATTTAGACCGGTGGCAACCGCACTGTCAAGCTCGGCATCTATCTACCGTCGACCCCGTGTTTCGCCAAAGTCCCTTTTCGTACGTTGTTGTAAGGGAAGAACCTACACGAAGGATGGCCCAGTCTAGGTCGTTTGTTGTCGACGTTCAAGCACATCTGTCTCCCCTTCTCCGGCTCCCAGCCCTCTTCCAGCGCCCTTCACTTCCGGCGCCCTTCAAAAGAGAGGGGTCTTTGGTGGGCATGTTTGAGGTGGAGAAGTGGGCGCTAGAGCATCGACATCTGTTCAGAGAGTCAATTCCCTTTACGTGCTTACTCGCTTCTAAGAATGCTGACATACTACCAGTGGTGGCCGCGATGCCTTCAACAGGGCGGCTCGATGATTCCCTCCAGGGTCCTACGAGTTCTCGCGGGTTGGCTTGCTCTGGGGCGACCAGGTCCACCCTTCCACATGGACCAGGGAGTCCCGGCCCTTCCTAGAGCTCAAGCTGACCGGTCTCGAGTACATGTGGGGGCTGAAGCTCAGCTTCTACAAGGGCAAAAGTAGCGACAGACTCTCCGGCGGTCCTGGCGACATGTTCACCCAAGGGAACGAGACTCTTCCAATCAGTGAACATATGTCCAGGTTCATCCCGACAACTCTTGGGGCCGGCGTCTCAGCAAAGGATGAGCCCTTCGACCAGGCTCGAGAGGGCTCGGGGATTTTACAAAAAGTACATCCGCAAGATCCTTTCCGCCGCCCACGGGAGCCACTTCCAGCCAAGAACTCCTTCTCCCCAGCGGGTTCGCAGATCCAGAACTACAGCAGCTCACCGAACCGCCGAGGAAGAGGCGAAGGCCCTTGTCAAGCGGGAGACTGCTCGCAGGTACAGAGAGAGGAAATATGGCGGGGACGTGGCGATCCGAACTCCGGGGGTTCCCATCAACCCGGCATCCAAGCAACAAGTTGTCCGGGGCCGACAAGCCTCGGTGGGGAATAGTCTACGGCGGTCAGGCGACAGAATCGTCGAGGAAGAAGGTGGCGTTGAGGACGAAGAGCGGCAACGGCTTTGACCTTGAGGGGAAAGTACGAGCTTTCGCCCAAAAACGTCTCCCCGACTTTCAAGAGGCCAAGGCTCCAGATATCGACAAGTACGGCAACATCGGCCATTCCACTCTGGTGAAGCAGCAGAACATCGTCCTTTACAGGGAGTTTTGAGGCTGCAGGCCGAAGCGTGCCCGTCGTCACCCTCTTCGCCTACGCCCAAAACGCCCCTCGGCACGTCCGCCTCCTATTCTGTCCAACCCTTCTCTCATCCCGCGCCCGAAGCCCACCTTTCTCAAGGCAAGGGGAAGGCAAGGGAATCCACCCCTTCCTCTGCCGATGGTAGTGCCGGAGACGACGGCTTCCAGCCTTACAGCGAAGACGTCAGGCCCCGGGATGTTGACTCTCTAATCCAACCAGATGCATCTACTTCCGGGGGCTGGCCCAAACCAACCGACTCCCCACTTTTAGACCGATCATCCCCTGATCTTCTCACACCGCCACCTCCTGTCTCCTTCAGTCCCGCTCCCCGCTCCCATCCATTCTCGCCTAGCCGTAAGCCTTTCGTGTTGACAAGGAGACAGCTCAGAGTACTGAGTGAGAGCGAAGAAGAGGAGGAAGTGTCGAGAGAGGTCATCGAGAGGGATGACGAGGATGTGGTATTTCAGGGTCGCGGAAGGAAAGGGGCGATACTGAACGAGGACGAGAGGTAGAAGTTTCGGGTGGCGGTACGGTTGGGAGATATGAGCAATAGCCGAGGCTCCAGAAGTTTGTAGAGGAATTCGGAGAGCTGTCTGGAGACGTTGCCGCTCTGACTGGGGATGTAAAATGTCAGGACTGCCTTCTCTGGCATGTCCCTGGGTATCAAGAAGTTGGTGAAACGAGCGAATGTGGACAACGAGAATGTCGAGGTTATGAGCTTGTTTCTCGTTGGCGATTGGGAGGTCCGGTGGGGATCCAGGAGAAGGGGGCAGGAAAGAGAAAGAAGTGGACATTGACGTATGTGACGGATTGCAGAAAGTGGCAGCGAGTCTTACCCCTTCGTGTAGCGTCTTTCACCTCCCGCAAAACCCCCACACCTGCCCGTCCTCACCTGTTGGCTCGGACTGCCAAAAACGGCAGATTCGACAATAGGCATGTTCTCGACTACTCACTACATTTACTGCATGAATTGTCTTTGTTTTTAATATACTTTGTCGCAGGCGCTCCTCATTCTATCCACGCTGCGAAACTTCATCGCGTATGATAGTCATACATGTATAATCAGCTACAAACCATACAACGTATCGATGCAAAAAGCTCGATTATCACAACATTTGCAAAATGTCAAGTTGAAATCACAATACAAAGTTAGAAGGGAGCAGCTTCGGGATCCACATCCGGCGCATGAGCGATGGACGGGGTTGATCCAACATTCTCCAGCCCCAGGGTATTATCCAGCCCTCCACGGACAGCTTCTTGTTCCTTTTCAAACGCCTGGCCTCCGATATCAGCCTCCTCCGTCTTGTACGCTCCCACGACAGCGGCTTCAGCTCTATCGCCAGTCAACGGGGCGGTACCTGCTGATCCCAAGACAATGTCGCCCACAAGACTACTCATCATGCCCGAGACGCATCTGGTGAGCCAGCCGAAACGTTTGGCAAATGGTACGACGGCTTCGACGGCGTCGCGTAGGTCGACTTTGTCGCGGATATATGTGGCTTTGCCTACAGAAACGTCAGTGGGGCGACTGGTCAAGGATGATTGTCCACTTGCCGACTTCATTCAGTTCAACAAAGGTAGTCACTGGCAACTCCCAATGCAGAATCACTTCAAGCTCGCTCAGCATCGCCGTCGCCAGCCTGCTCGGGAAACTCGCGCTCGGCATTGCTGGGAGCGAGTTGGGCGTCGCGATAGGAGAAGGGGACAGGAGCGGCGTGGAGGCGTATGACTCTGGCATACGACGGGCGAGCGAAGGCAGCAAGTGGAGAGAAATGATTTGATCCACCATGGCGAGGTGGTATCCATCTGAGGGCTCATGAGCAATGTCCTCGACTAGAGGTGTGCGTACCATAACATTCCATCTCGCCTATCTCCCGACAATCTGCCCTCACTTCCCAGAGTCGCCACCAACCTTCAGCCCCTTTTGACAGACGTTCCGGCTCGGGCAGCCCGAGCCATACCTCCTCCAAGCCATAGTCGGTCTTGGCCAAGTCACTGGGTTTCTCGTTCTTGTCGACTCTCTCTATGCCAGTCACTCGTTTCATCAAGGCAGAAGTGACATGCCGAGCATGCAAGACAAGAGAAGCCGGTGTGAGGGACGGGAGATAGAGGGTCGAACAAAGGTGGAGCAGCGCAAAGTGCGACAGGAGCGACGATCGAGAAGATACCCGCGATAAGGGAGTGTCGTAGACTATCATAAGGGCATCAGCACAAGGCAGCAGGTGAGCGGCAACATACCACAATCCTGCTCGAAGCAGTTGCTCAATAGCCCTCGGACTTGTTGGACTTTATCGTCCCAGACTCGTTCTTCCGTCCCGTCCTGGCCCAGATATAAGATCCTGTGAATCTCCATCACAGCGTCTAGGCATTCCGCCTGGGAGATCGAAGCGCATGCGTCTGGGGACACGTTGGTGTTGAAATAAGGTGCCGGCCCCACTGGTGCTGGCCCGTGTGGCCCGCCCATCTGAGACTCCATATCCGAGGACGACCAGGTGCGAAACCGCTTGAGGGATTCTGCAGACCCGGCTCCCCTGCCGTGCTCTATCAGACCTGAGCCGAGCCTTGGATGTGTGCTGCCGTGGCCATGATGCGACGAGCGCGATGTCTGCCTGGAGAGGGCAAAGTCGTGTGAAAAGTGGCTGCGGTGGCGGGTGGAGCTGGTGGGGGATGGGGTGGCGGACTGTGTCTGGGCGAAGAAGAAGTGTGGCTTGGGCTTGTCTGCCATTACTGGTGGTGGCGAAGAGGTTGTTGGGCGATGTCTTTTGGGGAATTGACTGCATCAGGTGATAATCGCTGGCACTCCCGTCGCACCAACTGGGCAATTTTCAACGCGCCGCGCTCATGCACGCGTACTTTCTGGCCGCTTCACTGCGCGCTATATATCCCAGCCTCTGTCTCGCCTCTCACACCTTCTCATGCATACCCCTCTACGCCTCATTGTCTTCCTCCATAAGCCTCCACCCAGCCTCCACTACCTCCACCTCACCTCCACCAAGCCTCCACCTCACCTCCACCAAGCAGCGTCACCGCCTGAGCGATATATAGACGTGAAAACAGCCTGCCATACACAACATTACCCATTGAAATCCAGATAGCATTCCAAGATGCCTCGATCTCTGCTAAGATCCTCGACCGACTACACTCCCGAAGATGGCGCCCCCAGATGTGAGCTTGGCGGAGTATCATTCAACCCAGCCCAGCTAACGATACCATAGCCATCGCTGATTTGTTCTCCCCGGCTAATGAGCCCAAAACCGAGCTTGGCCGCTATCGACTTCTCTCTCCCTCTGCAGCCAGTACGTCATCATCCAAATGGCACATACGAAGCTGACGGTCATGTCACAGTCAGAGTCTCTCCTCTTTGCCTTGGTGCCATGAGCTTTGGTGACCAGTGGACTGGTTACATGGGCACTGGTCCTGGGCTTGAAGAGTCTTCCAAGATCCTCGATGCTTTCTACGAGGCTGGTGGCAATTTCATCGACACTGCCAATAATTATCAGGGTGCGTCTATCTTGGCTGGTGGACATGTGCGGGCTGACGCCATTGGCAGACGAGCAGTCCGAGATGATTATCGGTGAATGGATGGAAAAGAGGGGTATCAGAGATGAGATTGTCCTTGCAACGTGAGTGCATTTGCCATCAATGGCACAAGTACTGACTCCATGCAGCAAGTACACTAGCTACGGTCTCGACAGGAAGGAGGGCAAGTTCCAAGGCATCGGTGTCAACTATTGCGGCAACCACAAAAAGAACCTTCGTTTGACTGTACGTGGCACTTTGATGCTGCTGCCAGTGCTGACTCACATGTCATAGGTAGAGTCTTCCCTCAAGAAACTTCGAACCGACTACATCGATCTGCTCTATGTGCACTGGTGGGACTACAGCACCTCCATCCCCGAGTTGATGCAGTCGCTCAACGACATTGTCAAGAGCGGCAAGGTTCTCTACCTTGGTATCTCTGACACCCCGGGTACGTACTCTCCTTCTGCTGCCTGCACTCCCACTGACAAGCATTCAGCTTGGATCGTCTCCCAGGCCAACGAGTACGCCCGTCAGAACGGTCTCGCCCAATTCGTCGTGTACCAAGGTCTCTGGAACGTCGGCGTCCGCGATCTGGAGCGGGACATCATTCCCATGTGTCGCGCAAATGGCATGGGTTTAGGTGAGTCCTGCTGAGCGTACCTCCCTCAGCTATAGCTGACGGACTCTAGCTCCTTGGGGCGCCCTCGGCCAGGGCAAGTTCAAATCCCCGGACGAGCTCCAAAACCGATCCAAATGGCGAGGCGGCGCACCTCCCTCTGAAAAGGACATCAAGATTTCCAAGGCTCTGCACGAGGTTGCCCAAGAGATCGGAGGCGGAGCCGGGGTTACCGGCGGTAAGTTGCGCTCTACAACGAAGGAAATTTCATGGAATCTAACGTGTGCTGTCAGTGGCTATGGCCTGGGTCAGGCAAGCCTTTGCCGACTGTTATCCGATCGTCGGAGGTACCAGCCTCAAACACCTTGAATCCAACATCCAGTCCCTCAACATCCATCTGAACGCTGAGCAAATGGACAAAGTGACCAACGCTCACGAGTTTGACTATGGCTTCCCTTACAATCGCTTTGGCCGTGACCCTCATTATCTCCCCGAGGGCAAGCCAGACAGCTTTATCCTCAAAGCGGTGAGCAACTCGTACTATGGTGTCCAATTCGTCCCTGATTTCCTGTATAGGCTGGGCATATCAAGTACACTGAGCTCCCTTGAACCGTTCCGGAATGATCCCGTCTGTTTAGTTGTTCAATGCCAAATGTCGATGAAGTGTGGATAAGTAGTAGATTCAAGATGGGAAGACATGACTATGTATAGAATCTACAGGAACTTGCCCCAGTCTATACCTGTCTGCATACCGTCTTCCAGAGACAACAATAGTGGTCCTGGATGTATCACTCAACACGAGATAAGCCATGTTACATAATCATCCAGTCGGGTAACCCGGACAACTTTGGTTCCGTCCGGCTCTGAGCGAGAAGCGAGTCGGGAGTTGCAGCGGTCTTCTTTTGCGCCATTCTTCTCTTTCTTTCTCACTTTTCTTTCTCATCCATATATTCCAATTTACACCATGAGTGAGTCTACCCTCCAGCGCCGTCCCTCCCCTGTGCTACTCTTTGTGGCGAAGAGCTGTCTGCAGAGCGACCAGCTGACTCGTGACTACAGGCTTTACCAACTTCTGGGCGGGCGTTCCTCAGGGGTATGTACACGATAAGCTGAAGCTGGACAAACCAAGCTGACACTTGTATGCAGCCCCCCCGACCCCATTCTCGGTATGTCTAGAGCACCACCACCCACTTCTCAACAACCAGATCCATTTCGGCCCGGAACGGTCAGCTGATGCGGTGTACAGGTGTCAGCGACGCTTTCAAGAAGGACACTTCTTCCCGAAAGGTCAATCTTGGTGTCGGTACGTTCTGCCGTCGATACTACCGGGAGCTGAGCTGACTGTAATGTCCTTCCATGTGCGCCCCCGTGATCCAATCACATAATCACATCATCTCCTTTTGCTCGGCATGCCTTCTGACCTGCCTCACCTTTGTCGTCCTTATCTATCTCCTTATCGGATCCTCATTAGGCGCCTACGTGGGTCTCTCGGTATGGTGACTGAAAGGCTGTGCTTACATGTGTTGCGCAGCGTGACGAGGACGGTAAGCCGTACATCCTGGACTCCGTATTGAAAGCCGAGGACATATTGCACAAGCAGCGATTGGACAAGGAATACCTTCCTATCACTGTGAGTACATGCGGACGCGTAATGGAAATGCCGCTCATGTGTCACAGGGCGGTGCCGAATTCACTAAGCTTGCCTCGGAGCTTGCCTACGGCAAGGACTCTAAACCTCTGAAAGAGGGCCGAGTACGTTCCACGGTCTCTACGAAAGTCAGGCCCTAAACTCTTTCACAGCTCGCCGTCACCCAGTCCATCTCTGGCACTGGTGCCCTCCGAATTGCCACTGGCTTCCTCTCCAGCTACTACCCTGGTCCTAAAGTGATCTACCTCCCCAACCCCACTTGGGGCAACCACATTCCCCTTGCCGAATCGGTCGGTCTCAAGGTGGAAAAGTACAGGTACTTTGACAAGAAGACTGTGGGGCTGGATTTTGAGGGTATGAAGGAGGACATCAAGGTGCGCGACTGCGATGCTCCAAGGGCGACAGGCTGATACCTTGTAGAACGCGCCCGAGGGTGCCATCGTTCTCTTGCACGCTTGTGCCCAAAACCCCACAGGTATCGACCCTACTCAGGAGCAATGGAAGGAATTGAGCGAGATCGTCAAGTCCAAAAAGCACCTTCCTCTCTTTGACATGGTACGTCCAGCAATTCCCGGGCGTCCCAAGCTAACCCGAGCTGTAGGCCTACCAAGGATTTGCCTCGGGCGACATCATCCGAGATGCCTTTGCCGTTCGATACTTTGTCGAGCAGGGCCACCAGATCCTCCTCTGCCAGTCCTTTGCCAAAAACTTGGGCCTGTATGCCGAGCGAGCCGGTACCTTCTCCATGATCGTCTCTTCCGCCGACGAAAAGGAGCGCGTGCTTTCTCAGATTAAACGTGTCATCCGACCTCTCTACTCTTCACCTCCCGTTCACGGTGCCCAGCTGGTGTCTACTATCCTCGGCACCCCCGAGCTGTACGAGGAATGGTTGACCGAGGTCAAGAAGATGGCCGACAGGATCATCTCTATGCGAGAAAAGCTTTACGACCTGCTGGTCAAGCTCGAGACCCCTGGCAGCTGGACTCACATCAAGTCTCAGATTGGTAAGTCGCTCCGCACTTGATGCTTCACGTGCTGATGGACAATCAGGCATGTTCTCCTTCACCGGCCTTACACCGGAGCAAGTGACCGACCTTGCCGACTATGCGCACGTCTACATGACCAAGGACGGGCGTATCTCGATGGCTGGCTTGAACGACCACAACATCCAGTACTTTGCCGAGAGCATGAGCAAGGCGGTCAAGGGCGAGTTGAAGTCCAAGTCTGCGCTCTAGAGCGACGGTTGGAAGGCGAGATGGTTGAAGCATGTATTGATATTCAGCGACTGACGTCCTAGGATTGATTGGATTGCGTTCTTTGCAGATTACAGGTCTGAATAGGTGAGGTAGATGAACTGTTTTGCATCTTGTGTACGCATAGTGGTCTGCTTGAGTAGCTTATCAACACCGACCGTTTCTCTCAGACCTCACTTTGGGCCATCCACGTTCCTCTCGTACTGGCGGCAGATCGCCTAGGCAAGCGGAGTATACTTCAAGTAGGCGGCCTGTACACGGGATCAGAAGGCCGCGCAATCCGGGGCGATATTTAACCCACCTGATTGAGGAGGAAACAGTTGGGGTTGCCCTCGGGCAAGTAGTGAGGATGAGTCCCAAAGTACGAGGAAGGGAAACCCAAGTCAAAGTCGGAAGCATGAGAGAGCTTGTCGAGTTGCTCGGCGGAGAGATTGATCTTGAGAGCCTGTATGTGAGGTAAGCAAAGCAAAGCTTTACTGGGCGGGGAAGACTTGCCTCGATGTTAGACTTCAAGTGCTCGGGGTTGGAGCCACCGACGATGGGGTAGCAGTCTGCAAACCTCTGTCTAGCCCAGGCGAGAGCCACTGAATATTGCTATCAGCTCCCAACTCTGCACGAACATCAGTTTGTCACTGACCATTCGCAGCCCTGACACCACCTCCAATCTCCTCGGCGACTTCGTGCAAAGCCTTCGAGACCTTGATGTCCCTTTCAATGGGAGGCATGCCGCCTCGCTAGGATGATTGGTTTTGGAGCTCTTCGGGGGACTTGAACTTGCCCGAACCAAGAGTGCCCCAAGGAGCTATGCTTCGTCAGTGATAATCGAAGCAGATGTATCGAGTAGGACTCACCCAAGCTCATACCGTTGGCGCGGCACATGGGGATGATGTCCCGCTCCAGATCTCGGACGCCGACGTTCCAGATACCCTGATACACGACGAACTAAGCGAGACCGTTCTGGCGGGCGTACTCGTTGGCCTGGGAGACGATCCAAGCTGAATGCTTGTCAGTGGGAGTGCGGGCAGCAGAAGGAGAGTACGTACCCGGGGTGTCAGAGATACCAAGGTAGAGAACCTTGCCGCTCTTGACAATGTCGTTGAGCGACTGCATCAACTCGGGGATGGAGGTGCTGTAGTCCCACCAGTGCACGTAGAGCAGATTGATGTAGTCGGTTCGAAGCTTCTTGAGGGAAGACTCCACCTATGGCATGTGAGTCAGCACTGGCAGCAGCATGAAAGTGCCACGTACAGTCAAACGAAGGTTCTTTTTGTGGTTGCCGCAATAGTTGACGCCGATGCCTTGGAACTTGCCCTCCTTCCTGTCGAGACCGTAGCTAGTGTACTTGCTGCTCAGAGTCAGTACTTGTGCCATTGCTGGCAAATGCACTCACGTTGCAAGGACAATCTCATCTCTGATACCTCTCTTTTCCATCCATTCACCGATAATCATTTCCGACTGCTCGTCTGCCAATGGCGTCAGCGAAAAGGGGCATGGCTGCTGCATTACACGCACCTTGGTAGTTATTGGCAGTGTCGATAAAGTTACCGCCAGCCTCGTAGAAAGTGTCAAGAAGCTTGGATGCCCGGTCAAAGCTCATTCCCGAGCCCATAAAGCCAGTCCACTGATCCCCGAGGCTCATGGCTCCGAGGCAGAGAGGTGAAACCCGGGCTGTTGTACGACCGTCAGCGTTCGCCGTTGTAGCTTCAAGATGGCGAAGTACTCGCTGCGGAGGGAGAGAGGAGCCGGTAGCTGGCAAGCTCGGTCTTGGGGGCGGGAGCGGGCTGGAAGATGTCAAACATCGCTGTGAGACTGTGAGCAAAGGTCGCCATGGCATGTGGAGGGCTGACACTGGGGCTGGCCCTCATGGAGAGGAGTGTACTCGACGGAAGCGTTGAGCAGAGTTCGAGGCATTGTGGATTGTTGTGGACTGACAAAGAAGAGCGGGATGCATGGCTATGTATGCTCCGTGGCGATGGTCCATGCTGCCTATGACTCCTGGACGCGACCACGGTTGTGAGCAGCGCCCGTCGGCCCCCCGGCGCCCGGTGCAAAAGCCACGCCCGGGGATACGGGAATACGACAGGCACCAGTTTGCCACGCGGCCCTTTGGCATCCTCCAATTCGCATCTTCTCTTGCTTTTGCATCTCATCCTTCTCTGGAACAGTCTCAGACGCTAGCATCTCCACGCAGGGCATCTCGCCCGACAGGGTATACAATCCCGCACGCATACAGTGAGTCTGCTCTCAAATCTCGACTGTTGTTCTTTCCTTTCTTCTGCGCTTTAAATGATTAGAAAAGCAGACGCTACTGGCTTTGCCGCTCCCGCACCGGATGGAGAACCTTTGGGTGATCGTTTTCGGTGTGGTACAGCGTCTCGTCAATACTCTGTGCGTTTCTCTGCACATGCACCACCCTCTGATACTGCGCTTTATCTTTTTACTTTTATATCTTGTTTACCAAGTATCGAAGGCAAAAAAGCTGACTCGAATCATCAGCTAGGAAACATGTCTCGCAGCGACTCTGGACCGGCCTCGCCGACAAATACGACACACTCTCGCCGCTCTTCCCTGCATTCGATTGCCAACCGTCGGTTCAACCCCCGTCGCCAAACATCAATTACCATGCCCGACCCTGGAGAAATGGACGCTGCCTTTGACGCTCCTACTGCCGACGACGGCGAGGATGAAGATGAGACACACGGTTTGTTAGGTAGTAGTTCGCAACATAGAGGGGGGATCCCAGGTGATTATGACTTTGAGCGGGACTATGTGAGTAGGAGTTTTCTTGATGCATGCACATATCTTTCCACGTACACTTGGTTCTCCTGTTTCAGCACATGCTGACTTGCATGGCGCATAGACATTACCGCCTGAATCACCGCCTCCGTTCCAGCCATATTCTTCTCATCACCCAGCACCGGGCAACTCTCATGGTATCATCCCAACAGGAGCACCCGCTCGTCCTAGTCCTGCTCGACATTTCTTGGGCGGGATTCTCCCCACTTCGTTCTTGCCACGCCAACAGGAAGCTGCCTCGTCGCAGAGGACTGTCGGCGGAGGCATGAGCGGAGTGTTTGATAATTTGGCGGCAAGGCCAGACAGGGAGAGAGTCCGTGAAGGAGATCTGGATTACATTCCCGAGGACGAGTCGAAAGATGCGCCCCCTGTGAGTCATCTGCTAAGTGTGGTGACCATGTCCTGATCGTGTACGTAGTCGTACCAAAATGCTCTCCGTGATGCGGTACCACCTTATTGGGATACCACCGTTGTCCTTCCCTCATCCAATTCGCCATTCGGTCCTCTTTCTAGTTCTGTCAGTGGCGACGAAGTTTTGATCGATGGGATGGGCAGTGGAAGTTTCCTCGGTTTTGCCTGGAACTGTAAGTCACCCGCGCCGTCTCTTGTCAAAGCTCACAGATATACTAGTGGTCGTTTCCGTGTCGTTCCAATTTGTTGGATTCCTCCTCACCTACGTCCTTCATACAACCCACGCTGCCAAGTACGGTTCCCGCGCGGGTCTTGGTCTTACCTTGATCCAAGTCGGGCTCAACCTACGGGCCAAAGCCGTCGAGCTCATCGACCAGAACCGTTTTCCTGCACCTGTCGCAGAGGACCCATCAGATCCGCCTCATGGGGGTCAGAGTCTCTCGGACGAGGAAATTGCAGAAAATGCCATCGAGGCTATCTGGGGTCCTGGTGCTTCTCCATGGCCGATGGTGTTTCGCGAGCCAGGTGCACCCGAGGGGTCGCCCGGCACCATCATCCACAACACCCACGAGGGGGAACAATGGGCCATGGCCCATAATAGGACCCTCACCCAGATGCTCGAACTCCCTTCTGCCGCCGATGTCGGCAAGGCCAACGAATACTTCAGCTTTTTGCTCATGAGCGTCGGCTGGTTCATAGTCTTGACCTCGGTCGGCGGTTGGTGGCGAGTCAAGAGGTTTGAGCGTGGATTGAGGCGGGCGCAAAGGGAGAGCGAGGAGGCTCAGGCGGAGGCTGCTGCTGGACGAGGTGAAGGGACTGAGGGTGAAGGCAATCTGGAGACTGTCACTACTTCCGCCTCGCGTCGCGAACCGTCCCCGACCGAGCTCGCCTATTATACTGCCCCCTTTGAACAAGCGTTCAACGGCGCGAGGCATATCCGTGACGGCTTTTTCGGCCTGCACGGCAGCCGTATCGACACGCGTGACCAGCCGGATGCTTTGCCAGAGGACGGCCAAGTGCGAACTGGCTGGATGCGGTTTGCGAGGGGGCGAAGAGGGCAGGGACATACGGCGGTGCCGCAAGATGATGAGGATGAGCACGAGTTGCTGGACGCCCAAGGGTTTGGATTGGGGCCGATGGCGTATGATGCAGGAGAAGCTCCTGGGGCGGAGCATAGACGACAGAGGGGTCTTTGGGGCTAACGTGTGGTTTGTCGCTCAGGGGTTCAAGGGACAATTGTAGAAAGGTAGAATAAGGAAGAATCAAAGAGAGTGTTTGGATATATTTGTAATCTACGTTCATAAGTTTGATTTCTGACCTTTTTTGGTTGTAAGATTTGTAGAACAATTGTGCAAACAGACGATGCAGACGGTTTCCTTCAGTTTGTCACTGCTATCAGTCCATGATATCGCCCGATATATGAGTGTAGACATTGTACTGCAAATATTGATATGCATCTAACATACACCTTATTCATCCTACCTCTATGCAACCAACCTCAACCCCCGGTGAGAATATATGGAATTAGGGGGCGTCGTTGAAGCCCATGTCAACAACACATCGGATACAGTCACCCTTCTACTCGAGTCGTTAGCGATTGCAAGACCTATAGTCGATGATCTACTCACGTGCATGTCGTCGAAGCCCTTGTTGATGCCGTCCAAGGATTGCTCGTGTGTAACAAACTCGTTGACCCAGAGCTTGCCCTCAAGGTAATCTGCGCGCCATCAGCACAGATACGCCCTTTCAGTGGTTGACTTACCATCTACGATACCGGGCAACTCGGTCCTACCCTTGACACCACCGAACGCAGATCCCTTCCATGTCCTACCAGTCACAAGCTGGAAAGGCCTGGTAGCAATCTCGGCACCAGCAGGTGCGACACCAATGACGTTGCAGACACCCCAGCCCTTGTGGCATGATTCGAGGGCAGCACGCATGACGCCGACGTTACCGGTAGCGTCGAAAGTGTAGTCGAACCCGCCATCGGTGATCTCGACGAGGTGTTCGGCGAGGGACTTGCCTTCGGGGAGGTCTTTGGGGTTGATAAAGTCGGCTGGAGAAAGGGTCAGTGGGTGGGCTCTGGGGTAGGCGTGGGACGTACTGGCACCGAACTTTTTGGCCCACTCTTCCTTCTTGGGGTTGGTGTCGATGGCAAAGATTCTCTTGGCCTTCTTCTCCCTGGCACCCTGGATGATACTGAGACCGACACAGCCAATACCAAAGACAGCGACGTTGTCGGCACCCTCAATACCGGCAGACTTGGTGGCAGCACCGTAACCGGTGGTAATACCGCATCCGAGGAGACAAGAAGTTTTGAGGGGAGCCTTCTCATTGATGGCGACAACGGAGAACTTGGAAACGACAGTGTACTGAGAGAAGGTAGAGCAGCCCATCTACGGCGAGGTGTCAGGTGACGTAAAGCAGAGGAGAAGAGGGACGTACAAAGTGCAGGAGCTCCTTGCCTTTACACTTGAATCGGCTGGTACCGTCGGGCATGACACCCTTACCCTGAGTGGTTCGGACTCGGCCACAGAGGTTGGTCTTGCCAGACTTGCAGAACTTGCATTCCCGGCATTCTGGCGAATGGGTCAGCTCGGTTCGTCATGACTCGTATGCCATCCGCCTCGCTCAGTTGTATCTTGCCTCCTCGGACGATGGTACACAGCCCCTGTCCATACACCCGAATGTTTCAACACTAAGCTCGTAGTGGGTCCACTGCATGCCTTCCGCAATGCTCACCACTCGCCTGTCTATTACCAATCTCGCCCCTCGCTCGACCTAGATGAAGAACTTTGACTCACCAGCAGTGTAGAGCGGGACCACATGGTCGCCAACCTTGACATTGTCTACACCCTTGCCAACAGACTCTACGATACCACCACCCTCATGTCCGAGCACGACCGGGAAAGCACCCTCAGGGTCAACACCAGAGAGTGTGTAAGCGTCGCTATTGGCGTGGAGAGTCAGCTTCCTCCTCGATTTTCGAGGGGCATTGCTCCACACTCACGTGTGACAGAGACCGGTGCTATGCAGAATCTCAGCTTGATCACTTTGCTCGGGTGAATATGACATACTAGAGGATTTTGATTCTGACTTCATCGTCTTTAGGGGGAGCAACCTCGATATCCTCGATGGAGAGGGGCTTGGCGGCCTCCCAGGCGACGGCAGCTTTACAAGTGATGGTCTTTCCTTCGGTGGACATTGCTGATGCTTTTGTGGGCGAGAATGGGTGATATGGACTGAAAAGAAAAAGATGATGACAACTCCAACGTTCTCGCGGGTTCTCTTATCGGCACTTCGCCCGCGGCTGTCAACTCGGCGAGTGCCGGGCTCCAGATGTAGGGGCCGTCAGCAGCAGCAGAGATGAGATACAACTGGTCTGTCTCTGCAATCGCAGTGACGTGACAGTACACCGGAGCCGACGAGGGGGCAGCCGAGATGAATGATGAGTACAGTGCGGGTCGACTCGGAGGTGGAAGAAGCGCTGTGTCTTTGGCGGTGATCACGACGGCATGATGGTCTCGGAGCCTTGGGCTTCTGTGGATCGCCTTTCCAGTACGGCAGATGGAAAGAGAATCACAATGCCCGTGAGAGAGGAAATCAAACAAAAGTAATATGGTAAGATAAAAGGTCTGAAACAATCAACGGCTGCGTGTCGAGTGTTGAGAGGACTTTTAGGTCATGGTGGCACTCACCAGCACGTAATGAATAGATGCACTCAACATATGTCGAGCTCGGTGCCAGCTCAGCAGCAGCAGCAGAAATCTGAAAGCAAAAATGCACCACCCAAGATGATCCAATTTCTGCATGAGGGTTGTAAGATATTCAAGGCTTCTTGCGGGTATAGTGAATTTCTATAAAGACACTAGCCGGTACTCGGAATGATAGAGTAGATGATTCGGGCAGGGTTGCCGAAGATTGCGGATTACAACAAGACAGGATATGGCTACAGATCACGAATCTTATGAAGAGCTGAGGTCGACCAAAATTGTAATGATACCCAACACGATCTCAATACCACTGTGGTTCTGTCAGTGTCTGCCGTCGTTCCATGCCCAGAAACACTTACATGAGAACGATGACGATAGCTTCTAAATGCTCGCCATGACTCGAGTTGACACTCTCCTTCAACAATTTGAGCATGTCCTGCAACACATCGACACGGGCGTTCAAGAGGTCGACACGCTGCCCGATTTCGAGATATGAGCGGGCAGCATTGTAGAGAGGTTCAAGGTCGGGGAAAGTCCAGAAGAACTCGGGAGAGTCAAGGATGGAGCCGACGAGGTTAATGTTGATACGGAGGATGAAGAGATAACCGATTTGTTTCATGATCTCACTCCTCGGCATCTGTACTCTATTAGTAAAGAAATGGTATGGGACAACAGAACGTACCCCGATTTTACCAGTCTCAGAAAGGGCCTTGGGGATGTTCTGGTTCTGTTCAATGGTGGCGCTGATGAGCTCTTCAAATAGAGAGATCTTGACGGATTGAGAGAGAGCATGCGAGAGGGAGAGTTTCGTCCTTTGCAGAAGTCAGCCAGCTGGTCACTTGAGAGTCTAGTGGCTTACATGTAGGAAGACCCTTTTCGTAAGGTAATGACATCGTTGTAGATTCTGGCCAATGTGAGCAAAAGAACCCAGATATGGGCGGACAACTTACCGAGAGTAGTCGGCATAGTAGAAATTCAGATCTTCCATCTCTACATCCTCGGTCGATAGTCTCTCAATCTCAAACCTCTTGCTGCACCTTTATCAGCCTCCTGTTATGATAGCGGAAAAGGAGACTCACATGCTCGCCAAAAACCTCTTTTCTTCCTTTTCCGTCATACCCCAAATGACGACACAGCCATACTCAAATAGGAATACATCAGGTATCCACTCATCCTCAAAGTCATCGTCCTCTTCTCTCTCACTGTCTTCCACGTCCCCGCCATTGGCGACACCAGAGTTATTGTCCGACTTGGACCTGCCGCTCCCGGGTCTCTTGGAGAAACCCGGTCGACGCTTGAGCTCTGACGAATTGCTTCTACTCGGGCTTGAGGGGCGTTTGGGAGCATAGCCATCACCAAGATTGAGCAGATCGCCTTCAGGGATGTTGTTACCACCATGGGCAGGTTTGAGGCGGGGCGAATTTCTGTGATTGGGGGGAAAGGCGGACGGCGTAGGGGGCGGGAGGTAAGGAGTGTGGAGGCATTCAGTGTCGAACATTCTAGGGTGGCAGCGGTGGTACGCCGGGCGAGAGGAGAGGTAGGCCTGCATGGCTGGGAGGTTGTATGTGCTACCATTCTCGTCAGCAAGCGTCGCTTCCCTACCAAGAGAACCTACGCAGCGGTGCAATAGGCGGTCACTCGCGGGAGCTTTGCCTTCTCGCTCTTGGTGAGCCTCTGAGCATCTCGGCGAGCGGTACCCTTGGGGATCTGGGAAAGGGGTGTATAGAACTGTCCATATGATGTCAGCCATGGACATGCGCATCTGATGGGATACGCGCCTCTACACCCTCGCCCTCGTCCTTGTCGCCCAAAGCGCGTTGAGCGTCTTCTTCGTCTTCGTCCTCCTCCGGGATAGTGGAGTTTTCGGGCTGCGTTGGTAGAACCTTGAGTTCTGAAAGATGTCAGAGGAGTGCTTCATCAAGTGCTAATGGACGTACTGCTTCCGAGCTTGGAAGTCCTATAAGACACTGTCAGCGGGTCACATACACCAGCAGCAGAAACTTACCTCATGGGCTGCCTCTGCTCCCGCCTGGGCTGGGGCGGGTTTGCGTACGGGAGGGGGAGCGAGTTGGCGGGCTTGGGCGGCATCGTGCTTTGCAAGAGGTGGTTAATGACGACCAAAATCACGAAAGAGATGTAAGATCACATATGTAAATTGGATCGTAATTAACATGTAAGTTGCCCACTTCTCTTTCATTTCGCGCCGTTCTTGACGTTCTCCATGTCACCATGAGCAACCGGAATCCAAGTGCGCCCTATCAGCAGGGCGGACAGCCTCCCCTTCCGGGCCAAAATGCGTACGGACAGACGCCAGAGCAAGCGGCGGCTCATGCTGCTGCCTGGGCGGCTTACTACCAGGTACGCCCGCTCACAAAGAACAGGCTGGACTTGCACTGAATCGTCTCAGTCCCAAGGCATAACAGCTCCGCAGGGGTACAGTGCACCCTCGACCCCCGCACAGCCTGCCACTGCTGGTGCCCCCGCCGCCCAGAACCCCTACGCAAATTATGGATATGGTGCAGGCGCCCAGCACAATAAACCTCAGCAGCCACCAGCCGCTGGGCCATCGCAGCACTATAGGCCACCGCCCAACGTCCAGGCCTTTGCAACTACTTCTACCCAGCCTTCTCTGGGGTACCCACAGCAACCAGCCTATCCTGCTCAGCCTCAGTATCCTCAGGCAGGGTACCAGCCTGGTCGGCCGCCTTATCAACAGACTGCTCCGCCAGCCCAGCAACCGTATGTTTGGCAACCTGGACAACAGCCTCAAACTCAACCTGGTCAGCCGGCCCACCGCCCACCTGCTCAGCCTCAGCAACCTTATCCTGGCTATGCGGCACAGCCGGCAGCGGCCTACTACCCTCCGGCTCAGCCCCAATCTGGCCCATATACCCCCCCTCAACCCTCTACGCAGTCACCCTACCGCCCATCAATGGGAGCACCGAATGTTTCGTCACCCATGCAACCGCAGCCCACGCAATTTCGGCCTCCTGTCCCGCTAGTCAGCCATGGCCGACCCCCTCGTCCGCCTATGGCCGCCCAGCCCGGTGGAGGAGGCGGAGGGTTCCCGCCTGCGAAAAGGCCGAGGTTTGATGGACCAGGTGGAGCAGGAAATAGACTGCCCCAAGCCCGTCCGCCCAACATCGGGCCACAGGGCCCCCCAATGGGCCAACGCAATGTAAGTCGTCCCAACGTCCCCATCAACAGGCCGCCTATTCATCTCGGCTCTGGTCTTCCACTTGTCTCGGGCGCTGTTGGTTCAAGTGTGGCGTTTGCGCCTCCCTCTGGTCCTGGTCAGCCTAAAGCCGGGCCGATGCGTGGGAATGACAGTAGGAGGGGAGGCAGAGGAGGTGGCATGCTGAATGCCCCTCGAGGCCCTGCAACGATGCGTCGTCCCGACGGTTCTTTTGCTCCTTCAGCTTTCTCCAAGGGTGTCGCCCCGAGCGCTGGCAAAAATACGTTTGACAAGCGGGGTAACAAAAAGTTGGGAGGGGCTGTACCGGGGAAAGATACGGGCAAGGCGACGATGACCGATTGGAGGATTGTGGGTGTTGAGATGAAGGAGTTGGGATGGTCTTGGGGGATTGTCGACGGGCAAACAGAAGAGGATGAGAGCGAGGTCAAGGTGGAGGGTCAAGAGCCTGTTGAAGCCAAGAACGGCGAGGCAGAGGTCAAGGTCGAGCTCCCAGAACCCGAGTCTACCGAACCTATTGAAAGCGCTTCTGCTCCTGTCCCTCTGATTGAATCGTCAGAACCTGCTCCTGTCAAACTTGAATCTTCATCTGAAGCTCAAACGGAAGTGGCCCCGACCTTAGAGGGCGAAAGCGCAGCAGCCGTTGCAGAAGAGACGGAAAAGGAAAAACGTGGTGCGAAACGCAAAGCAAAGAGTCCTGATACTGGTGTGTTGATTTTGAACTGCTTCCGTGCCTTTTTTTGTGTATATATGTGGCCAAGTGAGCACTGTAAGGTTCTATAACTGACATCATTCACAGAAGATGGTGATGAACACCACTCTGCCAAGCGTTCAGTGCCCTTCAAAACGACCACTCCTTCTGCCACCACCCTTCCCCTCCCGCCTTCTGAGTCGGCTGCCACCACTCCTCAACAACATTCGCAGCGTTTGAGCGTCTCCCCCGTAAAGGCCACCAGTGATGTCGCAAAAGACCTTCTTGCCAACTATGAGAACAACTCAAACAGGCTCAGGATTTACTTTGACTCGCCCCCGGAGCTTGACCGGGCACCCAAGGTCAAGAAGACGCCTGTCAAGGCCAAGGAAGGTCAGGAGGGGAAGGGGAGCAAGAGATTCAGGAGCGTCAGTGTTTCTGCGTCAGTGGTTGAAGAGAAAGATGAAGATGGGGCTGAGAGGGACGAGGAGCATAATCCGGAGGCTGCGGATCCAGCGCAGGAGCAAGGCGAAACGGAGCATGTCGAGACGGCGCAAGGCGACGATCAAGCGCAAGAAGATGTCGATCGGAGCTTGGGTTTGATCGAGAGCGACGCTCCCTCTCCCACCCCCAACGATACCGTCGACGACTCTGCAGCCGTCACCACTTTAGATATCCACAGCACAAAAGATGCTCAGGGTGCTGAGGAACCTGTAGAAGAACCTCAGCCAGAACCCTCCGAGTCTCATGATTCTGTCGTGGCGCAAAAGAAGGGGACAGAGGCCAAGGATGAAGTAGGAGATGGGGATGTCTCCATGCGCACGGACAAGGGTGATGTGCTCGAAGAGACTCCAGTCGATGAATCGCAGGTGGAGAAGGATGAGGAACCTCAGCCTGACGCGCCTGGGATCAATGGAGACTCAAAGGCACCCGAAGCTACCGCGATCTTGACGTCTGCTGCTGCCGCTGCTGAGGCCACCGAGCCCCAAGACGAGGATAAGAAGGAACAAAAAGCCGAGGCCGCTCAGACCGCCAATGGCGGAGAGGGACTTGACGATAAAGGGAATGAGGAAGTCAAAGAAGTTGAAGCCAAGGAAGCATCCGACGCCGCTGCCGCCCTAGCCGAGTCTGCCTCCAATGCCGCCTCAGCTTACCAATCACGTACCCGTCGACACTCTTCCGTCTCCCTCTCCTCCCATGCCCCTGCTGAGAGACGCCCAAGCTCCGATAAGGCCTCGAGTCCGGGGCCGAGCTGGAACAGGCTGTCGGTTGTTTGGGAACAGTCGACGAGGAGGCTGTGTTTTGATGCAGAAGTGGTAGGGAGGGTAAGGATATGGAGGAAAGAGGGGAAGATTGAGGTTGAGTTGAAGGAGGGTGGCAAGGAGAGCAAGAAAGAGAGTGAAAAGGAGGGTGAGAAAGAAGGCGAAGACGAGTGGACAGGACTGCCGAAAGGTGTAATGGTGAGTCTCGCCGTAATGTGCCAAGAATACAGCTAATGATGGTACAGATGGAAATGTACGACCCACTAGAGCAACGCTTCCTTCCATACACCTCTCCTTCTGATGACCCCTCCGTCCCTCCCCTCAACCTCATATCTCCCACTCTCACACACAACGATGCCCCGGTCATTGTGACTGTACATCTCAATACCAAGAATGCGCTAAGTGAGCCAAAATGGTTGAAATCGAACCAGGCGGATGCTTGGCTGTTTGAAAATTTTGAGAGTAAAAAGGGAGCCGACGCAGGGTGGCGGGGCAAATTGGAGGTCATGGATCCCGATCCTGTGAGTGACCCTGGACGTTAGGAATATGGGAGCTAACGACTATATAGGCGCCTACGCTGCCAGGTATACTCGATGGTTGGGCAAGCAACTGCACCCTCGGCACACCTTCCTCCCGCCGCGCATTCACATCCTTCCTTTCCTCCTCTCCGGATGAGCTCCTTGAAATTCTCCTCCGCCTCGGGCGCGGCGATCGCAACCCCACCCTCGGGTCATCTTCATCTCCATCCTTCGGCCCTCTCGCCACCCTCATCCGCCCCGACTCTCCCTTTGCCAATCACCAGACTCACGTCAGTCTGGCGATTCTGGCGATGTATAGGCTGACGACGGACATGGCGGAGAAGGCAGGGGAGAAGAAGGATGTGGTGGAGGAGAAGGTGGGGGACATTATCAGGAGTTTGCCCGCGGCGTTGGTCACCAAGTCGTTGGATGGCTTGTTTAGGGAGTGGCAGGGGTAGACGGAGTGATTGCTGGGTCGTCAACGTGATGTTGATTTGCACAGTCTTCGACAGCATCATTTTTTTTACAAGACAATATCAGTCCCACACGCTGCGCAATGTTCAACAGTACTTGTACGTCGCGCAAGGCCCGAGGTCAGCCATGCTCGGGCTTGTAATCACCATGCATATCATATTCTTGCACGATTGTGGCAATGGGGTGATTTTCTCGTCCATGCACTACTCTCTGAATCGCTCCACTTCTTGCCTTATCACTCAACACTGATGTGGATTTATTTTGCTGACGTGAACGGAACCTAATGTCGCGTCGCGCTCGCGTCCAGAAATCGCCCTGAGTTTCTCCTGAATCGCCCATTTCTCTTTTCCTCTTTCTCTTTCACCATCACCCAACATGTCCTCGCCGAACACCCCAAGGTCATCCTCCCCCCTCAACTTCCCCTCCTCCTCCGTGGCAGGTACTCCCAGAGCTTCTCGCGTCCAGCAAGTCTCTGGCAGCGATGCCCGTCAGTATCTTCTTGCCCACACGCGTCTTGCAACAGCTAATGTTCTCGCAGACGCCAGGTCATCCTCTCCTCTCCACTTCCCCACATCTTCTCCTCGTCCCCAGCCTGGATCTGGTGCAGCACGACAAACTCCTACTGCTTCCCGGCTCAGGAGCGAGGTACCAAGCTCTTCTGGCGTCAGGAGGATTCGAGATGAGACCCCACTCTTCTTTCCGCCGTCCGGAGGCTCTACCCCACGCCGAGCTCGCCGAGGCGACATCCACTCTTCCTTCCCTCACTCTTCCCCGTCCCTCGCTCGACGGACAGCTACCATTCCCGCCAGCTCTGTCCGCGGCTCATCCCCCAACGGTATGAACGTCGATGGTCCTCGCACGCCCCGAGCCGGGTCCGCTGCTCCCACCCTTTCTGCTGCTGCAGGATCCCAGTGGGATGATGAGGGCGATGACGTTGACGGAATGGTCAAGTTCATCTGGGGTACGACAATCTCCCTGCAGGAGAGCATGAACCTCTTCAGAGAGTTTTTGCGCGGCTTCAAGCCAAAGTACCGAGCAGTCTACAACACCGAGCAGGCTCGGCTCATTGAACAGCAGGGTGGGCTGGCACCCCCTCCTATGACCCTCTACGACAATCTGTCGGCGGAACGAGCCGAGTCTCCTCTTTACGAAACCTACCTGGGCCGTCTCCGTGAGACCGGCGAGACCAACCTCAACCTCGATGCTTTGAACCTTCTTGCCTACAACCCGAGCAGAAAGCTCTACCATCAACTCATCAATTATCCCCAGGAGGTCATTCCTATTATGGATCAGGTCCTGAGGGATGTAATGATCGAATTGGGTCACGAATACTTGGAGAAGGCGCAGACACAGTGTGCTGAAGGCAACATGACACAATTGGAATTGGGTCTCATCACGGATGAGCTCAAAGATGTGGACTCTCGAGTATACAAAGTCAGGCCTTTTGGCGGAGAGAGAACTGTCAACATGCGAGATCTGAACCCCGGAGGTGAGCATACTTTTGTGTTTCATGAAGTGTACTGACAATAAGCAGACACAGACAAATTGGTGACGGTCAAAGGTCTTGTCATCCGAGCCACCCCTGTCATCCCCGATATGACTACTGCGTTCTTCCGCTGCCTTATCTGTCAGCACACTGTCCAAGCCGATATCGATCGAGGACGCATCCAGGAGCCAGACGTGTGTCCTCGAGATGTTTGTGGCTCTAGGGGTACCATGTCTCTCATTCACAACCGATCCGAGTTTACCGACAAGCAAGTCATCCGTCTGCAAGAGACCCCGGATGCTGTCCCCGATGGACAGACTCCCCACACCGTGTCTCTTTGTGTATATGACGAGTTGGTGGACCTGGTGAAGCCCGGTGACCGAGTCATCATTACCGGTATCTTCCGCAGTATCCCTGTTCGCGTCAACCCTAGACAACGAAGCATCAAGTCTCTCTACAAGACTTATCTTGATGTCGTTCACGTCAAGCGTACCAATGTTGCCCGGATGGGCTTCGACCCTACGACCCGGGGAGGTGAGGGGAGGCCTCCAGGAGTTGGTGTCGGTGGAGAGGATGACGAGGAGGAGCTACTCGCTCGACATCACGACGAGCCCATGGAGCATGATGGCTTTGAGGCCCCTGTGCAGTCCGCCTCGGCAGAGATGGAGCAAAAGCTCATTGAACTTTCAATCCACCCGGACCTTTACAACATCTTGGCGTCTTCTCTCGCCCCATCCATCTATGAACTCGAGGATGTCAAGAAGGGTATCCTTCTCCAACTCTTTGGCGGTACCAACAAGTCTATTGCCAAGGGTGGTGGTGGAGGTGGCCCGAGGTACAGAGGCGACATCAACGTCTTGATGGTCGGTGATCCCGGTACGAGTAAATCTCAGATCTTGCAATACGTGCACAAGATTGCTCCCCGAGGTGTCTACACTTCTGGTAAAGGCTCATCTGCTGTCGGTCTGACGGCGTACGTCACACGAGACCCAGACTCTAAGCAGTTGGTGCTGGAAAGGTGAGTGGAAATCCTTGAGAGATGAAGTGGTGCTGACATCGGATGTAGTGGTGCTTTGGTCCTTTCCGATGGAGGTGTCTGCTGTATCGACGAGTTTGACAAGATGAGTGACGCGACGCGAAGTGTCTTGCACGAAGTCATGGAGCAGCAAACGGTATCCATCGCCAAAGCGGGTATCATTACCACCCTCAACGCCCGTACATCTATCCTCGCTGCTGCCAACCCTATCAACTCTAGATACGACCCCAAGCTTCCCATCCCTGCCAACATTGATCTGCCTCCTACTTTGATCTCCAGGTTTGACTTGTTGTACCTGGTCCTCGATAAGATTGACGAGATCAACGACAGAAAATTGGCCAAGCACTTGGTCAGCTTGTATCTGTCGGATGAGGAGGAGCGACCTCAAGACAACATCATTGTAAGTGAATGGTCGAAAGGTTCCAGATGATGCTGACAATGAGTAGCCTCTTGATACTCTTGCTGCCTACATCACCTACGCCCGTTCCAAGAGCCAGCCTGTTCTCACCGAGGCGGCCGGCGCCGCTCTCGTGCAAGCCTACGTCGACATGCGCAAGGCTGGTATGGACTCACGGACTCAGGAGAAGCGCATCACTGCCACTACTAGACAGCTGGAGAGTATGATCAGGCTGAGTGAAGCGCACGCGCGAATGAGGCTGAGCGAGGAGGTGGAGCTGGAAGATGTGTTGGAAGCGCAGAGATTGATCAAGAGTGCTTTGAGGGAGAGTGCTGTAAGTCAACCTCTATGGAACAGAAGGCAAGCATCGAGCTGACAACCCCGCAGACCGACCCCTTGACTGGCCAAATTGACCTCGATCTCATCAACACCGGCGCTGGTCAAACCATGCGCCGAGCTCGTGCCGACCTCAAGCGCGAGATCGTCAAACTCGTCGTTGAGAAGGCGCGAACAACGGGTATCCGCTGGGCCGCTGTCATCGACGAGCTCAATAAGCAGAGCAACGTGCCTGTGGACCATGCTCAGTTTGCGGAGATTGTCAAGGAGCTGGAAGAGGAGCAGACCGTGAAGGTGTCGGGTGAACGAGATAGGAGGGTCATCAGGAGTTTGGGCGCTTGAGCTGTGTTTGTTGCCTCTCGTCGGGTCCTCTTGCTGCTGATTCTTGTCTATCTGTCTGTCATATTGCTTCTCATAGTCTGGTTATGAATGTTTTGTATGTTTGATATTGCGCGACGTGCGGGAGAATCGTCGGCTCTGTGGCTGGACATGGCAACCACATCGTCGCGATTTGGTCCCGCTGCTTTGAACGGCGGCCGTACGACGTTGCGCAACTCGCGCTCTCTTTCGCTCTTTCATCTAAAGCCTGAAGGTGGGCAGATCCCAGATTCAACATCACCCAGGCACACAACAGGGGGAGCTGCGATAACCCAGGACATGGCCTACCAAATGCAGCCACCAAGACCCAGCACGGAGAGCGGCCCGGTCAGCAGCGACCAAGTCGACGACGGAGACACCGTACGATCATCCTCCCGTCACCCTTATCCATCTAACGCGGTATAGGTCGAGATCATCGAGAACAAACTCGCTATCGAGCGAAGAGTTCAATATGGCGCAGAGAAGATGCTCGATGTGAGTCTTCACACTGCATCTATTGTGGTTGTCTGACTGTGGTACAGGTCATCGAGAAGAAGGGCGGCTCGGATAGCGGTGACCAAGCAAAGGTCAAGGCGAATATCACTTCGCAGCTCGAAGCTGCCAATCTCCATATCAAAGCCTTGGAGGCCAAGCTGGAGAGACTGAGAGGTACGTGAAGCTCGACGGTCGTCGACTATATGAGCCGATCAGTCTGTAGGTACCCCACAGCGCACCCGACGTCGCCAACAGCCTCGCTTGAACGGATTTCCATCCTCAAATTCTTTGAACCCCTTGTCCTCCTCCCACTCATCCTCGGCTCTCTCTTCAGCTCAACGTCCCCGTGCTGTTAGACAGCATTCGAACCTGACTCCCAACAGGGAACGCGAAGACTCCTCCCCCGGTGGTTATTTCGCCCAGACAACCCCATCTCGGGGTCTTCCTAGGCTCCCTACCTCGTCGACTTTAGCCAGCTCAGGCGGTAGTACGAGTGCTAGCAGGCCTCGCAGCCGGAGCGCAGAAGAGGACGCGTTATGGGGTGATGGTTCGTCTTGGGGTCGAGACTCGGGGTTATTGATGGAGAACGAGGCAACGGCTGTGCTGCTTGACAGCTTTAGGATGCTGCTGATGCGGTTAAGGGAACTAGGGAGGAGTAAGGGCAAAGAAAAGGAGAAGGAAGGGCCGGATGAGAGTTGTGGGGTGCTCATTGAACTGGGAAATCTTTTGAAGCGCTCAGAAGCATTGAGACGGAGCGTTGATGCGGAAGATATCATTCGACAGTAAGTGTGCATCTCGCCTGACTTGCGCACGCCTGACAAGATTGTAGCGTTCTTCCTTCCTTATGCGACAATTCCATCACTAAGCGCCGTGCAGCAGGCTATCGCGTACTGCGGTACATCCTCACCCGTCACTCCTGGGCCAATATGCTCTCTGTCGGCCTAGAGTGGCTCCTGATCCGCACTTTCACCCGCGATGCCAAAGCCGTACATGAAAGAGAGCAAGCGCTCCGGCTGGTGCGAAATGTCGTGGTGCTGCCTGTCCTACCGGTAGAGTCTGTCAAGATGGATTCGTCGCCGATGAGGACGAGGTCGCGCTCGCAACCAAGCCAGGCAAGAAATGAGACCTTTGGAGATATAGGAGGATTTGTTGAGGAGGGGCCGTTTACGCGTATATGGGTTGAAAAGGTGCCTCTGACAGATGGGCTGGTGCGGGCTATAGTGAGCGTGGCAGAGAATCCAGATGATGCCATGCGGACTGTGTGTATGGAGACGCTGGTTGAAATTGGTACGTCTCTTCCTTCTATTCCAGGCATAGGCCTGACCATTTCAACAGGCCTGCTCGACCTGCGATGCCTCGCAAGGTCCCAAAGTTTCCGCACAGTCCTCCTCGCCTTCAAAGATGGTCCTACAGAGCTCGGACCGGCCATCACTGGCCTCCTCATATACCTGATCAACAGTCCCTCTACGCGGCAGCTGCTGTTACCTGGCTCGGATCTCGAGGCAGTGTTGGTGGGCCTCACGGAAGCGTACGGCAAGATTCCTACAAGACTGCAGAGCAAGCATCTGGAGAATATGCAGCAATGTGTGGCGAATATCACAATGATACTTGGGTCTTGGCCTGGTAAGTTGAGTCTGGAGAGTATGGGATCAGACTGACCGGGTATGGAAGGTCTCATATATATGTGCCATGACAACCGCAGAGCGATCAAAAGCTTGATCAGCTCCCTGCACGTGCCAAATGCCGACATGCGAGTAAGTGCATTCATATATTATTCACATTGAAGATGCTGATGTGTATCTGCAGGATGCTCTACTCAACCTCTTCTTTCAAGCTCTTCGTATCAAGATGCCTAAACATATGAACGCCTTTCTCGATGGGAAGCGACTCACCGGTATGTCGCCCCAGCTATACCCAGATGCGCACCAATACTGACGAAGAAACAGTGTACAACCGTACACAAGAGGCTACAAGTCAACAGCTTTTGGATGGTGCCAGCGAAGAAGAAGAGGCCCGTACTCTTACACTTGTCGACCACTTTGTGGCGATGCTGCTCACAATCTGTATCGAATCTGGGCTTCTTGAGGTACGTTTCGCAGCTTCCTTTGATCACGAAGCGCTCTGTGCTGATGCGGGACCTGCAGGCTCTGATAGCAGTCATTGAAGAAGGAAACTCGACTTTGAACCGAAAAGCAACGCTGCTGCTAGGCGAGGTGCTCCAAATGGCCAATAGAGTATTACCTATGCAATTTGCAGCTCAACTTCAGGCAAGTCAACTTTCAAAAGTGACATTGAATCTCTAGCTGATATCTTTCTCAGTCCTTACCTCAGTTGTTTGCTGAAGCAACTGATTTTGCCAATCCAAGCGAGCGTATAGCAGCCTTATCGGCACTTTCGTCCATCGATAGTCTTACGCGGAATCAGACAAGAGCAGTCAAGCGAGCTGCGGCGAATAAGACTACGCGAGTTGACCTCACTACGAATGGAGTCCCCATACTGACAGGCTGTGGGCAGAGCATCATCGTTACAACAGGATTCGCTCATGAGGGGACAGAGGCAAGTCCAGCAGGTCAAGCTTCGGCTGGGCCTGCAAATCGAAGACAAACAATTTCAGCAAATGATTGTCGATTCTGGAGTGGGTCCCTGTTCAGCTTGGCGTTGTTCACCACTGCTGACATTATGGATAGTTGCTGCTTCATCGCGAGCACACGAAATGGAATTACGAAGTCATTATGGACCTGGTCGAAGGCCCTTTGATGAATCCTAAGAGAATGGACGAAGCCATTCGGGCAACCAAATTCATCAGACGACTGCTGTCTTTCTTCCATCCTCACAACAATCGATTCTCTACCGTCAAACGTACCAGAGTGAGCTGTCTAATTTCTTCGCAGCAGCATCAGTACTAACGCAGCGTAGCCAAATTATAAATGGGTCAAGTTGGGCTGTTCTTTGATTTCTACAATGTTGAGCACGCCGGAAGGGTTGAAGTACCTGATGGAAGACAAGCTCTTGAGGCAACTCCTTGATTGCCTCAATGAACTCGACCAGGTGAGTGATTGGTCATAAACCCCTCTGCTATACATCCTCATTCAGGACGCTTGATAGTATGTTGGCCACCCTACAACTCAACCACTCTTTTCCAAGGACAGGATTGAAAACACTTTGACCTATGGATATTTTGAGATGATAGGGAGTTTGAGCAAGCACTGGGATGGTATGCGGTACGTGTGTTGCCTTCTCCGGCAAACAGTCGCTGACAAGGCTGTTGCAGGCTGATGGAAAAGTTCAAATTTTTCACTTGTTTTTATCACTTGAGTGAGCAACGGAGCCGTGACGACATCATCAGAATTATCATCGAGTGTTTCGACTACACTCTGTGAGCATCCTTTTTTTAATGTAAAGATATGACTGATTTGTCCACAGCGATGGACATCCGAGGATTGTCTTGTCAAAAGCCCTGACATCTTCCTACATGGAAACTCGCCTCTACGCCACCCATCACCTTGGCCGCCTCTTGCACGAGCAACCCTCCCTCATGGATTGGGGCCTGCGACTGATGATCACCCAGCTGTATGACACCAACATGGAGGTTTGTGATGTGGCGGTAATGTACTTGGAGGAGGCTTGTACAGAGGCGCAGTGTTTGGAGAAGGTTGTCGAGCTGAGGCCTACCCTGGAACATCTGGGGGACGTTGGCCATCCGTTATTCATGCGGTATGTCTTGCTTATCTTCGCTTGCAAGGGCAGTACTTACTCCGACAAATTCAGCTTTGTATCAACGAGCGTCGGCTTTCAGTATCTGAGTCAGGCTCAATACATTGAGAGAGAGCTTGACAGCTGGCTCTCAGTGAGTCGTTCGCCAAGTTTCAAGCGCCAAGCTGATGGGCACGTAGGAGCGTAATGTCCTCTATGTCATCGAAGCCGAGACATTTGTATCTAAAACTATTCGACCCTGGTCAAGTGATATCGTCGAAGACTATTGGTAAGACTTGCTATAACCCGCTATAGTTTCTGCTGACACCCACGTCTTCCAAAGGGATTATGATGGTCTCGCTCCTACACACTTTTTGGGCGAGCTTACGAAGACTCCTGAAGGCTGCGACCTGCTCAAGAGCCGCGGTATCGTGACCGAGTTTGCTGAAATCGTCAGACTGCATGGGATGGAAGCCAGTGATGCGTCCGTTTTGCGGGATCTGAAAAGTGCTCTATGGGCATTAGTATGTCTGACAGTCACAATTCCGAGATGAACTGATGTTTGGCTCAGGGCAACATCGGTTCCACTGAAGGCGGCCTACCATTTTTAGAGGACGAAGAAATCATCGAAGACATTGTGGAAGTCGCTGAACACTCGGCAGTACTCACTATTCGAGGGTCAGTGGATTTCTCAGGCCCAATTGATCTCGTACTAACGACTGTATGTGCAACAGAACTTGCTTCTTTACCATCGGTCTGATTTCTTCCACTCGTATGGGGGCGGAAATCCTCGAAGAATTTGGCTGGATCGCAACTCGCACTCCCCTTGGGCACACAACAGGTCTTTGTCTACCAAATGACGTGTCACGCTTCGTACACGTATGGTCTCTTCAAAACATATCCAAAAGCTGCAGCTGACTTTGTCAATAGCTCGATTCTTGGGCTCCTCCGGATCTGCGAGAACCTCTCCCTCCCCTGCCAAACCTTCACGGCGTCGAAATAGAGATCATCGTCAGCATATCGAAGTTGTCCAATTATGTTCTCGCGGCGGGAGCCATGAACAATCTCAAACGTATCCGGACGCGGCATCCCAGATACTTCTCCTCGATCACCTTGTTCCACCGCGCGCTTCGAGCTGTATCAACCAATCATTTCCAAGCGCCAGTCAGACGCTTCATATTGGAATTATTCAATGTCAATATGGACAGGCATACACTAGTACAGCTAGCAGGTCTAGAGACGAACGTTTGGAGGACAAGGGAAAGCGAGCGACGCGCTCAAGCCATTGCAACTCCTGAGCCTGGCAATCGAGCGTCGCCCGAAGAATACGTGGGAGAAGAAGGATACAAAGAGTTTGTGGAAAAGAAGGGTCGGCGGCGCTCCGCGAGCCTGCCTGGCCCATCTATGGGGTCTTCGCCTCTTGCTGATAAAAAGGGAGGGCGGGCTCGTGGCGTTACCATCAGCGATGTCGACCGGCAGAGAGTCGAAGATAGGCAGACCGCAAGGACATCCGTCTCCTCACCAGAGTCTGAGGAAATGTTGATGGGTCAAGTTGAAGAGTCGCTGAAGGAGAAGAAGGTCGGCTGGGCAGAGGAGATGGAGAATCTGGAGGAAGAAAGAAATCCTGAAAAAGCGACACCCCTGTTGCTAGCACCAGAAATATCTTTTGAGCCGGATGGGATCGGTGGTACGTGTGCTAAAGTCGGCGGGGACACAGATAGCGTGGCTAGAAGCAACACCGCCGACAGCCAAAACAAGGCCAAACAGCACGTGCGAGGTTTTTCGGTGGTGCCTGCAGACTTGGTGGGCAGGCCTCCATCTGTCGCATGATGACCCATCGGGCGTGTACATATCATGAGTGAATGAATAACGAGACTGATACTACCTGCAAAACAATGGTAATGCTGATCTTATCATAAACTTGGCTGAGGGATTCTCCGAAATGTTACTAGTCCTTACTGCCATCGTTTGAGACAGGTGTATCAATCCAGGGCAATCGAGGAAATTTACTTGTACAGATCACAAGATTGTACAACACTGCATCAATTAAGGGGATAGGTCCCGTGTACACATCGTTGACAGTTTAGTCATCCCAAGGGTCACTACGAGCTGCTTGTCGGTCAGCAAAAACGCGGCGGAATGACAGACGAGGGGTTACCTACACGCATAGCCCACGTCCTCGTCCTCGTCATCGTTGACCACAAAGCTTCCAAACTCATACTCATTCTCACTGCTCCTGCCCGGACCTGCGTCTTCGTCATCAGTTATATAGACGGGCTTCTTTGCCTTGCTCATGAATTGCTGCCTATCCTGCTCGAGATCCCTGCTGAAAGCCAGTCCATGAAATCGAGCTTGTGTGCCTAAGCCGGCCCGATACATGGCCTGTTGATTGTATCCTTTCTGCGCCTGAGTAGGTGCAAAATCGTTGGCAAATCTCAAGTCTGAGGAAGACGCCACCGAAGACGCTGAATGCTCAGAGGTGTCTCCTGAATCAGAGCCAGAGAGATCCACTTCGTTGTCGATCTGTTGGAAAATTATTAGCAGTGCAGTGATCTTCACGGCCCATTGTACCACTTACGAATGCCCTTATAGGCCCTTTTTTCTTCACCTTTTTCTCCACTCGCTTCCTTCGCTCGTTTTTTTCAGTATGTCTGTGTCTGGCTTTATGCTTGGTAGACGCCTCGGCAGTGGGCGGGCTAGATTCGGGGTCGTCCACATATACTCTGCGTTTCAATCTTCCGCCTCCTTTTCTGGTGCCAATGTCCAACATGGGCGACGAATCGGGGTCTTCTACGGCCATTCTGGTCCGCCCCACCATGCTCGCTTCATCTCCGGGACGTGGGGCAGAGATAGGAGAGCTGGCGTCGTCAGAGGAGGGGATGGCCAGTTTCTTCTTTGAGAGGCCAACTCCCAGCCGGCGTACCGGAAACTGAGTCGCCACTAACCCCGAAGGAGTACTGGCGCCTGGAGGGTTGAAAGGAGAAGTGAAGCCGTCTGCCTTCTTTGTAGTGGAAGGAACAGGTGGGGGAGGCATTTCGATCTTACCAGCAGGAGTGCGATGGACAAGAGGGGGCGAAGAAGGCTGCCAGTCGCTGAGGACATCGGGAAGAAACGACTCATTGGCAGAAGCCCTCAAGGCCGCCGGTGCCACAGGTCGCGCAGGTATGGGAGCAAATTCATCATCATCCCCGTCCCAAGAAAGATCGATGGGGTCGATCTGACTGAAACCAGCAGCAGCTGCCGTACCAGGCGACAGCTTATTGACGGTCGTTTTCAATGGCTTGCTGGCGGTGGCTGGAGATGAAGATGGGACCATGACTTCATCGTCGTCATCAGGTTCGGCGTTGTCGATGAGGGGGGGCGAGGGACTTTTCACAGGAGATGACAGACCTCGCCTTCGTGGCGCCGCCGAATGGAAAAAATCCAAATCTTCCACATTCGTCGAGATCGGCGGAATTTCTCTGGCTGAATTCTTCTTGTAGGGGCTGGAGACCTTGTTGGAAGCTGCTTTTGGTGGAGGAGATGGAGCTTGAATGTCTGAATCAGAGTCATTGTCAGGTGCAGTTTCCCGAGGAACACGTCCCGTAAGGGCTGCGCGAATGGCTTGCTGTCTTCGCACCCTGGCCGCTTCGGCTTCATCTGTAGGTTCTGGGGATGCCGCAGGTCTCGGCAACGAAATTTCGGAGTCTGAAGTACGTCCCTTCTTGGCAATCTTGGCAGGCCTTGCGGCTGCTCGTTTGACAGGTGCCGCTTTTCGCTTTGAACCCGCTGCCCCCTTGTCCTTTTCCGAATGCTCAGTCTCGGCAAAGAGCGCTTCCAGCGTTTGATCATCGATGTCGTCTTCAGAGGCAGAGCGGATAGGAGAAGGGGCTCGAGCTGTTTTCCGAGGCTTTGCTGGATTTTTGGCCTTTGATTTTTTGGGAGCAGGGGCTTCGTCTTCATCTTCAGAGTCTGGACGCATAGCGATGGTATTCACCGCCTGCAACAGACTTTGGCCTTTCAAAAGGTCTTTAACTGATTTGAAGCCCGTAGCGCCGTCGGGCACCTCATCCTTCATCAAACTCTTTCGTTTGCTTTTGGTACCCTTCGCAGACATCTTTTTTGCCTCTTTTTCAGCGTCCATCATCGCCTTTTTGAACACTTGATCGTCCGGGTTCCACTCATCTATCGCCATCTCCTGCTCCTTGCAGATTGGAAGCTGTCGATCGGGCAGAAGAGGTTCCACGTCCTCAAAGAGTTCCAGGTTGCGCGAGTGCAAGATCTCTTCTTGGATATCTCGATGTGTCTGCTGAGCGGTGTCCCAATTGCAGTCTTCGCGGTTCTCCGACATGAGGACGTGGACATGGCCGTCTCGCTTTCGACCGGTACGGCCAATGCGTTGAAGCTGATTAGGGTATAAGCATCGTACATCAGATTCATACTTTACTCACAAGTTTAATAGAGGTCCTCGGCATGTCGTAGAGGACAACAAAATCGACCTCACCGATATCCAAGCCTTCCTCTCCGATGGCGGTAGCGACGAGGACGTTGAACTTGCCTTCTTTGAAGTCGGCGATAGCCTTGAAGATGATCAGCGAGACTCATGCAACCTCATATTACCCACCTTTTTCTGCTCCTTCTGGTTGAAGCCTTTGTCACCGTCTCGATCGCTTTGGCCAACGAATTTGGTCGCTTTCAGTAAAGGCGCATTTTCGTTCAACATGTCCTAAGTGACCAGATTCAGCATATACTCGAGACAAAGGATTAACCTGTACTCACAACAATCTCCAAGACACATGGTCGAAGGCTACAGAAGACCATGGCTCGGGTGTCGTTCTTCTGCCCAAGAGTCTCTTCTTCCTCCTCTGCCTGGGCAAAATGGGCCATGAGCTTAAAGAGTATCAGTATCATGTAATGGTCGTCGAAACATCACCGCTTACCAACTCGAGGGTCTTTGCCATCTTGGGATGTCTATCAGTCGCGCTTTTGCCATTGCGGCCGATTTTGATCGAGTTCAGTTCTTCATTGACATCCCTTTGCAGCCTCTGGGCGGCAAAGTTGTTTGCGAGACTGTTGGCCCCGCCGTTGGTGTTGGTCTTTTTTCCTGTCGACGATTTACCCGTGAGGATTTCGCCCAGGTTGGTAGCAAACATGCCTAGGGAAAATTCCAACTACAAATTGTCAGCTTGATCCTGCCTTGGAGGCAGACTCACCAAGTACTGCATTGCCCTCGCCATCTTTTCAACCTGTCCTAAGGGTCCATACACCCACTGCATTCCTTGTTGCTTGCGCCTGGCGAATTCTGCTCTTTTGGCGGTGATGGCAAAGGGTCGCAAGCGTTTAACATCCAGGGCGGAGGAACTGAGAACATCCTTGTCGACCAACTTCTTCACGATAGGCTATTTACAAGAATCAGCTGGCGACCTTTGCAACGACGATGTATATCGACTGACAGCCATGAGCTCCCCTAATCGATCTCGAAAGTCTTCTATAGTGTCCGACATGGGGATTACGTGTTTTTCAATGTGCTACAAAGCGTCAGCGTCTATGAAATATTCTGGAACCGTTCCTCACTTTGGTATTCATGTATTTTCTAATCTCGGGGGCTTCTGCCTCACGGATCTCAATCCTCGAAATATGAAGCGCATCGACCACATTCTGCACCTTTTCAACATCAGATCCAGGGGTCGCAGTCAACGCCAAGACTCGAAAGTAGGGATGATGGGCGGTGATGAGAGCCAGGATCGTGGTGTAAGCAAAATTACCGGTAGCTTTGTGGGCCTCATCTATGCAAGACTGTCAGCAGAGACACAGACGTCAAGGTGAAGAACCAACCAAACACAACCAAGACAATGTCTTTGGGGTCCACGATCCCGTTTTTGAGATCATTTTCCACTGTCTGGGGCGTACAGTAGAAAACCCTTCGTTGTTCCCACTGAAGTTCGATTAAGTGTTGTCCAATAGTGTTGCAAGAGGACTCACCAAGTGCTCCCGGACCTTCTTAGTCCCGCTCTGGCCGGTCATGACAGCAGCATCTTTGCTCGGAATACCGCAAGCCATTTGACAAGCTTCGATTTGTTGCGCAACAAGGGGTTTGGTGGGTGCCAAAAACAGGATTTTTCCGGTAGGAAACCACCGATAATCTGCACGCCATCAGACATTGAGAATATCAGGGGATGTCCAAACTTACAATTCAGCATGACCACACCAGCGACGAATGTCTTTCCCAGACCTGTCGGCAACGCCACTAGTGTGTTATCCATGAAGCAATTTCTGATAATCTCAAATTGATAATCTCGTTTGGAGCGATTGGTTGGATATAGGTATTCCTTGATGCTCATGCTGTTCGGCAGATGTTTTTGTGGACCGTAGGGTTTGGCTATCGGGGTTGATAAGCTCCTTCGGTTCCGATCTTTGATAAGCAAGCTTACTGAGATCTACATTGGACTTTGGGGGTGGTGCAAGCATCCCTCCCAGATCTTCGTCGTCATCCTCGTCCCCATAGGCGTCTTCCTCCTCGTCGTCCCAGTCCATGACACTCTCACTGTCTCTCGCCTTCGCCTTTCCTTTCCCCTTTGCCTTCTTTCTCATTTCATTTCCGCCAGGGAGCGCTATAAGCCTTCTGCCAGTCTTGGCAAACGCAGTGCGGTCCCATCTTTTCCCTTCAGTATACTTTGGAGAAGAGCGCCAATTCAGATGTGTCTGAAACATGCCGTCTTGACGATTGGCTTGGCTCGGGCCCGATACTGATCGATTGGAAGTAGAGGGACGAGAGGGTGCGCTGGTATTGCGACCGAACGTGGATTTGGCTGTGTTGGAGGCCAGACGGGAAGGCCCCGCGTTGTTGAAGTTTGAGCTAGCTTCGTCAACGGCAGCCAGAGCGTCTTCCGGAATAGCCCATGCGCCATAATCATCAGATGAAGGGCCCTCTGTTGACGTTGTGAAGTTCAAGCGCGATTGACCTCCCACAGCAGGTTTCCTTGCTGGCCCAGGCTTGAGACCGGGCGCAGAGTACGCCCTCTGCACGGCGTTCGCTTTGGAACTGCTGCCGCCAGCAGCAATCGCACTATGCGAAGCTGATCTTGACAGCCCATTCGAATTATCTGAGCTTGCAGGTTTAGAAGCCGTTTTACTGATTGGGAGCTGCGGAGCTTGAAGCGATTTTGCGGCTATATTGTCGACCTGGCGTAGGAAAGAATCGTTCAAGAAGAGGTCGTCATCGCCGAAGTAGTCATCGTCGGACATGTCAAGAGGGACCAAGATCTGAGGCGGTAGTGGGTGTCCTATGCTCACTGAACTGGAGCGAAAAGAACAAGGTGACAAATGTGACATGGACATCGAAATGCGACGCGTGCTTGGTGGTTGACGTGTTTTGATTTTAACCCTCGCGCCTTGTAATTACGCGTAGGAAACCCCTGGGGGCTCCAGGATGCCTCCACCTGCCTTACCCAAGGTCTTATCCTGGCCTTATCTCGAGTCGATCTGGATAGCGGCATCGTAGATTTCAGCAGGTCGGACTCGGAACTGTCCAATCAAATTCATCTACTTTGTGTATACTGTATACGGCCACGCAATGTCTCTCCTGGATGATTCGCAGCCTTCCAACGAGCAACTCTACGACTGTCAGTCCTCTCCCCATTTCATCGTCATCTCACTCATGTGGTTTCTAGTCTTCTTCTACGGTACCCTATGTGCACCTCAGGTCCTCTTGAGGGTCCTTGGACACAAATGTGAACACCTGACCTTCCAGGATGCTCTTCTGCCGGTCAGTCGTCTTCGAAGCCATCACATAGAAGCTGGCCAATACTCATGATCTGCGTAGGGCTACACGAGGCATCGTGTCAAGGGGGAAGCATATCCAGCCGTGATTGAGACAGATGAATCTACTCAGCAACTTGATGCCGAGTAAGTTTACCGGAGAAGCTACGGCTCTGGACTCTGGACTCTGATAGTCTGACCAGTACGCAATCCGACGCTTCAAGTACTCGAGGAACTCTGGTCCATGGCTTGACCCACGCCGATGCTCATGCACTTGACATATTCGAAGACGATGTGAGTGGTTCCACTATGATCGGCGATGAGTGCTAACACGTGGATGATCTAGGAGTATACCCGCAAACAGGTCCTCGTGCGCACTCTCACCGACCCATGCACCATCGCCGATCTCCCTCGTACTCTTCGTGATCCCACTATAAGAGACAAAGTCGAGGAGTCGTCATCTCAAAAGGGGAAATCTACCACAAACGGAGACACACCAGTGCCGGCTACTCCAGCCAACATGACTGAAGCTTTTGTCTATGTTTGGTCGGATCCCCTCGAAAGGCTTGAACCCGAGGTCTGGGAGTGAGTCGCACGCGCATCAAGTATGACAGCAGACAACTTATCTCTTACCAGCTTCAAATCTTTTACAAAGGCTAAAGAAGATGATTGGAACGACCTGCCTGCAGAATGGTACGACATGGTTGACAAGGGGCGGACTGAGCCAGACGGCTCCGACTCGGCATCCGTCAACGATCATCAGGAAGCAGAAGTTGAAGAGGATGGGAGCGATGAGCGTGTTCTTGGACGAAAGGCTGAGGGATACGAAGACTTTGGGCATAACCTTCTCAAGCAATGGGCGTTCAGCGAAGGCTGTGAGTATCTTTGCTTTCTTCGTGCAGTGGACGTATACAGGGGGAGCTGACTCGGTGCTGTAGACGTCAATCTCAACCATGGTTCTTACGGCTCTCCTCCTTTGCCAGTCATATCTGCCTCAAACAAACTTAGCAGTCAGATTGAATCCAATCCGGACAAGTTTATGAGGCGAGACTGGCTTCCCATCTTGGAAGAAACCCATCGTGCCGTGGCTGGTATGATCGGGGCGCAGGAGAGTGAGGTTGTGATCGTGCCGAACACTACCCATGGTGTTTTCAACATTGTCGACACGCTCAAATGGGAGCCCGGGGATGTCATCGTTTATTGTCTGTCCCGTATCTCTCTTGGGTGTACATTCTGACCTGTTTGGCAGATAATACTACCTATGGCGCTGTATCTCAGATGCTCAAGTACATGGCCGATTCGCGAGGAGTGACTCTTCATTCCGTCAACATCAGCTTTCCCGTCCCCCACTCTACTGTCATTGAGGAGACAGAAAAGGTGTTGGACCAATACAATGAGGTTTCTAAACCTCACTACACCGGACAGCCCAAGGCGACTGGGAAGGGAGATGGGTCCTCTCGAGTCAAGCTCATCGTTGTGGATGCCCTTTCGTCGAATCCTGGGTAGGGAGCCCGACTTTCTGATTGACAAGCAACGCTGAAACAGCTTTAGACTTTTGTTCCCTTGGCAAGAGATCGTTCAAGTGGCCAAAAGATACGGCGTTCTCTCTCTCGTGGACGGAGCGCATGCCATCGGGCAGATCGAGGTGGACGTCAAGAAAGCAGACTGCGACTTTTTCGTCTCGGTAAGCCAACTCGTCACCCACAGCTGTATCTGACCCTTGCTCAGAATTGCCACAAGTGGCTGATGTCTCGACGAGGTGGAGCGGTACTCTACGTTCCTACTCGCAACCAATACCTCATTCGCACCTCCATCCCCACCTCCGCCGGATATGAGTCCACCAAATACCCCACTCCTGGCGTCAAGGCCGAATGGGAGTGGGCTAAACAGTATCGGTGGACAGGGACGCAAGACTGGACGCCATTCTTCTCCATTCTACCTGCCATCGACTTTCGTAAGAATGTGCTGGGTGGAGAAAAAAGGATCATGGAATGGTGCCACTCCTTGGCTGTCGAGTAAGCAAGTCCTTTATCGTTTGTGGACTGTGCTAAAGTCTATATCTAGGGGTTCCAAACGCCTCAAGCATCGATGGCCTGACGCCGTGATCATGGACACTCCTACACCATCTCTAACTGCGGCCATGTCAAACATCACCCTCCCTCACATCCCACCTCCGACTTCTTTCGCCGATCAAGCTCAGCAAGCAAGATTCCTGGAGGACGGGATGTTTGAAGCCAATTGCTTTGCTGCTTGCTACGTGCATGCGGGCAAGTGGTGGGTCAGATTCTCGGCGCAAGTTTGGAATGAGGCGAGTATTTCCTGTCCCCCGTCGTTTACGTCTCGAGCCAAAACTGATTGTTGCCGTAGTTGAGCGACTTTGACCATTTGCGGGGCGTACTGGAAGACTTGTGTTTGCAGATAAAGTAAGCTGTCTCGCAAGTTCCCGGATGCCATGCTGACGCCTCCAGGAATGGGAAACACCTCCAAGAGGCCAAAGTGGTTGAAGCCGTCGAGGACGCGCCTAAGCAGCCTGTGCAGGTAGAATAGGACAAGTTATAGAGTAGAATACTCTTCCCAGGGGATGTGTGACAAGCAATTCTTGTACAAGATCATATAGTGATCCGCGTGTATCTCTTGTGTGGTAATTTCGGGTTTCGGCCTGCTTGTGTTGGTAGTCGACCTTTGGCTTGTCAAATCCTCTAATAAGAAGGAATGCATGTAATACAATAAGCTCAGATGACCTGTCGCAAGATCACTTGGTGTGATGGATCCTGAGCTTGCCGGGAACGTGAACATAGTTGTTGGCTGGACCATTCTGTCAGCGCGACATCTCTTACCAAAGCTTGCACATACCATAACTCTTGGGAGGCACCACAACCTTCTTCGGCTCATCAACCTTGTACGGCCATCCTTGCTTCTCAGCGAAATAGATCGCCTCCTCCTTGCTCCTGAAGAACAGTCCTGTCCCCTGCACGTAATCCGCTGAAGACGCCCATCCCATCAATCGGTTCTCCCATCTCCCAGCGCCCTGCAAGACATCAAAGTCGACGACCCATCGCTTCGTCTTGCCCTTGGCTGACTGCATCGTGTTTTTTGTGGGACGGTAGATGCGGACGGGACGGTGAAGGAGCTCGACTGTAGTTGTATGGTTAGCGACGACTACCAATATCGCACTTTGACCGCTCTGTGCACAATGGCCTTGGGGACGTATGTGAAGCCTATAGAGACTTACCAGGAGCACCAGAGACAAGGTCAGCCTGGATACCATTCACACCTTGGTACTCTGTGGGCACAGTGCCGTCCTGGATGGTGGGCACAGGGGTGGTGGAGGACTCTGGTCTGCTGGCAGAGTTGAGGGCCGGGACAGAAGCGTGGATAGCTCGCCTGCTGGCAGAGGCCAGAGGGGATACGGTGGCGGTTGATCTGAGCAGGGGGCGGAGGAAGAGCATGGCGGTGCGGCGGGGTATGCAAGAACGTCCTCGAGATAATAGCCAAGTCGAGATTGGCTGTAGAGACGACGGAAGCAAATCGTGTTGGCCTCTATGAATACGTAACCTCACTTTTACAGTGGAAATTTGATTCCGTCTCCCGCGGGTCTGTTGTCGCCTCGCTGATACGGGCACTATACTACCAAAACTGGGAGCTGCTTTGGGTATAGACTGTAACGCCATCATCGTCACCTGATGTTTCATATAAGTCATGGATGGTGTTTAAATAAGAAATGATCATCCATGGTATCCATCAAGTTTCAACAGATGTGTATATCATGCTCCAACTCTACGAGATACCGAAAGTAAAGAAAGACAAGAAGAAAAAGAAAACTGAAAGCCCATGTAATATAAATATAAACAGAAAGATAACCCTCTAAGATACACATCTTGCACACCCCACCTCCCGGCCCCGCCCACCATACCACCCATACTTTTGGTTTCATTTATTTATTCACAAAACAGTGAAGAACGCTCTAGACCGTGTGGCCGACAGCAGGATACGAGTTGGTATCGGACAACTCCTGGTCCTTCTCCCAGCCGTTCATATCGCTGATCTCCTCGTCCAGGCTCTCGACGGTGGAGTCGACGAGCGTGGAAGTAGGCGGGGAGATGAAAGAGATGATCGAGTAGATGGCAGCGGCCACGAAGAATGAAGTGAACCACGAGCCCTTGTCTGTCATACAACCATCAGTCAAAAACTCGAGCGAAAGGAAACGAGAGAAGGGGGACGTACAGAAGTAGACAAAGTTGCCGACGTAGACCTTGCTGTTGATCGCGTGGATGAGACCGGGAAGATTCATCGGGATGACGATGAGCAAAGTCAAAAGCGCTCGCCAGTTGACACCAAATGTGTACTTGTAGATACCCTCGTTTTGGTAGAGCATGGGAACGTGAAGGTGGGTCCTGCGCACGTACCAGTAGTCAACGATCATGATCGCCTATGAAGGGTCAGTTATGCAAGTGATCAGGCATGGTAAAGTGGACATACGACAATGGGGGCGAGAACGATGATGTAGCCGGAAAGGAAAGTGGTGAGGGCTAAGACTCGTTGTCAGCCATGTCAGATTCCTGATGTCGGCCCACTTACCCTTAGCTGAAGCCTGGATCTTCCAAGGAGCAGTCGCCCAACCACCAATGAGGGAGGTGATGAAAGCGCCTCGCTTGATGTTGATCCACTTGGGAGCCAAGAAGGCCAGATCGTTGGACGTGGCAATCGAGTTGGTAGAGATGTTGGTACCGAGGGTAGCAAAGGCAAAGGCAAAGGCGACAAAGAAGGCACCCGCTCGGCTGGTCCAGAGGGCAATGATGGAAGTGGGGTCCCAGTAGAGAGTGCCATAGATGGTTTGACCAGCAGAAGCAATGACGATACCGATGAAGGAGAAGACAAAGTAGACGACAGGGATGAAGAGCATCTGCCAGTAAGAGTCGGATGTTCGTCGAGCGTATCGAGTCAAATCGGGCTGCAAGTCTTGTCAGTGATGGATGGATTGTTGGGAAGAGTGAGGCTTACGATGTTGATGGCGAGGGTGGTCTTACCAGAGATGGCAACGTTGATACCGGCCAACCAAGCCCAAGACCTGGGAGCGCCGGTAAGGGTGGACCCCTGAGTGAAGATGGCACCACCACCGCCGGCCTGCTTGACGGCCCAGCCGAGAGTGGCAAAGGCGGCAATGATGGCGAGGATGGACTTGACAAAGAAGACCCAACGCATCTTTCGGGGGTGGATCATGACGAGCGGGAATTGAACTGGAAAAAGGCGTCAGCGCGCTGGCACTCGGATATGGAAGAGATACACGCACTGATCCAGAAGACAAAGTAGGCAATCATCTTGTTGCTCGCGACACCCTGAGAAGCGGGGATGGCATTGTGGAGGGTCTTGAGCTGGGGCCAGATAGATTCGAGACAGATAAGGGTACACGAAGCACCGATGAAGGTGTTGATACTATTACAGGTCAATCAACATGCACAGCCCACCACAGACATAGACTCACCCGAAGTAGAGGAGACCCAAAACAAGACGGGAGACGACCGCAAAGTACGAAAAGTAGAATCCCAACGAGGCACGGGACGCAATAGAGAAAGGGACGTGGTGTCGCGAACCGATGACACCGTTTAGGGTGACAGCAGCCGCGATGATGATATTTCCGATAGCGCTGTGTTATCATATCAGCTATGTTGGAACCCTGCCCTGGTCGCGTTTCACATACATGGCGGCCGTAGCTTCACGCCAACCGAGGCCAAGCGCGACGATAGAGCCAGCTTGTTGCATGGTACCGACGTTGGCACCGTCAGCCAACCACAAAAAGAGGTAGTTGACGCTAGGCATGATGGTCAGTATGCACACGAATAGATACAGCAAATGGCACTCACGCTCGCCAGTTTCGCTGCTCGACGGGAACGACATCGACATCGGCGTTACTCCAGCCATCGTGGGTGGCATAGGAGGCAGGAGGGGTGTCGAGGTGCCAGTATTCAGATGTGAACCACTTCTTGGGCTCGGGCTTGGAGAACTTGAACATGGTTGGTGTCTGGCAGTCGAAGGGTGATCAGCTCGAGTCCTGCGTAACGTCTGTTGGTGCTGGCTCCAGGCACAAAGTACCACAGAAAACGACACGCGTCAAAGATAAAAGAGGAGAGGAAGAGGTATTAGAGAAGAGGAGGGTTGGAAGCAATGGGAAGGGAGTCGTGAAGCAAACTGCTGTGGCGATGGGAGGTATTTATACCATCGCTGTTGCCTGCTTACGTGCGCAAGCGAGGATGGGCACGGAGAGGGGATTGATGTATGCCCGAGCACGTCCCCTATACGTCTGCCCCGTTGTTGGTACCTCAGACAAAGACAGGCACGCTCAAGTCAACGACCGCCATCGCAGACAGGGATGAGAATCTCCGAACAGCTCAATGGAGCACAAGGTTCTCACGACGCACATATGGCCAGCGTGGCGACAATCAGTGGCAACATACCGAAACCTCATCCTCTGAGATCTCTGAGAGAGCAGCAAAAGGGGATAGAGGGGGGGTGGGGCAGACAACACGAGCAAAGGCGACAGTCGTCCTGTTCTAGCGTAATGGCTAGAAGATCTCGAAACAGGTTTCCACATCGCGACACCCCGAGCTCCCGACACCAGCCTGAAGACGGCCCTGACTCACCAATTGTCGCAATTACAATGCGCAGGGCCACACGTGTGGATTTGATGGTAGGTCGGTAGTCGGTCAAAGGATAATGATGACAGTAAATACCGTAAGCTGTAGATGGAGGAAGATGCTGGGGGACTGAAGAGATGTATACACAGCTGCAGGTACAGTCAGTGATGCATGCCTGAATGGGACGGGCTTGCCTGCCAGGCCTGCCATCGAGCTTCGCAATTATCAAGCCAGGGCCATGCCCCGTGCACCAGGTCCAGAACGCCATGCCAGAGGGCCAAGAGCAGAGGGACGGAAGAGCAGAGATGGATGGATATCGGGCGAGAACTCACATCTGAAGATGGCCTTTTGGTGCGACCGCTACCGTTGCTCAGCGGGTCTTCACGGAAAGGTGGATCACAGATGAGGTGGGGGGATGGGGTCGTGGTGGTCGTAGCTGGGGTCTTTATGTCTTCAAAGCATTATCAGCACCCACGCGATAGTGACTCTTGAACAATAGAAAAATGTTGCCGTACCTTAATGGTTATGAGACAAGGCGGCAATTTAAGGCTCTCTGAAACTCTCTTGCTCTTGTACAGCCGGTTCTTGCGAGTCAAGAAGAGATGGCTTTGTGAAAGAGATGGAGATGCAATTGAAAAGATGGCCGGCCGACTTGGTACTCGTGATTGCAGCCTTTTCCCGATATGCGATTCTCGCGCGAAAGACTAGAAGGGCATGCAGAAGGTCAGGAAATGAAGGACGTTTACCCTCGAGCTAATGGCGCTACTAGTACGGCGGGCACGCCCGCACAGCCGAAATTCGTACGCCGCGGCAGAGCGGGACACTCTTTTTTTGGGTCTCTCGGATCTCTCGGCCCTCTCGGGTCTCATATCACACGCCTAGGGTTATTCTCCTCTTCGGCCAATCCATCCCAAGGAATGGGGTACAAGTCGTACGTGTAATGATGGAGCATGCGGCAATGTACATAGCAAGAGATGAAGTATTCTGGAGAGACGGGATACACTACGCATCACGTGCTATCACCCGGGTCTAATAAAGAAGCAGCTCTCATCTCCTCCTATCTCGGAGCGTCTTCCCTGGCCCCCAGCTCTCTCTTGATTCTCTACAATTCACTCAAGAAGAGCGCGGGGCGCGACACGTATGCAAAGCCATAAGGGCGTGAGGATGAACTGATTGAGGCACTCGAAGGGACCCTGCTGCCCTGTTGCACGGTGCACCTGTGGCCTGTCGCCTTCTACCTTGATGGATGCTGCGCCACGGCCCACGGCCAGGAATTAAAAAGTCGAGCATGGAGCACTTGCACTCTCGGATACGCTCGTGACTTCCAGTGTCCAGTGACTCAACAGGCCAGGCGTTTCAGGATCAGGATAAAATGCAGCCAAAAAGGAACAGATTGGGAGTGAGGAACCAAAGAGGAACGTCAGGCGTCAGGCGCCAGGCAGCTTTCGCTGCGCAACCAATTGTTCAGTGGCCAGTGGGTGCAGAGGCCGCAGAGGCACTGTCTCCTCTCCTCTTTCCTGCCTTTTGGAATCCGACCTTGCTTCTCCCTCGTTGGTCCTTTCTGCAGGAGAAAGTCGCAGCATCTATCGCTCGCTTTCATCAAGAACTGGCGAGGCCCACCGCTGCGCGCTGCCAAAGTCCTTTTGTGCTGGTGACTGCCGCAGATCGCAGGGGTGATAACCAGCAACGGCTGGCGGGCAGCGGAAGCGAGTCACGCTGTAGCCCTATGTGCTCAAGTTACAGTACATACCCTGTACCCTGGTATGTATAGAGAGCAGTGACTTACGCAAATGTATACACCCACATGGGCAGTCAGCCAATTCCCAGTCTGGCAATGCGGGACAGACCGTTTGATCGCTTCGCTGAAATTCCTTAATCGTTGGCGGTACTACATGTATGCAGCTGAATCTCGCATACATGCACACTTGCACTGCACATGTGTGCTTCCTGTTACATATTGTCAGACGGCAAATGTTACCCAAACAAGATCTTTCCGGACTACCCGTAGTGTACATACTTTGACATTTGCTCGAGGCCCTGCTGTACAAAACGATGATGAGATTGTCTGGTCGCCGCCGATCGATCTGCTGAGGATGTACGGAGCAGATGCCGCAGATTCCAGAGAGCCCAGAGCCGCTTTGGCCTGTTCGTGGCTGAGACCCCAGACTGTTCATGGTCGAGAAAGCGCGGTCAATCATGGCTGATGGCATCCATCGGCATCGGCGTCGGTGTAGACGCGTAAGGGCATGGCATTCCGTCTCACGCGTGCCTCAGCGGCCTATGCGGCAACGGCGTTGTTTCGTGTTTTGTCCACTATTACGAAAGGCACTGGGGTCATGGGCGCCATGGTACAGCAGCTGTATGCAAATGGTCAGAGATCAGATGTCGGATCTGGGGATATGTTTGAGTAGGAACGACGGATCTCCCGCTTTGCTGTTCCGATTGGCAGTGTGCTCGTCGTACGATTGGTGTTGTATGTTGTTCCATCGCTCTATTACAATGTCCTTTCGTACCCTGTCCTTTGGTATGCCTCACATGGTGTCGATCTCCAGGTCTCATGTACTGCTTTCCTGGCGAGAGAAGGGTACTCGTATACATGAACAAACAAAGTAGTACAGTTCTCTGTACTCTGCTACTATGATGAACCGGGCGCAGTAGCGCAGGAGGCTATAGTCAGCCTATCAGCTGCAGTGTTACGCATCAACATAATCTAGACTAATAGGCCTGGGGTGACAACTGCCGAAGAAGCTTGGTAGATCTGCCCTTCTCATCTAGCAAGCAGTAGACAACGAGCGACCTGCTCATGCTCTTCCAGCCTCTGCGGCGCAATGGATCAGAACACGTTAGTAGTTGCATTGCATTTGTCCTCCTGCTTGAATCCTCGTCGAAAACCCCCTCCTACTGACTGCATCAAACGGGCCAGTATTCAGTGGCTAGACGGTAGACCTGCTGCTGTCGAAAAATACTACCTTTCAAATATGTCTTTGTCTGTCCTTGCGAGAGCAGCTGGATGATCGCTGACCACTCAAAGGATTACGAGTTTGTCAAGCTCGAAGGTTACCACTCGACCGTTCCTTTGTTGGGATAATCCCATGCCTCGGCTACCTTGATCCGTGCTGGATATATAGGGGATTTCAAGCCGCTGTCAGAAGACGGAACGAGCCTTGAGCGTGTATTTTCTCTCGTCGAACGATGATCAGCTACACACCTACATGTGTACGGGTGAATAATGCGACTTTTGCTACTTATGGAACTAGAATACAGCGACGAGCACCATGCTGCTTAGGTTGTTCATACTACTACACAAGGGCCGTGTTATGAAGTTGAGTTCAATGGGATTTCATGTCAGCGTCTACTACACTGTACTATTATTGGAGCTTTTTATAAAGGCCGGTGACCGGTGAGGCCGGTGGTGATCAAGCTAAGAAGAATTTGAGTGCCGAAGGTAGTACCAAGAGATACATAGATCGTACATAGATAGGCCATAGGGAGCTGAGAGAGCGCCCTGGCCTTGTTGATAGAAACTTTCATGATCCTGTCCGGCAAATGAATGCCCATGTGCATATGGTCGGTGGCCGGTGGTCGGCACACACATGGTGGTCGGAGCCCGACATGACTGTGTATCTGTGTCTTCGGACGACGGGGAATAGACTTCGGTGTTCTCGTTTGCGTCTTCTTTGACTCCTTTATCAGCTGCCATGCGATCCATGCGATATCTATGCATCTACTATACCTACACGTTCGAACCCCTATTTAGACCCTGGACTGCCTGGTACCGAGCTCGGGCTCGCTATGGCTATCCCTTTCCGATAAGCATTGCAATAACAAGCAATTGATTGTTATCAAAGCTTCAAAGCCCGAAAGTCGAACGCCACATCAAATGTTTTGTCCTTTGGGTATTGAGTACTACGAGTGCTTTGAGTACTTCTTTTTGAGCTTGATAAGTGTGGAGATATATCGGATGCATCGGATGATTGATAGAGTTGTATTCCACCACCCCCACAAGTCAAGCACAAGCCACCGTACACCGTACACCGTCTATGTATACTACTGTTATGTACAGTCTGTCACGAGAAGCCAGCACTTGTCACTCGTTGCACTCGTTACTGATGAATGTTCGGGGAGTATCCTGGTACGTATCCAAGATATACATACCTGAAGTACACTGAGCTGTAACCTGTAACCTGTGGCCTGTGCATACCGTCATGCCCATGTAGGGCCTGTTGTACATACTTGATGACAGCTAACAACTCAGGATGATGATGACTGAAGTTGCTTGAAACTTGTCTTTCTCGCTGCACTTGCTGCTGCTCGCTGCTTCCGGCTCTTGGCTCCTGGCTCTTGACTACTCCTGGCTCCTGGCTCACACTGACTGTGGTGGCCGGTGTGAACTGTGGACTGTGGCCCGCCCGCTGCCCGCTGCACCCGTCAACCCGTTGACTTGTTGTGGCTTGTCGTCATGGTGGCTTGCGACTTGCGATAGATCAAGCCTCACTCCTCCGAGTACTCCGAGTCGCGTCGGGGTGTACGGGGTACGGGATTACTCGGGGTACTATCTCGGTCGGTACTCCTAACTATTATCACCATCCAATTCACCGGTCGCCGTCGTGCCGTGATCACGGTACCACCGCAAGGGCCACAAGGTATGTAGCAATGAAGGCCAACAGGTACAACAGGCCGGTAGTAGCAGGCTTCTTGGAGGGGCGTTGAGAGTATGAATCGCATTTGCTTGCACTCACGTACTCTACAGTACTACGTGACGGGGGCCGAGGCGGACGCGACGGGAGACGGGAGGCTTTGGGCTTTACGACGTTCTGGATACTGAAGGCCTGAAAGTCTGGAATACTTACTGCTAACGAGGCCACGGCTCACGAAGCCCGAGGTCTGGCATGAGTGTTGATGCTGCTGCATCAAGGCCACCAGGGCCACCAGCCACCAAGTTGATATCGGATGACAAGAGACGAGAGCCCTCAATAAGCTTGCAACAAGGTGTGCTCCTCGTCGCCTCGTGATGATCGTCGCTTGATGGAAGTATGAAGTTGTTCTTCGTGATTCGTGATCTGTCATCCTCCAGGGGAGAAAGGAGAAAGAGGCCGAAGACCGAAGGGATGATTCAATTTGAACGCTGTCCGAAGCTGCTGAAGAAGACCGGGCCACCGGGCCCGAGCAACAACAACAACCGAGAGCTGAAAGAATATGTATGTAGGCGATGCCAGGTTATTATGGCTAGGTAGCGACATGTTATCATGCCGTCACACGTCCAGATAACGAATTCAAGCAAGCAGGGATTGGGGATTGGGGCCGAGATCATGGAGGTTACCGTGTTTTAGAATATACAGATAGGGTTGGTAGAGTTGCTCGATCCCAGGGAAATGACAGGAGTGGCAAAAGCCAAATGGATCGAGTTGGTGGTGCAAGAGGTGGAGGATGTGGGATGTGCAGCATATGCAGCGGGAGGCCAGGGGCCATAAGGGTGGAGGGGACGGGTACATCTGAGCTTATGCACCTGTTGGCGTTGGAGTCGCATGCTGCATGCTGACCATGCTCGATGGAAGAGGTGGACCTGGAGCTTGCCATCGGGTCGGGAAAGTGATTCGGTCTTGGAAAACCTGCGACGGGCGGCGCTTGTGGCGCTTATGGAATTCCAGCTGCAGCTGACGCAAAGCCGAAGCGCGTCCGAACGCAAGTCCGATGATCTTCCCGGGAATCCTCTTCGGCTCTGCTGCTACCCACTCCATCCATTTCTTCTTCCCAATTCTGCTTCTCTTCCCACTGTTCTTCTTTCAGCGTACCCCATCCGCGGCATCCCATTACTACACCCCCCGGCAGAACAACTCGCGGGCCTCGCGACTCTTTCGTGCGACCATCATTTCGCCACCCCCAGTTCCTCGCCCCCTAGCCCCTTTTGCCCTGTCTAATACCCTCCATCCCAGTCCATCTCCTCGTTACTCTCCCAGGCCCCCTCTGGTCCCAATTCCGCCCCGGACCAAGACACACTGTCGGATCCCGAATACTCTTGCTCCATCACCCATCACCTCATCACAGCAGCCATCCTTTGTCAGCCTATCTCGGGTCCACCGCGTGCCACACTCAACCAAGAGTCAATCGCATCTCGTAATCCCTCTGCGATAGAGCGTTGACCTCTTTCTTGTTCACTTTTTGCTGTCTTCCGCCGGCTACTCTCCCAGCAGAGTACCTCGGACGAAAAAACGTCTCCCCCACCTCCCCCCACTACACTCGTACCTTTGTTTATACCGATCAAAAGGGGTATCGACACTCCTTCAGTCGCAGCTGGTAACTCAACAAGCTATAACCCTTGGCTGCCTCTGTCCTCGTCTGTTCAGTCTTGTGCAGACCCCAGAAACATTCCTGTATATAGCGGTCCTGCACCTTGGGTCGCGCTTGATATGAGCCCCTATCTCCATCCCGCTTCGCCAGCTCGCGAGCAAGAAACATCCCGTCTCCAGCCTGCCATGCCGACCCTCGTCCTCGCTTCCATAGGCAAGTCCTAACCCCTCCTCTCTTGTTCCACTGACCACAGCTAACAGCTTTTACACAGGTACTGTCCTCATCGACGCCTTCGACAGCCTACCCCGTCCAGTGGTAGACGACCTTTCTCCCTCCTACTCCAGCCCAACATCTCCCGGCATCCCCCAACATCCCACAAGCACCATCCCTCCCTCCCTCTTCATTCCCCCCTCCCACTTCCGCCTCTCCCCCTCCCTCTCCTCCCCAAGCGCCTCCGCCCCCTCGGGGCCCTCCACACCCCAGCTCTCGCTCGACAATATGCCCCTCCCAAATGCGAAGGATGTGTACGAGATGCTCGGCGGCGGCGGGCTCTTCGCGCTAGTTGGTGCGCGGATATGGTTGGCCCCGAGTAGGTTGAGGGCGCTGGCGAACCGTGCGCCTGAGGAGGAGGATGATTGTCCGAAGGATGTAGAGGACAAGCTGAATAAGCTGGGGAAAGAGATGTGGGTGTGGAACCGTGCGCCGGGGACCAAGATGACTAGGGCACGGATACGCTACGAGGGTGATGTGAGATAGTAAGTAGACGCTTCTTTTTCCTTTTTTCTTTTTGCTCGAGCGGATGTTAACAGAATGTTCCAGCTTTCAACCAATAGTCAAAGCCCCCCACTGGTCTCTCACCGAAATGTCCGCCTCCCCACTCAAGGACTCTGAATACCTGCACATATCCCCGCCCTACTCTCCCAAAGACGTATTCGACCTGCTCGAAGAATGCCACGCGTCACAAGACCAGACGTGGCTCCCCAAGATCGTCTTTGAGCCTACACCGCCGTCGTGCCACGTTGGGCAGAGAGAGTGGCTTGAGAAGATTCTACCGTACATCCACATCCTGTCGTACGTCCCATATCCCCCGTCGTCCATAATTCAGAGCTGACATTAGACCCCGCACAGACCAAACCACGAAGAACTCTTCTCCTTCTACGACATCCCCACCATCTCCATCCACTCGCCCTCCCTCCGCCCGACCGTCGAGCGCCTCGTGACATTCCTCATCCACGATATCGGTATCGGCGCCCACGGCGAGGGGATCATCGTCATCCGGTGCGGGTCTTTGGGGGCTTGTGTGGGCACCAAGGAGGGAGGGTTGAAGTGGTGTCCTGCGTATTGGGATGGAGAGAATAAGAAGCGGGTGAGGGATGTTACGGGGGGTAAGTCAAATCTAGATTGATGAAGGTGACATGGCTGACGATTTGTTCAGCGGGCAACTCGTTTTTGGGAGGCTATGTCGCCGGCTTGCACCTCTCCAACAACCCATACGAAGGTAAGCCATCCTGCTCCCCATCTTGTAGTACAACCCCAAACTGATTCAATCCACAGCCGCGCTCTACGGTACCGTTTCCTCCTCCTTTGTCGTCGAGCAATTCGGCCTCCCTCTGCTCACGGGCCCGGACGCAAAGACGGGAGAAGAAGGTTGGAATGGCGATTCGCCTACGAGACGACTGCGTCATTTGAAGAAACGCTTGCTTGCTATCGGTGATAGCTGACCTTCTGAAAGGTCTAGACCTTCATCTTCATCTCGATCTTCTTCTTTCACCCTTTCTCGATCTTTTGCTTGGTCTCTATACCCATGTCGTGTTTTCAAGTGTCCTTCTTTCTTTGGGTATCTTGGGACTTTTTACTTGTTCTCGGTTCGTTTTTTCTAGATGATATCCTGCATCAAGGTATACCCTGTTCGATTATATAATACGTAAATATAGTCTTTGATACTTCTGTAACCATAGTGGACGATGAAATGTATTGTGTACGTCATCATCACTACTGGGAGTAGCCACGATCGTATCATGTCTTGTGACCGACCGATCTACTATCCCACGAACGACCGCCTCGTTCCCAAATGGCTCAAGCTCATCGCTATTGACTATGCAACCCACTCCAATAAAGTCTCCCTGCAACTTCCTTGACCAACCAGTCCATCCCCAAGTCGAGCCCTTTACCCGTAAACGCCGAACAGGGGTATACGACCCAGCGATGCGAGACGATGTTTTTTAGCTCGAGCGTCTATAGAACAAGAGGCAGTCCGACGGTCAGCTGGACGGAGTCTTTCCTCGTGGTCGTGCTGAGTTGGGAGGTTGTACGCACATCTCGTATTTCTTCGAGACTCAGCGACCCATCAAGATCCTGTTTGTTGGCGAAAACGAGCAATGTTGCACCCGCAAGTCTCTTTCCATAGGTTCAGCGGCCTGACCTCATTTCTCACGCCAAATAGCTAGCTAAGCTTGGGCAGGAAAGACGTAGACGTACTTCTTCTTGTAACAGCTCTTTCAGCTCATCCCTACAATCTTTCATCCTCATCCTATCCGACGAATCGACCACCCATACGACAGCATCGGTCGACTCGAAATAGTTTCGCCAGTATGGCCGCAGCGTTCTTTGGCCGCCGACGTCCCCTGGACCGGTATGTCAGTGCGGATGTGATTCAGAGCTCTTTTGCTTGGGACTTACATATGTTGAGTGTATATCTGTAGATTGATGTTAGTCGATGTCCATCTAAATTGAGGAGTTGCACTTGCCCATCACGGATGAGAGATTTGATGTTGAAGCCGAGGGTCGGACTTATATCAGAGATATCCTCATTATTGAGCTTCTTCAATATCGTCGTTTTTCCAGCGTTGTCCAAGCCCCTCCAATCATAGTTCGTCAGTGACTGGGATTGACCAAATTTGGCCAGAGCAAGGGGCTTACAAAAAAAGGACCCTCATTTCTTTCGACTTGGCCTTGTTCTTTCGGATGATTGTTAGCAGTCCTGTAGATCTGGGTGGTCAGTCACAAGTTTTTGAGTGAGCGCGACTACGTACCCATGATGTTCGTCTCTCTTGTTATGTATTGGACGCGGTGTACTTTGTGAGATGGAGTTACTTTTGTGAAAGCCGAAGAGCTTTGTGTCTTGACCAAAACGCGTGGACGCGTCGGGCGGACATTGCCGCGAGTACTTGCGGCCGCCGGCCAGTTGGGTGTGCTGTCAAGGCGTAGACGGAGAGGTAGAATACGAATAGTATGTACGCCATTATATGCTGCCAGTGGTTTTCGAGAGGTCTATTCAGATGCCCTTACTGCTCAGTGATGGAAGCCTGTACATACAGTATCGTCACAACAGGCACTAGCTCAAACTTCTCAACATCGAAGGATAGTAGACCCGCAGCAGCTTGTGTAGGATTGGTCGTCTTTTAGCAAGCACATTCGGATCATCACTTCTTTGGCTGCACCATGTACCAAAGATCAAAAGGTGACAAGCGCCGACCAGCATGCGGATCATCATCAAGATGGTCTCGTCGATCTGGCTTAGTGGAGCCAGAACAGTCGACCAAAGTCCGAAGTCATGCGTCCAATTCAGTGATAGTCTCGACGATGATTCGAGAGCATGTGGGCGATGTAAGGTTTATGGTACTGCCGTTTAGCACATGATCCAGTCCGTCAGTACCGGAGACCAGAGACACTGCCTCACTACATCACATGCAGCTTTAGAAGTCAGCGAAAGATGCCATGGGAATCTAGTTTAGGTCGCTGGGTCGGCATGGTTACTGTATCCCTATCTACAGGTTGTCAACACCAAAACCGAGATCGTGTGGGAAAGTAGGCCGGAAAGATGTCGCGTTTGAGCAGTGTGCGCTATGCTGATCAGCTAACTCATGCATCGAAAAAGGTGAGGAGTGCATCGGTTGCATGAGGGCCTGATGCACGACCAAGAGACAACGCTAGGAGGATTCGTTCATCAAGAATGAGGGTGTGAGTGATGGACAGAGTCGAGAAAAGAGGCCAAGTGCAGGGTACATAAAGACATGTATTGCTATATATATATATCAAATTGGACCTGCAACGAAAGCAAGAGATACGCACAAAGCTCACTCCCTTCGACTAGCCTTCTTCATACTATGCCTCTTCTTCAACTCCATCCGCTTTGCCTTCTCCCGCCTCTCAAACTCCTTCACTCTAGCTTTCTGGTGAGGCGAGGTGGGATTGATGATGAGGGACTTTGCAGCTTGTACGATGATTTTCGAGATTTCGTTGAGGGCGTGGGCGTGGTTGAGGGGTGCGTGTCGTTCTTTCTGAGACGAGACGAGAATGCAAGGAGGGCTGGGATGGTAGTACGGCTGAGGATTCGGTCAGACCGTCTCTTCCATATGATAGGCGAGAATGAAAAGCACATACTGATTTGACGAGAGCCGGCATAACGAATTTGGGGAGCCACTGCCCGACCGCTTGGCTCAGGTCGCATCTCAACGTCACCTTGGACTCGGTCTTGTTGACATGCTATGCTCCGTCAGTACCTAGCACAAAGCATATCCTGCGAACTTACTTGACCGCCTGGTCCGCTCGATCGGCTCCTCGTCTCGGTATAGCCTGATTTGGGTATGTCCTCTACCACAAAGTCTCTGGCCCAGGTGCTGGCCAAGGCATGGTGGGCGTCTGATTCGAGCTTGGAGAGGCCGAGTAGCTCGGGAGGTACTTTGGCCCAGAGACGGGTTGTGGTGGAGAAGAGCCTTGTGGAGAGTCGAAGCATAGCTTACCACATCGTGCTCGCTTGGGCTAGAGTAGTACCCCGTTAGAACAAGTTTAGATCGACCACTGAAAAAAGTTCCACGTAGCGAGATGCTGTGGCCGGCGCACCGGGTATGCGGCGGGCGAATGGAGGCCCGTGCGGCAATCCACCTCCCCGGACTGGCTGCATAAAATACAGCGAGCGCCGAAGCAGCCCCGCCATCATCCAACATGGCCTCAACATCATTCAACATGGCCCCCAGCCCCCTCCCACAGCACACCGTCGCCGGCCTCCTCCCCCACCTCCTGCCTCCTTCCCCCCTCCCGCAGGAGCTGCTTTCAAAGACCTTCCTCCAGCGTCTCGCCTACCTGCCCCCGCCCCCCGGCGACCTCGACGCCCATCTCTCCCCCTTCCCGTCCACCCCAGACCAGCCAGTCTCTTCCCGCCTCAGGGAGCTCACACGGGGGCACCAATGGGGGCAGACAGAGTATACGCGTGAAGGCGTCGACGTCTACGCTCGGCTCGTCGTTGAGAAGGAGCAAGGTGGCGATGGTGTCGAAGTCTGGTTCGAGCACGAGTCTGATGCGCCGGGCACCCAAGGCAGGGGATGGGTCTATCACTCTGCCCGTCTTCCCTCCATCACAGACCATACCTGGGTATCCGACCTCGCTTCCCTACCGCCTCCTTTGTCAGAGTCACTAGACACGACCCCCACAGAGGCGACCGACGATCCCATGGCTGCTCCTTCAGACTACTGGGCAGGCTTTGATGACGAGCCAGATAACGCCGGGTCGCACGTCACTTTCGACCTCCCCGACGGCCAAGCCGAAGACGCCTACTGGGCACAGTACTCTCGCCCCGCTACCGCCCCCATGACCCCCGGTCCCCAAACCCCCGGTACACCCGGGCTATATCACGCTCACAGCGAGCCCAACGCGCACAGCCTGCCCCACCCAGCTCAAGCATACTTTGGCCAGCAGCCCAAGGCCAAGGCTGGTGGAGAGGTGGACGAGCGAGCAGTCAAGCTCGCCGAGAGCCTCATCGGGCTGGCGGCGCATAATGGCGGGCTGACGGGCATGTCGAGCCTGACCCTCGAGCCCAAGGGGATCTGGAAGGAGACGGGGGAAGATGTCAAGGCCCGGGTGAGGGGCAAGATTGGGAGTGGGCTGAATATACTTTGGAAAGAGTTTACAGCCGGAGCTGAGGGAGAGGACAAGGAGGAGAAGGCGATGGAGTGGTTGCGTATAGCCCGTAGTGTCTGTGATCCTGCGTCGCCAGTAGCTCTCGGCTCTGGCGTGGGCATAGATCGGGCGGTAGCCAAGCTGGAGGCGCTCAAGGACATGTACGAGGTCTTGAATGAGGAGGAGGAGGCGCAAGGGTTCTGGAGAATGGTGGAGGGGGTCATTAGGCGGAGTGAGGTGGTAGAGGAGGATGACGAGTTGACGAGGCAGCAGATGTATTACGAGTAGTCGCCCTTTGTACGCATGTAGACAATGTCATGGATTATACCAAAGGCACCAAGGAGCATCGTAAGAGTGCATAACAATGACCCAAACCCAAGAAGCACATGCAGGGTATACCGTCGAAATGAATCGACTTTTTAAGCCCACAGTCTATAACAATACAACAAAGATGATCCCTCCTCGAACACCCCCAAGAGTCTTACGCCTTACCAGCCTTCCTAGCCTGCTCCCCGATCCAGTTGAGCGCGCTACCCGCCCTCAACCAGTCCATCTGATCACTACTCAACGTATGCCTCGCCTTTACCTCTACCTTCTCCCCACTGGGCTTCTCGACCACGATAGTCACCTCCTCTCCCGGCTCACCAGCAAGCACATTCTTGAGGCCCTTGGTGGACACCTTGTCGTGCGCAGAGATTTTGGCATAGTCGGCCTTGTCGACAAACCAGAGCGGGAGGATACCCTGCTTTTTGAGGTTGGTCTCGTGGATACGGGCAAAAGAGCGGGCGAGGATCATGGCGCAGCCATAGTGTCGGGGTTGGAGGGCGGCGTGTTCACGGGCGGAACCTTCTCCGTCTGTAAAGATGGTCAGCTTTGTACGACAAGGGGGGAAGGAGGAGGGACTTACAGTTGTCGTCGACGACGAGCATCCACGGTTCGGCCCTGGATCGGTACTTTTGCATAGTCTTGGGAATGGTGTCTTCTTCGCCAGAGTGGTCCCTCGCGATGTTGATCTGTCCACCCTCATCATTGACAGCAGTCATCACTAGGCAAAATCAGGATATACCCTTCCAAAAGCAGGGGCGCACTTACAAGTGTTTTCAGAAATGTTTGACAGGTGCCCCTTGTACTTTAACCAAGCACCAGCCGCACTGATATGGTCTGTAGTGCACTTGCCCCGAACCCTCATCAAACACGTCATCCCCTCCAGCTCGGCGTTGCCTTCCGGGAAATTGGTGCCGAAAGGCTCGAGGATCTCGAGACGGGTGGAAGAGGGCGAGATGGCAATCTCCGTCTCGGGGACGGGGACGGGGGAGGCGGTGGGAGCGTAGGAGAGGTCACCGGGCGTGTACCCCGTAGGGGGCAGTCGGTCGCCCGAGGGGGCGTCGAATTTGAATGGTCCGTTCGGGGTGGGGATGGAATCCGTCATGGGGTTGAAGTTCAAGTCGCCAGAAAAGGCCATGGCGGTGACAATCTCGGGCGATGCCAAAAAGTTCATCGTCTTCAGATTCCCGTCGTTTCGCGCCTTGAAATTCCGGTTAAACGAGGTGAGGATCGCATTGTCCTCGCCCTTCTTTTCCTCACGCTTCCATTGGCCGATACAGGGGCCACAGGCGTTGGCGAGCACGGTCGCGCCGACAGACTCCAGAGTGGACTGGAGCCCGTCCCGCTCGATGGTAGCGCGGATAAGCTCGGAACCGGGGGTAACGAGGAAAGGCACCTTGCTCGTTAGGCCGGCAGCCTTGGCCTGCTCAGCGATGGAGGCGACACGCGACATGTCTTCGTAAGAAGAGTTGGTGCACGAGCCGATCAAAGCGGAAGAGAGGGAGGTGGGGTACTTGTTTTCGTTCAGGAATGAGGAAAAGCCAGAAAGGGGAGTGGCAAGATCGGGAGTGAAGGGGCCGTTCAAGTGGGGTTCGAGCTCGGAGAGGTTGATTTCAATGACTTCGTCGTACTCGGCGCCTTCGTCGGCTTGCAGGAAGCCTTGGGAGGCGGCGTTGTCGGCGGCGTCGGCGACAGGGCCACGGCCGGTAGCGTGAAGGTACTGGCGCATGTTGGCGTTGTAGGGGAAGGTGGAAGTGGTAGCGCCGACTTCGGCACCCATGTTGGCGATGGTAGCCAAGCCAGTACAAGACTGAGCAGTGACACCGGGACCAAAGTACTCGATGATACGGCCAGTACCACCCTACAAAAGTCAGCATTGATCGACCAAGGCAGTAGGAGAAGGCTTACTCGGACAGTAAGCTTGCCGGCAAGGTGCAGGATCAAGTCCTTGGGAGTGGCCCATCCCTTCAGTTCACCAGTCAACTTGACACCCGTTATCAGGGGCGCCTTCAGCTCCCAAGGTGTATCCGTCATGGCATCCACGGCATCGGCACCTCCAACACCAATGGCGAGCATACCCAGACCACCAGCATTGGGCGTGTGCGAGTCGGTACCGAGCATCAATAGACCAGGAGCAGCATAGTTTTCGAGCACGATCTGGTGGATGATACCACTTCCAGGCTTCCAGAACTCGATGCCGTACTTTTGAGCAGCAGACTGCAAGAAGTCAAAGACTTCCTTGTTGGCGTCGATAGATCGGGAAAGGTCAGAGACGGCGCCGGTTTGGGCTTGGATGAGATGGTCGCAGTGGATGGAAGAGGGGACGGCACAGGTGGGGAGGCGACAGGTCATGAATTGGAGCAAAGCCATTTGGGCGGAAGCGTCCTGCAGCTCACGTCAGCGGCAAATTTTGGTAGAGCGCGACACCACCAAAGACGCACCTGCATGGCCACTCTATCGGGCGCAAGCTTCAAGTACCGTTCGCCTCGAATCGGTCCACCGCCTCCCAAGCTCTCTTCCGGATTTCTCAAGTGAGAGTAGAGGATCTTTTCGGCAAGCGTGAGCTTCCTGTCGTTGGGCAGGACATGCCTGACATCTTGTAATGTCTTGAGCAGGCGGGGGTAGGGCGGGGTGATGCTTGTGCAGTCCTTGACGGGGAGGGTCGCGGGGGTGGCGAGGCCCCTGGCGAGGGGCCTGGAGATGTGGCGGAGGTGTGAGCGGGGGATGAGGGGCATGTTGAGTGATGTTTTGTACACCTTTCCGCGCGGATCGAGCGTATGCGCGCAGAAAACTGAAGCGACTCGCACACAAATGACAAAAAAACGCTCCTGGTTGGTTCCTCGACTTTTTAGCGGGGGCGCGAATAAGCCGGGCACGTGACGCGAAGTGGAGGCAGTCCAGTAGTACAGTGGGATGGATGGGATGACTTTTATTCTTGTGCATAGCAGCCATCCCAGAGAGGCTGGGGGGCAGTCCAGAGCAGCTCATGCATGCACTGGTGGCCAGCGGGTGCTGCAGGGGGCGGCGTGTCTTCTACAGCGCCGCAACGCGTACAAGCCCCGAGCTCAAGCCACCTCCTTTCCCGGTCCACTCATCTCTCTTTCCCATTTCCCTTCTTCTTTTTCTTTCTCTCTTTCTCTCTTTCTCTCTTTCTATCTTTCTCATCTCACTTTCTTCTCGCGTCATTTCATACACCTCAACGATATGTCGGACAACGAAGAAGTGCGTACATCTCTCTCGCCTTGTCCCTGCTCTTCCGAGGCATCCGGTCCTTCTCTGATCGCGCCTTCTATCGGCCATACTGACCTATTGCTCACCAGGAACTCGGTGATAGCTTCGAAGTAGGTCCTTCGATAATGCTGGACATCTGGACACAGGCTGACAGGTCTCTTGCAGTCTGTCGACGAGTTACAGCAGCATGTGAGTCTCATCACCCATCCTCCCCACCCGCCGGCACCTTCATCTTCGCCACCCTACTAGCATGTGACACTGCTAATCTCCACATTCAGGGAATCAACGCTCTCGATATCACCAAGCTCAAAGCCGCGGGTATCGTCACCATCGTCGGCGTTGCCCAAACTCCGCGCAAGAATCTCCTCAAAATCAAGGTGCGACTGGCGAGAGGTCGAGTCTGCGAGTGCCAACACTACTTTAGGGTCTTTCCGAGGCCAAGGTGGAGAAGCTCAAGGTCAGTCCGTACAAACTTTCACAGAACCTCGCTGACGCTCGGTTTCAGGAAACATGCGCAAAGATGTTGGTATGTGTCTCGCATCAGCCGTCATAAGCCCCACTGACTCTCTACCAGCCCCCTCCCTTCTTGACCGGCACAGAGATCGCAGACCGAAGGCAGAACGTCGTATTCATCTCCACAGGCTCCAAGTCTGTCGACGCCATGCTCGGGGGAGGTATCGCGACCCAGAGCATCACGGAGGTCTTTGGCGAGTACCGAACCGGCAAAGTACGTCCTCCCTCTCAACCATCTCCCTGTCCCCACTGACGAGCCCATAGACCCAACTGTGCCACACCCTCTGCGTCTCCACCCAAGTCCCCCAAGATCAAGGCGGCGGCGCCGGCAAAGTTGCCTACATCGATACCGAAGGTACTTTCCGTCCCGACCGCGTTCGCGCCGTCGCAGACCGCTTTGGTGTCGATTCTGGTATGGCGCTAGACAATGTGCTTTGTGCGAGGGCGTGGAGTAGTGAGCAGCAGTGTGATTTGCTGGTAGATCTGGCGATTCGGTTTGTGGAGGATAGGAGCTACAAGTTGTTGATTGTGGACAGCATTATGAACTTGTTTCGTGAGTGCGAGGTATATTCTGGGATGGGGGTAAACGCTGATGTTTTAACAGGGCAAGACTACTCCGGCAGAGGAGAGCTCTCCGAGAGGCAACAGGTGAGCTTCTCCGAAATATTATTCCACATGGCTGACGCAGGTATGCCAGAAACTCAACCAATTCCTCGCTCGACTGCAAAAGCTTTCCGAAGAGTTCAACCTCGCCGTCTTACTGACCAACCAGGTTCAAGCCGATCCCGGCGTACGTCGTCTCATACCCCCCAGTATGATTATGACGAATCTGACAGCAGTAGGCCGCTGCAATGTTTGCCGCTGCCTCCATGGCCAAACCCGCAAGTCCCTCACTTCCATGACTCTATTTTTTGCTAACCCGTCAACAGGTCGGTGGCCACGTTCTCGCACATGCGTAAGCCACCCGCTCTCTCTCTTCCTTCTCTCAGGCTTTGCTACTGACCGCTTGCAAAGCTCTGCGACCCGAATCGCTCTCCGAAAAGGCCGAGGTACAGAACGTATCGCCAAACTTCAAGATTCGCCCGACATGCCGGAGGGTGAAGCCACTTACAATTTGGGATCGGGGTACGTTCTTTATTCTCTTCTCACATTACATCGTGGTCTGACGCGCTGGCAGAGGATGGGAGGACCCCAATTAAGACTTTGTCATCTACCTCATCACGGACTTTCACATTCATCATTACATATTGTACATACTTCCAACCGGGTCCTCTTCGCCTTGGCCTTACATCTATATGGGTACATGGGTACTGCTACCGAGCTCTTTGCCTGCCCATCAGAACGTTGCCATCCGTCAGCCTCGTCATATGATTTGTTTGTTGGCATATCTATATTGTACACATCATGAGCCATTCACATCATGCACCGCTCTCGTCATTCGTCTATTTTTGACACCTGTCAGATAACCCAGAGGAGTGACCATTATCGACCTCCAGTTGCATGAGATTCAGATGGTACGAGCCACAGAGGATGTTATTGCCTCTCCTCGTGAGAAGGCGAGATGTCGTTTTTTGAATGTACGGTACGAGTAAAGAATGAGATTTCCTTCTCTCTTTCACCGATATCAGCTTCTCCTTCTTTATAGTGTAAATTCTCAGAGTGGTGTCCTCCACCACTGCTGATCATAAAGCATAGACCACAAACGATGATCATCATCCACACGATATGTTAGAGGTAGCATATTCGAGGGCGCATGATCTGCAAGACCACCTTTGCTCTGTATTATGCGCTTTTGGGGAGTTCAGGACGACTGTGGGTCAACGAACTGCCTGGCAAAAGAAGACTTTTAATGAAGCTTTTCGAAGAGGAGCAGAGTCGCCTACAAAGTTGAGCAGGACGAGAGCTCACCTCCTACTATATAACGAGAGCCTGCTTCGGACATTTGACACACTCAACTCCCAACGCCAATCTAGCAGATCAGACACACTCACAATGATGATGGACACCACTGCTGTCTCTGGTATCATTACGTCACCATGGGTAGGAGTACCCCTCTATCCGAACTGTCTTATGCTCTTATTTCGGATGATGTATACACGAATGTCGTCCGATATCAGCCCGACAAGCGGAGTATCGAAGGGAGCTTCCTCCAAAGGAAGATCTTGCTGCCTTACAAGAGAATTGAGCGGGACAAAAACACCCGTGATATTACCGACTACTCTAGCATCGTTCAACTTTGTGGGTGGCTTTGATGAACTCGAAAAGCCAATACGACGACAGCTCCCGAGTATCATGACACCAAGCAGCACCCCAACAGAGACCCCCCATATTACCTCTGAGATCAGTGAGGATGGTAAGACAATATCAATTTCCGACCAAGGCGTACACACCTTGGATTGCCGAAGCTACGGTAACAATCGCTGGGATATCGCGATCCCAAATCACCGCGCCTGCTGACGATGACCAGTAGTCTTGCTTGTTGTTATACTCCAAAGGTGATCATCGCAACGACCTGCCTATGAATGAGTGAGCCAGTTGCTCGAGTCTTATCCAGCACATGACCCAGACTCTCTCGAATCTGCAATCCAGACAGAGCTGCAGGACTCGAGCGAGGCCGAGTATGCAATCGTGCGCACTCGAGCCGCTAAATCGCTCAGGACATTCCATGGCTTCAAGTTGGAAGAACATGGCCTTACTGAAAGAGGGCACGTAAGAGTAGCTAGATCAGGAGTCCTCGGGCTACCGTAGATCCCCTCCATTGGAGTTTCGGAAGAAGCATGCCATATTGTCACCGAAAGTCGAGAAACTACTACACATGACTCGAGCGAGGTGTCCTTCGCAATTCTTTTCAACGATATATGAAGTTTCGTTTACAAATAGCTCCAGTGGTGTGTCATGTTCTTTCAATGCCCAAGATAAACATATGCCTTTCATTCCAACACGCTCCCAGAGCGCCATACATAGCTGTGATTGGATATCCTTCGACGGTGCATGATTCGTAACGTCACTCTGTAGTGCCCATTTGGGCGATAATCAATGCGATCGCCAACCGGTTACCTACCCAATGCATGGAGCCCTCGACACAAAGATCTTCGAGAGGGAGCGAGCTAACAAATCTGGAGCCAAAGGAATAAGATGGTAGAAAACGTCTAGTCCCCAGAGGTGACCTTGTCGGTGATGTCGTTACGGAATGTGCTGTTATTCGTTGTCCGTCCTAGGAGGTTTGTCGTATCGACTATCTGCTGCCATCATGCTCGATATGTTGGTGTTGGCTTCTCAAGTACCGTTTCGAGCCTCATAGGGACGGAAGGTTGGTATCTATCTTCGATCAAGGCGAGCGAAGCCTGATATGCCGGAGCCAATAATCGAACAATACTTGGCTTCTCAGCACCCTCGTCAGTCATCAGACCTGACGGTACGAATACTTGGCTGTCCATCGATTATACGATCCATCCGCCAGTCGACAAGTTATCGATCCTATGCGGGCGAAGGAGAAGCCTCAACCAGGTCCAAGGTGGCTAGAGACTGAGATCCAGGATAGGCTGCCGGACTGGCGTGCCGCCGAACGTAGAACTGCGCGGCAAAAGGTCTTTGAAGCCCTCACAGTATTCCAGGTCTACAGGGACAATAATATATCATCGTTGCGAGAGATCAGGCATAAGCCGAGTTCAAGGAGCCCTTATCGTAGTACATTGGATCTATCTGGACTGAATGCATGTCGATTCTGCTGCAAAGATTGGGAGTTGTTGACCGCGTAAGTAACCCAGTCGCTGCTGCATCTTCAGTCACAATGCATTTTGTTCATTAATCAAGCCGTAGAGCGCCCTCAAAACAAATCTCGCTGTCTTCTGGTCTATTCCTCAAATGGGTACTCGAACGCCGGCGGGACGTCCGCCTCTTCTTCCGGGTCTTCCGGCTGGGCAGCAGCCGCAGCAGCCGCACCACTAGGGGCAGCGTCCTCCGCACTCGCCGACCCAGTGGCCTGAGCCAAGACAGCGGCGGCAGCCTCGGGATCGGCAGGTAGCCATCCTGGCCATAACGCCTTGCTGAGCTCAATAAACTCGCCTTCCTCCTCCGGCTTTGCATCTTTCACTACGACAATACTTCCACTGGCACTGTTGCCGGACTTGGCAGATATACCAAAGCCAGTGAGAGGTGAGTGGTCGAGAGATCTGACAGGGGTGTAGCGAGAGGACTTAGGGAAGGAGACGAGGGGAAGTTGGCCGGGGGTAACTCGGGACATGTTGGAGAAGGTGTAAGATGACGGCTCGGAAGGTTTAGACTTCTTCGGTGTAGGGGCAGCTTCCTTGCTCTCCTCCGGCTTCTCATCCGTGTCCATAGCTTCGCCGGCCTCCGCCTTCTTGACCCTCTCTCTCGCCTTGGCCCTGGCTGTTGTGGACAATACGGCCGCCTTGGTCTTGTCCTTCTTCTTCTCTTCAACCTTCTTCTCCGTGGCGGGGTAGGCGTGCAGACTGGCCTTGGCGTTACACTCCAGATCGATCTTGGGCACCCGCATCTTGCTGTCGATAGCGATGACGGCGGTGGGGGTGAAGGCAAGACCAAGACCATGGGCTAGAGGGAACCAGTACCAGAACTGGACGAACAGCGCCATGCCGACGACCGCGTTCTGGTTCAAAGTACCAGCTCGAGTAGAAAGAGCCAAGGTCATGTTTCGGCCACCGGCGTCGATGATTCCCTGAGCAAGAGATGCACCGAAACGCGCCATGGGGTCCTCGTGCTTGTCGGCGACTACCTTGGCAAATAGTTCTCGAATCGAAGTGGACTTGGGGCTGGCCGCCTCTGACTGTTGAATGAGGATCATGGCGAGGGAGATGTAAGCACCCTGTCGGACAAAGTCGACGGGGTCCTTGGTCATGGGTTCAAGAAGCTCGATAGCGGACTGGAACAAAGATCAGATCAAGCAATATGAGAACTTGAACAGACTCACCTCGAGACCCGTACCGGCACAAGAGATACCCAGAGCGAGAGTCGCCCCATATCTGACATGCGGGTTGTAGCTTTCAGCCAACAGTTGGACAACTCTGGGGACAGTGGTGTGATTTCTGAAGAGAACAAAGCCCAGGGCAGTGACAGCAGCCCGTCGCACGTCGTCATTGACATCAGATACAGCAACGTGCAAGAGCTTCTTGACCGCCTTGTTGTTGCCAGTTCCAGCGAACGCAAGAGCAATGGTAAACATGCCTCCATATCTGAGGATGGCATCCTGGAGAACGATCAGCATTGTCATGCACAGCTCTACAATGGACTCACCTTCTCCTCAAGCAGTCGGTCAATGACGGGATTCGCAGCCTCTCTCTGGCCGTACATCAAGAACGCGATACCCATGGCCAAACCCCTGATGATCTTCTCATGTTGAGTCTCCCTAGCATATGACAGCATCTCATCGAGCGCCTTCTCCGAAGCGGTACCCAGCATGATGAGACCCATAGAGAGACCTGCCGCCTCACCAGCAGTGGCCTCGTCTTGGAACAGAATAGGTCGGATCTGCTCGTAGAGCTCCTCATCGGCAGAGGCAAGCGCACTGACACCCATACCAAGAGCAGCACCATGCTGGACTACGGGATCGTTTGTATCCGCCAAGCCCTTTTTGAGCTCTTCCTCGATGAATTCGACTCGGCCAGCATAGATGAGACCCAAGGCGAAGAGCGCACCGCCCTCGCTGTACTTGTTGGGAGCGCTGCCTCCAGGAAGATAAGGCTTGACGATTCGGTTGCCGTTGACCCAGCTGCTGCGGTGGATAAGACCAAGGGCAGCAGTGGTTGAAAATTTGGCCCAGTTGGAAGCTCGACCGAGCCAGTCGAGGTTTTCTCGAAGGAACTTGTCGGAAGCAGTACCGCAATTGGCAAAGGCGTTGACAAAAGTGATGGCGTTGTGGTACATGGAGTATCGGTCCTCAAGGGAGTCTTTGGTGACCTTGAGGATTGAAGCGTCGGTTCTGTTGTTCTTGTTCAGGAAGTTGAGGAACAACTCTGCCGATGTGTCTCCTCGTAGGATGTTGTTCAGAATCACTCGAACGTCGTCCCCCTGGATAATTATCAGCTTCGTCCTAATGATCCCAAAGTAGCACTCACGTCGCCGTCCACGGGGGCAGCCCACTTGGTCTCGGTAACCTTTTCCCTGACTTCATCGATGAAAGCTTGCGAGGCGACCTCTATCAAGTCGAAAGCAATCTGATAAGCGGTAAGATGGTCGTCCGTCTCGAGAAGCTTGACCAAGGTCTCGACTGTGGGGTCGACGTCGGAATTCTGGGCCCAGACGGTGGTGATGGCTGTGTAGTCGGGGTTGGGGTTGAGCTGGAATAAGCGGCGGAGAAGGTTGAAAAGCTATCATGGGTGTTAGCCGGTAGTCCATAGACATTTACGAATGACCTACACCATCGCGGAACTCTTCCGTCCAGGCCTCATTGCCACTAGCTCCAGACACAACCTCCGCCAAGACATACTTCAACAGACTCTCGTCGTGAACGACTCGCTCGGATTTAGAGGAAGATGATTGAGACGAAGCTCTAGAGCTGACATATATCATCTCGATGAGGTCGAGCCGCCGAAGAGAAAGAGCCAAACCCATAGCCTGCAGAGTGATCAGAATGAGACTCCAATGATAGAGGCGATACTCACGAGCTTTCCATTCTCTCCAGAGCTACCTCTGAGGACAGCATCCACAATGTTTTGCAGATCCACAGGGATCTTTTCTCCTCTCTGCGTCATCTCGATCGCCTGATCCAGACATCCAGCTGCCGCGAGTGTGAATAATCATTCTTCCCACCCTGGGACCATGTACTCACCAACAATTGTCTCTTTGTACTCTCCTTCAGACTCCTTCTCGAATGTGGAGCCTGCTTTCAGAGCAAACTCGACGGCTTCATCCTGGAAGCCCATGTAAAAGTAGATCTTGGAGATGAGGAGCGCGGCGGACGGTCGGTCTTCCGTAGAAAGCTCTTTGGACAGAGGGTCGGCCAACAGTTCCCTACACACTATGGTTAGAATCTGGCCCATTGGGATGAGCGGGAACTTACAAGAATGGAAGCTTGTCAGACATCTCTGCCCAAAACTGGCCGACGATGGAGAGCAAGTGATTGAGGGCGTACACGCGGACATCCTTGTCGGGGTCCTCGAGGAGAGTGAGGGATCCAGCGGCACTGGTGGTTACTGCTGGCACGGGCATGGTGGGCGATGGGGAGAACAGGGAGAATGATATGAGGAGAACGACGCACCTTCAATGACATCCGTTCTCGCTCGCGTCGCTGACGCTTGCGTGGTGCGTTATGTAATGTTCATGTTACGTAACCGAGAAGTTGGAGTTGCGTTGAATGATGACAGGAAGAGATATTCATGTATGATCGGATTTTGTTCCATGCAATGTACAGAATTATGAGAAGGATATATGGAACGGAAGGATATATGAAACAGATATGAAAGGAGCAGGTAATGTATATAGTCTGTATGCACGTCTATACCACAGGGACTCGAAAATGATGCTATACGAGACATGCCAATTATAATGATCAAATAATCAAAGATGCGCTCACTCAGAGCATCAAGCCCACAGCTGACGCCATTAGCAAGACCAGCACCGTGCTCGCCCCACGATTCTCCGCCCCACTACTCTGCGAATCCGAAGTGCTCGTATTACTATCCGGCGCATCCGCCACCCCCAGACTCAACCCCTGCTCCACCAACCAAGGCGGCACACTCCCGATCTCGGGCTCATACGTCCCCGGGTCTGTCGTATTGTCGTCCCCAGCCCAGCACCACGTGTCAAAGCATGACTGGCACTCGGACGAGCGGTTAGAGGAGGAATAGTCGAAGGCGCGGTCGGTAAGGGCGCAGGCAAAGCAGGTGGGCCAGGTGGAGACGGTGTTGTTGAGAGTGAGGGAGCGCATGGCGTTGAGCATGACGGCTTCGGCCTGGTCGTTCTCGTATGAGAGTTGGTACTGCGAGGAATCAGCTTGATACGGAAGGGCGGTTGAGGATACTCACGGTGGAAACGTTGGCAGCATAGCTCCAGGGGTAAGAAGGAATGTAAATGATCACTGGGGTGGTCGTATCATTGCACCCGAAAAAGGTGGGACGGGTGTTGTACCCGCCATTGATCATCCCATTCTCACTCGGAATTTCTGGCATCCTCACCTTGACATCCTCATTTTCCGCCAACACCTTGGCTCGCTCATACGTCGTCCTGAGCGCCGTACCGTTCGGCCAGATGTAGGTAGTATCGTAGGACGAGTCAAAAGCGACGATAGCATCCACTGCTCGGGAGGGCGCGATGAGGGGCTCGAGGGGCACGTTCTGGTTGGTCTCTCCCGCGTCGATGAGGGTGAGGTATTCGAAAGAAGAGACGGGGTTTTCGCCAGAGTTGTAGTTTGCGAAAGAGTTGGGGATGCGGGAAATGTCGTAGTTGTCGGAGCCGAGGTCGCCGAGGATGTCGAGGATGAGAGAGTTGAGGAGGCTGGACTCGGAAGAGTTGACGGAGAGGAAGATGCTGTTGAACAGGGTGGCGGAGGTGCCCATGACGAAACTTTACTCATTGTCAGAGAAGGCTTGGTGGCGTTCGAGACACTTACGAGAGCTGGTCAAAGCCCTTCCAGCAGGTACCATTTGCAGACCCGTTGTTGACCTCACTTCCGAGGTACTCCAAAGGCGTGAAAGCACCGGGAGCCTTGTAATCACTACCGAAAGCCCAAGACCCAAACTCATAAGGCGTAAATTCGTACACCGTAGCATTCTCCGCAATGACCAATTCTCCCTCCTCTCTTTCTGCAGCAACGATGATGGGCATCGGCAGACTGGCGTTGCCCAAGGCAGCAACGACCGAGGGCAAGCTGGAGAAGGTCAAGTTGGGGCTGTTGCCGAGTTGGTACTCGGTGGGCAAGACGTGTTTGCCGACGGCGAGACCCCAGATGTCGGTGATCTGTATGGGGAAGCCTTGTTCGGATTTGCCTTCTGTCTCTTCATACAGCTCCGGGTAGAAGGTTAGCTTGCCGTCGTCGGGATAGACGAGGTTGGAGCTCATGTCCCAGAGCTATGCTTTGGTTAGATATGAAGGGTGTTTGATAGTGAAGACTTACATTGGTCAAGAGATCGGTAGGAAGCTGGCCGCCATTAGCCATGAAAGAGCCAGTGGCCCAACTTCCACCGCTCAAACCGGCCCAGTAACTAGTCCCTTCCAGCCAGCCACCGGTACCACTGTCTGCGGCCTCGGCGCTTTCATTCATCATGCCCATAACGCCACCGAGACCAGTACTGAGATTTGTCAGTCACCATAGACTACCATGCGTGGGCCCATAACGTACAGCATGGCACGATAACCACCACCAGCCAGCGCTACCCCGATGACAGGTGTCCGAGGAGGATTTGCGAGGCCTCGGGCAGCCATCATTTTTTCGATGGCCGGCTGTACGATTGCCTGTCGGGTCTCTTGGAAAGCCTTCTCCCCGTCCCCTAGTCCTGTCTGAGAGAAGAGTCAGGCACGCCAACGAGCAGTCTTTTTGCGACTTACAGTAGCATTCCGGACCCAAGAGATGTTTGAGGGGCAGTCCACTTTGTAGGGAGCGTAGCTCTTGTCGGTAAGACTCCGGGCGGCCACGAGCTCTGCGGGAGAAATATCTGGGACAGCTGAGGCATCTGGGGGAGCTGCTATGGCGGATATCGAGAGAATGGAGACCGCGAGGGCGGTCTTGAATATAGTCATGGCCAACTTTTTTGGACGAGTGATCAGAACCAATAACGCGTTGTAGAGTCGGGCTCGAAGCTTCGAGTGGGCGAGTCCTCTGACTTGCTGCCTGGCTTGAGATGTCGATGCAGGAAGAAGAGAAGAGGAAGAATGAGATGAATGAAAATGTGTACGAGATTACATACAACATACGCAGAAGCCGCAGCACAGGCAATCTATGACCTACGGCCTACGTCGCACACTTTGTTGCTCCCTCGGGCATCAAGAGTGGAGGCGATGTGCCTTGAAGTTGAACACGCCGTACGCGTATGGCATGCATGGCGCTCGGGGGGCTGCGTTGTAGTTGAGTGGCATGCATGGGATGCTCGCAGCTCGTCATTCTCAACTTGTGGATAGACAGCCGCTTGCGTAAACGTAATACGTGGCTGTGATACTCGCCCCCCACATAGCCATGCACCTCTTTCACGCTGTGACGTGGCCCGCTTTTGCTACAGCACCAGCCACCATGCCCCCCCGCTCACGCTACGCCATCGACCCCTCCCTCACCCCACAGCAGCCCCCCGCCCACTCCCCGCCCCAGTACTTTCAGCCGGGCCTCCCCCAGCAGCCCCCCCACGACCAGCACGCCGCCCCCATCCTCCACCACGTCCCAGAGCGCGACGCAAGGCCCACCGGCGACTATGCCCCTCAGCCCCAGCCTACATACCATGCCGTCCAGACCCAGCCCCAGTCGCAGCAGCAATACGTGTCCCCATCAGCGACGCCCCCTGTCCACCACATTCCTCAACCGCCTCACTCGACAGGGCAGAGCGCGTCTGGCCTGAGAGTGAGGCTTGACCCTACTCAAGTCCCGGACCCGATAGAAGCACAATCGCTCGACCAGAATCTCTACGATGATGAGGATTTCTACTCGTGCCAGACCCGAGGCCTGATCCCCCTCGCAGGGACAGACTATCGCGGACACGACCAAGGTGCGCGAGCTTTACGGCACTTTTGGCACATACTGACCTTTTACAGGCAATGCCCTCCCTCGCCATCTTCGATGTACCCTCCCTTGTATCCCCTCGAACGGCCAGCTCCTCGATACTACCGCCCTCCCATTCGCACTCTTGGTTCAGCCTTTCGCCTCGCTGCGTTACGACGAAGAGCCCGTCCCTCTCATCTCTTCGTGGATATCAGGCCAGAGCCCGTACGACCCGCCTTCTTTCCGGGGAGAATCGTGGGGAGCAGAAGGTGAGGGTGAGGAGGAGGGACCGCCTAGGTGTGACAAGTGCAGGGGATATATCAATCCCTGGGTTCGGTTCATTGATGGCGGGAGGAAGTGGTCTTGTAATTTGTGTGGGGGTGAGAACCCTGGTACGTCTATCACCTATCTTGGCAGCCTGCGCTCACGTTTCTCTGTAGTCCCCCCTCAATACTACAGCCATCTCGGCCCCAATGGCCAAAGAGTCGATCACCAACACCGCCCGGAACTGCAATTCGGCACAGTCGACTTTGCCGTCCCTCCCTCTTACTGGGCACGCCAACCCCCTTCGGGCTCCTTGATCGATTCCGACGCCCTCGCCTCTACCGCCCAAGACCTTCTCGGCGGGCTCCAAGCGTCCCTCGGCCAGGGCAAGGAGCCGCACATTCCCACAGGAAAGGAGCAGAGAGAAAAGGAAAAGGAGAGGGAGAAGGAGAGGAGAAAGTATAGAAGACCTACGTCGTTGTCGAGAGTGTTTGTGGTGGATGTCAGTGCGAATGCTGGGTCGAGGGGGATTGTGCAGATGGTGTGTGCAGGTATCCGAAAGGCCATTTACGGGAGCAACCAGGAAGGGCAAGACGAGCAGGACGAAGAGCGACTGAAACCCGGGCAAAAGGTTGCGATCGTCTCTGTGGCCGAAGCCGTCAGCTTTTGGAACCTGTCCTCTACCCAGAGTGCTCCTTCCCAGATCGTGGTTTCTGACCTGGACGACATGTTTATTCCGTTTACCAACGGCTTCCTTGTGGACCCGCAAGAGTCTCGGACGCAGATCGAAGCTCTGCTGGATCGGCTGCCGCAGTTGGCAGAACAGGGACGAGAGGGTGGTAGGATCGCTGCTGGTTCAGCGGTCGTCGGTGCTTTGGCTGGTCTGGTAAGTTTCTCTCTTATGGGCTGCGGCAAACGCGCTGACCACCATTCAAGAAACAAATCGGCGGTCAGATCAACCTCTTTGTCTCTGCGCTCACCAGCCACGGCCTCGGCACATTGACCATGCGCGAAAACCCCGACTACTACCAAACCGATAAAGAAAAGACCCTCTTCACCCCCGTCGAGTGGTATGGCCAAACAGCAGACCAGCTCGCCGAAGCAGGTGTCGGGCTCAATCTCTTCTTGTTCCCCGATGCTTACTGCGACATGGCCAGTATCGGTGCGCTAGCAGCTGGGACCGGTGGAGAGAGCTTCTTTTATCCTAGAATCGATGTTGCGCGGGATCAGCCGTCGGTGCATGATGCGATCAAGCGGACGTTGACGCGGGAGACGGCTTATAATGCCAGTGTCCGGGTGAGATGCTCGAACGGCCTGCGAGTCTCTTCCCATCTCGGGAATTTCCACGCCACCTCTCTTACCGAGATCAATTTCCCCGTCATCGACTCTACCAAGTCTTTCACAGCCGTCATGTCGCATGAAGGCAGGCTCGATGAGAAGGCCCCTGCCTTTACGCAGGTTGCTGTGCTCTATACGAGCGATACCGGGGAAAGGAGAGTGAGGTGTATCAATATGAGCTTTGTGACGACTAGTTTGATTGGGAATGTGTTCAAGTTTGCAGACCAAGAGGCCTGTGTGAGCACGCTCATGAAGGCGGGACTTTCGCAGATCACACAGAGGTCTTTGAGGGACATTAGGAAATCGCTGTCGTCGAGGTGTAATAGGATACTGTTGATGTACAGGAAGCACTGTGCTGCTGCTGTCTCTCAGGGCCAGGTAAGTCACCATCCGGATCTGTTCATTCCAAGCTAACAATTCATCAGCTCATTTTGCCAGAGGGCTTCAAGCTTTTGCCCCTTTGGACCTTGTGTATGACCAAATCCAAATCCATCAAAGGCGGCTCCGTCTCCTCCGACGTCCGAACACACTACACCCGCCTCCTCAAATCCGCCTCCCTCGCCCGCCTCACGACCCTCCTCTACCCCCGCCTCCTCGCTATCCACGACCTCGCTCCAAGCGCGTGCTTTGCTAGCGAAAAGACGGGGAGGCTGGTCTTGCCCAGCTTTACGCGGACGACGCATGCGTGGATGGTGCCGGATGGGGCGTATCTGATGGTCAATGGGGAGGTGGCGATGATTTGGTTTGCGCAGGGCGTCAGTCCGCAGGTGGTAAAGGATCTGTATGGTGTGGAGAATTTGGATGAGCTGGATGTGAGGAATGTGAGTTTGGATGCTCTGATCAGACTTGGGGACAGCTAATAGACGTGCTTCAGGCGGAGCTTCCTCGTCTTCCAACCCTGCTTTCGACGCAGATCCACAACCTCCTCACCCACCTTGCCTCTCCCCATCTCCTCGACCGCTATCTCCCAGTCCATATCGCTCGACAGAATATGGACGGCTCAGAAGTGGGCTTTGCAGACCAGCTGGTGGAAGATACGAACAATGACGCGTTGAGTTATACGGACTGTGAGTTGTCACATAGACAGGCGGGCTGAATATACTAATGGATTCCCTAGATCTTATGACTTCTCACAGGGAAATCACGAATGAGTTCAATGGCAGTGCTAAAGGGGATAGCTGGATGCCTTGGTGATGGAAATGACAAAAATGCGAAAGGGCGCAAAACGAACAAAGTGTTCAAATCATCCCCAGGGTCAGGTATACATACTACATTGGCGATTGTAAGGTACATGCATATTCAGATTGACAATGCTGGCGCCATTACATTGTATTTCTGTTCTCGATCTCTTTCACCAGGTCGTCCAGAGAGGCAATGACATTGACACCGTCAAGGTCCTCCGCAGCATGTCTCTGAGCACCGTCACTCCATTCCCCGGGCCTTCTGATCAGGCGCCCCTCGAGTCCGGCTTTAGTCGAGCCTTGGTAGTCTCTAAATCCCTATTAGCTTGCTCCTCCGAGAGCTGACAGGACTCACGCCTTCAGTTCATCTCCGACCATGATCACGCCCTCTCCAGGCTCCTCCCCTGCCATTCTACACGCGCTTTGGTATATCTCTGGGGATGGCTTGGATGCGTCCACTTCCCATGAGAGGGTGGGGGTGTTTGTGATGTGTGAGAGGATATTGAGTGATTCGAGCGTCCTGACTGGATCGAGTGTAAGCGCGGGGGAAGGGTGCTCCCTTGGAAGAGGAAGGAGACTTGCGGATACGAGGATCGGCGTTGGACACTATGCCTGTTTTGACTCCCATGTCTTTAAGGGCTTGTACTGGATTTCCTGTCAGTCACTTCTACATCTTGCTCTCAGCTACACTTACAGCTTGCAATAGTCTCCGGGAAGAGCTTGTATCCCACGTCGCTCTCGAAACGGGCCAGCAAATTCGGCAGTATACCGTCCATCTTCTCCGCTAGTTCTGCCTCTGGAGCTCCTGCTACCAAGTATGTCTCGTAGATAATTTTTCCCCACCACTCTTCTGGGGTCAAAGCGGGAGTTGTATGTTTCCCGTAGAGCGGCCAGGATGCGTCGACTTTCTTGAAAGCTATGAAGGGGCAGAAGAGTAAGGTTCCGATTTGATAGTCGAATAGAGAGAAAGGTTTACCTGGTTTGAACGCCGATCGGACTTGAGACGGTGATATATGACTGGGAGATAGCCCACCCTTGATGCCTTCGTCGTAGTATCTGCTCATAGTGGTCAATCAGGCCTTTTCAAGGGATGATGCCAGTCACACAGAAGAGATGGTGTTGCCTGCACTTACTGCTCATGAACGGGCAGTCTGGGAGTACATAGAGTATCTGCAGGCGATGTTAGCTGAGATGCTTGAGCACGGTCGTCAAATTGTGGATGGTCGTACCGAAGACATCGAAGAGGACGAGCCGGACTGGCTTGCGGGCTACGTGAGAGGACATCTGGCGGAGGGAGCTGCTGATCATGGAGGATCTCGCGTGACTACGAAGGACGATGTCTATCCGCTGTGCGCTATATCTGTACGGCGCTTTGGTTCTCTTTGCTGATTGACTTCTGTTCAAGCCGAGAGTCCAAAGTTCAGTTCAATTGGACGTTCATTGTTAGATTCGGGCGCCGACGGCTTTGGGCAAAAGTGCATCGTCACAACTTTTTGGTAGAGGTTTGAACCCAACAATTCCATAACTTGTCCACTTCGACTCGAAGCCCCTACTTTTCCTGTTATATCCATTTTCGAGCTTCAACTCGGCAACTACACAACTACCAACACAACAGCTACAGATGCTTGATGCCTGAGCCTCACAAGGCTATACAGGACGAGGAGCTAGACAGCCTCAGGGCCATCTATCCTGTACGTGCCATCTACACAACTCTCACTCGCCTCTTCCGCATGATAACGTCCCGCATGCTGATCTATTGTGTATCAGGATGAGTGGCATGATATACCCCCCAAGAAAACGGCATGGGGAACGGAAGTAGACGCAGGATGGTGGGAGGTCAAGATATGCGGATTGGAAGACGAAAGGGTCAGCGTAATCCTCAAGGGCAAAATGACACAAGTAAGGTTTTCTTCTGCTTTTGACATCTTCCTCCACATCTGACGTGTATATGTAGGCATATCCGCATCAGGTCCCCCCGTTGTCTCTTCGGGAACCAGAATACCTCACGGCGCAACATGTACAGCAACTACACACACTTGTGCAAGAAAAAGCCAAGTCCAAGATTGGGGATGTCATGATATTCGAGGTCAGTCGTGATAGTCGAATTGTCTGTCTAGAATTTCATTCCAACTTTACTCGTGTAGTTGATTGAAACTGTTCGAGACTTCATCACGGACAACCACGCACCGTTACCCAACCCTGGAGATGTCAACCTCCTGGAAGAGAAGGCTCGGCGAGAAGAGGCACAACGGGCTGTGAGTACCAATGCTGATTATTCTAGGCATCAATTGACAATGCTATAGGCGGAAGAGGCAAACCGTGCGACGGAAGATGAGCGAAAGAAAAAGGAACTCGACAAGAACAATAGATATCTTCACGATCAAATCCAACTCAGCACCATCAAGAAGAAGGAGACCGCAGATCAGCAAAGACATCAGCTCGAGGAACGTCGGAGGCAAGAATCGCTCGCTCTTCTCGAGATTGGAGACTTGGAGACTCGAGATCTTGAATTGGATGAGTCCATCTCGGTTGCGGGCTACGAGGGGAAATGGAAGTGGTGGATGTTGTTTGGAGGAAAGAGGGAGGTACTCTGGACGACTTACGCTGCTGAACCTGACAGTTCGAAAGCATCGTCGTCCGATGCTGTAGGCTTTGTCAAGGCTTCGTCGCCCAATGTCTCGGTGCAGATCGTCGACTTCGCGAATCCTTGGTATTCTACAGCACTCGGTATCAAGAGGATAGATTCTTGTACAGTCGAAGTACTGAGATCTCAAGAGACAAAGGGTGAGAATATCGTCAAGGTACTGGCTGTCAAGCGAGCGAAGAGCCCGAAAGGTTGGGAAAGGTTGGTGCTGGTGACGGAGGGTTTGTCTGAGGGTGTAAAGCTGCGCAATTGGATAGGCAGAGAGGGTCTCGATGAGGATGTAGCAAAGGTGAGCCTCTTGTCATTTCGGTTTGGTTGGGGTTCTGACACCACACAGGAGTATCTGACTCAAGTGCTCGATGGGTTGAGTCAACTGCACCAGCACAATTGTTGTCAAAAACGTAAAATCACTTCCTCCGCCGAGGAACATGATGCTAACGTGTCTGCAGAACTGGATCTCGACTTTGTTATTGTATCAAGTGCACCTCACGGACAAAAGATTGTCAAGCTGCTGGGCTCTAGCTATGCTCGGCGAATAATCGACATGCACAAGTCAAATCCCTTCTTGAGGAGCCGAGTCGAGACAGTACCCGAGGAATGGTAAGATCTGTTCTTTGATTATAAGTGAAGATGCCTAATACTGCTACCTAGGATTTCACCTGATGAGCGTGATCAGCCACATACTTACACACGACCTCGAGATATGTGGCTAGTCGGGCTGCTTCTAGTGCAGATGTTATTTGGTCCGGACACTCTCCGCAATTACCACAATCTCCATAGCCTTGTTCAGCAAGGTCTGTTTACCGAGCTCGTTCGCTGTTCTTCTTGCTGATGAGGACATAGCGCCTGGATTATCAGACTCGATGATGGACCTTCTCACGGGTCTATTGCACCCAAACCCCAAGAAACGTCTGACTGCGGACGAAGCATTGAGTAAATTACGGTGCTTCGACGAAGTAACTCGACGAGCCGTCAAGATTTCAAGTCATGGCCGTGCCGACAGCATTCCCCAATCTCCCAACGAGCTGTTTGGTGCTTCGCCTGTCACTCGAGGGACGTTTATGAACCATCGACCGAGCACTCCTCAGTTATTTGCACCTCGTCTGTCGAGATACAGGGCCGACTTTGAGGAGGTGGAGTTTTTGGGGAAGGGGGGCTTTGGAGAAGTTGTAAAGGCAAGGAACAAGCTGGATGGTCGGTCATACGCTATCAGTGAGCCGATCTCCCTGGTAATCAAGAGGGTGCTTACTAACGATGTTCCAGAAAAAGTCAAACTTCGACCCGAGGACAACGAACAGAAAGTTTATCGAGAGGTGAACAATCTGTCTCGAGTCAATCACCAGCACATCGTCCGGTACTACGGCTGCTGGTTGGAAGACCTGAATCCCCCTGACTTGACGCCGACTGTCGAAGGCGCCACCGGTGGCTTGTCAACGGGCGGCACAAGTACAGGTCAAGGCTCAAGCACAGAAGAAGACATCTTTGCAGTCAACTTTGACGACTTCTCGTCTAGACGGGATCAGTCCAGAAGCGCTTCGTTTCCTCGAATTCGTTTCACCAACGAGAATGAGGACGACGAAGACTCGGATGAAGATAATGACGAGTCGGACGATGCATCAAGCGACGACTCGGATAGTTCGACTTCCAGCGCAGCTACAGCTGACCCATCTCAGCCTCAGCAACACAGAGGCAGAGGTCAGAATTCAAGCGTCCAACAGAGCAAGCCGTCGTTGGCGTCCACGTCCGCCTCGACCAATGATGGGACTGTACAAAGAATCCTATATATCCAGATGGAGTTTGTCGAGAAGGTATGTAACGGTGACAGCTTGCGAGTGCCAGTGCTGACGATCATGCTAGCAAACGTTGCGTGAAGCTATCACTGCAGGGCTTGGAGAGGACGAAGTTTGGAGGTTGTTGAGACAAGTGCTTTCCGCTCTGGCGCATATGGCCTCCTTGGGTATTGTTCACCGAGATCTGAAGCCATCGAACATTCTATTAGATGGTGACGGCAACGTCAAGATTGCGGACTTTGGACTTTCGGTAAGTTGACCATTTTAACCGGAAGGCCCTTAACTGACCCGATTGAAGACGTCGGAGATGACGGCTATTGAGGTAGCTTCAGGCCCTGGTACTGACGTAGCCGACCATATAGACCAGACCTCCAATATCGGGACCAGCCTGTACATTGCCCCTGAAGTGGCCATATCCAGATCTTACAATGAGAAGGTGAGCGCTTTTGCTGCCTGCTAGCCTAGCTGATCAACTGCGACACAAAAGGCCGATATGTATTCACTCGGCATTATCTTTTTCGAGATGTGTTACCCATTCAAGACTGCCATGGAGCGAGTCCACATCCTCACTTCTGTGCGCCAACCCTCCATATCATTCCCGCCTGGTTGGACACCAAATTACAAAGCGAACGAAAGAGAGATTATCAGGAGGCTGTTGGTGCATGACCCAGCAGTCAGATTCAAAGCCACCGAGCTGTTGAGGAGCCCCTTGTTGCCGGCGCCAGAAAAGCGCAAGGAGGATTACGATGCAGTCATCCTAGGTAAGTTTGACTGTGCTAATGTTGAACGTCAAAGAGGCTGATGCATCTTCACCAGAACTCACCGATCCCAAATCAACTCACTACACCTCTCTCCTCGACACCCTGTTCGATCCGCCTTCACACAACATCACTGAAGTCAACCATCGCCTGGTAGACTATACCTTCGATAACGACCCCGACGACCATCTACAGGTATGGCTTTCGGTCGTTATACAGCGTTTGGTAGACCTTTTCCAGCGACATGGTGCCGTTGAAACCCATCTACCCCTGCTCATTCCAGAGACAAGTCTGTTGGATGCCTTTGAGGATTTGGAGCCGGTCAGACTTATCGAAAAGAGCGGTCAGGTGGTCCAACTGCCCAGCAGTGATGTTTTGGCGATGGGCAGGAGTGCCACGAGGCGACAGATTGAGAGGATCAAGCGATATCACGTTGGGCAAAGGTATACCAGCCATCATTTGGGCGGGCAGCCCGTTGTTGCAGGAGAGCTCAGGTAGGTGACCGTGCGAATGCAAACCAAATGATTGGCTGACCCTGCGAAGTTTCGACATTGTCTCACCCATTCGCTCGGCAGCTGCAGAAGCAGAGTTACTGGAGGTTGTCGACAAGCTCATTTCCGAATTCCGCGGAATGCGAGGATCTTCTTCGATTGAATACGAGTTCCACATTAGTCACGAGACAGGCAAGTTCATTCCTCTAATTAATGGATGTTTGTCTAATCTTGACCTAGTGCTCGACCTGATACTCGGCCTTGTTCCCGAACGTGCTGATAAACCCCGTCTCAAGGTCTTAGAGCAGTTCCGACATTTGGGTGCCAGCAACAGTGCAAACGTCCAAACCCAATCTCGTAACTTGCTGGGTAGTATCTCGGGCCTGTCGAGGACACTCATGGATGAGCTCGAGCAGTGTTGTATCGCTGGTATGTCCCACCGTAATGTTGCTTACATCGACTGAATATTTGCAGGCGACTTTGACGTCGTGCGTAAAAGAATAGAGGCCTTGTTTGCATCTGGTACAGCGAGACGCAGACTGGCGGGTGCGCTGGATGAGATGGCGAGAGTCATTGACGCCACACGAGCGTGTGGAGTGACTAGAAACATTCTGTTCAGGCCGACTTTGGCCAAGCACAGCGAGGTGAGTCTCCTTCCAGCAGCAAGCAGTGCAAGCAAGGCTAATTTCAGCCTCAGTTCTTTAGGGGAGGTTTCATGTTTGAATGTGTCCGACGGGGCAAACAGAAGGAAGTGGTGGCCTATGGTGGGAGGTACGTTCATTGCCATATGCGCTCTCTTGATCTAGGGGCATAACAACACCAAGCACAAGCATGATTCAGTTGGCTGAACTGAAGACCCAGATACGACTCGCTTCTGGAGCATTTCAAGCAGCCAGCAATTCACTCCCAGGCTCGACGTGTCTATGGGGTAGGGATGTCGATTGCAGTCGAGTGAGTGCTTGAAAGCCCGTACATCTTCGGTGGATGCTGATGCCGTCTGAAGCCAGATAGCAAGGGTCGTGTCAAGATATGAGTCATCGCTATCACGTCGTCTGATGGAGAAACCCAACGAAGACGAAAGGTCTTTTGGTTATTGGAGTCCAGCGGTGCGTGATCCCACTTTCTTGTCAGTCCGGCGCAGAATCTGACTTATGGTGCTCAGCGATGTGATGTCTATGTCGCTGCCTTTCCTCAAGTAGATATCGCCGTTCGACTGCAAGTTACCGGTGAATTATGGAGAGCGGGAATACGGGCAGACTTCCAATATGATGATGACAGGAGTCTGGATGAGGTCACGCAGGAGTGTCAGGATCAGAATATCCTGTGAGTCACTCGGGTCTGAAGGTCTGAAGAAAGGATGCCTGACGTGCTTCTTTCAGGTTCCTTATCATTCCCCGAGCAAGTCGCTCGGCTGTGAAAGTGAGAAGCATTCTTCGTCGATCGGAAGAAGAAGGTTTGCCTTCTATTATATGTGCCGTCTTTCACTGGACTGACAAGCTTCTAGTACCCCGCCACGACCTCTGCAACCACCTGCGCATTGCTATCGCCGACCAACGACGAATCGACGCATCGTACGCTTCCGCAGAGGGGTCTATTCCATCGGCACAAGCTGCAACGCTGTCTGTCGAGCCGAGTCAGACTGAGACTGAGATCAGACTGATCTTACCTCCCGAACCTATGGCATCTAAGGGCAGCAAGGGGAGACCGGTGCGCAAACATCGTCATGGAACCAAGGTGCGTCATCTGTATTTCGTTACAGCCGGAGCTGATATCTCTTTTCTTTAGTCGGTCTACTATGACAAAGGTAAGTCACCAAGCATACTCTCTTCTCCGTGCAACAGCTGATACTGTCCCTAGCCTCCGATTTCGCCGCGCAAACGCAGTCTCACCTCCCTCTTCTAGGAGTGGATCTTTCACCCCTCCTCCTCTGTCAAATGACTCTCGACATGGCATGGATCAAAGATGACGAAGCATGGCGGACACTACTAGCGAAAGAAGGTATTCATCCTGGCGACAGGAGGTATGCTGAGGCTGTGCGAGAAGGGGTGCAACAGATGCGTGCAGGGACCAGGAACAATGGCTCAGGTGGCAGTGAGGGGTGGATGTGGCTGTTCAGCGTAAGGGATAATAAGGTGAGCTCTTGGGGGCGTAGCGTGGTCTGCCTTAGGATTCGTGACTGATGGGTGTGTTGTAGGGTTTCTTGCTACAAGGCGGAAATGGAAAACAGTGATATTGAGGGCGATTCCGTGACGTTGTCTAAACCATGCAACCGTTACTTGATTCTGCAGTATAAGGATCTACAGAATGTACCCTTATACATCATCGCGTTTTGAGAGCGGGTGCCGCCGGAGAACTCAAATCCTGTGTTGCTGACACCAGTCCAGAGTTGCATACCATATCTACAGATAGATATCCCTATACGTAGCTCTTGCGCTCGGTACGGTCCCAAATCCCTTGCTCTTGCTCTTCATTCCTGGATGGGCATCTGATGGGTCCCTCGCGGGGAGAGGTGAGTGACGTGGATACTGATTGCACGTAGGTTCACAATGTGAAGTACTTGGGAATAAACACAACAATTGAGGAGCGTTTTGAGGGCCAGAAAAAGACGAAGTGTTACTCGCGCCGCAATGGCCGCTTGGGACGGAGGACAAGATGCTGACTCTGGCAGACCCCTAAAAGGAGATGTGCCCAGCTGACAGAATCAAATCTAACTGTGTGTCGATCACCGTCTACGGGAAAGATGCTAGCACATCGTCAAATACACACCCCTCGTCGAGAGCGTGCATCTGTGTTTTCATTCACGTAACATGACGGATTCTCCGCAGTGTTGAGCACCGCCCCGTCCCTGATGCAATCATGTCTCCACTTTACCTTCTTCCTCACTTGCCGTGGCCCACTTTCCTCCCCCTCGCTCTCCCAGTCGGGAATACTGCTTTCATCGCCATCTCCGATGAAAATGTTCAGCAGCCGCCGGGAGAAGAAGAACGCCAGGCGGAGGAGAGGGGAGCTGTGAGGAATCAATGCCAGGAGGTGGGAGCCGAGGGGGAGCGAGACCCAGAGGTGGGAGCTGGGGACGCTTCTTTCGCTGTCTCCGGGCCCCTAACTCTCCTTAAACGTCTTGGGATTGATATGCCCGTGGTGGGGCGCTTTCTGCCTGCTCGCCTCCGGAACTCAGCGTCTGGTGGTGGTGCCCAACAAGAAGTCCAGCCGGACCATCGCGAAATGGCCCTACCCCAGTTTGCCGAAGCCGAGAATGTCAGTGATATGAGTCCAGAGGCGCGAGTAGAAGAAGATAGGAAAAAAAAGTCGTGATTATGAAGAGTACGCGCGAAAGAAGATTGGTGGGCCAAAATCGTTCTTCTTCACTATTGTGGGATGTCGCCTGTTGCTGATACGCTCGTCAGTCTCGATCGCCTCCATCACCTTGGCTTTTACACTCTACAGCATCTTCGGAGTTGGGTCAGCACTTCTTTCGCATGAGGAAGATGTACGAGTGCTGACGTAGATCATCAAGATACACAACGGTACCAGCCGCCACTGTTCCTCTCGTTGTTGCTATCATATCTGCATCCTGGTCGGAAGAAGCGTCCCCAGCTCCCACCTCCGGGTCTCGCTCCCCCTCATCTCCCATGTCCTGGCATTAATTCCTCACAGCTCCCCTCTCCCCCGCATGGCGATCTTCTTCTCCCGGCGGCTGCTGAGCATCCTCATCGGAGATAGCGACGAAAGCAGTACTCCCGGCTCTCATCATCTCCGGGCGCTCGTCTCCTTCTTCTGAGTGCTGATGTCCGTGGTCTTGAGCAAGTGCTGTGGCGCTACCGTAGAGGCTGGTAGGAGGCGTGGACCTTTTCTGTATGGGCTTGCCGATGTTGTGGTATTGTTTTTAAACAAAATCCAAAGATGGAGACACCGAGTCTCAGCAGGGAGTCGCCTTTTGGGTGCTGACTGTACCGAATGTGGTTTCTGCTGCTGTCTTCTGTGTCTTTTGCTGGATTGGAAGTGGTTTAGCCTTTATGGTCTCCATGTAAGGCCCATTGGAGTAAGTCATAGTTTTGGTTGCGTGAGTTGCGTGATCATCCTACTTGAGAAGATTTCCTACTGACGAAGCGCCAGTCCAACTTCCCTCGTTGGAATACAGTCATGAAGCAATCAGAGCACGACACACTCTCTGCTGACCATCATTGTCAGTAATCAATCAACTCTACCCATGCATGACCGGGACTCACCAACAACCTGGTCAACGCGAGCTCAATCCGCCGATCGGTGAGACGCCTTGACTCCGCCTTTTCAGCACCAGCTCCGCCGGACCCATGGGCGTATTAAGGGAAGTAGAAAGCCTGTACTTATTCTTGTCCGGCTTCAGCTCATCCCAAAGATCGAACCATTTGTCTTCAATCCCCTCCTCGTGCATTCTCCAGAATTCTCTTTGCATAGAGGATGTAGGTATGCGAGAACGGTGAGACAGCCCGAGAGTGTGTGGGGCAAAGGTTGTACAAGCGGGTTTTGGGATTGGGAGGATGATTAGCGAGCATCTGGATATCGGCAAGGGGTAGCGCGTATGCGCTTGGTCTGAAGCCGGTTCGTTGCCAATGTCGAAAATGGCACATGACAACTTCAAGTCCATCTATACAGCACTAAGATCAGCATGTATACCATAAGGGAAGAGAAAAACCTGAGACTTGCCAATGTACGAGACATACTGACAATTGTTGAGTCACCAAAATATGTTGCAGCCTTGGCGTCGACTCACTCTCCAGAATCCTTGCGAGGCAGTGGGATAGCTGTCTTTGTGTTGGCAGTCACCGTGCTTGATCTGATCATCCAGGCCGTCTTTGATGGCTCTCCAGAATTGCAAGGCTTGCAATGCACACCCATAAGCTTTGCAGAGATCGCGACGCGAAAGCTAGAGCTTGTCAGCCCCTTTGTATCGAATGACTATAGTTGGGTCAGAATACCCTAGTGGTGCCGTCAGGTGCCTTCAAGGAGATTATGAAGTAAGACGGGCTGTAATTGTCTTGTAGTATATCGAAGCATGTGTTGACAGTGATATATGACTTCGATTCTGGTGGCTGTTGGTCTGATGGGCACTCGGTCTCAAGAACCCAAAGAGGCGGGCAGAATCCAGAGATCTCGGATAAGACCGCCTGGGCTTTGGAAGGCCAGAAGAGCTTTGAAGAAACAGCAGAGAACATTACTTGATGGCAGTCAAAGAGCGAAAATTGAGACAATGGCAAAATTAATCTCATTAGCGTACGTACAAGTACATCAGCCTGCATGATCACGCGAAAATACGATGATGTGGAAGGTGGACGCGTCTTTGTTGTTTTTCTTGACATTCCGATTTGTTCATTCAATCGCTCGCTAAATCAATGATTCAATAAGGCCATGCTCCCACACCTTCCACACCCCCTATTCTCTCGCTCGCCCTCAGCCACACCCGCCCCTCTCCCCGGCGCGTTACACCCAGAGTTGCACGAAGGGGGCCTCGCTGCAGACCCCTCAGAAAGTCGCTACAGAACCAAAGTCATCCGCGAAGATGTCGAGAGAAGAGAATACGCGAGGATGGGAGCCATCGTACCCGGTACGGGCGATGGGGTTGCGGTGGGTGAGGAGTGTTTCTTGTGGACAGATGTACCCAATGTCAAGAGTGAGTTGTGGCCGGGAGATTGTCTGAAAGCCGTACTGAAGAGCAAGTAGACTTTAGATACGTCCCCTGTGCTCTCTCCGCTACTCCCTCCCCACATCCCGCGCTTCCCTTCTACCGCACCATCCCCTATCCCCCTCCAGTCCCACTCGTGCATCTCTCCCTCCTCGACCGCTCAAATTACTTGCGGATATCACCTTCCCTTCTTACCGTCTATAACGAACGCGGCTTCCGCTCTTGTCGCGCGAATGTGTCTGTCCGTGAAGGTGCTTGGTATTATGAAGTGAAAATAGAAAGGGGGGATGGGGATCGAGGTGCAGGCCGCGGCTTGGGCGGGGACTCTGTGGCTGGCAACCCGCATGTCCGGTTGGGCTGGGGAAGAAGAGAATCGAACCTCGATACTCCGGTCGGCTGCGATGCCTACTCGTACGGGATTCGAGATGCTACTGGCGAGAAGGTGCACCTCTCCCGCCCAAAGCCATATGCCGGCAAGGGCTTCAAAACAGGCGACATTGTCGGCTGCCTCATCAAGCTCCCTCCTCGGCCGACGCTGGAGGGCAAGCCGGCCTACCACCCGGCGCATGTGAAGAGACAACGGCGGGCGTTCAATTACAAAAGCCAAGCGTACTTTGAAAGCGCAGAGTACATCCCTTGTAAAGAAATGGAAGCTCTAATCGACCGGGAAGGCAAGCTGGCTGCAGCCGCTGCCAATGGCAACGGCGAGTCCAACGGTGAAGTCGCAAACCACAAAAAGACTGCGGGCGCTGCTACCAAACACACCAAAAAGGGCAAGAAACCATCCGAGAAACGAGCCCCCTCCCCCGAAGAGCCCGCTTCTCGCGAACTCGAGCGCCTCCCCGGATCGAACATATCCTTCTTTATAAACGGCGAGCCTTTCGGTACAGCTTTCGACGACATATTTGACTATACGCCCCTGCCACCGTCTCGGGCGCCTGGGTTGGGGAAGAAGCAGTATGGAGATGATGTAATGCACGATGATGGGACCTTGGGGTACTATCCCATGGTATCTTGCTTTGGCCGTGCAAAGGTCAAGGCCAACTTCGGACCCGACTTTGCCTATCCTCTGCCTGTGTTGCAGGATGGTACCCCCGCCAGAGCCATGTCTGACCGCTGGTCCGAGTTTCGCTCGGAAGAAGCTGCGCAGGATGCCGTGGACGAGGCGGAAGACGCCAAGCGCCTCGAGGCAATCTTGGAAGCAGAGAAGAAGGCGGCACTGAAAAAGATGGCGAAATCAAAAGGTAAGGGTGGAAAGAGCGGGAGTGCTACACCCAGGAGTGGGACGGGGGAAGCGATAAGGAGAGCTCCAGCGGGTCAGCACAAGAGGAAGAGGGCTGGCACAGAAGCGAGCACCCCCGGTCCCGAAAGTGTGAGGGGCCGCACGCAAACGCCAGTGCCCGCCCCTTCCAATGTACGCGGGAGGACGGTTACGCCCGTGTCCTTTGCGCCGTCAGACTTTGGCTCGGACATGCCCGGCGAAGAGGATAGGGAGGGACGGGAGGGTGCGAGAGAACGGTCAGTCAGTGTGGCGGCGAGCGATGCGTCGTCAAATGATCCTTGGGGACGGAGTCGGGATGAGGTGGAGCAAGAAGAAAGGGAAGAGAGGAAGAGAGAGCTCAAGAAGGCCAAGATAGAGAATCATGGGCCTAGCGCGGGGAATAGTGAAGATGGGGAGGGGGAGGAGGAGGAAGAGGAAGAGGGGATACAGTGGTGATTAGGCTTGTACACCCCATGTACTGTGGATCACTCTGCCATCTTTGTGCTTTGTCGTGATGCCTGCTTCCCGACTGACAGGACTTTGTATCGGACTTGCGCACCTTTCTTCTTGATGATGATACAGAACTGCAGAGGTTAGAGTAGACTGAAGCGGTCGCAAATGAACGAGTACCAGAAATGCAGGAGTAGAAAGGTATGAACACATGCTTTATCGTGACATGTCGACATCATTCACCCAGTGAGCGTGCAAGCATGCGCACACTTCTTTGGTACAAAAGCAGATGACGAGTGCTGTCAGAATCAGACACCCGGGCGGTACCCGGGCGGTTGTAACGACAAGACGAGAACAGGACTGGAGCACATATCCATTTGCATACCAGTCGCCATGTCCAAGACCATTACCTACTTCTTCTTCAACACCAACACGATCGTATCCCCATCATCCAAATTAACACTCGCCAGCGTACTCCCGTTACTCATCGGCTTGCCACCCCAATCCAGCCTCATCCTACTAATCGGCAGGTCCGCATCCACCACCCTCTTGATCCTCTCCCTCACCGTCGAGAAGAGCGTGCCCACAGGCAAGTCGGGCACTTCGATGATGGAGCCATCAAGCTTCCATTCCGGTTTCTCTGGCATGGTAGGGAGCTGGACGGAGAGAGTGATGGGTTCAGGGTGGTAAGCGGTCCAGTCTTGTTCAGTGTAGAGCTGGCCGTAGGGGAGTCTTTGGACCTTGGGGCGTTTGATGGCGGGCGCGGACGCGGAGCCATCGTCGTCTCGCGGGTGGACCTGTCCAGCAACAGGCGGCGTGCCCGAGCCAGAACCCATAGCCGCCAGTCGGGACGGGTGGATACTCGGCGGCACACCCGGCGAGTGCCCGCCGAATGCAGCAGGGTCGTAAGGCGTGGAGATGTATTCTCTCGTCGAGGGCCCGGTGGGCGCAGCCGATATGGTCGAGCCGGCATAGGCGGTGCCGCCCCCGGGCGTAGGCAGGCCAGCAGCCATGGGCGTGGGGACGTGCTGCGACATCCCAGGGCCGATCTGCGGGCCGGGAGAGTTTGCGGGCGCGCTGTCGAGCCCCATGCGGGTGTGCATCTTTTTGATCTGGTCTTCGAGCGAGAACTGGGATTGGAACGTCTCGGTAGTCTGCGCAGCTGACGCTGTATGACCGTCCCAGACAATCTTTTCCCTCTCTCGTCGCTTTTGCTTTTCTTCCTCTTCGCGCGCCCTTCTCGTCGCTTCGTCCACATCGTCGCCAAAGATGTCTGTCCTCGCCGAGGCCAGGTTCTTGAGCGAGGCGGCAATGTCGGCACCTTGTGCGAGTTGTTGATGTTGCGCACGGCGGAGGTCTTGCTGTTTCTTCTGCTCTTTCCATTTAGGATCGAGAAGCTCGATACGCATGTGTTCAGACAATTGATCTTCGGGAATGGACTGGCCACAGTTGGGACAGATGGCGGTCGAGACGGACGTGGTCCGTTGGATACCTGCGCAGAGTCAGCTTGAGCTTTGTTTCGGGCAAAAGAAGGCTCACCCTTCGGAACGTAATCCTTCTTGATCTTCATACCCCTCTGCTCCATAGCAGCTCTCTGGACCTCTCTCGCCCTCGCCTGCTCCTGCTCCGCCTTGATTCTCTGCGTCTTGGCGTCCTCATCCTCTTCATCCTCTTCAATCTCCATCTCGTCCTGCTGCCCATTCGCGACAGTAGGCCCGGCACCAGTCTCCTCCATGACCATCGCCGCCATCCTCTTCTCTGCCATACTCATAGACTTGAGCTTTTGGATCGACGTGGGCGGGGGAAGCTCGAGGGTCTCGTCGGCCTGGGTAAACTCGATCGTCTCGACCGTGACGAAATCTTGCCAATCAATAGCCGCCATCGCCTTGGCATCCTCCTCCTCCTCCTTTGCCCTATCATTCTCCCTCTTTCTCCTCCCCCTCTCCCACTCGGCCCTATTTCTAGCCTCTTCCAGCGTCCTCCACTTACTCCCCTCGTCCTTGGCCTCCTTCACCAGCCCGTCAATCAGCCCGGGAGGCGGATTCATGACTTTGGAGTACGACTCGACCATGCGGTTATAGTAGCCGTAGAGCGAGTGGGTGGGGCGGAGGAAATCAAATTGGTAGTTGCGACCTTCCTTGATAGAGAGGGAGGAGAGGAAAGAGCGGCCGCGGCGGGCGTGGAAGAGGGCCGTCAGGCGGAGAATGTCCCTGCTCAAAAGTCAGTTCGCAGCCCCATTAAGACACTAGGACATCCACGTACAAATCCTGAGCAGTTACACCGGGCATGTCCACCTTGAACTCCCAAGGTTTCGGCTCCTTCACTTTGCTTTCCTCCACCTTGACTGCCTTCTTTTCCCCTTCCTCCTGCGGCTTGACGATTCCCTGGGCC